>CM030011.1:22605000-23205000 GCA_017639485.1 Pluvialis apricaria | reverse complement strand
CCCAGTGAAAGGAATTAATGAGATTTAAGCCTGAAGCAAGGACTTCAGCTCTAGTTTATTATGTTCAGAGACATATGGATCTTTTGGAAACTTGGTTCAAGTTTTCCCATTTTTTTCTTCACATTTTAATTTTTTCTATTTTAATGAAGCTGCAATGTAAACCCAATTGGATTAGACTTCTATCATCTACACATTTGTAAAGTATAGTGCAAATTGAGAGCAAATCTTAATAAATATGGAATAATGCGTATTTCGGGAACTGGTTGCATAGTTTCCTCTTTCACACCTGAAAGGTTCAGAAGAATAAGATACATGGGACCAAACTGAACTCTGGTATACTTTGTCAACCCACAAAAAGTCTGCTGAGGGCAGCAAAAATATCCAAGACTTGCATTGCACCAGGAAATTTGGATAAAGACAATTCACTTCCTTTGAAAACAGATGTTACAGTAGGCTGCATTCTGAAGGATGTTTCCTAACAACAAAAATAAGAAAAACCCACAAGCAGTATATGTTATCAAACTATAAGGCATAAGTATTACAAGTAAAGACTTTTACCTAAAGGCCATAAGCATTTCTTTTAAAAGATGCATTCAAAATTAAATGGATGTTAAGAAGTATCACAGAAAGTGAGAACTTTTTTACAAAAAGTGACTACAAATACATATTATCCTGATCCCTATGCATTCAAACATTCAGCTTGCTTTTTGAACCTTGCTGTACTTTGAGCAAAGGACTTGATTGTAAAGAATAGAGAAAAAAGGCACTTTATAAATTATTTCAATGGTACAAATCTAAATGCTAACACTTCTTCACACCTCAGACCACTAATGAGATGCCCATAGCAGCTGGAGAAAACTATTCTCTCCAAAAATAGGACTATTCTGCAGTTGTTGACTGTTGTCCCAGATTTGACTCAACTGTGACAATTAGATCCTTTTGTAGCACAGACAGTGAGAGGAGGTGAAGAAGGTTTTGCCCCCTCATGTTTCCACACACCAGTTTCCCTTATGTGACACCAGCTCAAAATGCAGTCTGTGAAAGCCACACTGCATCTCATTTGGTTCCTTCAACAAGAGAAAAGTTGCTATGTTGGAGTCTCTGTGAATAGCTGTCTCCCACATTACACTTCTGTGGGATAGGGCTATATCAAAATACATAAAATGGAGGAATGGGAAATGGCCTTATTGTGCGATTAAGAAAAACACATGCCAGTGTGGAGAGTATGTAAGCCCTTCTGCTAGCACTGAAGCATCAACTGCTTCCATGTCCTCAGCTAGAATGAGAAATACATGGAATCAGCAGTAACTTATCCTGGTTACAACTCTCATGTAAAGTTGCTTTACTTTCATGCCAGGCATTACATATATTTCATGCAGATTAACCTTGCTTCATTCCCATTCCACAAATAGAAATTAGCATTTTAAAGAGGAAAAAAGTTAAAAATGTCTATGAAACAAAGTTTTCTCAAGGTTTTACAAATTTCTTAACTTCAAGTTCAGGAATACTTTCCTAAAGTTTTAATGTTTTTCTTGGTTAATCTATGTTTTGTAGCATCCATTTTGTTTCATGACAGTGTAAAGAAAATGCAGGAAACGATATATAATGATATGATTCTGGTACTGCAATTTTGGTCTTCTGCATCTCAATGATTACATTCCTTTGATATGCCACAGTAAGTTTTAAAATGCTGCATTTTAATGGTAAGTTTGGTAAGCCACAATTGTAGAGCTGGTAATGCTTGTTTTGGCTTTGTAAAGTGAGATATCAAAGTGGTATAAGATCAACTTGCCATACTTGGCACCATCAACTTTAAGTCAGAGTTGTATCCTAGGTGAATGGATAGTCAAACAAAACCATCCCTCTGGAAATAGCAGGGTACTGTATATAAACTGGAAGAATTATTGGTTGTAAAGCAGTCTGGACTGAATATGACAAACTCAGCTGGCTTGAGCTCAGGCAGCCGTTTCTTTTGCTTTATAACAGAGCTTTTGTTTCAGAAGCTGGAGACCCTATGTTTAGCCCAGCAACAAATTCTTAAATGAATCAGCTATGTGTGGGTTTGATAGCGTGTTTACTAAGACTTCCAGATGCATATTGTTTTGTTCACGTACCTTTAAAATACCTAAAAAACAGTTGTGCCATTTATTCAGAAGACAGATCTAGTACGAAACAGCACAGAATGGCTGGTCTACCCCATTCTAATGCAATTCATCATGGGTTTTCCTTATTTCTTGTTGGTAAGTGGATCATACTCTCTATGACCAATTCTTAATTCCATATTTTAGTTACCAATATTTTCCTTCTCCCACTGCCATTTTAATCTTCTTTCATGGACTACGCTACTTTATACAATCCAAGCTTCCCAATTCAGGTCATTACTATCATTTCAAGTCAATTTGCAACTTAAATATATGCCCATCCTGGGCATAAATATAACTAGTGAATGTTGAAGCACAAGTCAGTGTGAGGAAAGGTTATAGAAACAGTCCTTTGTACATTCAAATTTCAGCCAGTGCATTCCATGAAAAATAACATTTGTGAAGTCATTACCTTGGAGCTGAAACAGTACAATGCTGAGACATTCAGCTAATGCAGTCTTACATTGCTCAGGAACAGAAGAAAAAAGATGGAAAACAGCAAGCTCTATCTATTTTATTCAAAATGCTTTTAAATCAGCCATGACTTCATGTTCTTTACAATACCAGGAAGGGCTGGGAAGCTTTACCTAGAGACAACTGTAACTGGGGTTTAAAAATACAGTTAGGTGGATGCCTGCCTGACAACAAACAAAAGACATTTTATTTGTATTGACAGACACAATTGTGACTTTATTTTATATTCTCCCAAGGGAGATATGTACTCTGCTTTCTAGAGAATCAAAGTGTGAGTCAGTCCTGCACAGGTGAATAGAAAGACCAGGCAAGAAATCAAAGGGGTGCAGATCCTGACTATTTACATGCAACATGGTGGCTGAAATATTTTTCAGCCCTGACAAGGAAAACTAGTTAAGATTTAGAAAAGGGAGTAAGTAATTTTTCCAGTTTGTTAGGGACATTTTCCAACAATTCACAATCTTGAATTTATCCATTTATAAATTTAGTTATTTGGCACTTTACTAAAATACAAGTTTAGAACCCACACTTTACTGCTTTGAATGACAGCCTGGTGGGCTCCACCACCCAGTCTTACTTGCTTTCACCACTACCGAACAAGCAAGAATCTACTATTTTTCCTTATCATATTAATGTAAAGGCCTATAGGGAATAACTCAAATGCAGACAACTATCCCATCTTAGAAAATATTCAGAATGTCAGCCGAAGGCGATACGGTTTGCTAGGGTTTCACTTCATCTATACATTTCAAATCTTTTCTCAGCTTTCCCCACAAACATGACAGCAAAAACTTAAGAGTTCTAAAATATTTGGAAAGTACCTCTGGTTTAGTTATTTTGTATATTTTCATGCATAACTATATCAGGATACTACTGCTACAGCAAGCATTTGCTTACTTCTCTTCTGATATTACAACATTAGACAGAAACAATGTTGTGATAATGATTCCTTTGCTGCTTGTTCATACTACCAGCTAACATCACCAAATTGTACATTTGTTATTGTGAAATGATTTTCCTAATGTTGAAAATTAACTAAGATAGAGGTGTTAATAATCCTATACAATATGAGATTGTTCAATATTTTCAAACATGAAATTGAACCTTTTCTTTGCAGATTCTACTGTGAATAGGTCACAGAGAATGTCAATTTTCTATACAGCCCAAGTAACAGGATAGTGATTAGGACTACATTTAAGTCAATCTTTACAGGGTCACTTGGGAAAAAATCCAAATTAAATTTCAAAAATCACATTGCAAACATCGTATCAAAAGGCTGATTAGACAAATGTCTTCAGATTTAGTCTTCTGATTAGGTGTAGTTTAACTCACTTCCCTTCTAAAACACATTAGAGTTATGCACACAGTTTAATTCTGAATGAGACCATTTTTTAGTAAGAGGTTTTAAATTTAATTTTTAACTTGTATCTTTAAATCTGAACTCCCTTTTCCTCTGTCATTTTACAGATAAATTAAAAAATGCTCATTTAACATGTAGTTCAGTGTTAGTAACTGAACACTAGAAAAAGGTGAAGCGATACTAGTAAATCTAAATGGATGTTCTACACTGAAAACCTTTTGGAAGAGAAATAGCATCTTTGCCTAAATAATATTTAGGTATTTTTCTGTTTCCTTTTCCTTTCTACCACAAACCATTTTTCAAGTGATAAATAGTAAAAAACAGCACAACCAAAAATAGAAGAGAGCCCAGGAACAACTTCCATTTTCTCACCAAATCTTTTGTTCCTTCATAATTTGGGAAAAAATAGTGATAAACTTTATATATCATTATTATTTGTTTGTTTTCTCCTTGTGAAAAAGTAGAATTGAAATGCTAGAAAATTATGAAAATAAAGAGGTTGTCTGCCTGTTGCCACTCCCCTAACCAATGTAAAATGGCAGTGATTTAGAGGAATTACAAAAATCAGTAAGTTTTAAGAAAATGCAACTGAAAATATGAAATACAAGCATACAGAATTCACTTACCTCATAGGACTGTTGTTGAATAACACAATACCAAAGGATCCATTTTTGCACCTGTTGAAAAACAATAGGCTAAGGACTCCTAGTAACATATTGGCAAGGAACACAAAATTTCATAATATGGTTATAGTAACCCATCCTGATAAGGATATATGGAACATTATATGAACATATATACGATACATTTATTTTCTTAGATTTATAATGAAAAAATGAATAGCATAACCTCAGTCAACAAGCACCAAATCATGTGCTTCTGGTATCACTTATTGATGATTTATACAGACCCAAGTTCATTTAATGAACCACATACAACTGGTACAAGGATGAGATTGTGCTCTGTATGGTCAGAATTAAAATTCTCTTACAGACATATTTCTGTTTGAGAACTCATGCTTGTCATTAGCTATCTTCTTTACCAGCAATTTCTGAATACTTACTATGCAGAATATAGCTAGATACACAGAATGGAAAGGAATTTAAGTCTATATGATTCACCACAGCAGGACTTACAGCCAAATTACAAGAGTTATGGCCCAATGATGAGTGATGAAAGCTTCATGGTAAACCACACAGATATATATATTCTTTTAGAGCAAGTATATGGCATTTTTAGGTATTTTCCTCAACTTAAAACTTTTAAATTGAGTTATATTTTAAAATTCCTGTGATTGCAAAACAGACTGCCTTAGCCTGATGAGTCTCATTTTGCAGACTTTGGAAGAAGAGAAATAGCATAACTAAGAAGTTGTATTTATTGGTTACTCTTAAAAGCAACCAAATCTGGTTTATTTTACATAGGAATGTTAGGCTTTAAGTTCTGGCATCTCAGGACTCATTAACTCAGTGTAATTTCCCCTTTTTAATGATATCAGTCTCCTAGTTCTAGCTCTCACTGCTTGTTTCTTGCTCTAACCAAGTGTCTCAAAACAATTCAACATTGGTCAAAAATGGACTATTGACCTTCCGCACTTCAGGTTAACATTCTGTGAAAAATGCAACTCCATAGCTGGTACAGGGAAGGTGGGAAAGGTACATTTTTATAGCAGTTGATTTGAAGAAAGAAAAAGTCAGTTGGCTGAGACCGCTTAAAGGTTTGCAATGTTACAGGCATGTTGTGGGAAGCTGGCTGAAGAGGCAAATGCAGGTGAAATCAAAGACACACAGTAAGTGAAGTTTATCACATGACTCCATAATTCATCATAGGGATACAAACAGCCATATGCTAACAACCATGCAAAGAGACAGTCCCAGCTTTTCTTCACCACAAGAATCAACATATTTGGATACACATAAAAAAGGGACTGGCCACTTGGGAGGAATATAGGTACGTTGTCAGAGTACACAGAGACAATGAGGAAGGCTAAGGCCCACTTGAAATTAAATCTGGCAAGGGATGTCAAGGACAACAAGAAGGGCTTCTTCAAGTACACCAATAGCAAAAGGAAGACTAGGGAAAATGTGGGCCCACTGCTGAATGAGGTAGGTGCCCTGGTGAGAGATGGATGCAGAGAAGATGGAGTTACTGAATGCCTTCTTTGCTTCAGTCTTTACTGCTAAGGCTAAGAATCCCAGACCTTGGGGGCAAGAGAAAGAGTCTGGAGAAAGGAAGACTTTCCCTTGGTTGAGGAACATCAGGTTAGAGATCATTTAGGGAAACTCAACACCCCCAAATGCATGGGCCCTGATGGGATGCATCCACAAGTGCTGAGGGAGCCGGCAGATGTTACTGCTAAGCTACTGTCTGCCATCTTTAAAAGGTCATGAATAACAGGAGAGGTACCTGTGGACTAGAGGAAAGCCATTGTCACTCCAGTCTTCAAAAAGGGCAAGATGGACAACCCAGGAAACTACAGGCCAGTCAGCCTCGCCTCACCTCACCTCCATCCCTGGAAAGGTGATGGAACAGCTCATCCTGGATGTCATCTCTAAGCATCTGGAGGAAAAGAAGGTTATTGGGAGCAGTCAACATGGATTCACCAAGAGGAAATCATGCTTGACCAACCTGATAGCCTTCCATGATGACATGACTGGCTGGGTAGTTGAGAGGAGAGCAGTGGATGCTGTCTACCTCAGCTTTAAAAAGGCTTTTGACAGTCTCTCATAACATCCTCATAGGTAAGCTTTGAAAGTGTGGGTTAGATGAGTGGACAGTGAGGTGGATTGAGAACTGGCTGAATGGCAGAGCTCAGTGACAGAGAGTCTAGTTGGAGGCCTGTACCGGTCAGTACTGGGTGTAGTCTTGTTCATCAAGAACTTGGATGAGGTGACAGGAGTGTACCCTCAGCAAGTTTACTGATGATAGAAAACTGGGAGGAGTGGCTGACACACCAGAAGGCTACGTTGCCTTTCAGTGAGACCTAGACAGGCTGGAGAGCTGGGCAGAGAGGAACCTAATGAACTTCAACAAGGGCAAGTGTAGGGTCCTGCACCTAGGGAGGAATAACCCCATGCACTGGTACAGATTAGGGGCTGACCTGCTGGAAAGCAGCTCTGCAGAGAAGGACCTGGGAGTCCTAGTGGACAACAAGTTGACCACGAGGTAGCAACATGCCCTTGTAGCCAAGAACGCCAGTGGTCTCCTGGGGTACATTAAAAAGAGCACAGCCAGCAGGTCGAGGGAGGTCATCCTCCCCCTCTACTTTGCCCTAGTGAGGACACATCTAGAGTACTGTGTCCAGTTCTGAGCTCCTCAGCTCAATAAATGACAAGGAACTACTGGACAGAGTCCAGCAGAGGGCTACAAAGATGACCAGGGGACAGGAGCATCTCTGTTATGAGGAAAGGCTAAGAGACCTGGGTCTGTTTAGCCTGGAGAAGAGAAAATTGAGAAGGAATCTTATCAATGCTTATAAATGTCTAAAGGTGTCAAGAGAATGGAGCCAGACTCTTTTCAGCAGTGCCCAGCAACAGAAAAAGGCACAACAGGCACAAAATGGAACACAGGACATCTGAACACAAGGAAAAACTTCTTTACTTTGAGGATGACAGAGCACTGGAACAGGCTGCCCAGAGAGATTGTGGAGTCTCCTTCTCTGGACATATTTAAAACCCACCTGGACACAATCCTGTCTAACCCACTCTAGGTGAGCCTGCTTTAGCCTAGATGTTCTCCAGAGATCCCTTCCAATCCCTGCCATTCTGTGATTTACCTTAGAGAACACTGCTTTTATAACCCTGGCAGTAAGCAAGCCAGGACTTCAAGACAGAACTATCTGCATTTTTTCCATAGAATTAGCACTTCAAAAGCAGTTAAAGGTTTTCAACTCCTAAGCTAGGTATTAGTAGAACCCAAACTGGAACAAGGTAGCTTTTCAAATTGATGAAATGCAAATCTGTTGAAAGAGATAGGTTCAAATACAACATTTTGTAAACAATCTCCTCTTTACCTTTGGTGCCTGTACATCCAAATCCTGCTCCCAGATCCAGCAGTTTTTAACAGCAGTTTTCTTGGATTGCTATAAACTCAGCATTAATTTTTAAAGCCTAAGCAGACTTTCCTTTTTCTTTCATCAGTAGCTATATGGCTGCTACTGTGCCTCTTATAAAAATTTCCCAGGTCCCAGCTGCTTGCACTGAGCTGCGGAAGCTTTGTCAGCTGAGCATGGCCAGTAACACTCAGAAACTAATTTCAGGGAAGCCCCACCATCCCCTCCCTTTGGAAAAGCTCACCTGAACAGAATAAATCCCTCATCATGCCTATTTTCACCTTTTTATACAATGTAGCACACAATAAGCTGTGATCAAACAAGCGACACAATGCACCTTGCTTCACACTATGGATGAAAGACTGTGCTCAGCTGTTAATTGTTATCTTTAAATTATGTGACTGCTGAATTTAGCTTGCTTACTTTCAGGGGGCAGTAGGATGTTCTGTACTACTCAGCCTTCCCTGCTTGTGCTTCCTGGCAGTACCACAGCAGTGGAGAACCCTTAGAAGCTCTCATATGTGGAGCTCTACATGTCTTTTCTTCAACACATCCTTAATCAAGCAGAATTCACTCATCTCTGTTCTTTCCACTCAAAATGAGACTTTAATTTCATGCTCAAATATTTGCTGGATGAATATAAGAGCATATTTCTCTTGCAGGCAACAATGCTCTAATGGAGAAAGAACAGCAGGGCAGAGTTTGTTTTTTGAGACAGGTCATCTTTTCCCATTAAATGGCCTTTACTGGTATTAAGACAGTTTGCTGTTTGGTTTGTTGTTTTTTTTAAACTCCCCAAACATAGGTTTGGCATAGATCTATGGAAGGCTTGCATGGGCTTTAACTTTTATTAACTCTTGACGCTTAACTTCTCCAAACAAATTATTGAAAACCTTGGATCTGAGTTATCTACCAAATTATGACCCTCAGAATACACAGTTTTATTCTGATTAAACAAAAGGAGCAAGTTTTTAAGAAATGAAGATGAACACATTTTTTTAAAGTGAGAGACCTAACAAGTGAGAGAGGAAGCAAAGCACTGAACATCTATTTTTAAGGGGAATTTTTCAGAAAAAAATAATTCCTGTATTTCTTCGTGCTGTCTTCTGCACAGAAAGAAGCCACTGTTTCACAGGCTAGACCATTTTGCCTTTGGGGAGTGGAAGTCAGGAACAGGGAAACTCCCTGTTGAAGGGACAGCAGCAGCATTCCCATGCCTGCAGCCCATTCCTGTGGCTCCCACAGCTGGAAATTAAACAGAAAAAGTGGGTAATGCAAATTTGTGGTCAGGTTTCAAAGTTAGTAGACTTTACTAGCTTGACATGTTTGAAATCAAACTGTGCATTCTTTCATTCCATTTTTTTGTTGTCTGATCAATGTAGGTGTTTGAAATTTTATGAATATCTGCTGTGACAGTGTACTATTGCTCTCTCAACCACCACAATTTTTAAAACATTGTTTGTGTTCCTCTTTCTCAATGCAGTATTAGATTAAATTTCACCATGTGACTAACAGTATAAGGGCAACTAATATTAAATAAATTAGCAGCTTCATTTTGTAGAGTAATTTCATGGGTCTTTCTAAATTCTTTTTTTCTCAAAAACAGTAAGTCCAGTGAGTTACAGAAACACATCATAAAGATATGCTGTCAAAAATTGTTTCTAAACAAATAATGGGATGACTAGCGACCATCTCTTTCCCGTTACTTTTTATAATAAAGAAACAGTTCCAGAGTTTTCTAGGGAATTTAAGACATATTTAAAGCAGATAATAACATGTAAATTCCTTACAGGCTAAGGTAAGCCATCAGGGAAATGACACCTTGGAGACAAAGTAGTTCTGAAAAATCAACCCTGACAGAGACGAACAAAGTGACAGACCCACAGGCAACTCTGAAGTCAGCAGCTCTACTGCTTGTGAAGTCTGCCAAGCAGCATAACATGCCCAGGTATTTCCAGCTGCCTGTTCATTATTCTCATTCCTGTCAAAATGCATCTTTCTTGCAACACTGTCATTCACAAAACATTCACTTTAGGCTCCAAAGGCACACAGGCCAAATTCAGAGCTCTAATAATCTGACGTGAGTCCACTGAAGTCAATAGTTATGCTTGCTTATATTCATGAAGAAATTTATCTCAATATCTTAAAACATGGGAAATTCTGATCCTATTCAATTAGGTGCAATTTACCATAGGTTTGTAGGTACTTAAGAAACTATTTCAAAAGTTAAAACTGCAGGACTGGAGATTATTTTTGATAATATCTGAGATTGTTCTACTGGTTTTTAGCATCAGTATTTCATCAATCTCTTTCCCTGGGCATTAGCAGCACAGGCATCACTGAATGGTGGAAACCCAAGGCCCATTTTCATTCACTAGTTCTTCCCACCCAAAGCAGAGCACTGCAGACAAACCTTTCTCACGCCCCTCTTCCTATATGTCTTCCCAGGTTTTTCAATACCATAATCATTTTGGGTCCAACAGAAGAGTATCTACAGTGAACTAATCATCCATTTTTTTTATCTTTTGTTTTCATCCACTTCAACTCTTCTCCAACTCAAAATAATAGTAACATTATTCCAGTTTATCTTTGTCTTAGCCACCAAACAGATGCCCAAGAACTACATATTGATTCTACTTTTCATACATAAAACCCAGCACTTATATACAATGATTTTACAACTGTCTAGCTACCTTGTAGTAGTTGGAACTAGTCCGGGGGAGAAAAAGATATATATACACACATATACACCCCAATGGGGTACACAGATGTACTTACATACTTAAAAATTAAGCACCTGCCAAAATACTGGAAGGATCAGAGTCATAGCTGGCTTGCAGATGTGGGAATAAATAAAGAATAGAAGCTGTATTTATGGTTAAGATAGGTTGGATGTTCTTACCTAGGGGAAAGTAAAAGACAAGATTGCTATATATCATCTGGAATGAATTCTGAGCTTTTTATATACCTAAAAATAAAAACAGATGTATAAAATCCTATTGGCATAACAAAGCCCAATTTTGAAAAGGCTATTGTCTGCAAATGTGATGATCCTCAATGTCTATCTTTAGGAGGACTGAAGGATTCTGAACAATCTAGGGGTGATCGCAAGGCACCTAAATAATCAATATTTAGAGTCAAATATATATTCTTTCTCTCCATTTCTCAGTCTTGCTCTCATATCTGATTGTAATTTGGTAGAGAATTAGAAGATTAAACCACGTAATAAATTTTGGAAAATTACTGCAGTCATCATCTGGAATCAATCTGGACACAATAAATTAATCCTTAGCATAAAATAGAGTAAACATTGCCTCCTACACTTCAGAATCTGCAAACATACACTGTAGATGCTATAAGCATATCTGAATCTTGATTTCTTCGGACATTGAGAATCTACACTAATACTGCACCTGGCACAGAGAAATTATCTCTCTTTTCAATGTCTGACAGCACTACAAACAAATAAGCATATTTCAACCATTATTTTGCCTACTGTATTTCAGGAATTCTGCAACTTGTTTTATAGTCATTTGACAGCACTACATTTTGGGATGTTCAGATTTTATTCTAACTGATGTTTTGCTTCAGCAATCTAATCTCAAGGCATTATGTATAAATTAATCAATTTTTTTTTTTATTCTATTTATAGAATTTTCAGTATATGAATAAGCAACATACATTCTCAAAGCTAAGTGAAAATTACCAGAACAAATTTAATACTGAAATAATTGAATTTTGGCCTCACTAGCATCTACTGAAGATTGTTATGTAGTATAAAATTTACTTATTGCTATGATAACTTAATAATCAGTAGCCTAGTACTTTAATCTTGAGTGTCCGGATAACATAACTCATAATATAATACAGTGGAAGAAGCAATGTAATAGAACTTGCATTTCTTTAACTAAGTATCCAAATGTGAACTTTCATATTCCTATCATTTTATTGCCCATTTTACAGTATCTCATGAAATTAATACAAATAAATTAAGATAGGTTTTAATCTAGACTTTTACATTTTGTTTCTAAGGATCTATTATGTCTTTTTCCAGTTTAATGTTTTCATCTTCCTCAACTATCATTAGTAAACCTCATTACTTTTTGCTTCAGCCCAGACTGGCTACAAATGAATCTAATTATTTTATAGTTTGGGCAATGTGCCTGGCAGACAGCAGGGCTTGGACACCCACTGCTGCTTTGAAGATACATGTGGAAAGAAAAACTTGACATTTTTCTGATAAAGGTAATGATTTTCATGGTATTGACTTAAAATTAATCACTTTCTGGAAAAAAAAGGTCAAAATACAGGCAGCTGAGATTGTTACAGACTGCAGTACTCTTACTGAAGCATTGTGAGTATCCGTTTGATATGTTTTTTAAAGTGTTAAGGGGAGATGAAGACCACTAAGAGTGAACGAAATAGCAACCAACATATTGATCATTCGGTATAACACACATTATAGAGAAAAAAGGTGAATCGTAGTTTCAAGATATCATCAAATAAGACAAAGTGTATGCAAAGATGTTCTGCTGGTCCTGCATTTACTTATTTTTTTATGATTCTCACAGAGCTGCTATATTCTCCTCTGTTTGTCCTACCATCGGGTGCAAATATTCAAATTTTACTACATTCAACAATGATTAAAATAATATTTTCAAGAGACTTGATTTTTCAATATCCACAAACAACATGTAAATACACTGCCTTTGAGAGAGGAATTACGTGCTCTGCAGAAATCCATGCCCATGGACAGGAAGCTCAAGGCAGTTTGGCAGTTTTAGTGCAATCCTCGTTTCATTATTCCCTGTCACATCAACTACTCAGTGCCTTCTGGGAACTGCTCTTAATACACACAGCCCACTGGCCTCCTGGGACTGGTCCCCAAGACTTTGATAGGGCTTATATACTGAAGGCTGCCTCACATTTCAAAAGGGTATGGTCAGCCCTAAATGGAGTTTTCACATCTCAAACACTTAAAAGGCACCAAATCAAATTAAAAGCTTTGCCATGTCTTAATTTTGTAGCTACTACACATAACTCAACCACTTTCCTCCAAGGGGTTTCTTTTTTTTTTCTGTGATAAATATAGAATTGTGTCTAATGAGGAATCATTACACTGCATGAAAATGCATGTGATTCAGTTTTCATGAGCTATTACTATTAAAATGGCCATTATTTTATGAACTGAGGTGGATAATGAGAAATATTTGAACCAAGCCTGCCAGTACTCTCATATTCCAAGGCAGTTGTAATTTGACAACCGCTGTGAGCCCTTTGATAGGATGTGTTATTTTGGAGGAATGAATTAAATATAATGGGAACTAAATATTTATTGAATGATAAGCTACTAATGTATTTTTTCTTACATATTTATATGCACATTATGTTTTGGTCCTCCTCTTCTCAAACTTGGGCAAGTGAGAGGGCAGACATGAGACAGGGAGCTACCTGATGCAGGCCTCCCTGAAATGTTACCTTTGTTTTCCCAGTGCTCTGAGAAACTTTTGTTCTACTCCAAAATACTTTAACAAGTGATTCAGTTGTGAGATGTCTATGCATAAGAAGAGGAAGTACAGCACTGTCATGACTAGCCATAAATTAATCTGCTGTTAGCTGTTCACCTTCTTAGTTCTCTCCCTGTCTTAATTTCCCCCAGTTGAAAGGAACTGTGAGGGTGGTAGTGTTAGTGTTGCCAGAAACTAATAAACATGCTACAAGTGTGTGACACATGCAGACCATTAGTCTGTGCCTGCACTGCCTCCTTGTGTATTAGATAGGCCACCAGTACTCCCCCAGTACAAAACAATGCCACAAAACAATGCAGAACAGGGACTATAAGAGGCCCTTTGCACGTAAACATCCGCGTTCTTGATTTGTCACGAGTCATAATTAAAAACGGACTGCGGTACGTAGGTATTGGCCCACTGCTTCAAGAACAAAATTGATTAAAGCAGAACTGATTAGGGAGACTCTGTCTGATACTAAGATGAACAGCTGGCAATGAGAGTAACTGAGCCTGTCCAAACTGTCCCCTGTTTGTTCCCCCAGCCCACGTGTCTGTTTCAACTGGTCTGCAGCAAAAGGAAGTCTCAGATAAATTGTAAAAACAAACGAATGAAGGAACCAATTAGATACCAGCATTTAAATGCAAATATTTGAGTGTGTTGTGTTGCAAAACCACAATAGACTTATAATTAAAGGTAAGTTTTAGTTGTCCATTGAATAAATGCAGAAACTGCAATCAAAATGTAGATTTTTGACAATTCTGTTGTGTAACGGCAGTATCTAAAAACTAGACAGAAACTGAGAAACTAATCCCTACATCAAATATGCATTTCTCATTGGCGTTCTCTTAAATGAGGAAAATTCTGGTATCCTTAATAGGTCATGTTTTAGGAGACATATTACACATTATACTAATTGCTCATGTTTTTTTCCTCTTGAAGTAAGTATAATTATGATTACAACAGGTTATGATCCCAAGAAGAAATCCATGCAAATGAAAAAGGAATGGTGGGTTGCTGTACCAATTACACTGTGCTGTGCTATAAAGTATCTGTAGGTGCACCTCGAAAGATTAGGGAGTTTGGTCAAAATAAGCCCCCCAAACTTCAGCAGAATTACCAAGCTGAGCTGGCAATGCTGCATGATACTTGATACTTCCTGCTGCTTGCTGAACAGGATGGAAATGTTGTGCTGTTTATATGGTGTAAAATGCTATTTCAGCAATATTCTTCTCTCTACCGATGGAGGTGCAGGAAGATCAGACTATTTTACAAGACTGTCATGATCACGATCCAACAAAGTCAATGAGACCAGGAAATATAGTAATTGCTGCTTTTCTTCAATGAACTTCATAGGTTGACAGAGCTTTAACATTCTCTTCTAACCTGAGGCCAAACACATAGCACATTCCCAGAACAATTCCAGTCAGAAAATCTTCCATTCACAAATATGTGGTCCTACAGATCCACAATCCACAGAGAAACTAACATCCCAGTCATACCACATGCTGTAGCTCCTCAAATAGGTCACCTGTATCAGCATCAGCACAGTGCTTACTACTGTGTATGTTAAGGTTATGTAAAGCAAGAAAAGATGAACTTCATAAAGAATCACTATTTTTTCAGACTACATCTGTCAATGAAAAAGAACAAAGTTAATGAAAAAATTGTGCTCCTTAATTGAGGCAAGACGTTATGTAAATGCAGTCCGTTACTTTTCCTCTCATATAACAATATAGATGCACACTGATAAAAAGGAGTGTTGGAGAGCAGAACATGTGAAAGAAGACAACCATGTGACATGGAGGTGTGCATCAAAGTAGCAAGGGGGTAGGGGGCTCAAGGAAAGAACACACGCCATCATCTTGTCTGCACAGACATATCAGAATCAAGTAATAGACTAGTTTTTTTCCAAACAATCCTGATCTCCATTAAGACTAACTAAACAAAACCAACAAAAAGCCTGAAAATAACGCATTAGCTTCTGATAACATCAGTTTCTTCTCTCTCCCTTTGATGCACAGAGAATCCACATGGTAAGGGTTCTTCATCCTTCTTTTCCTAAATCACAGCCACAATCAGACCAATAACTACAGCAAACATGAAACTAAGAGACTGACCCCTAGTACTGTCTCTGCTGCTCACACAAGATCAACTGGTAATTAGGCTTTCCAAGTGAATTCTTCTCAAGTCTAACTGTAATACATAGCTAGGTAACCAGTGCTTATAACAAAACAAAAAGATGATGCATTCTTACAACAATACCAAACCCTGCAGTGTCTGGGAAAAGCAAGACTCTCGAATTTTTATTGACCTAAGCACTAAATATAAACTCAATCCTAAACATCACTTTCATTGCAGCAAGGTTGTGGATCTGTACAAGCTATGCTAAGTTGTAAACTTAGGTATAGTCTGTTTGGCAACACTTACACCATATTTGAACTAAGACAATGGCCCATGAAAACATCAGGGCTGATCTTATCTCATGAGCTGTTCAGAATCCAACAATTATCCAGCATGCTCAAGTTTTCATTTCCCAACGACACCTCCTAACTCCACCCCAACCCCTAATTTTATATGCATATATATGGTTATGAAAAAGAATATAAGCTCATGATGATTCCACACAATGCCCTATTTATGCAAGCTTTGCAGAATCCGGCTATAATTGTGAGTCTTGAAAATATTCTTTTTCTACCCTAACCTTCAAGCCAACCTTATCTCTAACCTTCACTACACCCAGTCACGAAAACAAGGCATTGGCCAGTGATAGCAATTAGGTGCTTTGTATTCCCCAGCAATAATCCAGTCTCCTGAAGTCATCTTCTGCAGTGTAACCTTAATGACAACTGTATATAGGCTTGGCAAATGAAAAAGATAGCAAACCTAAAATAAGATACCAGATCTTGATGATACCAGACAACTTTGTATCTCTAGATCAAATCAGCTAGGTTTTCTATGAGTTATGTTGTTGAGTCCTCACCTAAACCTCTCCTCCTGTTGAGCAACCTTCCTGACTCTTCAGATCTGTAAAAACTGATGGTGAACTGGGGGTCTTGACACTTCCCTAATCTTAATCTGAAAGACAGTAAATCTGAAAGAGAACAAATGGCATCATCTTGTATGGTCACTGTTCTCTTTCCTGCCTCTAAAAACCTTCCAGAGATTAGCAATAGATTGGATTCTAGATAGTAAATCTAATCTCAGCCCCATGCAGAAGACCAGACACCTCAGGACCACAGAACAGTCCCTGGCCTATTTTATTTACGAGATTCAGTCTAAAGATTCCCAAACATTAATCCTAAATTCCTATACCTCCGATTCTAACTCTTGTGTTATTAATGACTACAGGATTAATTACTAGAGGAAAAGCCAATGACTTCTATTCATATAAACTGAGTCTTATTAATTCTTAATTTTGGGAACACTGTAGATTCTACCATAAGGTATGCTCTTCACACTTAGTCATTTGTTTTGAAAACCCAACCCTTGACCTGTTTTAAACACTAACAACACTCTCCTAGGGCAAGTCACAGAGACCGACAGAGGAAAAGACAATATAAGGCTTGTAGCAATATCTGCCCAATTCTTACCTCTGTAGCCTTTGCAGAGTCCAATACTAATTTGTATTTTATACATAGGGACCTACTGATGTAATATAAGACAATATCAGTCTCTGGTTTTCATTTGTACTGTTTCTGTGCTTACCTGCAGGGGACCCTGTAGAATAGAACATTACTCAGGGATGCAGACACATTATATTAAAAACCTAACCTCAAGTGTAATAAAAGCCTTGTTCAGATCTAGAGAATGAATTCCAACTGTAAAACAAAATATAGACCCTTAGCTTATTTCTCCATCTGCTGTAGAAATATTATTTTCTCTTGAGGAGGAAAACAACGAAAGGCTTTGGCTGCTAACTACATTAACACAACGCTTGCTGCCAAGATTTTTGCATTTATGAGAAATGAATTTACCTGTTGATGCTTTATTTTGCTAAGCCCTAAACCTTCTGCCTAACATAGACTTGTTCTCAGCCTACAGGAGACTAAGGCATTGGTTTCTGTCAGTTGGTATAAGGCACTGGCTTCTGTCAGTGCCTACCTTCTTCTTATCTCCTTGTTTCCCCCAGGTCCAAAATGCAAGTGGGAATTGTGACAATTTAGAATGCAAGTATCAGCGTGAAACTAATTTCTAATAGTAGTTTTATGTTTGGGAAGGGCACTAATTTCTACAGGAAATCGCAACACAGGACATCAGATTCTAGTAATACCTCCCTGCTAGTCATCTTTGGCAGTCTTGCATAGCTGAGCATTACTCAGGGTTTAGGATAGTTATGATGCTCAAACCCTAATACTATTACTCAAACACTAACTATAACTTGTATTAACTAGCCCATAAGGGAGTAACCCCAAAGATCAAGACAATCTTAGCCACTGATTTCTATCAACACACTTAACTTTGGGGGAACTTGTAGAAAGGTATCATACTCTGAGCTCTTTGATAAAACCTTCAGCCTGAACCTAACTGTCATATCTACCTCCTAAACAGATAGTCTACTAGTTCTTATAGGACTGATACAGCTCAAGGCACAGGTTTTTATCAACACAATTACTGTCTCCAAGGGTCAGCAGGGTCCAAGAACAATCTGGTTTCTTAAGACTTCAAAATCCTCAACCCTAACCCTGTGTGAAATCTTCTCCCTTTTCTTATTGTTAACAGTGACATGAATGCCTACAGAGAGAGACTTCATCAGGTATCAGTTTCTATCAAAAGCAATCTCTGCGGAGTCTACAAAATCCAAATTCAAAAACAAAAGAAAATTTCCCAGACTGTGACCAAACCCCATATATAACCTTTCATATATAAATTATAGGAAGATGTCCTACAATAAACTAATATCTTTACACTTCATATTCCAAAACCCTGACTTAACCCTATCCTAACCCTAATTTTATGAAACCTGGCAGCTGAGCCCTAAAACAGAAGAAAAACACCATGCACCTTTATTTTGTCTCCCTGTCATGGTTTAACCCCAGCCAGCAACCAGGACCACACAGCCGCTCGCTCACTTCTCCCTGCCCCCAGTGGGATGGGGAGAAGAATTGGAAAAAATATGGGAAACTCGTGGGTTGAGATAAAGACAGTTTAATAAGTAAAGCAAAAGCTGTGCATGCAAGCAAAGCAAAACACGGAATTCATTCACTACTTCCCATCAGCATGCAGGTGTTCAGCCATCTCCTGGAAAGCAGGGCTCCATCATACACGATGATGTCTTGGGAAGACAAAATGCCGTAACTCTGAATTCCTCCCTATTCCTTCTTCTTCCCCCACCTTTATATGCCAAGCATGATGTCATATGGTATGGAATATGCCTTTGGTCAGTTAGGGTCAGCTGTCCTGGATGTGTCTTCTCCCAACTTTTTGTGCACTCCGAGCCTACTCGCTCGTGGGGCAGTTAGAGGAGCAGAAAAGGCCTTGACGGCTTAGCAACAGAAAAAAACATCAGTGTGCCATCAACACCATTCCCATCCCAAATCCAAACACAGCACCACACAAGCTGCCAGCAAGAAAGTCAACTCCACCCCAGCCAAAACCATGACACTCACAGAGAACTCCAGAGGGGAGCTGAAACTGATGCCAGAAGCAGAAAGGGAGGAGCACGTAGGAGCAGACAACAGGCAAGGAATGCCCTGGTTTTGGAGCCGTGTACGGTTGCAGAGTGCAGGTGCATCCAGCCACTCCAGCTTTGCCTATGTCAACTGAAGAGGCTTTTTTACGTTCTCAATAGAAAAAAAATAGTAATGCTAATGTTTCTGGACTCTTTTGGTACCTGGGCTAATAAGTACTGAACTATGCTGGTTTGTACCAAATTTCTTTTATTATTGCCTGTCCTCCTTAATTCTTGGGCATCTGAAAGAAAGAATCAATGGACACTGAGCCATTCCCTAGCCCAAAGAGTTTGGTGAGGCACTGAGAAAGCCTTGGCTACATCCTTCAAAACCTTAGCTAATGGACTGGGGGAGCTCAGTGAAGCTGTAAGCTATTACTGGTAGTAGCAAACGGTATATTACACTTGAAGATAAAATTGTGGAAAGAAATACTGTCATTTATTTTGTCTGTATGCATGCATTCATATATTTCTCTCCCTTTAAAACTACAAAAAGGAGCCCATTAACATTTCACCTAGCAGAGATCATTCCACTAATCTCTGTTTGTAAGACATCTTTTTTTTACAAGGGTTCACTTCACTGAAGCAGTATGACTCACTTTTCTTCTCGGTGTTAATCATACAACAGAAAACTCTTAGAAAACATAGATCTGCACCAGAAACAAGATGAGGATGAAATACCCACCTACATAAATCAAAATAATTAAAGTCATAGAGAAGGCAGCGGCTGATGACTTTTAAGACAACCATTTATTTTGCAATATTCCCTTCTGTGCTGTGAACAGAATTGGAGAAAGAAGTTCAAGTTTTAGAAGGCATCAACATCTGTGTGAAGCTAGAAACAAAATAGTTCAAGACAAATCAATGTCCCTGGGACACACGGAAACCAACAATAAAAGCATACTCTTCCCTACAGTGCATTAGTTATTCCCAGGGAAACGACCCGTTTGTATACAGACAGAAGTCTCTTGCTTTTGGTGATGTCAAGGAATATGCTAGGAAAAACACAGTATGATTGCAAGACAGCCAAAGAACATCACATTTACAGTTACATTTCATTATGCTGCCTATAGTCTGAAGAATGTGAAAGCGCCGCTGCTGTCAGTTTCTTGTAAGCTATAGTGGTCCAAGGAAACATGTTCTCCTCTCTGTAGTTCCTAACCCCTCCCCCTCTCTGCCCCAAAATACAACAATGACCCATCTGTGCACATACAAGAGAGCGATTCCTAATATTTAAACATGGACTAATCTGCCAACGTCGATGTATCGGGGACAGAACATAATGAATGTCACAGTGCTTAGTCTTTCTTTTCACTAAAACTGTCTTGAAGAGTAATGAGGAACAAGAAAGCCGACAGAAAGAACAAACCACTGTGGATCACAGTTGATTTAAAAAATAACATCATTCACTTCTCTTTTGTTTTTCTCTGAAAACATTTTCATGTTTTAACTATCTTTCAGATTCAAGAAAGAATCTATTTAT
The DNA here is from genome assembly GCA_017639485.1 of Pluvialis apricaria. NCBI lineage: Eukaryota > Metazoa > Chordata > Aves > Charadriiformes > Charadriidae > Pluvialis > Pluvialis apricaria. The sequence goes on along the minus strand of CM030011.1, from coordinate 23,184,313 downwards.
CCTGAAACGACATCTAAGTGCTGAAATTTTCTACCAAGAATCTTTTAAGAATAATTTTATGGCGCTCATAAAGCTTATCTATGCTCTAAATCGTTATCTATTCTTTGACATATTTTCATTGCACCTAGGCTACAATTACTTCACTCTGGAACACCACCATGGCAATTAGGATTACAAACAATAACTAAGAAAATCACTTAAATGAAAATCAATAGTCCTTAAGTACTGAATTTGACAGGCTGCAAGATGTGGATCTTCACCTAAATGGCATGTAACTTTTCTCTGGTAACTGCAGAATCTGATGGTAATTTATTACATATCTGTGTGGCTTGATATGCCGGCATGCAAAAACAACTGAGATAGCTCCAAAAAAATCTGGTTCTGGTACTAGAATTAATATAGAATTATGCAGAATTGTATATTAATACAAGCATGCTACCTCACCTGGACTAATATATTTTTCTTCTAATGCCTTGCGGGGATCTAAAATTCTGCTAAATACTCAGCATTTTGTCCTATTTTGTCCTGATTTGGATTGATGGACAACCACAAAAATCAGTGGGTATCTTTCCACTGACACTTTGGGGGCTGAACCACAAGTCCTAAAACTTAAATAACTGTAAGGGCACTGTGTTAAAATTACTATTCTCTACACTGTGAAAATACCTGTTCTTTTTCACCACCTATCCAAAATGCTTCCATTTCCTCTCTTGGGCAGAGACAGAATTTTTTCTTTTTACTAGGATACAGTTTAGCTGTGTTCATTTAGGCTAACAGGAAGGCTCAAAAAAAAATGTCAGAGAGGCAACGTGTGATAAGAGACTGGAAGTAGCAAGAATGCTGGTGACAGAAAGATGTGTAAAATATAAGCATCAAGAAGAAACCTGAAACTTCACAGCATATGAGATTTTCCAAGGACACAGTATTAAGTAAAAAGAATAAATTGCTGTTGGGAGTACCTACTGTAACGAAGGAGGATGAAACATCAGGGAATTAACTCGATCTGTTCTAGCAAGCATCTAGTAAACGACTGAGAACACCACAGACTGGTAGGACAACAATAATAGCACTAATAATCAGTTCCTGACTTTTGGGGACCTGTAGGTGGTCAGGGTTTAAGACAGACAATTGTGAGACCAGTTCTGAAGGAGTAAGCTTTGATACAGAAAAGCGGGATAGACACGGGATTTTGGTGCTCCACAGCTGTACAGTGGATAACTCCTTCAAGTGCCAGAATAACCTCGTGCAGCCCTTCACAGAATAGCACCCAGCGCACAGCATTTAAGGGAGCTTAGATGTAACTGTGCTACGCACTTCGGTCCCCTCATTTGTAAATCTAACGACAATGACACCAACCATTTCAGAAAATCAAGGGCAGAAAGAGCTAGGTGTACCAATACAGTGCTGTAAAACATAAGGTATTGTAGGACAGGATAATACACTTCTGAAATTTAATTTGACATACAAAAGCAACATGTGTTTTGTAGATAAACCGTGTTTATTAATAGTTGTAAGGTGTTAAAAGTAGAAAGATCCCAATGAAGGCAAATTTTAAAAATTTGATATGCACTTCTACTAAAAAGTGACCAGAGTTTTCCCTCGTTTCGCAGAGGAGCCGGGGCAGAACCCCATCCCCCCGGAGGATCTCGACCGGACCCCGCCGCAGGACTCAAGCCGCGCCAGCGGTTTTTGCGCGACCTCCAGGCCGGTCCCCGTTACCGCCTGCTGCGCAAGCGGGACGGCAGGGCACGGGCGGGCCCGGCAGGTCTCTCGGGGAGGCGCCGTGAAGCTTTGCTGCCCCATTTCCAGGATGCGGCGAGGCGGGGGATGGGGACGGCTCTTTGGTGGCGGGCTTCTCCCCCATCACCCCGCTCCCTCCTTCCTTACAGAGTCCTTAAAGCGAAGTCCCCGGAGGTCCCCCAAAGGGGTGCGAGAACAAGTTGCGCCTGGGAGCGGGTGTGAGGGGGTACGGCCCGCCGGGGCCGGACCTGCCGCCGCTGGCAGCGTTTCGGGGTGCCCGAAGGGCCACCCCGCAGCAGGCCTTCACCTCAGCTCCCCGGCTCCTCTCACGCACACTTCTCCCCTCAAACACCCTCCCCCACCGCGTTCCCTCCCCACCCGGCGTCCCCCTCCCCCCGCTTTCCGCTTGTCCCCACTGTCGCCCCCCTGCCCATCCCTCCCCCCCCCCCCCCCCGCATCCCCCTTTCGCGCCGCCCGCCCCTCCGCTCCGAGGGGAGCCGCGGCCGGCGCGGCCGGCACTGCGCATGCTCGGGAGCGCGCGGGGCCCGCGGGGCGGCGGTGGGGCGGGCGGGGGGCGGCGGGGCTGAGGGGGCAGCGGTGCCCCGGTGACGGGACACCCCGGCGGCGTCCCCCGGCTCGCTCCCGCCCCGCCGTTCCCCGTTCCCCAAGCGCCGTAGGCAAGGGCCCCTCTCCCGCCGTCCCGAGGGCCGCCGGTGCCGCGGGCGGCTGGCGTCCGCGGAGCGGCCGGTGTGCCGCCGCCGAGGCGGAGGGCGGTGCTGTGGGCGGCCGGGGGAGCCGCGCGATTGGCCTCCGCCCGGCGGCTGGCTTGTCAGTTGGGCTCCAGGGGTGGCCCTGGGAGCCTCTCGCCCAGCCCTCTGACGGGATGAAGCCTTTAGGGGGATGCGGCGCTCTTTGCATTTTGATTAAAGCCCCTCATCTCCCTTCAGTCTGAAGGCAGGGCACCGGGGAGGACGGGTCGGAGGGGCCTGCGCAAGGCCGAGCAAAGAGGGAGGGGGGGGGGTGAGAGAGAGAAAACCCCTCTTGGTATGTCACGTATGGCTCTATAGGAGGAATCATCTCTGGGAATATAGTGGAAAGGACGGAGCTGGTATAAACTGAAGGCGCCCGGGTTTAATTCACACTTGTGGGTGCCCAGCATGGAGATGCAGAGATGGTCCATAAGGTGGAAAACGAGAAGGTGGCCCTGGGACTCGGCTGTAACCGTGCTCATCACCTTCGCTATCCTTCTCCGGGCTGCGGAGGTCAGAGGAGGTAAGAAAGCAAAGGGGAGCCGGGGAGCCCGGCCGCCTCCCCCACCCCACACCCCTCGGGGAGAAGGACCCGGCACGGCCAGGGCTGCGTTTCAGAGGAAACCTGTCAGAGCGGCCCCCGGTGCTGGGGGAGGCGGGGGCGAGAGGGCACGAAGGCGGCTTGGGGCCGGCTGGGGGCGCGGAGACCCGCTGGGAGCCCCCGGCAGCGCGGGCGGGGGACGACCCTCCCAGGTGCAGCCGAGGGATGGCTCCCGTTCAGCTTCAGCCTTCAACTTTGGATGTGGTTTTAAGGCAGTAAAGGGTATGCGCTGGCGGGGTGGGAAGATGAAAGAAATACTTGTTGAACAGAGTGACTTCTCCTCTTCCAGCACGAAACTCAGTTTTGTGGAGTGTGGGTACAATTGTCAGTTTTGTTGAACTTACAGAGTCGTTACTTTGCTCAAGTTCACCAAGTTGTGGCTGAAATGGAGCGACAAGTATCTGCCTCGTCCTCGGCGGGGCAAGGAAAGGGAAAAATCGGGGGGTGGAGGCTCTCCGCTCTGATTTTCTCCATTCTCCGCTTTTTTTATTTTTCCCTTTGCGAAGGGTTTCAGCGGGCAAGAAGTTTTCCAGGACGCGAGGGGAGGAGAAAATACAGTTGAAGGGGCCCTTTGCCAGACGTTGAGGAGAGCAGCTCCCGGCGGTAGCGGCGCCCCGCAGGTGGTGTGCGCAGCGCCGGGCCCGGAGATGCCCTGGCGGGGCGGGGAGGGGGGGGGCAGGGGGGCTCGGGGGGCTCGGCCTGACTGTCGCTGGGCTCCACACAGCCGGTGTCAGCGCCGTCCCGCCGTCCCCAGCCTCCTTCCCCCTTTGCAGCCTCCCCGGGAGGATCGAGTGGTCCCTTAGGTGTCCGCGGACCTGGTGGGCAGGGTGCAGCCCGCGGGGGACGTGCAGTGGGTGGGAAGAAGACGCAGGCGGCGGCGGCAGCAGCAGCTTCGGCAGAAAGGACTCGCTGCTCCCCTCCGCACCACCCTTCTCGTCCCCCGACACTTCTCCCCTCCGCGCTGCTCCCCGGCCCGGCTCAGCCCTCGGCCGCCCGCCGCGCCGTCCCACCGGGGCGCCGGCGAGGCGCTCCGGCTTTTTGAGATGTGCTCGCACATTCGAGGAGCTGCAGCGTGGAGTCTCCGGTGGCGGGAGCGCTTTCCTGTCCTACCGGGGGTGGAAATGCTGCCTCTTCCTCCATCCCTCTCTCCCTCCCACCGGAGCTCGCAGGCGCATCTGGGGGCCAATCTGGCTGGGATTGAGGTTTTTATTTTTCTGTGGGTCTGACATCCATGAAGGGGCTTAAGTCTCCGAAAAGAAAGGTTTAATTTTTATGCATTTATTATTTCAAAGAGGTGTTTCTCGATCTGAGTTCCCACTTTCAGAATCAACAGGCGTCCTAGAGGGAGCACGGTACGGTGATCAGTTTCCACTGAAGCCCTTTATACCTGGGCACAACCTTGACGGTGTCAGATCAATCAGGGCTTCTGCCCCCTGCTGGCTCCATTTCTGACAGGGATTGGAAGGGGTCAAATTTCGTTCCTCTTGCAATTCCACCGACTCTGGTGGAGTTACACCCCGGGTGAATTAACTTCGCAGAGCTTCAAGGATTCAGCTCCTCGTTACTATGTCGAAACTAAATTTCTTCAAGAAGCTATATTGTCCGCAAAGGCGTGATAGATTTCTCATGCCACTTTTCATGTGACCAGTCAGTAGGACTGACTTAAGTAAGATTTGTGTAGATTATCTTTACATAATGGGTTGGATGCAAATGGGAAGTTAAAAGAAAATCTAAACCCAAGCAGTCCAGGAAAAATCAATAGAAGTTATCTGGTACTTACTGAAATATATTCAGCAACAGTAGGCAGAGTAATTTGGTTTTGGTAACTCTATTAAAAATTAAAAAGGTATATTAAAAATCTTCTCTAGTCTTCTGTGTAAAGGACATTTCAGAAACAAAACTACAGGCTTCTTGTGTTTGTAGAAGCATTCTGAAAAGAATTTATTTAACTTTTCTGAAGTACAGTATGCCATTTGCTTAGAAACTACAGGGAACTGTGTGTTTAGGACTTGATCTGTTATTGAAGTCAGTAAGAGTTTTTCCATTGACTGCAGAGGGAGTAGAATTTGACCTAATTTCCCTAATGGAGTACAAGGGAGATATTTCTGAATCGTCTCTTAGGTATTCTAATCTTACTTAAAGTAGTTAAAAGATAAAAAAGGGCATAATGATTCATATTTGAAAGTATGAGAGGGAAAATACCAAGGAATAAAATAAAATAGCATATTACAGCAGGTAAACAATATGACTAAATGAAAATGCTGGGTAAACTATGAATCATTGCCCTTATAAACTCTGTTAAATTAAATCCTATATCTTCAATTGTGTTTTCATAAACTACCCCTATGTAAAGAACATTACACGGTGTATTCATATAGTGTTAATTATATAGCAGTGACTTCTTTTTAAGACAACAGAATCCATTCCATGTAGAGAAACCTCAAAAGATTCCTAAAATTCTTGACTTTTTTTCAAGTTTCTTTATTTAACACGAAAAATAAAGAGACGTATGAGGTGTCTTTCATAGTACCGAGAACGGGTGTGTGAAGATCTGATTGGGCTTTTGAGTTATTTCTTCTTCATACAAAAAAAGTTACAGAGGTGAGAAGCAACTGAATGGGAAAACTAGTGACTCATATTTGGTCAGCTCAGTGCCCACCAGCTCTTAAGCAGCTCTTTTTAGAAAATATTTTTGCTTTATGACTTGTCTAAAGTAAACAAAATTCAGTATTTTAAAAGACATCCTTTGATTTCCTTTCCCCTTCCTCACCTTTAATACTAAATCTGTTGGTAATGTGTTTGGAATGAATAAACTCATTTAGTTGAAATGGCATGGCTTCAACACTATAAATTTTTTGTAAGGGCCTGGCATCAATGCACTATTGTGATGCTGATTTGAATTTCATGGGCAAGAAATGAAAAATCAGTCTTTTTATTATATATAAGCTTTTCAAGCAAATGGAAATCCAGCTCTTAATCTGAGTGCAAAAAGATTTAAGAATCCTTACTGAGAATGAGGCTATGAAGCTATATATAGAAAATACACTTTGGCCCTTCTGTGTAAGTGACAGGCAGATTTGTTTCTAATATAGAATAGATACTTTTTACAGTCATCTTAGGAAATACAAAGGTTCCTTGTGCTTCCCCCAGACAGGCTTGGAAACTAGTGGGAGTTCTAGGTGCAGGAGGAATGCAGAACTGGGCCCACTAGTGACAGCAAAAGGAGAGGGGTTTTTTTTGTGGATGCACGCTTAGCACTGTTACTGATTTGTAATTTCTTAGTAAGTTACACTGGGAATATATGGATCTGTTTCTTGAATGAAAACTGTTTGATGTATCTGGCTAGCCTAAACCTGTACAAAAAGGTGGTTTAAACCAGAAAAGTATGAATCTCTTCTCAGAACTGTTAGTGATGTAAAGCACTTCTGATTTTTAACTGATCAATTCACTTTTAAGGTTGAAAAAGAATATAAACATTTACATTGTGCCTTTATTTTACAGTGAAATAGTCTTACGTGTTAATTTTAGCTTAACAAAATGCTATTAACCTTCAGAAACAGAGGACGTATAGGTGTTTCTCAGATAAATATTAACAAAGTGAGCAAAAGCAATTAAGTCAAAGGGCGATTTCACTAGATTCAGCTAGTGGTCCTAGAGGAAGTTTTTCTGAGTCCCAGGGATCAGCAGGTGAAATGGTCCGGGCTTCCCAGTATAGTGCAAGAGAGACCTGCATGTATATATCTGTTTTGCCATATAGTTTAGATTTTTTAAATTGTTTCTAAGGTGAAATAATTATTTCAACTTCAGCAGCAGACATCTGACACAGAAAAATGACTGGTATGTGTTGTAGATTCTCTAGAGCATGAATATTTGCATTTAATTTAGAAGGATACTTCACAACGATCCCAGAAAGGACTAGTCAGGCTGCAGGAAATTATGTCTTTTTTACTAGCTCTGCAGAAAAGAAGTTTCTCAGCTCCAGTTTTGCGTATATCTTAACAAATGTAACTGTATGTAAATACATATAGAATACCTACAAATATTCAGTGTATTTGGCTTGAAATAATCTCTGTGCCTAGCACCTATTATTGGAATGTCACTAGAAAACATAATCTTTGATAGAAAACCGTTCCTGGTGCTATGGTGTTTTCTGATTACTAAAAAAAAAAGGCAAGAAAAACATTGGTGGTAAAATCGGTGTCTGTAACTGTTGTACAGTTGTAAAATGTAGGAAAGGAGTTGTCATACTCAGTTTTACAATTGTCTTGCCCAAAGTTATTTGGTCTCCTCCAAATAGGGCCCTTAATTCTAACAAAGGTTGCAGCCTAATAAAAGAACCATGACATTAGTACTCAAGTGAAGTTATACCTAAAACACAGTGGAGCAATTATGTCTTTCCCGGATTTGTTTTGTACAGTGGTGAACAGTAGGGTTTCCATCTGCCAGCAAGATTAAGAAGTTCCTTTTCTTTTCTCTGTAGAGCTCTCTGCTGCTTTTCAGAAGAAATCCTCCCAGCATTGGTTAATTTATCGTTGTTCTGAGTATTTGTTGATAATAGGGGGGAATAAATTAAGCAGAGCTTGGGAGAAATCTCTAATGTTCTAAGAATGTGAAGTCTCATGCAGTGATAAAGATTTGCCCTCTGGATGGACACAACAGAGAGCAGTGACTTAAAAGGAATTAGGTGTACACACAATGCCTGTTGCAAGGGCTTATAACTGTACTACTCGGTATTAAATACCAAGTTTACAGACTGTAAATGTAAGGATTAATTGTTGACCCTGTTATTACAATAGTAGTAGAATTTGGCAGAGTTTAAATTCTTTTTAGCACATTATCACACATAAGGGGTTGTAAAAACCTTTGTAAATTCTAGGTCTGGGACTTCACTGTATGTCAAAGTGTTAATGCATACAGTATGTGAAAAAGAAGGTTTTTGGCAGAGCTGATATTATATGGAAGCAAAGTGTTTGCTGCAAAGGAAATTGAAAGATGTATTATAAAATATAATTAAAAAAATGAGGATCCTAATCCTGCTATGAGTAATGTCACTGGCAGCTAAGCTTTGTCTATAATAGGAATTAACTTAGTTATGAGTCAAATTATGGTCACATTGTTAAAGTATTACTGTAGTCTAAGTTTTACCTGTGCTGTCCCTTACCTGTGTATTTACTCAGATTATCATTGTAATCTGATAGGTTATCAAACATTCATAGTTTATAAAAAATAAAAAGTCAAGGTTTTACAACCTTGCTGTCTGCTTAAATGGGATTCCTGCTAACATCACTAGGATACATAATTGGATCTGATTTCCCTGCATTGGTCTCAAAAGGAAGATAATACCTTTGACATCAGTAAAAGGATGGTGAAAGTTTTTAGTTGTATGATTTTAAAAAATCATTCAGTTACTTCTCTATCAAATTAAATAGGGTTGCTTTAAGGGGCACCATTTGTAAATCTTGTCCTTAGATATGTTTTGCTTTTTTGCTATGCTTATAGCTGAAAAATGTACAAATGTTCCACATTTGAAAACTCCCATTTATTAGAAGATATTTATGAAGTCTGTTGGGATTATTTTTGAATAAACACCTTGATCGACAAAGCTCTTAAGTGGGATCAATTTCTTTCATGTTTAGTTGCTAAGGGAACACCTTGTCTCTTTCTGTAGCAGTGCCCACTTTTAGACTGTGGCTTTTTTTGATATGGTAATAGAAACAGGATGCTCCAAGAATTTAATACTTGTTTTGCTGATTTTCACAGTCGGAAGTACTGTCTCCACTGTACAAAAATAACTTTTTGAATCTTTAGCGTAGGCCTCAACATAGTTAAACATTTGGGCTGCAGTTCTGATATCATCTGCTGTGGTGTAAAAGAGGAATAACTCCACAGAAGTATTGATGCAGATGTTAAAATATTATAAACTGATGGATCAATACAGGTCTGCACCAGATGATGAACTAGCCCAATATTTTGTGGGTAACAAGTGAAACATTTTATGGGATCAGGATCAGGTCTTCAGTGCTTGATTGTAGTCAATGTTGCTGAACAAGTGATAAAAGTACAACCTATCTAGTCTCTCAAAGAAGGTTTTAAGTAGTAAAAAAGTCACATTTTGTGGTGAAATATGGGGAAAAAATATGAAATGTCTGTCCAAAATTGAGGTTATACGCCAGAATTGTGCAATGTAAAAAAAACCAGAAAGAACTATTCTTATTTTTTGCTGAATATTTCCAGTAAATAAGCCTGCAAGCTAACCTTATTAAAGATCTGAGTGTACAGTTGTATATAGGCAAGCTTTCCACTGGTTTCAATATGGGATTTAAGTGTTTTTTTGATGTTTGTTTTTCTTTTTTACTGTATGAGTCTTAGAGATTGGTCTTTGAAAAAAGATGTAGTTAGTAGCTGGTGAATATCAAAATACGTTCCATATATGCATAGACTGTCTTTATTGTCTTTGAAAAACTATTGTGTATTTAGTAGATTTTGCAGCATAGGAAGTCAATGAAAAATTTCCAAATAGCTGGTGTGGAAACAGAAGTAGCCAGTTCTGAGCAGTTTCCCACAAGCCCTCTGTTGGTGAAATAGTCAATCATAGGCCACTTAAAGCATTCCTGAATGCATCTGGATAATCTCTAGTTCTTGTAATCATTAAATATGAAAGCACTGCAATAACACCTTCGTCTAAAAATGTTACCAGCCAAGATCCCAATTACATAATTCATCTAAAAGCCAATGCCTAGGAAAATCTGTAATAGGTAAAACAACCTTGAAGTATGTCTCTAGAAAGATATACATGGGTAATATATATTCAGTTAATCTCATAAATTTATATTTAGGTACCTAGGATAAAAACAATTTTCAGAAGCACGATGTAATTACTTTAGGCAGCTTAATTGGTGTTATTTTTGTACCTGGAAGATGCTCTGTAACTCAGTTTTGCAGCACACAAAACAGAGAGGGTTCATATTATCCAGTTCTGTAAAGTCCTTTGGTTAACATCTATGAAAAGTATAGGAACCTTCACAAAGGACACTGCAGAACCGATGCTATTGGTGCTTGCTACCAGAACACTCTTCTGTTACATGTCTGGGCTATCAGTAGAGAGTTGGGAGGCAGGCGATTCTCAGACTGCCAATCTCAAAAAGCCTCTGAAGAAGTGCAGATCTGCCCAGAGCTAGCCAGTAGGAAATGCTATGGACAGAAGAGTGTCTGATCCTTTCCTGATGCTTAGACACCTGTGGCAGAACTGCAGGGAATCATTGCGAGGGTTACAGAGACTGGAACGTGCAGTGGGAAGATAATAGAGTCCTTTCTAAGAACTGGGAAGCTCAGTGAAGTATTTTGGGCATAACATGCTTTTGAATTCCCACTCTTGGATGTTTACTGCTGTATTAATTCTCATCAGATAAAGAATACATTAAATTAATAAGTACAGATGGTAATGATTATAGGTATTTCTGGTTTTAAAAGATACGCATCATACCTGCCCACAATAAGTGAAAGTGTATAAGGGTAAAAATAAGAGCAAAAATATTACTACCACATTAGAAACAGCAGAGATTTCTAGGAATAGACGAGTCTTGTACTGCATCCTAAAGGTCAACAAACTAACAGTTTAACAAATCCAGATTCTAACACTGCTAGTAAAGACTTCCTTATTGATAATTTGGCAAAGTGGCAGCATTTATCACTCTGCTCTAGCAAGCTTAGGTCTAGCTGGTAAACTAAACTGCTTGCTAATTGTGGATAGAATCAGAAACTGGACTAATAATCTGGGCGAAGGAATGCATGGAGGGGAAAACTTATCAGGTTTCACAGTAGGAGAACTGCTGAAACAGCTTGACAAATGGTAGCTAAAGTAAACCTATGTAGAAGAACTTCTGACACAATCTGTACATAAGACTGTTTTTAAAGGAAAAACATGTCTCCCTTTTTCTGGCCTGACAGCAATGTTCTGAGAGGTCAACAGCAGAAACTGAAGACTAGTTACCCCTTCATATGAATTCCTGTTCATGAAAATATTTTCACCTCTTAAATTCATTAAGCCTCGAACCGTCTAATGAGTGGGAGTTAGAAACCTTCATCATAGTAGTTGTTATCTTTACCCACCTATAGAATACACGGAGAGTCCTTAGAATGAGCATTTACAGTTACAAAGATTCAAAATTTTAAGAAAAGTAAAGAAACTAAGTAACTGTAGGCTATTATGCCTTTGATAGGTAGCATAGTTTCAAAAAATAGTACAGTACCTTCTATTTAAGTTCCTAAATAAATGCCTAGAAATCTAACCATAGGTAGCCTACTTTGAAAGTCTTGTTCACAAATATAAGGAGTCCCTTCATCAGTACCCACCAAATTTGCGTATTTTAGCCTACCAGGGTATAATAGCTGCTACTCTTTAAATGATCTGTCCCAGTGAAATAAAACTGGACTAAACTTTACAAAACCACTCCATTTAGAATTAAAGATTAATATTTCAACACCCTTAAGTTTTAGTTTTGCGGTGGTTCCATTGGAACAGATTGCTGGCAGAATGAAGCATATTTCCATGGAAAAATATGAAGTAAAATAATAGTAATTTAGAAACATTGGTCTTCCTGGATTTCTCGGATAATTCTTTTCACGGGGGCAAATTAAGCTCTTTTCTACTCCAGGGTTGTATCTCACCAATTACGAGTTATTGATTGTAACTCTTACAGGCTATTTGTGGAGTCATCACTGGTAAATTTTCACTTTCACATTAATCAAAAGAAGGGCATTACTGAAGAATAATAACTCAAGAAGTTAGCTGTTTATTGTATCTGGAAAACATATAAAACTTTTTATTATAAAAATACTGTTTATTATATATGAAAAAGGAAAAACCAGTTACCGAGCACAAGAACAAGAGAAATGGCTTCAAGTTGCGCCAAGGGAAGTTTAGATTGGATATTAGGAAGACTTTCTTTACTGAAAGGGTCATCAGGCATTGGAACGCGTTCCCCAGGGCAGTGGTGGAGTCCCCATCCCTGGAGGTATTTAAGGGTTGTGTAGATATAGTGCTTAAGGACATGGTTCAGTGGTGGGCTTGTCAGTGTTAGGTTAATGATTGGACTAGATGATCTTAAAGGTCTTTTCCAATCTAGGAGATTCTGTGATTCTGCGATTCAAAGGTATTAACAGTATAGCAAACAGTTGCACACTCATTTTGCTAAGGTTTATGTTTAAAATAAAGAATACTGGCTCTTTTTTTTTTTTCTCCCCTTAAGATTTTTTATTTGCATTTGAAGTATGTCCCCCTGTATGCAATCTGGGAACATCGCGTAAATTATGTAGGTGAACACAGCCTTTAAACAGGGAAGGATCATTGTGCCTGAGCTCTCTCGTAAAATTAAGAGACTAAGACCCAGGAGTTACCACGCCAAAATCTAAATATAATAGGATTTCAACTTCAATGATTTATTAGGCATTTGAACAGAAAGAAAAATATTTTAGTCTAAATGAGTCACCCCCTGAACAATCTCTTATGGGAATAATTTTGTAGCCAGAAGTTGCCACCACAGTCACTTTACTGTCAGTCCCGGAGAGTTTCACTTCGAGGCCTAACAGCAAAGTCCTTCCTTTTGAAAATGGAGATGGTTATTTCCTCTGTATACCTTATCTTTGATAAAAGTCTGTCTTGAACTGTTTGGTCCTTAGTCACCAGCAGCGTTAACTGCTGCTAAAATTGCTTTACTGTACAGTTGATAGAAAGAGAACAGATACCAAGTTTGGTATAGCCTATCTAAAAAGGTTCAGTGGTATATTCCTTTCTCACTGCAGCTTCTTAGTAGAATAGAAGTTCTGTGTAGAATAGAAGAAAACTCAATGTGTGGGACCTTCTAGATAAGAAGGACAGTTTCCCATTCTGACTTCCTTGGTTATCTCTCTTAAGGAATAATCAAATTCACTCAAAAGAACTCTCAATTTGATGAATAATATCATTCCAATCTGCATGTATTCCAAGTCCACTGAGGACCACTGCATGCATCTGTGATAGGATCACTCTACATGTTTGACCTCTTAAGATCCAAGTAGGACATGAAATACTGAGATCCGCAGTAGTGGGGAATTGCAGCCACTCATGGAAATGATCCATAAACTGCTTCTCAATACAGCTTTATGTAGGAAAGGATGGTTAGAAACTGTCTGATAACCAATTAGCCTATATAGGTCAAAAAGAATTTCTGAGGAAGCACTCACAAGTATGTGGAAAATTTTTCTTCTGCAAATAAAAAAATTTCTAGTAATGGAGTGTCCAGGTCATTTTCTATCAATAAAATGAATCTGACACAGAATTTGCCAATGGATTTGTGACAGCAACAGACTTAAATTACTAGTAAGATACTATGAGTGGAAGCTGATGTGTATGCTAAGAAACAAGAGCTCAAGTGTTTCATATGCTTAACTGTAAATTTATTGACATGTACACATTAGCTGCTTAGAGTGATACAGAACAGAGCATTCTATTTACATGAAAAAATACAGCTCTATTTTCAGTATGTGTTAATGCCCTAACGTTTACATACCTAGCATTTACATTAATGTCATTCACTAGATTGATTTGAGTAAACCTATGTGATTTGAGTAAGCCTATATGGAGAACTTCTTTTGGGTTTGGATCATCTCTGCAATTAGTCAGTAGCTATAAAATTGTAAAAAAGCATCTGTTCTAAATGAAAACATTTTCATAAATGCAAAGTCATTAAGATAAAGATAATTAACCTTGCAACATGATTATAGCTAGAAGGATAATATGGATGACCTTATTGTTCTCTACAACTACCTGAAAGGAGGTTGCAGTGAGGTGGGGGTCGGTCTCTTCTCCCAAGTAACAAGCAATAGGACAAGAGGAAGTGGCCTCAAGTTACACCAGGGGACATTTAGATTGGATATTAGGAAAAATTTCTTCACCGGAAGGGTTGTCAAGCAGTAGAACAGGCTGCCCAGGGAAGTGGTGCAGTCACCATCCCTGGAGGTATTTAAAAGATGTGTAGATGTGGTGCTCAGGGACATGGTTTACTGGTGGTTTTGGCAGTGTTGGGTTGGTTGGACTCGATGATCTTAAAGGTCCCTTCCAACCTAGATGATTCTATGATTTGATAGATTTCACCCTTTTATCCAAAATGATTACTGCTGGCGTAATTCCAAAGACAACATTGCTGCCATTAGATGCGCTATTGATCCATCTTTTTCTGTGTTCTGTGCAGTTTGCCTTTGCAGGGTCAGTTGGACTTTATCACAATGTAGGATTTTAATGGTGGCTGCTGAAACACAAACAATAAACGTTATTGCTTATCACTAAGATATTAAGTTATCCATGATCTCAGTTACAGACAGGATACGTATTTTATAAACTAAGACGACATGATTGAACACCATTCACTTAATTATCATCTGCATTTAAATAAATCCAAATGTTAAGAACCAGACCCCACCATTCCAATGCAAATTTTCTTGCATCTGATACAACTTGTTCCTGTCTTGTAACGTATACTCTTTTAGCTCAGGTTATGTGGTCACCTACAAGAAGCATTCCCATAGAGAGAGGTGGAAATGCTAAGCATTTACGCTGAAAACTGAGGTCATCCTTAAGACAAGGAGGCTTGATGTCACATATTGAATAAGTCATCAGCAGAGACTGTGTGTCCAAAGGACTTCAGTTTCTGCATTGTCTTACAGTTTCTCAGTCCCTCGTTTCTCTGATATCATGAGCCGTATGGTTATGGTACCTGGGAACCTCCTCCATGGACAGTTTCCACCAAGAGAAAGGGAGAGACATTACATAGCAGATTCCAGCTGAAACATATCAGGAAGTCAAAGTGAAGGAAGCAAGTTCTCTGATTTTTTTATAATAAGTGCTGTTTATATTTATGACATTAAATCAGAAATGAATGTGCTGTTTTCACCAGCTTCTACTTGACTACAGTTTAGAGATTGTGGAAAGAAATGAAAGCTATGATATTTTTAACTGTGGATATATGACCAAAATGTAGTCTAGATTTTTACACAGGTTATTTTTCAATCTATAATTGCTTTTTTTTTAAAAAATACGTAGTTATTTGTTCATTGAATAGAATGCATTGTCATGGCCTTTAAAATAAATATATCATCGTATATATAGGTAGTCTATGCTTGAAAATGCTAACCAAAATTGGAAGTCGGTTTTTATATGCATTTTCCTCCTCTCCAAACAAACAGAAAACACATGGTGTTTCCTTCATGTAATTCTCTCCTGATATTCTGTCCTGACCTGGCAGTGTAAAAGTGTGATCTAGCATCCAGTTTACAATAATTTTTTTCTTTTTTTTTTACTTTATCTTCTTTATTTTTGAAAACCAGGGACTTATGCTGGAGCTAAATGATTAACAGTTTGATATCTTAAAAGACACTAGGACACTCAAGTTCCCATCTCACACAATTCTGTTTTCTAAAAAGGGATTTTTGAAGAAGAATTCTTTGCCATTCCAGAAATCCCAGCACTTTTAAACACTTCTCCTCTGGCTACTACTGTATAGCCTGTTAGTGACAGTGAAAGTTGCACATGTCTCTCTGAACTTTTTTGAATCAAGGACATATGGTGTTGAACTAACTCATATAACTATATATATAGAGTCTATAAATACTATAGTATTTAGTGAGAAGAATTGATCCCCTGCAGTTGATTCTCTGTCAATGGAAAAGTAGCACAGTGGAAACTTGATTTTTGATTGCGGTCTGAAACTCAGGAGAGCTTAATCTGAAAAATGCAGGCTTGCCCTAATGAACACAAGCTTCTTTCCAAAGGGTTATCTCGTGGCTTTGTCTGGCTTGCCTGCAGGAGGTGGCCTTCAAGCAGCAGCGCAGTGTGGCCAGAAACGTCTGCATGAAGGGACCCGCTTTCAGGGTTTGGATCTTGTATTTTGTTAAATTTGCCATAGCAAACCGAGTTGAGTTTTCAAAGCTGATGTGTAAGTTTCATAAGGAGAATTAACTGCACCCCAAGAACTGATGAACAGAGCTGTTTGCGTGATGCTTAGTTATTTCCTTGCTTAGCACCAAATGAGGAAGATGCAAAAGCATCACATCTTATATCATATATATCTTATTTTTTTATATATTCATATATAAAAAAATATGGTCATATATTCACAGTTAAAAATATCATAGCTTTCATTTCTTTCCACAATCTCTAAACTGTAGTCAAGTAGAAGCTGGTGAAAACAGCACATTCATTTCTGATTTAATGTCATAAATATAAACAGCACTTATTATAAAAAAAATCAGATATTATATACATCTTATATACATCAATATATATATATTTGCAGTTTTCTTTACTTCTCTTATGAGAAAAATATCCAAGGAACTTAGACTAGAAGGTAAAATCATTTAGGAAAGCTGTTTTATGCACTGTAAGGAAGTTCTTGCGAGAGACCCTTGATCTGCTACTATATGGATTACATTAATGTTGCCCCATATAAATACAAGCTGCAATCTTAATTTGTGGAGCATGCAAACAGGCAAATTGCATGGCCTTAGCACTGGTGCTGTTTCTGGCTATTTCTTACCATTCCCAGAAATCATGTGGGAGCATAATGCTAGAGAAGAGGCAGTTTTCAGGAAGAGCTGAAGCTCCCAGGATACAGTGACACTGAGCACTGCAGAACCTACAGAAACTGGCAGAGAGAAGCCACAGTTTCAGCTGATAGCTTCCAGGCTGTCCTCTTCCCTGACTGTGACTTGTCGTCCTACCTCTCTACTCTGGTCTTCTAAGCAGGCCAGTGTTGGCTGTGCGAAGACTTCTCCTCCATCCATTATACTTCAAACAGGTTACCTCTAACTAGTTAGGATCTAAGCGCTGCTGTTTTTCAAGAGCTGTTTAATTTTGACTGGATTCCTAGATGTGTGTGCTCTGTGGCATATTGAAAGCAACTGCATCTAGTGCTTTCTGTAGAGGCATTGAGCAGATCATCTGAACATGCACATCAAGAATTTTGAGACTAATATCATGGCAGCCTGGTCAGGGCTACTGAACACTTGCTCCAACTAGGGTGTCATAGTTCCAGAAAACGTAAAAAAATCCTGAAATTCACTGAGACAAGATTGCCACTAGCAAAAAGAGGGTGTTTCTGCAGAAACCCTAATAATATATGGTAGCCCTATGTATGACACAGGAAGAGTGCAGGGGAGAAGTGCTTAACACAGTGAACCCTGTTTTCAGCTGGGAGATGGCAAAAACAGCTGTGAGGAGACTTCCAGGCTTGCTACCTCCCAGCTGAAATACAGGATTGGTTGCATCCTAGTCTGGGCGTTTGGTTAGACTCAAGAGCAGGTTAAATAATGACACGCACAAGAATGTTGCAAAAACATTTATGAGGAAGAGGCACAAACTCAATCTGCTTATTTCACAGACTGAATGATATGTAGGTTTCTATCAAAACCAAATTTTTCTAAAGCAGCATATTAAATCTTGTACATTCCTACCTGGTTTATCTAAAGACTTCTAAGGAACTTCTTTCCTTTTTAACTACTGGTCAAGGTAGCTAGCTGAAATATTTTATATAAATTAGAGAAACAGTTTCTGTTACTTGTGAGCTATAAATATTTAGTAAGTCAACCATGTTATAATTGGAGATAAACTAATTAGCTTTTTTGTGTAAGTTACTTCATATAACTTGTCATTTCTATGACAAGTTATGTTCCTAGAAATCCTTGTAAACTGACGAGTGTTTTTGCTATTTACATTTTGTGAATCACAGTTTGCAGAAATAAATTTCGCCTATAGACTATTAACAAAATGTTTGTTCTACTTATTTGGAATTTCTGGTTTGAAGATTGTTCTCTTCTATTATTATTCTGTTTCTTGTCTGGAGTTTTTTAGCAGCAGAACTAGTGGGGAGTAATGAATAATCTTGTTTATGGATGAATACTCTCCCAGTCAGCCAGGCAAAGAACACCCATTATTCTAAAAAATAACGAAGAATCTGGTACAAATTATAGAAAAGAGCAAAGGAAAAAGGAATGTGGCAGTGGTTGACTTATACAGCAACTTGGAATTTTTACTAATATTTCCAATGGCTGGTTCCACATTACTTTACTGGTTCAAATTATTATAGGTCCTGCAAAAATAGCCATGGGTTACCAGAAAAAAAAGTGTGGCAGTTCCTTCAGTGTGGTAGTAACTTTAGAATTGTGTGGAATGCCTGTAGAAAATACATTATATCCATTAAAATTATTTAGTCTGTACTTAACAGACAGGTAAGACTAATGTTTCAGAATTTGCACTGTATTGAAACGTTTCTTCTGAGCATGTTTAAATATAATTTTTTGAATCTGCAGGATATGTAGATTTCAAGTAAATTCAGGTGTATACTGTAACATTCATTCAAAATGTACTAGCTTGTAGAAAACATTGGCTATTGGGTTTATATTTGATAACACGATGTGATGGAAAGCAAATGAGAAATTGCATGATGTGAAAAAAATTAAAGAAGCTCACAAGCATTTTCTTGTGAATATTTTTTAAGACAGAAGAAGTTATGTGCATTCTGGGCTGATTGAGAAAACCTCAGATTTGTTTTTAAAGAATATACTTTTGGTGTTACTCAAAAATAGGTTTAACCACAAAGTTGAGTTGTTCATATTTGGCAATGCCTGGAGATTAATAGGATGCACTAGTTAAACAACTTTGTTCACGTATGTTATTTATAGTGAATGCACTAAAGTGACTTCTGAGATACTACAGTGACAAGAAATAGTGACACTGCCTACAACTGTAAAAATAGTAAGAAAAGAAGGTAGAGATGTTTCTATCAGTGACTCTTATTAGAATATCACTTTGCCTATGTTTTTAGACTCTTTCACTTATTGTTTGCAAGTAATTGTTCAAATAGTTGAATATTCTCACACAGTGAATTTTGGGTCTTAAGTTGATATTTGCTGACACATAAAATGAATAATAACAGAGAATAAATTAGCTGCAGTTAATGCCACAGTGCAGTTCAAAGACATGACAAAGGGTCAGATTTACCAAACATATTTCTCAGCTTGAACAGTGAAAAGTGTGTAAAACTTTGTCTTTCAAGATAAAGTGGTTATGAGTTTGCCAACATAAAAACTGCAGAATAGTCCCAGTGAAAAAATAGTCTGTTGAAATTCTGTTTCCACTCAAAAAAGATAAATTAATGAAGTCATGCTTTGTAGGGAGTATGAGAATGAACACCTTAATTTTTTCTAAGAGTAAAGATATGCAAATTATGTTTTCTCACTACCTCTGTTGAAGTGCTTGTCCATTCAGTACTTAGCTCTTTTGCCATGGTGAACTTTTATAGATTAAAGCTTTGTTGTTGGCTTTTTATATATATATATATATATATCTATCAAAATAATTTTGGGTCAGTATCAGTGCAGTAGCAGCTCTGGATTTCAACTTTAAATTGTTAGACAGTGAGCATAAATGCAACCTGATTGTACTTGCTCTAAAGTACAAAACAAGTCCTTTTGAATTTGACTTGAAAATAATGAAAGACTTTGATTCAGTCCATTCATTCCTTGCAGGCAAAGCAGGTACATCTTTCTTTCTCTAACCAGATGAGAAACGAGATTAGCTTCTTCCTTGTCTCTTTGTGTCTGAGAAAGCAGTGATAAGTAATCAGAATATATTTTAATATTAGCAACAGGCAAGTTTCTGATAGCAGGTTATCAGTAGCTGAATGCTTCTGAAACTTCTGTGCAAACTTATAAAATCAGTTCCACTTCTCAGAAAACACTCTTTAAAAGAATGTGTTGTAAGTTTCAATCACTAAGATTCTCTGCGTTTGGGAAACAGTGATTTTCAGTGTGTAGTCAAGCAGTCTGAAAATCTGATCATAACAATTACATTGGATGGGATGAACTCAGATTTAAAAATGAATAATCCTGTTAAAATAATATTCTGGTGTACGAATAATCTGCAATAAATCAAATTCAGATGCAGCTACTGCTGTGATTGTGCATATACTTTTGCAATGAAATTAATGTCCTTTTTAGAGGCTGCATACCGTAGAGATGCAAGATGAGTAATTCCTTGTGTTGTTTTTTTTTTCTTTGTCAGCTGAACCCGTTGATGTGCTAAAAGCATTAGAATTTCACAATTCACCAGAAGGAGTATCAAGAACAGCAGGATTTTGCACCAACAGAAGGGATTCAAAAGGATCGGATGTTGCCTACAGAGTTTCAAAAACTGCACAGCTGAGTGCCCCAACAAAGCAGCTGTACCCAGGTAAGATTGTCAGAAAGCTATTACTTTGATGAATTATCTTACTGCCTATGCTTTTATGGCATCTAAAGTGCAATATGTAGTCCATCAGCAGTACCACAAAACACTTTTGTTATCCCTGGAGTCGGACCTGCATGCGAATGACAGGACATGCTCTTTATCCACTGAATGAATCAGTTTTTATTGCCTTCAGTTATAAATCTCTTCATCAAATTCTGTGTCACTGGCAGAATTGGCCTGTAAGTCATATTACCTGTTCTTTCATAATGCTATCTGATGGAAAGCTTATTTGGTAGCTTTGGCAAGTTTCCTCCAGTTTCAGTAGTCCATTTAAAAGCAGTACTTCCTGGAGTTGTGGTTGGCCATTGCAAAATCGTTCCCAGAAGCACCATCTGTTAAGAATTACCTAAGAGTATCTGGGTATTTGGGGGACTAAAACAGGCTAGTTGTGGATAGCAGGTAATGTGATTCCATCTTTTCTCAAATTTCTCTAAAATGAAATAATAACATTTTGGCAAAGATTGTTTGGATGCTGAGGAGAGACTTCTATTCCATTATTTTTCTGTGACTTGTCATGTGACCCAAACTGTTGAGGAAGATGATAATAAGGATATTAAAACCCAAAATCATGGAACATTTAATTTTTCTGCTTTGATACATGATGTAGTGTTCAAACAAGTCTGTCTATAAACATACAGATTAGATGTTGGCAAAGAAAAATACTTTCTTTTTTGTCTTTCAATGTAACAATCATATAGATATCATCCAAGATCTATAAAAGGGGGAAACATACATTATTTTGTAGTAATACTGGGTTCCCAGAGCAACATGGGAAACAGCTATACACAGTTCAAGCGTAACTTACATGCTCCCTTAATTCATAAGTTTACTTTTTTATTCATGGAAGAAGATCAAAGCAAAATTCACTACAGATATAATATTTATATTATTTTTAACACAGTTCTTCAGTTTTTAATCTATCCTCTCAACTAAGTCACATATAGTTAACAGAGCTATCCAGCTGAAAATGTCATTCACTGAATGGCACATTACGGTCTACAATGTCTTGCTGATATTAGTGTGACTATGTGAGTGATTAATTACTACTTCATCTAAGTAAGGCTTGCAGAATTTGGGCTGCTGTATCTTTAAAAAATGCAGAAATGATCCATTGTATTGAAAAGCTGCACAAATTGCACCGTGTAATAAGTTGGCACCTTTATATTCTGAATTTTACAGTGTGTGTCATTGAAGCCAAGTGGTACAACAGAAAACTTTAAATGAGCATTCAAATACAACTGGACAGAAGATTAAACTGACTTGGAATCACCGGTATTTTTTAAAGCTTAGAACAGTACAAGCACCTTCTGCTAAATCAAAGCCTGATAGTCTAGAGCTGGAAGTCTGAGAGCTTGGGTTGACTTGCACTTTTCATGAATCAAATCGTAGCATAAAGAGGAGATCTGGCAGCTGCAGTAATAACTGTTCATGTGTTTTTTGAATGCCAGAACAAATAAGTAGCTCATGTTGTTGGCTGACATCTAAATTTCTATAGTCTTTGACTGCTTTAATTTAGGTACTCTTCTTATTAATGCTTTCAGTTTCTGCTTTACAACTGGAATGAGTTTGCTTGATTTTACCAGTCTGTTGCACCACCTTTGTGTGCAGGAGACAAATAAAAAGAAGTGCTTACTCACAGTATAAAAAGAAGTGACCACAAAATTTTGCTTAATACAGGAAAATGTAATGCTATCCTCTACTTCAGTAACGAACCTAGAAACAACTTTTTGGAGGTCATTATGGTAATTACTTCCTTTTGAATCCTGCAGAACAGGCATCCTCTCCCCACCACAAGAAATCCTTCTTTTTCAGAGATTATTCTTAAAGATATTTGAGTCATCGCATCCCTTTTTCTTTGTGCTCTGTAGTAGTGGAAAGACTACAGAAGATATCCAAGACAAGACTGAGTTGTGAGACATCATTTTAGCTAAACAATACAAGTTGTAGTGCATCCTGTGCTTGCTCTTATCTAACTCCTATAACTCATGAGGGAGTATAAGTATCTTTTAGCTACTGTAGCTTAAAGGAAACTGTGAATGGCAAAAGCTGGGAGCATCAATATATCCACCTTTTAAAAATGGGTCTGACAATTACCAACTTCCCAGAATATAATAGGCATTGACTGACTGGCATTTCACTGACTGGAAGGCATTATATGATTGTAAAGATAACGGCTTAGATTTTTGTTGTACTATTTGTTTATATACTCTTAGTTATCTTTTACAAAAGCATATAGGAATGACAGGAATGGCAACCCAGATACATACAAAGATTTTTCTAGCAATTTTCTCTCCAATTGTTGTTCTTTTTGGTTATTACAGTATCACAGTATTGTCAAGGTTGGAAGGGACCTCTGGAGATCATCTAAGTCCAACCCCCCTGCCACAGCAGGGACACCTACAGCACATTGCACAGGACGGCATCCAGGCGGGTTTTGAACGTCTCCAGTGTGGGAGACTCCACAACCTCTCTGGGCAGCCTGTGCCAGTGCTCTGCCACCCTCAGAGTAAAGAAGTTCCTCCTCAGGTTAAGATGGAACTTCCTGTGCTCCAGTTTGTGCCCATTACCTCAAGTCCTATCACTGGGCACCACTGAAAAGACTGTTCCCATCTACCTGGCACCCTCCCCTTAAGTATTTATAAGTATTGCTAAGATCCCCCCTGAGTCTTTTTTTTTCTAGACTAAAAAGCCCCAAGTCCCTGAGCCTTTCCTCGTAAGAAAGATGCTCCAGTCCCCTAATCATCTTTTTAGCTCTTTGCTGGACCCTCTCCAGCAGTTCCCTGTCCTTCTTGAACCGGGGAGCCCAGAACTGGACACAGTACTCCAGATGCGGCCTCACCAGGGCAGAGTAGAGGGGGAGGATGACCTCCCTCGACCTGCTGGCCACACTCTTCTTGATGCACCCCAGGATGCCATTGGCCTTCTTGGCCACCAGGGCACATTGCTGGCTCATGGTCATCCTGTTGTCCACCAGGACTCCCAGGACTCTATTGTTCAAATAGAACCCTAGAGAGCTGCCAGTTTCTTTTTTATAGGATGTTATCTGTTTGAAGAGCACATACCCAGACTAGCTGAATTAGTGTCACCTGCCTTACGCATTTTCAACATATCTTTCAGATTAACAGTGCAGACAGGGCAAGTGTTCAGTGCTTTTCAAATAATTTCATTGGCCTTTGTTGACAGTCATTTTTTCTCTTTCTTTCCTTTTTTTGTCATCTGTTTACTGTGACATTAAAAGGTATAACATACAGTTTAATTTAATCTGTAAACTAGGAGTTTTGCTTTGTCATTAAAAAGCTTGACCAAAGGCTCACCAGACTAAATGAAATGCTTGCTATTGCTTGCTTGCTTTAATCCTTTCAAAATAAGATGTCAAAGCTAGCCCTAAAGTGGTCTATATTACTACAGTGTTTCAACAACCTTCTACAAAAAAACTTAAAAAGATGGTAGTAAGCACATAAAACAACATAGCAGCAGACAATATAGTAAGTGTAAGAGTAGGGATTTTCTGCTTTAGAAGAGTAGCATGTCATTTAAAGAGCAGTGAAAATTTTATGCTTTTTGTTTTCATGTTGTAACTAAAGAGTTAAGACCATCAATAGCTTGTCTTCATGGAAGACTCCATAGAATCCTGAAACAGTTTTTGCACAAGACCTGTCTTGGAAACGATCTTGTATTTTCTCCATTGAAAGAAGCAATTCCTAAATTAGCTTTTGATGTTGAACTCTTACATACTTTTATTCATTACAAAAATATAACTTATATTATTTTATTAAAACTTATTGTATTTTGTTATTAAAATGTTCAAGAACATTTTACTAACACTCATGCACACAGTTGCAGTTACATTCATTGCCAACATTACAATTAGATTCTAATCCCTCTATTTCTTGAATGTCAAATTGCAGCTGAAGCCTCACAGATCCAATGTATATTCTGAATTTTAGAATCTGTCTTACACTTCTTTGGTATTAAGCCTAATAGAATTTCACATCAACTGAAATGCAGATTTACCTACAGATTCAACAGGAACAGTACTGAGTACAAACCTCAGTTCTTCCATTGTAAACAGGCTATATCAACTTTTAATTTTGTTTACTTTTTTAGTTGTAAAGGTTGAAACAATGATTGATATATAATCTCTACTTCAAAGAGAAAGCATTAGGGAATAAATGAAAATTAAATGTTCTTTGATTTTGCCTATTTGCTCCTATTAAATAAAACTAGTTATGTATTTTTTCAATGTTATACACAATAGTATTCTAGAAAGACTCAAATATATATTGTGAGAGAGAAACTAAAACAAGTGGTTATCGAGGGAGATAAAGTGCCTGGGAACATATTTGCTGTAATACAGATACATATTTTGCTGAGTGAAATTGTAGAGCACACTTTTAAATTAGAAGACTGCTAAAAACAAGATTAATAGAAAAAATAATCATAGAATCATAGAATGGTTTAGGTTGGAAGGGACCTTGAAGATCATTGAGTTCCAACCCCCCTGCCACAGGCAGGGATATGAATGTGAAATGAATGTGAAACTGTCATGGTTCTTGCATACATTGTATTGAAACATAAATTCACAATAGATTTACAAGTCATGTTTTTAAGAATCATTATAGTATGTCCTTCAGGAATTAAAGTGAGACCGGAAAGAAAAAAAAGAGATAAAAATTTGTCCTAGTGTAATTATGTATTCAGTTTTCAGAATTAAAAAAACCCAACAGTTTTATGTAGGATCCTCTGTGCTTACAGAAAAATGTAAACCTTTAAAGAATGGTTTCATGTTTTCTGAATTTGTAACTGTATATATCACTTTGTTTATAGGTGGAGATTTTCCAGAAGATTTTTCAATATTAATGACAGTAAAACCTAAAAAGGGTATCCAGTCCTTCCTTCTGTCTGTCTACAATGAGCAAGGAATTCAGCAAGTAGGTGTTGAAGTTGGTAGATCCCCTGTCTTCCTGTTTGAAGACCAAAATGGAAAACCTGCCCCAGAAGACTATCCTCTTTTTAGAACAGTCAACATTGCTGATGGCAAGTAAGTGTATAATTCTAAAATGAAAAATAATACCACAGACCACTGTATAGGTGATTATGATCTTTACAGAGTTATCTTAAATATTTAAATAAATCAGTAACAGACTTTCCAGCTAGTTGAACTGCTGTGATACGAAATCAGAGAACCTTTGACCAGAATACAGTTCCAGCTTCAAATGTTGTATACAGCTACAAATAAAGCCAAACCACCTTTCTTATTTACCATTTCTATAAATAAAGAGTGAAGAAATAGTCATAGAAGTTAAACTCACCAAAACTAAACCTATGAAGATTCTTCCTGTGCGGTATAGAAACTCTGTTTTCAAAAAGACTCAAGGAATAGTCTCACTAGGAGGGCTGTCTTGTCCATTTGAAGGTGATAGACAGAGTGAAGACAAGTTGACAAGACAGCAAAGAATTTCTCCTATCCTGAACCAAACCAGCAGATAAATAAGATAGTTTGAGATGTCTATGTATAAGGAAATCAGGGAAGAATAAGCTGGACAATTAATCTGAAGTACTGCAAGCGTTTATAGTGCACCCTCAGTGAAGGCAATTAATCTCAAACACCTGTTGCGTTATTAATGCAGTTGTTAATTTTTTATGCCTAACTTCACTTTGTAGACAAGCAATCATTCTCTGGGAATGTCATTCTAGTGCTTGTAAATGGACATTCATTCTCTCAACGACTCGTTATTTATTGTTCTGCGGTCCAGGAAGAGAGCCACGGTCTTCAGAGATACACAGAATGAAATTATATTAGTGCAAAAGAAAACAAATCAGTAGAGAAGGAAAGGCAAAAATTCAACTATAATGACGTATCTTTATAAAGCAATAAAGAATGTAAAAAGAAAAAAGTAATTGTTTTGTAGCCCTTGTATTACCAGAGAATGGAATTATACCATGAAACCTAAACCTGATGCATTTCCCTAGCAGAAGGAGCGATAAAATAAAGCAGCAAACTTTTTTTGTCCCATTGACTCTGAAAAACAAAGCTTTGACATGGATTTCAGAATTTCACCCAAAATGTTTAGAAACTGATAAAAATGAAGACATCAAAATGAACTTGGCTTGGTACGATTTCCTGCAGTGAGACTATACAACTCCTAAATCAACTGGAGTCAATCCTAGCCACAGTGAGCTATGTTTTCATGCTTTCAGCTTCTACATGCTTTCAAAAGAGAGACCGACAATTTTTTTCTGACTCAGCTATTTTATGAAGGATCTAGGACAACAATCTTCATCTAAAAATGAGATATATTTAAAAAGCATAAACAGGGTAATGTGCCTGAGGATGCATGGACAGTTTGCTTTTATAATGATAATGTTCAGCTGCGTTCCAGAGAAAACATGGAATTAGAGTTCTGGCTCAGTGATACTGTTTAGCAGTCAGATTCCATTAGCTTCGAGGTGTTCCTTTTGATATACAGAAGCTCATTGTAACAATGATCTAAGCTGTCTCTCTGATTTAGACAACCTTAGTGCCACAAATGCCAACTAAAATAATTTGATTCCAGCCTTCCTCTTTCCAGCCACTAATATGACACACTTTGACACTTTTTGCCCTGGTCTATCAAATATTCTTTGATGTTCTGCTCCATGTTAGATTACACAGAGGCTTGCACTTGCTCTTAGATAGTTAAGTTGTCATAACAGACAGGCTTACTAAATTAGTGTGGTCTGTCATGATAATAAAGTGTCATAAAGAATATAGTACAGTTGGGCAAATTGTACAAAACTTTATTCTCAAATGTCTTTAAAATAAAATCATTTATCAGTATTCTGAATTGCTTCATTCACTTTTTTTGTGAATATTTATGTAGGCAAAGCTATTGTTGCAGAAATATTGGCAAGCAATTGTATCTGGAAAACCATCTTTGTTGGAACTGTTGTACATCTTTCAATCTCTATAGCTATGGGATACATTCAAATCAGCAAAAGAATATGGCCAAATTTTGGTGACTGAGCACAGAGAACAAATAGTAAAATGTAAATAACAAAGAATAAGATGCTGGATTAAATATATTTGCATGAGTAATTCCTTAAGTAATTTGGAATATCAAACACATTCATAAGAATAAAATCTGCTGTCAGATTGTTCAATCTAATGGAATTAGATTGAACCGAACAGTAACAGAACAGTATCAGTAAACTTTCCTCACTTCTGATTTAAGTTTACTAATGTTCTCTGGGTAAAGCTTCAGAGAAGGTCAGCTTGAACTTCATCTTACATAGGATATTCACAATGAGCTATAGATCGGATTCCTTTGTACTAAGAGACACAAGTTATGTAGTGAATAGACAAAACATTGTGTACGTTTGTCTACATATGAAAGAAGGAAATAAATGGCGACATTTAAAATTTTATCTGATTTGAATTGATGCACAGTCTGCAATAAACTGTTTCTTGGTAAGAACACAATGACCTCGTTTTAAAAACATAAATCACAGTAGAATTATGTTTTTTTTAATAGGTGGCATCGAGTAGCTATTAGTGTGGAGAAAAAAACTGTTACAATGATTGTTGACTGTAACAAAAAAACTACAAAACCGCTTGAAAGAAGTGACAAAACAGTTGTGGACACCAATGGCATCACTGTCTTTGGAACCAGGATTCTGGATGAAGAAGTTTTTGAGGTAAAAATCAATACTGAACAAATGGAATTGAGTGATTTTGTGTTCAGTGAAGTGCTTAGCGCAAATCAGAATAAATTTTCTAGGGCAAAAGCTGGTATAACATAGAAACATCGATTTATAGAACCTGTAGGCTGAAATAAGAGAGAAGTAAAGCAGGGAAGCGTCTCTCTTGTTGGAAGGTATGATGCATTTTTCTGTTCTTTGGATTATGTTGTATCTGGAAGGGGCTTGCTTTTTTTGTCTTTCTGCCTAATACTGAGATATCTGAGATATTTAGGAGAATTAACCTGGGAAGGTTGAATAGTATGATACTGAATTATTCTAGTTCTGTCTCTCTTAAACATTTACAGATACTTGTGCATACTAAGAGTATTTGAGAGTGGGGGAGAAGGACCTGGAAAGTTTTCTGTGTAATGTGAATCCCTTATATTGTTTATCCCACTTATTACTCTTTCCAGTAACTGGAACATACTTTGGCAATAAGGACATATATGTTTCCATCATTTACTAGCCAAGAAGTACATATAGGAAGGGTAAAATGCCTCTAAGGAAGTATGAGACTGCCAATCATGAGGCCTTTCTAGGTAGAATCCTTATGTCAACGATTATTTTTACAGGCTAATCATGAAGCTTCTCTAAATCTACGCTATTGAGTTTCTTTTATAATATTGTTATACGACAGTCAAAACTGTCAAATTTAAATTAAAACTGAAAAATAAGAAAATAGAGACCAGTAGTTAACTTACTTCATATACAGAACATCTGTGCTCCATAAATGCCCAGAGTTGAAATCCTAGCTTTAAGCAGAGCATATGCTTGAGAAACTACATAGGTATCAAGAGGAAATACGAATTTTGAGTGTAACACTGTGGTATTGTTTTCTTTCATTTCCACAGACATGACAAAACATGAGACTTTTGAATGGGGAAATTTCTGGGATGATT
The DNA here is from genome assembly GCA_017639485.1 of Pluvialis apricaria. Classification (NCBI taxonomy): domain Eukaryota; kingdom Metazoa; phylum Chordata; class Aves; order Charadriiformes; family Charadriidae; genus Pluvialis; species Pluvialis apricaria. Next base: position 23,155,285 of record CM030011.1, on the reverse strand, counting down.
TAATGGGTCAACCAGTATAATATGTTCGGTATTCATAGACTAATTTACCTGTAGTCCCCAATACAGCTTGCACATCTGAGGGACATTATTTTCCATTTGAAGATGAATTCCACAGATGCCTTATCTGGGGTGGGACAAGGATTTTTGGTCTCCACATGGGATAATTACTTTCAATTTTCATTTGTATTTCTTTCTTAGGTCAGAAACCATGTCCCACAATATGTGTATTTGGCAATTAAATTGTCAAAATATGTGCAATATTAATATATATAAGTAAAAATAATTCAGAAAAAAAATGCAATGAAAGTAGATAAACTGGTATTTTGTTAGTGTTTTACAAGTGATTTTAGATTTCACCAGAAACTAAGGCAACAGGCCCTGGCTTGTTGTTGCAAATTTTGTAACCATTTTAAAAATTGTCAAGGAGGGAAGCGCACAATAACTAAACATTGGTATTTGGTTTGTTTTACTCAGTTCAATTGCTAAATTGAAAGACCTGTCTGAAGTTTCAGACATGCTGAAATGATTGTACATAGCTGTTTGAAAATAAGTACAGTGGTTGATGATATGCGCATGAAGGGAGATACTTGTTTTAATCATTTGCATTAAGTTACATGTTGAATAGAAGAGAAGCATGCTAGGGGCCTTTCATTTCTGAAGTTGTTGACTATTATGATATTATATCTGTCCTCTATATTTTAAAGTTTTAAATATTAAATCCTCCAAAAAAAATTTTGTTAAAAAGAGATGAAGACTATTCCCACGGGAATACAGAAGGAGCATAGGCTAAGGGGTAAAAAAATGATAGTTCTGAAAATTTCCTGCTATGTCATTCTTCTGTCATGGAGGTTATTAGCTACTCAGAAAGAAAGATGAAACTTTGAGTCATGACAAAGAGTAACTATTTTAAGTCAAAATAACTCCTACACTAGCAGTTCCTTCTCAGTGCGTGTTTCATCCATACTTACCTTTTGCACGTGTATATACAATTCCCTCCACTCTTTCAAGCCATGTATAGGAAAAAGAGATAGGAAGGGATGTGGTACAATGCAATTATTTTTTGGTTAGCAACTGTTGGAAGAGTCCGTAAGATTGGATGAAAACATACATTTGTCATAGTAAATTCGTATTAGTACTTAAAAATCAGAATTAGCAGATTAATTGAAGAAACAAAAAAAAAAAAACATTTTTCTTCAAGTCAAGCTTATGTGAAGGCAGCACAGACATAAGGATATAACTTAATAGAATTTGCTACAATGACTTAAATAAAAATACTTTTCTCTGAGGGCTTTTGTCATGTGTTGAAGGATAAAAAAGGAAGCTAGTGATCCTCTGTCAAATTTTTTTCTGAAATCTCCTACATTGACATGGCAAGTCGGTGCTTCAATTCCAGCTAAGACCCACTAGGAAGAAAGATGGCTTTGGACTCACAGAAGAGTCATAGAATAGAATCTTAGAATCGTTTGGGTTGGAAAGGACCTTTAAGGTCATCGAGTCCAACCATCAACCTAACACTGCCAATACCACCACTAAACCATGTCCCTGAGCACCCTGAACACCATACATTGTCTTTTAAACACCTCCAGGAGTGGTAACTCCACCACTTCCCTGGGCAGCCTGTTCTACTGCTTGACAACCCTTTCGGTGAAGAAATTTTTCCTAATGTCCAATCTAAACCTCTCCTGGTGCAACTTGAGGCCATTTCCTCTGGTCCTATCCCGTGTTAATTTCCCGAGACTGACCCCCACCTTGCTACAACCTCCTTTCAGGTCATTCTAGAGAGCAATAAGGTCTCTCCTCAGTCTCCTTTTCTCCAGGGTAAACAACCCCAGTTCCCTTAGCCACTCCTCATTAGACTTCTTCTCTAGACCCTTCATCAGCCTTGTTGCCCTTCTTTGGACACTCAAGGAAATCGTGCAGCTGTCTGTAAGGTCAGTTTACAGGCTGAATCTTAACATTCAGCACTGAGAACAGCAACATTTCTACCCTTTGTAACATCACTGTACATTTCTATATTCCTTCAGTGATTAGGTTTCCTTACTTAACTGATTGCACCCCTTTTCTCTTGCCCTATTCAGAGCAATCAGTTGTATTCATTTAAGGCTGTTCTTGTAGTTGCTGGGGGTTTAGTTTTAGTCTGATGTCTCTTTCTTAAATTAGAAGCTTACAGTCTTTTCTTTTGGGATAAGTTTCTGCTTTCTCTTTTACTGTAGAGACACCGCGTGTACATTTATACCTGTGTTCAGTTATTTGAATCTTTGGCTAGAAATGTGTGTGCTGAAAACAGGCAATGAGAATGTCCCTGAAAGTTTAAACAAAGTACTGTACTATATACGGTTTTAATCGCGTGTGTCCTTCAAAGTTTGGCCAAGCAAAATATAATAGAGTTCTTTTTGAGTTTATCTCATGTTTTTCTACTCCCTAAACAGTGCTTTTTGTTTCATTAACAATACTTTATCAATCCTTTAGCTACTGCTGCTACAATTTCTAAAGTTTGGGGCTGTTCCCTGAAATTTGTTTCCTGCTTGAAAGTCTCCTGGTTGTGTCTTACATGTTTTGTTTACCTCATTCGTGATAGCACAGAGTGATGTTTGGTGGTTCCGTGGCTCTCCTCAGTAGCATTTCTGTGTTGTGAACGCTGTTGTATCCTGAGACCACAACAGGCATTGAAGAAACACAAAACACAATGTGTCTTATTCTATGTGCAGGAAACTCCAGAAATGAACTTATTTAGCCATCACATTAGATTTAAGTGTTTAAGACTTAAAACTGTATAAGACAGACTTTACATTTGATACCTTTATTATCTCACATGTAGGAAGCACATCAAAAGAAATATCTAAGTGTATAGTGACCTGTTGGAATTCACAGCATATTGTATCCATGCATCACAAAGGCTGTTTTAACTTGGGTAATAATGATGGTTTTAATCACAGTAAGCCAATGATTTGATCACAGGAGCTGTGGAGCACTCTTCAGTCTCCTCAATGGAAATTCAAAATGTGGAAATAATGAATCTGTAGATAAATACGAAATCTTAGGCTTCAGTGACCTACTAGTTGAAGATGCCAGGTTTTCTTCTGGTCCTGAACCCATTCACACAGCATAACAAAACTGCACAAAAACCAGTGGCATCATGAACGTAATTCGCTCCCATTGAAAGCAGAGTTCAGCACGGTCAGGATCAGTGCTGTAAACAATTAGATACGTCATATGTTCCCTTAGAGAGTGCATCTAAACCTCTATGAATTCTTGCATACACGCATGAGTCAGAAATAGCTATTGTAACGTGACATTATCCTGACCTCCTGAAAACTTGATTGTGTCTTTGGAAAAACAAATTACTTCTTCAGTCATATTGCTCTAACATATTTGCATAGACCATTCATTTAGAATCCTCCAAACAAATATTGTTCCTATGAGGAATATTTCACACTTTTTAAAAAAGTGTTACATCACAATAGATCAAATATTCTTTTTTGTTTCTAACTATGTTATTTTAAATTTATAATACTGCAAAATTTAATGAAATTAAATTCTTGGCTATTTCCTTTTCTTTTTTCTGTTCCTAGTATTAATTTTTGTTTTTGAGGCAATTCTCCCACCTTTGTTTTGATTCTGGCAGTCTGACTATGGCTAGCACAGCAATATGTTACAGTACACTGGGAAATTTTAAATGCATACATTTTAATCAATTTGACATGATTGCTTTGATGTAACTTTCTTATGCTGATGCTCAATAATTTCTGAGTAAGTAAGCGTACTGGCTGTCCAGAGATCAGGTAGATCACCGCTGTAAGAAGGAAAGGGCTGATTAGTGTCCTAGGAACATGATAAATGACTACCTAATTTGCTATTTTTGTATGTTCAACAAACATAATATTCCTTGATAAGTTTACCAACTGGTGCTAAAGCTAAGAGGTATTTTTTAGTAGTGCTCTCAGAAAGATCTTCTGGTTTAGCTTTAAAAGAAAGAAAAAAATTATCTTAAGTATTTTTCAAATCTTGGAGGGGGGTGTGTGGTGTTTCATATGAGGAAATTCTAATTTGGAGTTGCCTGCTGCTCATTCCTGAATGTGAGTGGTAATCTCAGATTTTATGACATCATGCTCAATTAATATAGAAATTAATATGATGTCACAAACAAGATATTGAATACAAGCAAGCATTAAACATCAGGTGCATACAAATACTTGAGAAGCAAATTATAAACTGTGAATGTGTCTTAAAATAGCAAAATTATGCTGTCTAGAAACTGTATTATTACAAACTGCCAGATTATGAGACCTTCATTTACACTGCTAAGCACATGCTCACTGAAGTGGATCTATTGATATCAGTGGGACTAATCTGTAAATGCTTGTTTATGAAAGAGTGACACAGTATACATCAACCTTTTACATGTGTCATTTGAAATTAATCTCTTCTGTGTTTTCAAATACATAGTGCAAGAAGGGCTGGTTTGTAAGTGCTTGCTGCAAAGAAGAGAAATCCTACAATAGCATACAAAAATTAAAAAAAAAAAAAACAAAGAAGAAATTACTCAAATGCTGGTACATGGCACCTAGTAAAAGAATTTTGAATTGTATCTATTGAAATATGTTTGTAGCTTAAATGTTTGATAAATAGCAGGGATCTTTTTATTCATTGCCAGCTTTAAGGATTTGTCACTCCTCATTTAGTACCGTTGGTGTGAACAATAGAACAGTTTTTTATAACAAGTATTTTATAATAAGTTAATAATTAACAGAGTCTTTATGCAGATATTTCCCTATAGAGCCTTGTTTCCTTCAAAACTCACCACATGTCAGACCAATACAATGATTTTTAGGCACTGTGCTGTAAATGAGCATAACAAGACAAAACCTGAAGTATATAAGACTCTCATTTAAAGCCAATGAAAGCTTTAACTGCACACAGTTGATGAGATTAAATCCTTGCAGTAATCCTTGTTAATAAATGGTTTAGATTTTGATACTGGGTTTTAACCAGTTTTAATGAAAAAAACGTTCATACATTTATGTACAACATAGGATTCCTCTAAATAGCTTGAGTGAGCAGTTGAAGATAGAGTGATAGTACCTTGACAGCAATATGATTTAACTTACAGATCCCTTCAGATGAGTAACCATCCCTCACATATCTCTGTAAGCACGGGAAGTCCAAGTGTTCAAGTGCAGAAGGGCCATTCATCTGTATGCATAATCCGTAAAGAAGGCAACAGTAGCAGAATGGGTAGAGCTTTTACTGGCTGACCAAAACTGCTGTATGGCTAAAGTAGAATACAGAAGCTAGCCCAAAGTAAAATTCCGCCAAAGGCATGTGGTGTGAAAGATGTATCATCAGTATTCTGTTTCATACTGTTGAGCTGCACTACTAGCTAATGTAGTCATAGCCAAAATGATTCACATTATACATCACCTTTAATAATTGCTAGTAACCCACTAAATGTTTAGTGTCAGTCAGACTAGAAAGTAATGTTTAACATAAATGGGACAGAAACCAAAAAATGCAATAGGTTCCAGGCAAAAATATTTAGAAGTGACCTTCTAGCTATCAACACCAGAGAAGTGACTAACTTCCAGCCCTGGGAGGAAAAAAAGCATTTAAAAGCAAAGCAAACAATTTTTTTCATTTCAGAGGCACCTAATAAAAAACCAGAATTTTTTACAAAAGCTTTCTATTTGGCTTATTTTGTTGCCTTTTTTTTTTTAATCTGAAAGAATTGTGATTTCATTTTTGTTATTTTTTTTATAGTATTTCCAAACTTATCCTCAATGAACAAAAGTAAATAATCCTGTTTTCCTTGTTATCTTTGAAAGCAGGAAATGAGGAGAAAAAGAAAGCAAAGCTCTGATAATTCATTAGAGTTCAAGTTCATTTTCAAGGAATACTTCCAAGAAACAAAGGAATGGTCATTTAACTAAACTGTTTGTAATTACATTTAAAATTAAGAACCTGGGCTTAAAAAATGTTGCCTGTTACATCAGCTCCGGCAAATTTTACAGATAGTATTTGTTATCACCTTGTTTAATATTGTGTAATACATTTAAGTTTTAAAGAACAGCTTTAAATGAGGTTTCAAAGACAAATGACAATGTAACAGATTTGCGGGTCTTTTATCAAGAAAATAGGATGTCCTTGTTCATGTGTGTGTCTGCACGTGTGTGTCACGTACACATGCTATATATACAGGTTTTGTAATAAAATCTAATGTCTCAGCCAAGAATTGCAGTAAGCTTTGGTCTGTGAACAACTTTGTTTTGAAGGTTAAAAATTATAATTGGTATATCAACCTATTTCTTAACCAAGCTGAATATAGATTACTATAACCATGGAGTTTCAAAGAATCAAGACGACATTGATTTCTGTGGAAACTTTGACCTGTACAGAAATCTGCTTTCACAATTTATTGCTTTTACAGTGCTTCAGTCTGGCAGACTCTAAATATCTTTCTCTAGCTATATTATGCAATGGGCCTGGGTTATGGAATATTATATTAAAGGCCCTTGGAATTCTTCAATCCTTCAAATCTTTGCGGGAAGATTAAATGAATTCTGCAGCAGGTTTTTCTAAATCCTATAGTAATATTATCCAGGCTGTCTAGACTTTTGTTCTTTGGAGTCTATAGTTGTACTGTCACATAACTAATTAGAGAAAGCTGGCACATATACACAGGTTAGAGTTTCTGCTGATTTACTGAAGAGTCCACTCTGGAATTCGTAGGCTTTAGACGTCTTATGAAAATGAAAGATACTGATTTTGTTCTTCTGAGTTGATATATAGGGCCTAGCACTGGTTTTGTTATGCTTTTATCACCATTTAGGTAGTCATCTTTAAAATCTGATTATCCTTGTAAGCACATAAGGGATACTCATTTTATCCAGAATATGAACCAGAAGGATGGTAGTTTTCTGCTACTACCCCTCCCACTCTAGTTGTGGAAAGTCTTTCTGAACCTCTAATATATAAATTAGACATTTAAGTAATTGCTGCACTATTATTCATTAATTTTTTTTTTCAAGCTGGAGATAACAATAAGCTTTCTCCTAATGAAATCATTCTAGAAAAGCTCATTATTTTACAATAAGAAACTACAACTTGAGTTCTAAACTCTGGTCCAGTCACATTGTTATTTAGCATCCTAGTTGTGCAACTACCAAGATCACTTGTTCTTTGAAATTTATTTATTTTTTAATGTTTTGAAAAATTTGTGAAGTTTGCTTCTGTGAAAAGGGTCCTGCAGAACTTCTGAAGTAATGCTTACCTGGTGTTCTCTGGACAAAGGTCACTTTCACCTGGCAGGGTTATTGTTTTATTAAGATTCTTGTGAAAGAGATACGCTGTGGAATCTAAGAAAGGCTCGAAAAAGGTGGACTCAAATACACTGATTACCACCACGACGCTAACTAAAGCAATAATTGCATCAATAGAAAGTAAATAAAATTGGAAAGAGGACTTAGTCTCCTGCTTTGCTGCAAATTGGGTCTCCATTTTCTTTTTCTGTTAGTCAACACTGTATTTTTTCAGTGTTGCAAACTGTTTTCTCATCAAGAGGCTATGTTTTCACTTCAGATACCCCACCTTGTGTATTACTACGTAGTAAGGGGTGTTTTTCAACAGATCCTAGAAGTGTACATATATATAAACCTTTTTATTCTAGAATGTCACTGTGAAATGTCTGTTGGATTCACAGAGGAATTTTCAGTGACTGAATTCACCACACGCTTCTCATTCTTAGCTGGGCTGTTCCTTGTTGTAGAACAGTTAATTTGAGTGAATGTCTGTGCAGCTGTTCCAATAGGCAGGCATTCAACTGATTTCAGCATATTCTCCTTGTAGCTGTGTAGCCTGGTTCTCCACATTTGCTGTGGCATGCCACAAAGAAGCAAATGTTTCTTCAGATCTAATTAACTCCTTTTAATAGTCTTGGAGGATTCTGCAAAGAGTAGCTTATTTGGTAGGGTACCTTTTAGGACAATGCTACGGAAGTAATCTTTCTGTACCATGTTTTCATGCTGGGCATAACTGGTGGACACAATATTTTATGATTCTCAGACCAGTTTTTTCACATAACCATGAGGCTGATTCAAAAGCTTCTGATTTTAATTATGAGCACATTCCCAAAATAGAGAGGAATTAAAACCTTCATAGACTTTAACTGTTTTTGTTCTGTTTTGAGATTACTTACTCAGCTATGCATAGACTTTGTGAGCTGTGTGTTGGCTTTGGCAACTTAGTATCTATTTCAATAAAGTATATCTAATGCAAATTAAATATTAAGACTCCAAATTGATCCGTTTTACCTATAAGGGGTACTTGTATGCTTGATGTTAGATATGCTTGAATACATTGCTAGATGTTCCCCTTCACCTCTGAGAAACTAAGGCAGAGACCTAGCTGTCATCTTTCTCATCTCTAATATGCAAGTACTGTTAAATATCTGACAAACACGGTTTAAATTCGTTGTCTTAAGTGTTATCCAGGATAAAAAATTGTTATAAGGAAGCAGATTTTTCTTCTTACTAAAGAGACTTTTAGCACTTTTTGGGATGAGTTAAGCATGCACATTGTCACAAGTAATAAGATGAAAAAGTGGCTGTGTATATCTGTCTGATACCTCACCACAAGTTATCTGCCTCTGCCTTCTACTGTCATCCCACTTATCTCTGACGTGGTGGAAGACTGACTTAACAGAGACATCAAACATTTGACTTACATAACACACTATGTATCATCTGTGAACTTTGTGAAATTGCCTGAGCAGTCTTTCCCCAAAAAAGTAGTCACGACAATTTCATAGGGAAGGAAATAGAACTAATCTATATAGACAGCTGCCTTTTGTACTTTTTTTTTTTTCTTTATGCACTTTTCAGAGTACTTCAGGGATGCTCTGGTGTATTTGTAAATTTTACTCTGTTCTCCTGCCTCCTTCCCCATCTTTGTTCTCCCCCTCTTGCTTTCATCATTCTGTCCTGTAAGACTTCCTTTTTTTCCTGCAGTTTTCATATAAGAATGACATAATGCACATATACATATATGTTTAGATACCTCAGTGTTGTTTTAGAGACCACTATTAGAACTGTTAATACCCGTGACTCTATTTATCCATATTTTTGTTTAAAGTTCTTGGGACTTGTGCAGGTATATCATTAAGTGCCTAGTTTATAACTCCAGGTCATGAAATATGGCCAGATTAGGTATTTGTAGTTTATTCATGAAGAACTTTATAAAATACTATTTCAGTATCACAAAGTCAAGTTAAAATCAAATAATGTGTTTGTGAAGACTAAAGTCATTCTGTGAAAAATTCTTGTAGAGAAACAAATATCTTAGAATGATAACCAAATCACAATAATGAAATCTGCAGTAATGTAAGTGGAATTTCATGTGCTGAGATGATTGACCTGATCTGAAATGAAAGCTCTTCAGTGCCAATACATCATATACAAATACTCAAAGAAGCCATTTAATTAGTAAAGACAGAAAAATAAAAACAAAAAATAGAAAAAGAAAAACAATAATTTACTGGAAATACTTTTATAGCAGATGTTGAAGGAAAAAGAGAAAAATTAACATTTGAGATGCCAAATGTAAAATCAACCAGTTCCACAGTAAACTTCTCACACATGAATAGCCAGTAGCAATTTATGGATACTGTGCAAGACTTCTGAGGGCTTCCCTCGATGTGGACCCATGACAGGCAGACAGGCGGGGCTGGGAAGTATAGTCAATGGATCAGGAACAGCTTTAACCAATTTAGGGACATCTAAGCCAAGTGGTAAGAGCATGCTGAGTGCTTCTTGCAAACACACAATCCGACAAAACTCAGTGCCAAAATTCCATGACATTCAAGATCAGCACAAAGCAAGCTTCAGAATACTGGCTGTATTCCCTCACCTGCGTTCTCTTAGCATATCATACCAAACAGCAGTAGTTTCGGGAGCAGTACTGGCATTACTCGCAGTAGCTGGCACACCATATACATGGTGATCTGTATGGGCATCTCAGAAAGCCGTGTATGTTCAGGAGCATCAAGCAAGACAATAACCTGAAATCAACAGGGTGAGGAGAGGGGTTCTACACATTTATCTGTAATGATTGCTCCAAAAGAGTTACCTCTTTTGTCTTTCAGTTGCTAATTCCCTCTAACTTATTCCTCTGCTTCACTTGGTTTTAATTTGGCTGGTGAAAGAGGAAGGGCAGAGCACTTTGGAGACACTTTGCTGGAGATGGGGGTTGTATAGCCCAGGCTGACAATGACTGCACAAAACCTCTCAAAGCACTCAAACTCTTGAGGGAGTCATGTAAGGAATCAAAGGGGGAATTTCTCTGTATGTATAGCAGGTTTTGTAGGAAGATGTCCAAATCGGGAAGTATTAGTGAGCTAAGGAAAATAAAAGAGACTGTCCAGAACCAGTGGCAGGGGAACTTCCAGTATTTCTGGAAGCTTAATAAAATATATTCCAACTCTAAATTAATCTGAGACACACATGAATCTATATAGTAACGAGTTGAGAGCATTGTAAAAACCAGATTTGTAATGTGTAGCCATTTTGTGCTAAGAAACTAAGTATTTTATATTTTACGTTAAATAAATTAGTAACAAAATATTGTAGAACTAGGAAAATTACAGAAGGTTGGTTGATTTTTTTTCAGTTTGAAGGCTTTTTGCTTCTTTCTGTGAGTTTTCTTTCTGAAAGGAAGGAGTGTTACAAATTATTCTTTACTATTTTAAAATAATCTCCTATTTTGTTAATTTGTTAAAGGCTACTGTTCTGAAAGATGTAAAGCAATTTTGGAAATACTGAGATAATTTCGAATTTTCCCAGCTGTACATTTCCATCAGTTGCAATATTTTCTCTTTAAAGACAAAACATGCACAGGTATAGTGACAAAGTTATTCCTTTGCCCCCATTTTTCATAAAAACAAAATAAGATTACATTAGAAGAATATAAAAGCTTAAAAATTCCCTCTTCTGAGGAAATAGTGAGAGATTGAAGTTAATGGGTTTTGACCAAGAACATGTGCCAATTTTCAATAACCTTATTTTTATGACAGCATAAGAAGCTCCTGAATGAGAAAATTTATAGTGGAAATGTTGGAAGGAATTTACCTAATGTTGTTTAAATGGTACTACTATGTTAAGAAATGCACTGGCACCAGACAGCTTTCCATGGAAAATGATAAACATACAAGGTCTCTGTAGGGGATCTCAGCAGAGGCATTTTTATTATCCAGAATAGTGGGTGTCTTTACTGTGATATTGTTTTTACACATGATATATGGGAATGGAGATGAAAATAACATTTGTTAGCTGTTAAAATTTTTATTTCAACATATTCTGTAGTGTGTATTTACACAGTTCTTAATTATTTTTTATTCCAATAACTGTGTCTCTGGTACAGCCTTTTTTATTTTATTGTATTTTCTCCCTTCTTTGAGACTACAGATGTGATGCAAACTCTCAGAATTACACTGTTGATCACTTGCATGCTGAGCTGCATGCTGGTAATAGGAAGTGCCCTGAATTAAATCTTAGGAATTTAGACTGGTTCCCAGTGAAGAAGTAAACAAACAGCATGAAAATGACAGAGCAGGAGTTACACCTTCCCACCCTCTCCTTTCCAAACCAGACAGCATTTTAAGCCAGAATTTTGCACCTAGTCCATTCAGTATTAATTTGCGTTGTTTTGCCATGTGAACTATAATGAGGATGTTTTCCAGGACAGCAGCAGAAATTAAGTAGATATATTATTTATAACCACAAATCTTAATATAATATCTAAGTATTATGTGCTTTTCTCATTTTTCTGAATAAAAGCGCTGTACTTCTGATGAACTGTAGAAAATCTTTGGGTTTGTTATTTAATCTGCATATGCTTTCCTGCAGGGTGAGATCCAGCAGCTGTTGATTATAGCTGACCCCAGAGCTGCATATGACTATTGTGAGCATTATAGCCCAGACTGTGATTCCCCAGTGCCCAATGCTGCTCAGGCCCAAGATCCTCAAGTTGATGAGGTGAGTAATCAGTCATGTATTACTAGATTTTATTGCGCATTAGGGATTGTGCTGGATACAAGTTACCCAAGGAGCATTTACAGCTAAATGGCATGCATTGTTCTAGATACAAGGGCAGAAGGTTGCAGGAGTGCATTCGTGTTTGTTATCCACTCATTTATGTCAAGCATTTGAAGGAACCTATCACACTGGTATTTGAATAGCCAGCATGCTCAATGATGCTCAACTATAATTCCTTAAAAAATGATAGCAAAATGAGTTTGTTTAGTTGTACCTATTTGTTCTTCCTGTGTATGTTTATGATTTCACTGATGCTGACTACCATCACATGCCACATTTGAAAGATATGGGAGCTATGAGTACTCTGCAATTGTAAACAACTTCTGCTAGAAAAGCAATGTATTCTAATGAGCTGTGTCCGATGTACAAATGCACGTACACACAAAATTATTTCAGCCAGCTACTTGTAGCAGGTAAATGTCAACAGGGACAAAACATAGTTGGAATTTTGCCAATAAACACGAAAAAATGTTTACAGAAACCATTTTTCACTGTAAACAGTTCTCACAGCCATAAACTGAATAATTCACTGAGGGCAAGATAGTTCCTCTGGTTAGACCTCTGAGAGTCAGCAGTTGTATGTATTGTACACATTGTAAATACTTGCATGAAACACTGTAAACTGGAAAGCTTTTGCAAGTGTACCTAGTCTTAATTGAACTTGGCTCTGGACAGTTATTATGCACTCAGTTTTGTGTGATCTGACTGGTTATTGTTACTGATTGCTCAAGAGATCACCATTAAAAACTTGCTCAATTGTTCTCAGATGCCTGCTTTCAGCCAATTTTGAGACAGAACTTTTCCTAAATAAATGATAATTTTATTTGTTGTTACTATTTATTCTATCTGACTGAAAATTATGTCATCAAGTGACTAAGGTCCATAAGGGACTCCAGACTTACTTCAAAGGGACTCCCACATCCCTTGCATCAGAGGTATAGTTCAAGATGCATCAAGTCAATTACTTTTAGGCAGAGGCCTTTACACTACATTACAGTGTATGGAGTCTGGTGTCTTCATGAGGACCCTGTAGGACCTTCTGTCTGTGTGCCTGGCTACCTGGATTTCCATGCACTATATTCCAAAACAGAACAGGCTGAAAGCATATTGTCGATTTTTTATGGGAAGCGAATAAAAGATAGCAAAATAAAAATGATTTTTTTTTTCTCATTATAAAATTTCAAAGAAATTTGAAATTTTGCTTGGGAACTTTCCTGGGCTTTGCTGCTATGTGATTTAGCACTCTGATTCTTTTTCTATTCCCTGTGTGAAGACCTGGAAGGTTTGAATAGGCTAGTGCTTTTCTACTTTGAAATAAGACTGAAGAGTAGTCAATCTAATGAAATCATCTTTGTGGGAAAAGGTTGTTAAAATCATCTCTTGGTCTCTTTCTTGAAGAGAAATATATCTAAATACTTGAAATGCTTTAACTAAGTTGGGAGTACTGTGACCTCCAAAAACCCATCAACTCCTAAGCAGGAGTTAACATGCCTTAGAAAGACTGCAAATATTTGTTTGCTCTGGCCACCACTGATGGCAGTGATGGCTCCTGTCCTTTAGTGTAATGCATGTGGACAAGGCTTAGAGTACACAGAAGTCAGTTGGGATCAGACTGTAGCTTCAAAATCTATTAAAGATGAAGAAGAATGAATACTTGTGCTTAATTATTAGCAATGACTACTGGTGAATTATTAGAGTGTAATTCAATGCTTCTAAAGGATGTAGAATATGAATAAAGTAGCCCAGGGATTACATTCCCTCCATAATGGATGACTAGCTAAATCTCTTGCTTCAAATATTATGTTTATACTATACCAAAGCTGTATAACACTAGCATCTGTTGAGAGCACGCATTTGTAGATCAAAAGAAAAATAAACCTCATCATAATTACAAAAACTATGTGCACATACATAGTTATATGCTCATCATATAGAATTCCTAGTTATATACTTCACACCTATTGAAAACAGTATGTGAGCACCAAACAAAGAAAAGGAACCATAAAATCAAAAAATTGGCGCCATTCTTCTCGAACATCCTGAGTAGCGATCATCTACAGCCAGCGTAATGCAGCTGCCACTGGAGTCAGCAAATATCTTATCATTAAGTTCAGCAGCCATTGCAAAAATGCTTTTGGGGTTAGTGTTTTTTTTAATGTGTTTTTCTAAGGCCTATTTTTGTCCCTGTGATAACACATATAGTTTGTGTGAGCACCTGCAGAGAAAAAAGTAAAATCAAAGATCTTACTTTGTAATGCAACATTTTTAAATCAATTTGAAGAAAAATCAAGAGCTAAAAGGTTTAAAAAATGGAGAACTGCCATTTCTGTTTGCTTCCATTTATTGTTCTCAGTGGTGACTGAATCATTTTGCTTTCTGAACTAAGACACAATTTCCTTGTTGCTATCCATGAGTTTATATGTGTAAGGTTGTATGAATATTCCCAGTGAAGTCAATGGATCTCTTTAACATGTTGTGTAATAGTAATCTGAAATAATCACATCAGCAATATTACCAATGTGATGAATATGCAATAGAATAAATGACTGAATTGCCCAGAATTATAGAATTGTCTGCTAAATGATAAAAAAGCAGCTCATTAAAGCAGGCTACTTCGTTATCTTTTGAGATGCAGCCTATCAAATCACATAGATAATTCATTTTAAGGAAATAAATAAAACAAGTCTTATTTGCATGCTTGAAGACGTTATAGGAGATAGAAATGTTGATTTTTTTAAAACTGTTGATTGCAAAATTAAATAAGGTGATAAAAGAGAAAAACACAATTACAGCCAGTCTATATGGAAAACAATGATTTCAAAAGGCGTTGAAAGTACCTGACAAACAGATTCAATTCTGGATGCCTGATTTCAGAAATTACTATAAACTGAGAGCTATTGCTGAATTAGCTTTTTAGTAGAGTTTCTTAGGAATTGTGCTAGCAATATAGAAATGAGTGTAAAATGGATGCTATTAAATTTGTCAGTCATGATATTGTAGAGCAGTAAACGATGATAACACAACTAAAGGCAAAGTTACACACATACAAGAAAAAGAGAGACATGCAGGACATGTAGAGAGCTAGGAAAATGTACATTGCAATACAAATGTGTTAACAAAAGAACCTTTTGTGTGCAGCAGATTGTCCCCATCTGTGGACTTCATCTACTGCTATATCAGTGAAAGCAATTTTGAGGGTATGTGATTTACCAGACTGGGATACTAATCGAGGTGAAAGCCAACAGGAAAAGATTACTGTTTAGCTAGATCATTTTCCTGGTTTGATCTCCCATGTTTTCACATGAACTCTTGTGATAGCACGAGGGAAGAGAGATCACTGGGCTAAATGCTAGGCAAAATTGTGTCTTTCAGTGTCAACTTTGGCTTAAGCCAGCAGGAGCTGAAAATATTTGTTGGACAGTGGCCTTAAAAGATTCTGGTTATTAAAGTAGGGAAACAGTTTGTATATGAGCAGTCAAAGCAAAACTGGCAAAAAAATGCAGTGCATGTCTTGCTTTGTAAACAAAGGAATAAGACTACAGATGCGATATTACTTCTCTGTATGCTGTTGGTTGAAACATATACTGGAACATCACATACTGTCTTGGTGTTTAGTCACTAAACCAAATATTGCAAAAATGGAAACGATTCAAATAAAAGCTACATAATTGTTGTAACTTTGGGAACTGGAAAACTTAATGTGTTTGGCTTGTCCACAATAATGACAAAAACTTTAAATGTTTCTCAGTTTGCATATGCAAAGAACCTTCACAAAACGCAAATACTGGATGCAGATGAATGCGGGCGGGCAGGGAGAAAAGAAAGTTAGGTAATTGCAGGTAGGAAGAGATCTACTGAAATTTTTAGGAATGAAAGAACAAATGACCAAAATGGTGTATCTGTAAATATCTTCAAGCCAAGGGTAGATACCTTTCTAAAAGTTTTGGGAAATGACATTTATACTTTAGTTTGCCTAGTTACAGGGTGACTGTAAGGACATCTAAAGTCTGAAAGTATACAGGAGGTAGTCAAGGTGATCTAACAGTCCCTCTGGCCTTACATCTCTGAGCCTTTGAATTATTGCAGACCAGAATAAGAAACTGATACTTGGCTTAGAAGAAAGAGACAAATTAGGTGATTGCAGAGCCTATTAATGTGTGTTTCCAGCACTGACTGCAAAACTCAAAGGAAGTGGTTGATTTTTGTCAGTGAAATGGTAAATTATGTTTGTGCAGTTGCACCTAGGAACCTGAATAGGATTTGTCTTGATATCGCACACCTTTGTAGTCTCCTGGCAAGTTCAAAGCATGGGAATGAAGTTATTCTGAAAAGTTGGGTGATTTTTAGACCACTAAAGAAACATCTGGAGAGAAACATTTGTCTAACATGATGTAGGTTTAAAGGTAAAAGTACTTTGTTTAACTGAGTGTAATCCTCATTGCTGTAGTCCGTGCTTCTTTCTGCAAAGGAGAAAACAATCAAATACCCAACATGGTAATTTTTTTTGGCATTTCTTTCAATAGCAGTGCTGGCTTAAAAAACTTCCCTTTTCTGTACTCATTTCCAACCTGCGCCATCTTTCCAGTTCAGCTAGAATTGTTTATGCCTTTGTTGGGGGCAAAGTCTGAGACTTTATCTAGACTAAAAATAACTTACCAACCATAAAATGGGAAAAACGATGGAATAAATTGTAGTGATCTTTCATTAAATGAGCATGAGGATGCATGTCAGATCATTGCAACATCAGGAGTGCAATAGTTGCTTTTTAAAACGTTTGGGTTTGTCCCAAGACCTTAAGACCTTGACTTTGCTCTCATATGTAGATTTACTGGACACTTGATTTATAGTCAAAGTGTCATTAGTGATTATACCTTAAGCGTCGCATTGAGATTTTCTTTTCCTTGTTGCATTTTCTTTTTACTTTAGCATTAGATTTGAATTGCAATTTGGGTGATGAAGCAGAGAGGATTTCAGTGCCTACTTTTTACTTGCAGGGTCCCTTCATCCCTGAATTAAGTGCTGAGGTTACCCTAAATAAAGCTGAGGAAGAATCAAGCATTTCACAATGGGATTCACAAAAACAGCAAGCTGTGAATAAAGACATAGACCTAGCCAGCCTACAAAGGGAGGGCATATCTTAAATTCTACCCTTCTCCACAGGCTTACTCAGCTGTGCTATCCCGATCCCCATGCCATTCTCCTACTTAACCAAGGTCAACCTCCTGCATACCCTTCTGTCACCTCTCCCTTCCTATTGGGAGTTGGGTAGGAGTGACCTAAGGACTTCAAGATACAAGCTTTGGAGCTGAATGCTGTATTTCCACTTCCATTTTGATCATATCAGTCCCTTTCTGGATCCAAGTAACTGTGATATATGTCTAAACAAGGTTTATTTAACTGGGTAACCTTTAGCTACCTTTTGTGTACAGGCTCTGCAAGATCTGTTGGATTTGGCTGTTTGCCAGACCTGTGGGGCTTTCTGTGGGTAATTCAGGCTAAGCCATTAGGATAGACATGCATGTGTGACATTCCTGTACATAATGATTTTATTCCTCTGTGTTTTGTTCCAACTTCATCAGACCCAAGTATCATGCAGTCTGAAATTTGAAAATGGAAAAGCAATAGATTGATAGTAATATCCACACACTTTACTCTGTTGTTTATTGTCATTTATTTCCACCTTCACAACATGCTTTAATTGAAGTATGCATTAGTTATCCTTGTTGTTGCTTGTGAATAGCTAGGTATGAATCTCTGTAACTCGTCAGGAACAGAGTGATAACCTCAGCAGTTGTCACTACACCAAAAAGGTTTTGCCTAGGAGTTACTTAAAAATTGTGCTGACTCTATAGTTGGTCTGAAGGAAAAAGAAAGGGTATCTGATTATAGAAGATGTTCAAATTTGAACACAGCAAGGGAGAGAGAGTACTTCCCAAATGGACCAAACCAAATCATTACTTGATGAGCACATCTCTCAGTTCTCAGAAATTCCAAGCAAAGAAAAGTCATTGTGTTTGATTTGCAACAGGGAGGATGTTGCCAGATCTTTTAAGGAACATATTGTATCCTGAAGTATATTCATTAAGTGTTGCATGTTACTGTCTTAATGTCAGAAAAGGGTTGCTAGAGAGTTCAGAATGTTTATTGCAATTAAATAGCTTTTGGATAAAGAGAATTAAGTGGAGAAAAAAATGGCCAGGAACTTTAGAAAGTAACTAGAATAGTGCATTAGCATGATTTCAGTCTACTGTCACAGGCATTTTACCACGCCAAATCTTCATATGGCCTGCAAATTGTGGGTTTTTTTTATGTAGACAAAGCAGACAAACTAAGGGGCAAAGAGCTCCAAACAAGTATACTGGTAGGAGTAGGGAGAGGAAATGAGTGAGAAATGAGAGTTCTCTGTACTAGATTGTTATTCTTCCATTGTAGAATTTTACAGACCAAAGTCTGATCATTAGCAATATGGTATCTTCATGAACCCTGCAATGTATCTGAATGGCTAGTACCAGTGGCTCCATAGTAACACATTGAATGTTAGAATTAAATGATAGGATGAATTACTGTGAAGCCACTGGTGGTAGCCATTCAGATACACTGCAGGGTTCATGAACATAGTGGCAAATTAGCAATTTGGCTGAGTAGTGTCTTTGGGAAAAGAGAGTCTTTTGTTGATTTTATTTAAGCTTTTTGCTCTAGTCTGCTGTTTTTTTCAAATGATTTTTTTATACTGAGATTTAAGATTAATTCAGTAATCTTTACATTTGTTTCATTTTGAATGTATAATTAGTTTTTAAGGATCAAATATGGGGATGAAATTATATTTTAAAATTACCGGGATTACTTTTCCTAAGGAAGTTACATACCTGTGCTTTTCGTATAAATACCTTGTGAATAGTCTGGCTTCTGTCTTTTTGTCAAAACCCTTTCTACTATAAGTGGAAATGTATTAAGTTCAGTTCAAGTTCAATCATGTATGCTTGGCCAGCTCACAGAAATTAAAGCAGGGAAAGACCTAGCCAGTCTTCATCTTCCCTGATATTGGGCAGTATATTTTCTGGAGTGTTATCAGGTCTAGTTTTCAATGGACTCAGCTATCAGGCTTTCAGATCTTTTCTTGGAAGATTCTTCTGCAACCCAATAAATCACTGTCTGATTTCTGCTGAAGAAATTGCTCCCCGAAGGAACTCTGCTTCATTTACTTTGGACCTATCCCAAACTAATGGATTACTCGAAGAAATGAAATGTTTGCCTTTAATGAAATGAGCTTGGTAAAGTAAAGGTGCAAATAGCCCCTAAATATGTTGACTTGGAGCCTCCAGGCGTCCTTTCAGA
Organism: Pluvialis apricaria; assembly: GCA_017639485.1. Classification (NCBI taxonomy): domain Eukaryota; kingdom Metazoa; phylum Chordata; class Aves; order Charadriiformes; family Charadriidae; genus Pluvialis; species Pluvialis apricaria. The sequence continues at coordinate 23,135,867 of CM030011.1, read as the reverse complement.
CCATGTTAATTTAGTGTCGTTTCAGGTGTTTGATCAGAAAAACTAGTTTTCTGAAGAATAATTATGAAGAATTCTGAAGAAAGATAATTATTTTCATGTTTAATTTCGTGTTTAGAATGGCAGTTAGCTAACGTAGCAAGTTTTAAAAATAGTGATCTTCCTAGCTCTCTTTTTCTTTGTGTAGATACATAGATTTTTTCTTTAAGCAGTTAACATAATAAAGAACCTTAAGAGTTTTGTTCTCCTTTTACAGCAGCTGTGTTTGGAAGTTGAAGATTTTGTTCTTATGTCCTTTTATCTCCTTGCTTTTGTCACTTTTATGAACTTTAGGACTATGTGGTAGAAGACGCCATCTTTTAAATCTTTTAACTTTCCATCTGCCCTAAGATTGACATCTGCTCCTATTTGTTTATTTATATTACTGCATCTTATTTTTAAAACTCTCATTTTGTTTGGCATCCTTTATTTTGTTGCGTTTTATAAAGTGTTAGTGGGACTAGAATGTTTCAAAGTCATCTTTGCCTCTTTAGCTAGCTAGATGATTTAACATAATCTTCAGGCAATGAAAAACTTGAGCTTATGACAGTTCTTTGGTTTAGGATTTAGATTGCTAGTTCCTTGTAACTTGGAAAGGTAAAGCAAGAATTGCTAAAATCTATGTCCTGGAATGGGGGGAGGTTAGGTTTTTAGAGTATGGATGGCAGAAGAATCCGTTTTCAAAGTAAGGCTGTCTTCAGAATATTTAAGTCATTCCACAGTTGAAATAGGCCTTGCATGCTGCTGATCTGCTGCTTCTAAAATTCATTTGATGAAGAAAACAGTTCATCTCTTTAATTGGAATTGCATGATGATCTGGTAGTGTAATATAATCACTCTGGTAAAGAAAGCATGAGGTCATAGTGGAAAGATTTTGTCCCATCAAGAAACAGCAGGTTTTATTCTTCCTTTCATTTGTAAGAAAACAGTCATATGCAATATTCATTACAAGAATGGCTGTTCTGTAACTATTGGTGGTCTTACAAGAGAATAAAGAAAAACAACAGAAAATGGCATCACATTTGAAGTATGTGTTACCTGATGTGTCTTAGCTGAAATCCCTCACCAAGTTCCAGCTATTGTCCAAGTTGAAGATATAATTTTGAGCCAATCTTTTTGACATTCACATGAAATCACTGGGAAAGTTAATGCAGTTGTATATATTTTACTATTACTATGAGCACTTGGTGAATCTCATCTCTGTTGTCTCAGATCTGTAACCATCACATTATCTAGCAGCGTTAGGGTTTAGGTATACTTTACAGACGAATCTCTGAGCATGACCGAAGTAATGCTGCACAGCTGTGGTAGGTGTATTTTGCACTTGGCTAAGTCTGTACTCATAGAAGCATTATCAGAATGATACGCAAGCTGAATGACCCTTTAAATCCCATTCCAGCTTCTTGATTCTCTGGCTGCATTCCTGGCCAGTAATATCTTCCTTTGGTATATAGCTGACAAAACAAATGATGCTCTCTTCAACTACGCTTTTCATCTCTGTCATACTTGCTTTCATTCCCTGCTTTGATTTCTGGCTAGAGTTAGTAGTCTTGACTAAATTTAGAAAGTGGCAGAAGATACTTTTCCATGTGCATTAATTAATTTTGAAATTCTAGGTGCTTTCTCCTATATTTTCAAGAGTCTACTTATTCTCTTTCCTTTGATTGGCCATGCAACCATGATAGATTTCTGTGAACCCCCCAGCTTCTGTGAACTAATAGCAAGGCCTGAGATAGCATGGGTTTTGCACTCAGAAATGTTAGCATGCAAAATGTGAATGCACTTTTCTCAAGGTTTGTTGAGGCCTCAGACTCAGTGGGACATAGGTCTGTCTCTGGTCATCGCGTAAAGGTGACCTTGTAGTTCTGTAGATCCAGAAAAAGAAGGGATATGTGCCACATATCCAATCTTGACTATTAATGGCAGGGTAAGTGTGAGTTGCCAGCTTCACAGCAGGTTTCTAAAGGCCCATTATGCACTACGTTAAATCTGTTCCTGGTGTTTGCCAATTTAGTCCTCATTTAACTGGTTAGTCCCTCACCAGTCCTGTTGTCTCATCTTAAAAATGGGGAATAGCCTTTATCGGGTTGAGTTAAAATCACGCTGTGGAGTAACTCATATGTCTAAAGTACATCTTTACACCAGTTAGGGGTGTAATTCCTCCATCTGGACAGATTGTGCCTCAGGAAATACACCTGGAAGATTTTACATCTATATTTCACTAGTTGCAACAGGACCTGTGCAGTACAGTACGAAACATATTCTCTCTGTTTATTGGCTGGTGTGAAAGACTAAGTTTGCTAGTCTTTCAGAAAGAAATATCTGGAAAGGAAGGATTGCTAAGAATAAGGTCTTTCTGTGTAGGAAGTTTAGCGCCACTGCATATTCGCACTTGTTCTCCTTGTACCAAGGGCACTACAGGGTACTGCCAATTAGAAACTACTTGAATATGGTTTCAGCATGGTGGCCACATGTCCTAGCTTGTAGGTTCAAGAATTTCCATAATACCCCTCTGATACTGTGCTTTTAAAAAGGAAGAAAAAAAGTCCATGGAGAAGATCTTCACTTGCTTGGCAGTAATCTGATTCCAGCATGGAAACTGGCATTCCCCACTTCTGATCCATTTCTGTTCTTTTTGTCTGTGTGCCTGCATATCATTGCAACCCAAATGTACCACTATATTTGTGATAATATTTTGCATATGCCAAGAGAGTTTCATTTTCTTTAATAGAAATGAGTGCAGCACAATACCTAAAAGTAAAGTATTTTTCATGTGATTATGTATGATGCAATAGATCTCTCCACATACTGATGCTTTTTTGTATGAGTTTTTTCTAGTTCTCATTCATAAATGCCTGGCTTTCCAAACTATGCCTCTGGCAGATCTTAGCATAAATATCAATTTATTCACCACTTTCTTTTTTAATACTAACATACTTGGCACAGCTATTTTTCCTTTCTTTTTTTTTTTTTTTTTCCAGTCAGTGTTTCTGTTTAGTTTATGGCTTCTGAAGAACTTTTTGTAACCTGCTGTTGTAATTTTATTAGTCGCATAGTTGGCCCAATTCAGCACAACCATTCAGCTTACCTTGAGGGAAGCCATACTACTGAGATTTGAAAAACAGTTGTAGTAGTGAGCAACACGGAGTTATATTTTAATTGTTAATTGGTCAAAATGAATGCTGGAGTTCCAGTTTCAGAATAGGTCTATAATGCTTACTAAAAGGGAATCTATGTGTCTGGAAGTTACTAAAACTCCTAACATCATACTTAAATTTAAATCCAGCTAATGAAGCAGTAATTCTCTCCAAAATGTTCCTCCACTTATCCCTTAAGATACTGGATAATATTTAACATGGGTAGTGTCTATTGTTTTGATACCAGTAAAAATTACATAGCAGAGTGTTTGATTCATGTTGTTTGGCTGAGGAAGCATTTAAAAGTGTGTAATGCGTTGTCACTGGTAGGGTGGAATGACTGAATTTAAGAGGTATATTCCACTAAAGATTTTTTTTTCTTGTAGATTGGTCTAGTTTGCATAGACTTCTTGACAGAAGATGCGCAAATCAAATTTTATGCGTTTGCGCGCATTTTTATAATTTCCAAAGAAATACAGTGATTTAAATGTTATTCTGAAACTATTTCAAAACGGCTGTTGTTATCCATGTGCTTATTTCTTTTCTTTACTTGCTTTATGTGGCTGCTTATGGTCTTGTAGAAACTTATCACTGTGTTTTCTTTTCTGGATATCAGCGGTGTACTTCGTTTTAAACAAGTTGTATTGAGTTCCGTTTCCAGAACTACACAAGCCGGAAAACATGTTTTTATACATTTACACAGCTGTAAAAATGTGTCATTACTGCCCATGAGGCCCTTGAACAATACCATTTACAAGTCAAAGATATTTCATTGACTTCACTGGGATTAGGACTGAATCTTAATTTACTGGACAGGGAGAGAATAATCACATATTACTTACTGAGTTTAAATCTAAATTGCTGCTGGTTTTGAAAAGTGTAGATATAAACAACTTATTTCTGTAATGCCAGTGATACCACTGATGAAATCAAAGCATGGCTTACTTTATATATAGATATAAAGTGCCAATGTAATTCACAGAGAGGATATTCTCCACCTAAGATGATAAATGTTGTGTTATTTAAGTGCAGTTTGAAGTTCTCTTATTAATGTGCAATATAGTTTTGGACAATTACCAAAAGTATGTTATATTCTTTCTATATGTTTATCAAATCTCATGACTAACCAAATTATAGGTGCATGGCTGTAGAAATAATCAAAAGGACAATCAAACAAAAAGCATCCGACTTTTAAAAAAAATCTGTATCTTCTTTTTAAGAAAAGCTATTGGTCGTAGTAGGACTCTGAGGAGTCACAGGAGTGAAGTAGCAGAAACCCATGTAAAGGGATTTTTAAGCAATTAAGGCCTTTCAGTGTTAGTCTCATACTTCCCGAGGAAATCAACTTCTCCATATTTTCTGTGCACTAAAATCAAAAGTACAAGAATTGTATCAAAAGGCTTTGCCAGACAAAACAGTTAAACCAGGAATTTGGTCACACGGTAGAATATATTTTGGAATATGGAGATCTGTTTTAATCTCATTTATGATTTGCTCTAAAATGGAAATATCTTTCTGATGCTGATAATATTTATGACATCTATGAATCCCCAGAGTCATTTGGAAGCGTTAGGTAGTAATCCTCTCAGCAATCTAATGAAAAAAACAGATATTGTCTTCATTTTACAGACAACGATAGTGACTTGTAACACAAGAGAGGAGATTTCAGAAGTGGCTAGCTCACATGAGGCACATTTACAATATTTCTTCCTAAACAAGGGAAAGCAGATACTAGGCCAGATTCTGGCCGCAATTCCAGCTTCCTTTGGCTCCCTGGGGATGTAAAGAGAATTGGTAGCAGCCATGAGACTGCTTTAATTTACAGGAAAAACCAGTTCCTGTAGCTTCAAGCATGACAGGAGTGGTAAGACAGTTTAAAGCTGCCCCTTCTTCTCAGCCGTGATGAGTAGTATATGGTGCATGTAATATCTAGACCAGTATCTTCATGGCACAGCCAAGATTACAGCTCAGGAGTTCCTGGCTCCCTAGATCATGTTCACAATATTACACAAGCCAATCCTAAACCCATTTTCTCTTGTAAAAGTTTTGTGGGCCAAATCTTCATTTGATACTAGTTATTATAGATACAGAGCTATGGAGCAATTTACAGCAGCTGAGGATCTGACCTTTAAATGGAACTATACTAGTGAAGCATTTGCTTAGGCAATGTGTACCATGGAGCTACCCTGGCTTTGAGAACTCTCCAGCAAACAAGAGGAGGATAGCCAAGGTTATTTGTGAGTTGTGGACGCTTTTCTGTATCTGACATTATTTACCCCATTCATGTCAGATATTGGCATATCTCCGCTCTTCTGGTCACCTGAAAAAAAACCACAGGTAAAAGAGTATAGGTTAAAAGAGGCATTATTTGCAATTTAAAGATTAAATTAATATATTAATTCACAAAGGTCAGTTGGTGCTCACAGTAATCCAAATTATAGTTGATTCTTCTGTGCAGTCCAATAAAAGAGAGTTTTTTCCTGGCACTACTACTTGCTTTTTTATTACTTTTCTGTTGTGCTGTGAAAGAAATAAGAGATTGTATTTTCCCCCAAAATGTATTGAATTGTTCATGCTACCTTAATTTTCTTAAGCTTTACTCCGAAGTAAAGGTTAAGTTGCTTTCCAGTATTGCTAATCTAATCTAGTTTGCTACCACTAACATGGGAATGCCTGATATTTTTCCATTTGCAATGTAGTACACACCGGAAGATTTTATCGAATATGACTATGAGTATGGGGATGCAGATTATAAAGAAACTGATTCTGTAACAGAGGGACCCCCACTGTTCGAAGAGACAGTAGCACAAACAGAGGTAACAATCTGATCTGTTTGTTGTGTGGTGTCCAGCTGTCCCCTACCATATGGTTTGTCAATTTGTGCCTTCTGTATATAAGCTTAATGTTTTCCTTTCACTCATTTCTTTTCTCTGTAGCTGTAACGCTTGCTTTCAGTTAGAGATGGAAGGTCTCACGGCTGACAGCATTCATCTCACATTTGGTTACCCTTCTTTCATTCATGCTTTCTCAATTTTCTTTTCATTTTATTTATGTTTTCCCATTCCATCTTTCATAACGTTTGCAGAAAAAGAAAGCCATGGTCAAAAAGAAGAAGAGGACAGTGGCCGCTAGCTCAAAGGACAAACCCCCAAAGGCCACAACAAAAAAATCTGAAAAATATGCATCCAAGAAGAAGAAAAGTTATCAAGCAGCAACAAAAGGCAAACTAGGGGTAAAGGTAGCCAAGAAATAATCAAGATCTTTCCCAGGCCAAGACTGGAAGATCTCTGATAATAAGAAAAAATACACCTAACCCCACTAGATGAATACGTCTGGCTAATACTGTAACCTGAATAAAAGTGATACCTCTTGAATTTTTCTTACAGGATTTTTTTTTAATAATGTACCTTTTCTTTACTACTAGGCAAACGTTGTTGATGGATTTCAAGAATATAGCATAGCTGAAAATGACTATGGGCCCCAGACAGAAGCTCCCTCCAGAACTACTGAAGCAAATGAGGTAATAAGGACTCTTGAGAAAATGATAGGCAAAAATACTTGCCCACCAGGTGTTAATGATTAAAAAAGCACAAACACATTTTAAAAGGATGAATGACCATCTGTGTAAATATACATATCCATACATAACAGCAATTAATGCAATTTTATGCTTTCTCAGCCAGTATCAGAACCTACTGTTTTCTTGGGCAGAACTCCCATTAATTCTGTAGAGATCTGCTGAATCTTTAGACTGCAGAGTTCATGATTCTGGAAATCATTCAGTGATACATATTCTGTGGGAATGCAGGGTTGTTGCATTCACTGTCAATGTGAATGGAGCTATGTCTAGTATAAACTAGGTTAAATACTAGACATAGTCCTAATCTAAGAGGAAGTGAAGTCTCTAATTTTTCCTATAACTTTTAAGATGCGGCATAAAATCAGCCTAACACAAGACAAAGAATGGCTGCAACCATAGCAGCACATTGAAGTTGAGTCAGAAGCCATCATTTCCATCATTTTCGTTTAGTTAGTTCTTCAGCTAACAAAAACAAATAATTTGCTTTTTACTGAGGTTCTATGAAACATTGTATTTTGAACTGTCAAAAAAAGATAAAAATATTATTTTGACTTATGTTAGAAACCATGCTTTTGGAAAGCCACAATGACAAGCCTAAACATTATTTTGTTAAGTTTACTACATCTAAAGCCAGTGTTGATTAATATGTCTGCATATTAATTAAAGCTAGTTTTAGAAGAATGATGGCTGATTATAAGAAATATTGTTTTCATTTGTATTTTACATTTTCCTTTCAAAATGAATATATGTTGCTTAAAAGATGTACAAAAATACATCCCCCCCACAACATTTGAAAAGAGGAAAAAGAGTCCCCGTTTGTTTTTTGGTTTTCCTCCTATATGTCTTGAAAGGTGAAGGTGAATTAAGACGTATTTTACTCATTCTACTTTAAACTGTTCTTGTGTTAAAACTCATGTTCATGAGTTGATCGACAGAGGCATATTTAAATCATTCTGTTTCTTGGGCAATTATAGGCCAATTGTACAATAGTACAGTTGTTACGAGGTAGATCCAAAGTGCTAAATGCTTTCCTTAGTGAGAGTGGTTCAGCATAAAGACAAAATTTGGCATAGAATTGGTTCAGATCCACATTTATGGTAGCTGTAAGGCAAAAATCAGAGTCATGCAGCTAATGGAATTAGACAACTGTTAAATCAGAATCTGGCCTTCTATTTTAATTGCAATATATTCAATATCATGGTTAGATCAAGATATTTTAATTACTCTGGATGTTGATTAGCATTTTAATACATTTTTTAAGATCATATTAGTTCATCTTATCCGGCTATCTAGAATATCCATCTCATATTAGCAATATCTGAACTTTGATTTCGTTCAAAATTACCCTTTCAAGAGACTTCTGTACCAGAATAAAGCAATCCTCTTTTTTTTTTTTTTCTATTTCACAAATGGTTTTGTACATCTCAAATATAGCATTCTTTTAAACTGCTTTGGTGCTTGTAAGTTGGTTGCTTGGTTTGACAGTTTACATACTTGAAAATTAAAGCTTAGATTTCAGAAATGTTAAAATTAAGCTGTTTTGCAGGTGGAATTTGACTTAGTCAAAAATACATAAATTACCATGAAAGACATGAATGAATGATGACTTTTTGAGTGATAAATAAACTGCAAAATCATTAACAAGAGAAAAGAAATTGAAACATTTAGCTCAGTATTGGTATTTATAGACACAAAATAATAAAGAAGGCTGGGCTTAACTAAAGTGATGCTTGCATTTCCTTTACATTGTTCGTGTAAAAAGGTCTAATTTTATTCACTGTTCATTGTGGTTCATATGTTCATTCATGAATGCTTGTAAGTGTGAAACCAAGCAGGGAAATTTAGCTATATTTGGCACTAAAGTAACATTAAGCAAGCAGTACACATAGCGTACTGGGTATATTGAATTCAATGTTTTTGGAAATTAAAAAAAAAAAGCATATGAAAGCATTACTTCTTTGTACTACTTATACAAAGATCTTTTAATTACTCTGAAAGGCTGGACTTCCATTCCTTCAGACTCTAATTAAAAGACAATATGCTATAGTTCTACTGTTCTTTCTTCTTTTGACAAGTCATCATGGTGGATCAGCATATGCTTACATTGCTTCACTAACAATAACTCACGTATTCCTCCTATTCCCAAATCTTTGCTACTGATATGAATAGCAAAATCCTGTTGAAGAAGTATTTGCTGAAGAATACATAACTGGAGAGGATTATGATAAAAAAACTGAGGAAACTGAATATGGAAGCAGAGGAGTAGACCTCAGTGAATCTGATCTGCTGGTAGATGGAGATTTAGGCGAATATGATTTTTATGAATATAAAGAATATGAAGAGAAACCAACTGATTCCACTAATGAGGAGTTTGGTCCAGGTGTTCCTGCAGAGACTGATATCACAGAAACGAGCGTAAGTTGATTGAAGGCATAACACAGATTAATTTAATTTAGCGATTCTTTTATAGTTTTACAGTCTCAGAACTGTACAGAGTCTGATCCAGAGCTCCTTGTACATATTAAATATACTCTCACTTTTGGTAGGCTTTGGATCAAGCCCATTCTCTTGTTTTAGTAATCCTGAACTCTTTATTTTTATTAAATGCAAGGGTTTTGTTGCTTTTGATGAACGGAGTGAGGGAGGGTTGAAGATGGGAGGGAAAGTAAAGAAGAGGTGGAATTCAAAAAATAAATTATAAAATGAACAGTTTTTAAAATCTGTCTGAACTAGAGCTAAAGCTGGAAAGAATGTAAATTCCAAAGCAGGTGAAAGTACTGTAATTAATATTTTTATATGATTACCCTAAGGACTTGAAATGCATATAAGTGTCTAGAATCCTATGGTTTCTGCTGCTTTCTGAGGAGAAAATTCATGAGTGGGAAGGTGAAGGTCTGAACCCTTTCATGAAAATAAGCTTAGTCAATGGTGACAGGTTTATGACCTTGCAGGAGTGATTTAACAGCTCAGTATATATAAAGGAAGATAGGATGACATGGTGGATCTTGTGAATCATGTTCTTTTTTGTTTTATAGCTCTCTCTTTCCCTCTGACTTAATCACAGGCTTAACAGCAAGGCTTTAATTTTCCTTTAGTTGTGCCAAGATCCTCGTTTACCAGTTTACCAGACTGTTGAAGCTGCAAAGAAAACTAAGACTGGAAGCAAAATTAATTCACACTTGGATTTTTAATTGGGAAGGCCCTGAATATAGTAGGAAAGGAGAATTTTGTTTGCAGTATTTGCTCAGTCTTATCTTTATTTTCTCCTCACAAACTCCAAACTTCAGTTTCCAAAGGATCCAAGAAATAACAGCAAATGCTGTGAGGTTGCTTTTCTCTGCCAACCTTGAAACCCATACTTCTGTATTTCGTTTATCACTCCTCTCTAAACCCTGTTGGGGTCATTGTATTTTTTAATGATCCCTATCTATGCAATGTGATACAAGCTTACTTTTTTCCTTCTAGCACAGATGGGGACACTGTGGCAGAATAACACAGAAAAGGTCAGATTATCTGCAAAGCAAAGAGCCCGTAAGGCACCATTTGTGCCTGCATTAAGCAAATGACTTTGTAGACTCTATCCCCTGGTGTAAATTTCAACTTAAAATGCCTTGCTACAAATCTGAAGGAAGGAGTCAGGAAGCTTGAATTTAAACCCAGGCTCTGACCTGTGCCGACTTTACTAGAACTCTCATCTGCTGAACCAGATATATCTTATACTTTTCCTTTGACATGTGGATGTCTTTGGAACAAGTGAAGTTCTACCTTTGATAAAAAAGGCAAAATGAAAAGTACTCAGTATGTGGAAACTTTTAAAAAAAGGGGCAACATTTCCAAATATTCCAACTAATTTTCATTAATATAATAAAACATATTTATCTGTACCTCTTGCTACTTGATTCTTATGAGCTACTGCATCGTTACTAGTGAGATATGTATGTTTATAAATCAATACAAAAGGCACAAGCCATGAATCTATATCACTGTTTTTCCCTTCCAAGATATTTCATATTGAAATACTGTAACATTATCCTTAACATCTTCAAATCCCCGGCTATTTTAGTGTAAATGTGGAATTGCTCTACTGAAAAAAAAAAAAAAGGCATTTCAAATTTTCATCTGATCAGAGCTGAATTTCATTTCTAGTTTGCAGTGAATATGTTTGCAATCAAGAGAGGTACTTCTGAAGAAAAATGCATATGTCCTGGTTTGAAAAAAAAAGTTTCTTTTTCTTTGTTTGAAACTTGAGTCTATCTGTGTTCTGCCATTAGCATTTGTTATTGACCTATTGTTTCAGGTACTTCTGTTGTCTTAATCCTGAACCCAAAATTTCCCATAGAGCTGATCCTGAAAGAATTTTGCAGTTGCTGCTAATTCATGTAGTTAAGAGGCATAACTGGTTACCCATGAAATATTCTTTAATTTCGCAATGCCACTTAACTCCCTTCCCGTTTGTGCCATGAAGTCACAGACTCTTCTCAGACTACTTTACATTTTGTGGATGTCTAATGAGTGAAATTAGGAGGGTACTGTCCATATGGGTCCAAAGGATCTTTCTTTCCATCTTACTTTAGGCTTGCTTAACTTAGCCGTGAAGAATCATTTTAATTGCCAAGAATGTGTCCATTCAAATAAGAAAAGAAACAACTTTGTGACTTGCACACGTAAGTTCTAGGTTCTTCATGCAAAGTCCTAATACAAAACCATGGGACACAAACTATTACATCTTATCGGAAAACTACAAATGGATGGACAACATCCAATAATTTGAAAAGTATGCATGCAGGTTTTGCATTTTCCATTTCTCACATATTAAATATTTTTGATTGATATGGTTTGTGCCTGTGATGTGTTTTTCATAGCACAGATCAGTTCCAGCTTTAGCTTACAGTTATAGGTTGCTGCAGTTCTTTATTGTACCAGGTCCTTAGACCTTCTACTTATTTTCATTTTTGGGGCTGTTTTTACTGGCCAGGTGACTGGACATGGGGCTTATGGAGAAAAAGGCCAAAAGGGAGAACCAGCTGTGATTGAACCTGTAAGTACAGATGTGGGTGAATTTTTCTTTAGCGCTATATAACATAGGTACACTGTTGAGATAGATACATTATTATCAGACCATGTTGTTCATGGTAGGATGACAGTAACCTTATCCATGGTCTCTGAAACAATCACCTACAGTGTGGGCGGTGTAAAAGTGATAACAGACACTAGCCTGTTCAGCCTTCTCTTTCAGTTACACAAAGGACTAACCACATGTTCCTTAAAACAAGGAGAATCTTCTTGTGCAGAGGAAAACAGAATAGATGCGCTCTTGAGGCCATTTAGTAACTACAGCTTGGACAGACCTACAGAGAGATCTTCTAGCTTAGGCACAGGTAACAGCGTAACTACAGGTTTCAACAAAGGCGAGGCAGTCCCTCTGAGAAGTTAAATAAATGCCTATATGTTTAAGCTGTGCTGGTGCAATCAGACTGCTAAAAGTTTAATTAAATACTCTCTTCGGAGGTTACAGCTTGGTCATAAGCACAGTAACGGATCAATAGCTTACAGAATTTTTCTCATCTTTAAATAGTAGTATAATAACTGGCTTTTACAGTAGGACAAAGTTATACTGTAGCATCATGCTTGATGGTTAGAAACTAAAATGTAACTGAATTTAAAAGAAGACATAGATTACACAAAAATAATCATTTTATAATATCTAGCAGGAGTTGAATGCTGGTGTGGTTTACTGTTCTAGAATTTTCCAGGACTGCTTTCAAGTATGTATTTGATCCAAATAGAAATTAAAGTTTAATCTGTTTTTTATTTAATATAAAATTAGGTCCAGAAATATCAAGGGAAAAATTAGCTTAAGTTGAAGCCTGATAAAATACTATGGTGTGCCATTGTTACCTAAATATCGAAGGTCTGGATTCTGTGATCTAAAAGCTCCCTTTTAATTCTATATTCTTATTCCAAGATTAGCATTTTGTTAAGTTACTGATCACCAAAGTTAAAGGACTACAATAATGAGCAAGTTAGAAGTCATGATTGTGACCTCTCAGTCGTGGTCTGTGAAGAAGCTCAGCATGTGTTAAGTCATGAAATGCGTGGCTTTTTTAAACCATTGCAAGATACGTTTAGTTTACATCCAGTTATCCACTGTCAATCTCCAGCATTGTTGGAGTTCACTACAGCTAGCTTCAAGCTTGTTTGTCCAGTCCTCGTTTGTATGGAGAGCCAAGTACAAGTGAGGATCATATATTCGTAGGTCTTACCATGACCTGGAATTTGTACTAGTGTCTTCACTCAACTAGAGGAACTACGAGGTGCTATAAGACCCACAACGTAGAAATAGCCAGAGCTATTCACATCAAATTCTTTAACAGCATAAAAAAAATAATTGGTTTGAATCAAGTACTATGAGATCCATCCAGATTAAAAGTCTTTCTCACTCTTAAAGCCACACAGCAATTCAGATTGCTATTCTAGTAACTGTGGAGACAAGGTCCCCAGGAAAGTTTGTCAAAACACTAAGAAATATTAACTTTAGTAGTTCAGCTAAAAAGATGTTTTATATTTTTCTCCAAGACACAAGCAATTTAGTATCTTTTTTCATCCTCCCTCTAGGGTATGCTCATTGAGGGACCACCAGGACCAAGAGGACCTGCTGTAAGTAAATGAATCACAATTTCCTTTTAATGCCTTTGATTTATCCACTTTGCTTTGGTATTCATGAGTTAACACAATTAATATTGGTTTTATCATGGTTCCCAAATGGTATATTGGACTCACTGTTGTTAGAAGGGAGTAAAAAAGGGTCATCTCCAGCATTTTCAGTGACTGCATGCTACAAGCTGATTGCACATGAAAATCAAACTTTTGAATGTTGACTGTAAATCTTTGTAAGAAAAAAAGTATGCCACCTTATAAGTTATTTTATCCAAAAATGTGTTCAACATAACTTTCCAGAGAAAAAATAGTTCAAAAATGCTGCAAACTGTCATTCAGCATAATAATGTTACTCATTTTCTATAGGGTCTTACAGGTCCCCCAGGTCTACAAGGTCCTGTTGGTCCTCCAGGTGACCCTGGTGAAAGGGTAAGTCACCATCTAGATTATCCTGGGTATTCATGGTATGTCTTGCACTAATTGCTACAAGAGTAAGTGGGTTAGATCCTGATCTGAAATATATACACATAGATTAAGAAACTTCAGTGGAATTGAGGCTGACTTACTCAGCTAAGCAAATCAACTGAGTATCTGGACAAACATTTCCATAGTGGTAGAAATATGTATCGTAAATACTGGAAAAAAGTTAAGTTCCTATTTGTCTATATTTGTCTGTTTTGATGTGAATTATTTTAAAATACAATAAAGCAATAGGTACAAACTTTTCATACAGATTTCATAGAATCATAGAATCATAGAATGGTTTAGGTTGGAAGGGACCTTGAAGATCATCCAGTACCAACCCCCCTGCCACAGGCAGGGACACCTCCCATTAGACCAGGTTGCTCAAGGCCACATCCAGCCTGGCCTTGAACACCTCCAGGGATGGGGCTTCAACAACCTCTCTGGGCAACCTGTGCCAGTGCCTCACCACCCTTAAAGTGAAAAACTTCTTCCTAATGTTTAATCTAAACCTACCCTCTTCCAGCTTAAAGCCGTTCCCCCTCGTCCTATCACTACATGCCCTAGTAAAAAGTCCTTTCCCAGCTCTCCTGTAGGCCCCCTTTGAATTTTTGAATGAGTTTTAAAAAAATCAGTATGATCTCAGCTATAACGTGCAGAGATACAGAGAAAAACAAGCTCTACAGAATCAAAATATACATGGAAATATTGAAAGTGATGGATCATATTTAGACAATCTAGGCAGAATTCATTGGCCATATTAAATAACATACTGCATGAGAAGCCTATCCAGTCATGAATATAATTGAAATTTAAGCTATTATTTTAGTCTGACTTGTTCTTACAATCCTTTTCTTACTGCCACAACTAACACAATTTTGAAACAGCCTAAACATATTTATTTGAGGAAAATATGTTCCAAAACAACTTTCCCAAGTTTTATGAGTGATAGTTTGCTGATGAGTCCAGCATGTTCATGCTGTTTTGTGTGTAGAAGATGTTGAGAAGATGCTATTTCTTCACTGAATAATAAGATAGTGTTAAAATCCCAACAATGCTTCCCCTTGATAGTAAGTCAGCATCCACACTTCTTTCATATTTTTGTCATGTAGATTAACTAAACATCATATTTTGGAATTTAAACTTATAAAATGGGAATTTTAACACATTGTAATGCAATAACTGCTAATAATACTCAGTTTTTTTAGCTAACTGCTTACGGAATTAATCATAAGGAAATTCTTGGCTAAACACATCATGTACCTGTCATGGAACAGACTTCATGTTTTATGTAAAAAAGGTCACATTACACAAATAATTGTAGAAATGAGTTACCAAGTTCATGAGAACAATATAGATTTCTGCAACCAGATTCTGCTGTCAGATTCCACCCTAATGAAGTTACATGTCTTACTCTAAATTTTAAACTTATGTGGACAGGTTTGATTTTTTACGTAAACAACAATCTGTATATGAATAAAGGCTCTAGCTCTTGCTATAACTATTCTGACTACTTTTCATCTTAGGTAAAAAATTTAGAAAAGTAACATTCTGAGAAAATTACCGCTCAAGAAAAGCACATTGCTTAATTTTAAGAAGCCTACATTAATACCTAGAATAATTGAGAATGTTGTTTAAGCACGGAACTACAGAACAATTACTTGAGAAATCCACGACTTTTTGTAGTTGCCTGTGGTGCTTCAGCTTTTGTACTAAATAATGGGTATAGGACAACTGAGAAATGAATGAACATACCTTTCTGGAGACAACCATAAGTGGTTCCACTTTTACTTCCTGTGGTGATGGATTTCAGTCATATAAAATGGTGCAATGGAAGAAGAAAGTGAAAACTAATCTAATCTTCAGTTTCTTCAGTAATCTAATCTTCATCTTCTGATCTAATCTTTCATTTCTAATCTTCACAAAGACTCATAATCTTATGGTGTAAAGTCACTGCAAGTCAGAGTGAAGGTTCTTTGGGTGCTTTGCAAGTGCGTTTAATTATTTTTCTATTTTTTAACCTTAACTCAAAATTGCCTGGATATATAATGGTTCTCTAACAATCACAACATTTTATTCAATATTTTCCATCTCAATTTAAGATTTATCTGTCATATGTTATTAGTAGGGAAATTTTTTTTGATGCTTCAGGCTTTTTTGAAAAAGAGTTCAGACAGACTCAGTAACAGGCTACTGATCTTAATTCCTGAAGAGGGGAAAAAACACCAAAATTTTTCAGATCAGCTTTCCCATTGTTTTGTTCAACTCCTGAGCAGCAGAAGGAACATGTTAAGACAGTTTGATGTTTGTTGGCCTGTCGTTGCAGCCCTGCAGAGAGTGGTTCTGGTGAATGAGTACTTTGTTTCGCAGATATGCAGCAGGCAAATGAGCACTCCTGATGCAGGTCCTTCCTGCCCTTGGCAGCTTCAGCTAGTAAAAATGCAGCATGCAAATTGCTGGGAGGAAAGGTGCAATTATAAATCTAACTGTTGTCACAATAGCAATATGTATTTATGCAGCATGTTGGATCAATAATCACGAGCATCATGTACACACATTGGTACATTTCTTCAACTCCAGCTTAGACAAAAGGCTTAGCTCTGTTTAAACTGTCAGGGAGAGTTAGATTTTGTAAAAAATAGACTTTAAGTCATAGTTGCAGGACTTATGTAGCCTTTGAAAATTAAGCCTACTCAAAAGGTTTAAAGAGAATCAGCAGTGTTAGTTCTCTAACCAAATAAAGTTCTCTAATCAAATAAAGCAAACACTGGAACACAATGCAAATCTGAGCTCAGCCCAACCTATAAAATCATTAGCAGAGCCTCTGTAATTAGGTACTCCGTACTCCATTTTTTAATATAATTTGTAAGTAAAATAATTAAAGAGAATAGCTTTCTTCCCTTTTTCTGAATGTCTTTCCCAAATTCAGTTCTTTAATTACCTCAGTAATAATGAGTAACACTCCCAAACCTTTTGCAAAGAGAATATTTGTCCTCCAAGTGCATCATTATGAATACAAGTGTAAGTCTGTGTGAGTGACTCAAAAGATTTATCCTATATAATTAACTTTTTGTTCTCATCCCTTTTTCTGTCATCCCTCTTAGGGTCCACCTGGTCGCCCTGGTCTCCCTGGTGCTGATGGTTTAGCAGGTCCCCCAGGTACCATGTTAATGTTGCCGGTAAGTTGTATTATGATTACAGGGTAGTCAGCCTCCAAAAAGAGGAAGTGTGTTTCAAGAAATGTATAGGTGTTTTCTTTTCTCATCTGATTTTGTCTTTAGAATGAGAGATGATAAAATTTCTTGTATGGTATAAGCCTTTTTTCCCCTCAAACAAAACATATGCTTTAGCTCCTGCGTGGCTGCCAGATTGGAACCTACACAAATGTATTACACTCACTGAAATCCTCCCTATATTTTCAACAGTAACTATTATTTGCTACTATATGTCCTAAACAAGGAGTTTGCTGTTGTGCAAAGGGCATGTACTCCCAGCAGGCGTGTGTGCTTTCAAGTCTCCTTGACATTGAGAATTTTAAGCATTCCATGCTTAAAATGGAACTTCAGTGTCTTCTTTGAAGAGTCAGTGCATCCTTTGAATAGAAATATATGCACATAGCCAGCTCTGCTCCCACTGGAGTCAAAGCAAAACACCATCTGTTTTAGCAGGTGGAGGAACAAGCCCAAAGCTGTTAAAGTATCTTGCAGCTTTGTAGTATGAAAAGTACTATATGCATGGCTTTTGTTATTCCTAAGTGTATTGGTGTACCTGAAAGCTCTGATGAGTATCAGTTCCCAGAGAATTGATAAACCAATTGTAAATGAAGGGGCAGTATTTTTGGTAAGTAAAGCAAAGCAAGTAAAAAGTCTCTGAGCCGTAGTTGGCGCAGTTCTGATACAGGAGGCAGGACTACATCAGTATCAATGGGGAAAGGATGATTTTGTAAAGTTTATTTATGAAACAATCAGTGGAAGTTTATTAAAATAAACTAATGTTTTTGACCTTGTGCTTGCACCAAGTTCTGTTATCACAGCTGGGTGTGTAACAGAAATATTTGTTTACCAATAATTACCTGATGGAAAAATGCCACTGCTCCTCAGGGGAATTATTCCTAAATCATTCTTCCATGTGTAATTGGTGTATCAGTTTGCTCCATTAAAGGTAGTAAGTGTGGACTAATGCTTAACTTATCAGCAACTTTGGAAAATCTCACTAGCTTTATTTTTAGATGTTAATGAGTTTCACCACAACTGATTTACCAAGTCAAACCAGAAATTTCTCAGGAAGGAAGAAGTTGGCTTCAGGTTTCCCAGATTCCAGCCCAGCTGTTTAACTGCTGTCTAGAATTCTTTTCCACATTTATAAACCCCACTGAGAAGCCACTGTCCTTTTATAACAGATGACCTGCCCACAAGCTTGAGAGCCATCCTGGTATAAAGGAGTAAACAGGTGGAATCAAATCTAGCAGTGGCAGACCATCTTGTCACAGAGATACATTCAAAACACCAAGTAACATGTCAGAAACAACTTTTGTGGGATGTGTGGCTCTTCATCATCGCATGTGGGGCTTGAATTCATCAAAATGGGTTCACCTTTTCAGTGGGTGCAAGACAAGGAATTTAGGCACTTTTGCTTGAGAAAATATTTTGAAAATGTGGTTGATTCCACATTACGTGGATCCTTACAAACCACCTGGCCTCCTTTCAAATGATAGAAGTCTTGGTAGTTCTCTTCACATTTTAGAAAAATTCAGGTGCTCATTTGTGGGGTGTTAAAGCAATAAGATTTCCATCACTTTCCCAAAAAAATCCTTCTGTTCTGATAATAATATGACTGCAGGAGAAAGACCTCAGTTACTGTGCCAACTCTGGGTGTAGGCAAACTGAACAAACTGTTGTGGGCAGTGAAAGACTCATAGCCCTTGTACCCTATGTGTGTGCCTATGCCGCACCTTTGGAAAGCCATGCTTCTTGTTGCAGCTTAGTGTCCCTGCAATGTTGCAAAGCTTCTGCTAGCAGTTTCATGAGCAATAACAGTCCAGGACTGCAGCAATGAGTACTTAAATTTTACTCTGTAATTTATTTTGAAGTTGACAGAAATGACACAAAACTTTTTCACTTTAGATACCAAACATTTTTCAAATTGAAGTCCACCTTAAATTGAATTGCATTTTTCTGTGAGTAGCTACCAATGTACAGAGAATTAATTAATTTTGATAACATATTTTTAATGAGGATTTGCAGATAATTAGAGTCTATTCTGGCATCTTTTTGAAACAAACAAACAAGCAAACAAAATGAAAACCAAAATCCTATGAAATCAAGAAAATTTTTGCTCATAAGGGATTAGATTTGTACTCCAGTTCTAATCTATTACCAATGACTCAATATTCATTCTGGACCCAGTGGCCTCAATGCAGCAGTCGTCTGAAGTTAGTGGAATGTACTAGGGACTAAAGATGGAGACCCTGTGTCTTTGAAGTGGTTTACGCAGTTGCAACGAATAACAAGTATGGTTTCAATTTGATAAATTCTGAATCCTTTTCTTGTTTTGATACTTGCAGTTCCGCTTTGGTGGAGATGGTGAGAAGGGCCCAACAATCTCAGCTCAGGAAGCTCAAGCACAAGCAATTCTCCAGCAAGCTAGGGTGAGCACAAGGAGCCTGCAAACAAAACTGCTATAAGGGTACAGCTCCAAAAAAATTTCCATTTTATATCACACAGGATGTGAAGTAAAGAGCTCCAAGCATCATCTCATCACAGTAGTTATCCTTATTGACAACTGAGTCAGTGATGGAGGGCTGTTTGCTAATGCATTATGAAATTGTATTAATACAGAATTTGTATGCTGGCTGGCAGCTTTTTCTTGATACCTATTGTTTTGTTCTGTTTGTTTTCTCAGATTGCTATGAGAGGTCCACCTGGTCCCATGGGACTCACTGGAAGACCAGGTCCTGTGGTATGTAAATAAAACAGGGGCACAGGTTTGAGAGCACAGTAACACAAGTCCATGGATCACATTCTGGCCTGGCCTACACCTCTGTATTTGGACTTTTTTTTTTTGAGAAAAAACTGATATAATTAAGGCCATATTTTGTATTCTTATTCAAGGTTTGCAATGCAACCTGAATACTAAATCAGTTTTTATTGTAGATTTTGGGGTATTTGGGTAGAGCACTCTGGTAGACTTAAAAACTAGCAGATAGTTTTACATAAATAACTACATATGCCTCTACAGTCAGTCATCTCTGTAATAATATTTACAAAACTTCTTGTGGTAAATGAAACTCTCCAAAAGGAGATACTAAAGCAAGAGTGTGCAGAATGACCTTGGCTCACTATTTAAGCTGAATCTGGAAAGTTCTTAAGAGGCGTTCATATAAGCAATTAAAAAACATGCAGATTTCTAAAAGAATTGTACTTTTTTGCTTCAGTCCTGAATTTGGCTTGACCGGTAATACCAAATGATCTGGAAAATGGCCTTGTGGATGTTAAAAAAGCTTAATATTTGTACAAAGTCTATACATGGAACACAACAGTTTTTCTGACAACTTTTTGATCACAAATAGGTTTGCCTCTGTTATCCCTACAAATACTTTAGAAGAACAATACTCACAATGAAAGAATAAAACCAGGTAGGAAGCTCAGCAAGCCAAAACCACTGGATCAATCTTGCAGTTGCAATTTCCTCTTTTAGGAAATACATACTTTTCAGACTCAATAGTCCACTAAATGGGGTAATTTAGCATTTACCATCTCTTAAAAAGCTATTATAAAGCATCTTTACCATGATGTAAAACAACAAATGCTGCAGTCAAGATCATAAGCTTTGTAGAAGACTTTTCTTTTCTAAATTTCTCCCAGGTTATTGTATTTATCCTCTGATGCAGAGTGAAATTCTCTTCTACAGTTAGTACAGCATCCATGTTTGAAAGATCCACTTAATTTGGAAACTGTTACTACTGTGATGGCACAGCTGGGTTGGCAAATATTTAGCCTCTTACATTTTGATCTATGTCTGCTGTAATTTTTATTTATATCGTCATTATGGTGATGGACGCAAAGAGTAATGTTAGCAGTTTTCATTAGATCAGACAAGCATCTAGTTGTAAAACACAAGAATAGAATTGTGCTATTGAGAAATGAAAACAAGTGATCGCTGGGTAACCAAGAGGAAAGGATGAAGCAAGTTCCTGTTGGTTTATTGTGTGAATAAAAAGTGACTGCAGAGATATGCCAGTTGCAACTATAGCAGCTGGAGGCCACCTAGTTTCCTCCTTGCCTCAGAATGCAATACCATTTTACTCCAAAGTAGTTTCCTTCCACTCATCCCCATTTGTGGAAATTTGGTCATACCTTAGAAGTGGTGAAACTGTAGCATAAGAATGTGGTTCCTTCCCCTTCTTTTGGGCTTCTTTCCTTCTTTAAGATGATGCGTCAGTAACAGGCCATAGCTGAACAGTAACAACCAACTCTTCCCCTTCCAACCTCCTTTTTTTCCCTCTAATCCTCACCCTCCTTAATGTACAGTGTCTGTTAGTTTGAAAGCAGGAGAGCAGATGAACAAACAAGGGTATAGCATCCTACCACTACCAACAGAAAATACTCTCCAGGTTATCATCCATGTCATTGTGAATAATTACAGCAGCGCAATGCAACTGAAAAGTTGCCTCAGTGGCTCTCGCTGCTACTCCCTCCAATGACCACTTTTATTAACAAAGAAAACCCAGGTGGACATAAGATAATTACATACTGTCAAAGGAATATTTTAGGGAGCATAAGGAATACTCTGGATTGTATTCTTCCCTGATCCTAGCAGCTTAACATTCTCTTCAGTAACTCTTGAAAGCTAGATGATACTAAAACTGTTGTAAGTTGTATTATTGGTTGGCTTGGTAGTGCTTTGCCTCATCTTCATATAGAATCAAAAAATCTGTTCCAGACTATGCTGTGCTCCAAATTGGCCAGTCTCGTGAACCCCGTCTGTTCATCTAGGTGAAATTTACTGTTTTCAGGTAAATTTTAGCTAAATATCCCACCAGAATCTCACTTGTCCCCAGAAACTGAAATCACTGGCCTTAACTTATATTTTTAAGCAGACATATACAAGACAATTCCTTTCTAGAGTAATTCTTCCAAAGTAAATAGTTGCTACCAAGCAGAGAATTTGGCTCACAGACTCCTGATTGATCATGATTAAGTATGCAATACTTACCAATAATCAAACATGTTTGGTCTATCTAACAAACTAATACACTATTTCTAGCAGTGTATTTAAATCAAGAGACCTGCGGGATAACATTCAGTCTATGCAGACAAAATAACTATAGAATTGCTGTAAGCAAGGAATTAATTTGTAAAGACTGGTATAATATTGACAGTGGGTTCTATACCTTTGGCTGAGGTATAGCCTGGCCTCACACTCACCCTTTCATGTTTTAAAAGCCTTCATGAATTTATGTATCCAAAGTTCAACAAATGAATAATAGTAATAGTTGTTTTGCTTCTAAGCCACCAGGAGGCTCTAGAAATCCAACTCTTTGATCTGGCAACATTTTTGGCCTACAGTTCCAGAAGCATCTACAGATTCTTGGTCTGTCAATTGTTTGTGTGCCCAGCTTATCTTAAGAATGAAACAGGTGGAGCTTTTACTCTTAATATGAATTGTATTTTGTTAAGTTATTAGTAGCCAATAAGATACATTTAGAAACATATCAGTTATTAAAAGTCTTAAACATGACACTGTCAAAGCCCCAGTCTAGCTTCAACTGAGTCTAGAGTTCACATGCTTAATTACAATAGAATACAAAATGGATTTCTGCCTACAGATATTAAATGTAATCCATTATATTAATTAAAAGCAGAGCTTACATTAGGGAAACCCAAACAGACAGCCACCACCTACCAAAGCCGCTGTTCTCTCCACTGCCAGTACCAGCTCAGGGTCTGATTTTCACTTTGCTTAGGACTTGATTCAATACCTGCGAGGTCAGTGGGAATCTTCCCGCTCCAGGATGCTAGACTTGGCTCTAAGCCAAGCGATGAGACCACTTCTTTCTTTGAATGCTCACTATGATGAACATAGGAGGACTATCAGTTTTCCAAGGTCTGCAAGATTTGTTTCATATTAAATACATACACTTGGTCTCAACCTGTTTCAGAGGTAAGAAATGCAAAAATCCTTTTGCCCATAATAGTAAACTTCAGTATGTTCCTTCCCTGAGCCTGTATTCTAGGTGAGCATGTCAAGCTTTTTTTATTTGTTTTGTCTATTTTTGTGAGACCAGTATTAAGAAAACACAAACTTATTTTGACTAGCCCTGCCCCAGATTCCATGCACAGTATCTTACCCTGGATGAAGATCTGTTTTAGGTCTGTTTATGAGTAAAACTTACTCAGAAAATCTCTATCATCATCTAATGATAGTAAAGAGGTGCAGTTATATAGATTTTCCACTTCTCCAGGGCCAGATGCACAAAGACAGTGATTAAAACATCACTGAAGTTTATGACAAGATTAGGCAGGGTGTTTTTCATTGACTGTAGTGATCTTTGGATTGAACTCCAAGGCTCTGTTATTTTCTGTACAATACAGGAATAGATAAAGGTAAAAAGAGGTGACTTTTGTTTCTGTTGCCTTCCGTACATTGGATGCACTTCTGTTTGCATGACTTATGTTCTTACTGTGCTCGTATTTAGCTCTCAAATATTAATGTAGAACAAAATGTTACATTTGATCCCATTCAAATCGATGGGTGTTTTCTTTGGTGATAGAAAGATTTTTGGCCCAATTAGGCCCAGTGTCCAGACTGATATATCAGGGTGTATCTACAGATTCAAATGGTGAATTCACGCCTCCTGATGAATCGGGGATTGTTTGTTTTTTTTCTCCCTGTAATTAATGTATAGAAAGTTAACATTCATTTAAAGAGGTTTGGGTATATTTAAACAATGTGTTTTGCTTTTTTCATCAAGGGTGGACCTGGAGCAGCAGGTGCTAAGGGTGAAAGTGGTGAACCAGGTCCCCAGGTACAATAATATTGCCTGTTATGTTTGAGCTTGTTTATCTTTTAGAAAATACATTCATATCACTTAGAAGAAATCAATCAATGATATGCTTTCCATATGCAATTGAGGAAAAATAGCTTTTACAATACTATCCTAATTAAATGCAATAGCTTGATTGTTCATTTTGAAGTATGAAGGTAACAATCTTTATATAACAAAGAGCAATTATCACATATAGAGTGTCATCACTTGAAAACCTGTTTTAACATTGTCACTTCAGGCTCTTTTCTCTGTTAAATAATCATATGTCAGTCTGCAATTGTATGACCTTGGGCTCTGATCTTATCAGATCTCATAAGGTGAGAGAGATTGAATTTAATTGGTAATTAAACAGGATATTTTCAAGAAAGACATGACATAGCAAGAATAAGTCTTTAGGAATCAGTGCGTGCTTTTCTTCTCAGCTTACTATTATATCAGCTCCTGTGCAGTGATGTTAAGGAGCACTGAAACACATTGAAATCTTGCAGCTTAAACCTAGAAGTAATTGGGGGTTCTTAAAGAAATCATGATAGGAGTCTCTGGAACAATGATTTTGCCAGATCTCAGGTTATATCATGGATTTGCTACATTATTAAGTGCCTGTCTTAAAACTCTGCATGGATATTTGCAGAAGAAAAGTAAAGAAATTAAACAAAAAAACACTCTGAACATCTACTCAGTGTTCCAGTTTGCTTAGTTATATTTTTAGTATTTTTTCTCTAGTACTCGCTTTTTTTGGATGGCTGGTCCTTACCATTGCTATTTTCACCTGAAGAAGATGCATTTGGATGGAGGATGAGAAAGCTTCCACAGAAACATATGCCCACACAATCATCAGTGAAAATTACATGTGTTTAAAAAAGTGGAACTAGGATTTTCAGTCTGGGGTTATTTGGTGTAGTTAAAACTGTGCTGTGTAAAGCTAAGACAGCATGTGAGCTGTTTACCAGAACAACTTATGTTTGTGTACGAGTTGGGAATCTGAAATAAGCACTCTTTAGTTTTCATCAAATAATTATTATGTGACTAAAACATTTTGGCATGAGAGGAAGAAGGGTTTTCAAACCACAGGACTGAGATCTTCAAAGCCATGAAAAGAATGCAGGAAGCTTTTATGCTAAAAGGACCAGTTATGCCATGTGTAGTGCCATCTCATGAAAACTAATGTTAAAATTGGTAGTGCAAAGGCCAGTTTGGATGCCCATGGTCTATTAAAACTAATGGGAATTTGGAAACCAGAATCCATCTCCTCGGAAAAAATGCAGCTTTTTTTACAAAAAAAAATCTTATCCTGTTCTTGAGGTGAGATGTTTAACTGGCTTTTCGCTGACATGAACGTGATTCTAAGAATTACACTCTCTAAATTCAGGGTCCTCGTGGTGTTCAAGGTGCCCCTGGCCCAAGTGGAAAAGCTGGCAAAAGGGTAGGTAGCATATGTATCAATCCTGCTCTGGGTAAATAGTTTCTATTTGAATATATCTAAATATTATCTGATTCCACTGCATTTTCAAATGTTTGGCCCTTTGGGGTTTTGCAGGGACGTCCTGGAGCTGATGGTGCCAGAGGAATGCCAGGAGAACCTGGTGCAAAGGTAAATAATAATGAGACTTGAGGCTTTATTTCAGTCTTGGAATGGGCTAGACAGATTTTATGTAGGTACCACAGTTTCTTCCTGGCCAACCACAAATTCTTCTCTCAAGAGAAAATATTGAGGTTTCAGATAGCTGGGTCAGATGCAAGAGCTGAGAATGAATCATCCATTTAAAATATGGTAATTAATGGTAATGGGGAGTAGTCAAACCTTGAAGTATCTTGATTCTTGGGGCATGATTCCTATCCCTCTGAGTCAGTTTCTAGTTACAGAGTATCAATAATAGTAAAGTCAGTTTTGCAACTGCAAAGTGCAGCTAGAATCAAGCTTTTCGTTTCAATGTAGACTTCTTTTTATAAATAGCATAATTACAGCACAGTGAAAAAGTTGATTTGGCATCTTCTCTTGCTTTAATGCATAGAAGCAAATTTTGTGAGTTTGATCTCTGTGCTCTCCTCCATGTGTTTCATTCAGTAACAAAAGTGTACATATAACCAAGGGTAGAGATTAACTTTTAGAGGGAAGGCACAATTTATTCAGAGTAATACAGAATGTAGTGGTCATTTACTAAAGCTGTGATTTCATCTCTCCTAGGGTGACAGAGGATTTGATGGTCTTCCTGGCCTCCCTGGTGACAAAGGCAACAGGGTAAGAAAAACATGTATATTTATACAACAACAAATTGATACCATCACAGAGAGAATGCACTATTCATTAAGAATAGCACTAAGGACTATGGGGAAGTTAAAACAGAATGTCAGCTTTTCACACTACAGAATATTTTCAGGTAATGTGTTCCTCATGAAACATTTTAGCAATATCAATCAATAGACAACAATGCATATATATATTAATGATTTAAATATATTTTCAGAATTCAGACCACATCTTCAGCTAGGTTTTCCTCTAATTTTTCTTAGTTAAGGAATTTGCCTGTTGGATTTAAAGTGATTGTTAAAGGAAATGGGAATAGGAAAAGGAAATTAGCATGAAGTTTCTGTATCAGGAGCATGACAAATTTTAACCTGCTGATAAGCTTGCTCAAAAAATACACTTGAATATTTGAATTGCAAACTGAATTGTTTAGTGTGGCTTATTCCAACAACTGCAGCTTAAAGAAAGATCAGAGTCAGGTCAGATAAGTTAGGAAAACTTGAAGTAATATTTAAAACAACTAATGTACTTGCTCCTTATGTCATACCAACCTGTAGGATGAGACTCCGTCTTTCCCTACAAAGTGTAGAAATAGTCACAGATGGGGATTTCTGCTTTAAATTATACCCCTGATGTAGATGCGAGTAACAACATAATCTACTGAATGTACCTCCCTTACTATTGTCCTTGTAAGTGCAATGCACCATAAAAGGAACAGTGAGTGGGAATGTCAACAGAACCATTCCCATATGTGCTAAAGCTTGGTGACCAAGGAATGATTATAGCTCTCACCCTTCAATGGGTTAGCACAGTTGCTGCACTTCCCAGAAAATCTCAACAGTGTTAGCTGCTGGCCCATAATGTACTTCTTTGTAATAGCATCTAAGGATACTCTTTTGAGTTCTGTTTGCAATGGGAAAAGAACTTCTAGTGTCATACAGAGATATTGACCCTCTCATCATTCCATTTTACTTAAGGAGTGTAAAGACATCAGCGCATCACATAATTGAAATCCAGCTTGATCAGCAGGTGACCAGCAGAGGGGGCTAGACATTAAGCTCTTGCCATTCATTCTTTGAAGGCTGAGCAGAAATTGGTTCAGAATCAGGGAATGTGTGTCTGCTTTCCATCCTGAAATACTAGAATTCTCTGTCTGTGGGACCTCCAAGTCATAAAGAAAATAATTTTTTTAAAAAATATTCCATTTGTTTCATATTTCCTAAAAAAAAATAAAAAAACTAAAATAGAAGAGGAAGTTTGTGTTGAAATTTGCAAAATAATAATGAAAATCATGACTTCTTGTCATCATTTCTTTCATTCCATTATTTAAAAATCACTGCATTCTCATGTTTCTATGGAAATCTGTAAAAGTTCAAACTATGATCTTTCTGAAAGAAGCTCAATTCAAAGTCAGATCAGATACCTGTAGCTCTTTGGATTCCTATATACTGACAGCATATAATGCAAATATTCATTTCTCTTTTGCTTGAAATAAAGAGCTCTGAAAGAAATATAATAGAAACACTTTTTTCTGTTGTAGCTATGTTTCAACTGTAAGAGAATTGATGTTGAAAACCCATAACTTTAGAGTAGAAGTTTTAGGCCTGTTTTTAGAATTAGTCGTGTTCGAACTGAATTGCAAATTGGATGTCTCTCTGAGGTTATGCTTCTGTCAAACACAAGTTGTCAGACAGGAGTTACTGGATGAGATTCTCTGACTTACAGTGTTGGGGAGATCAGACCACATGGTGTAATATTCATTTTAGCCTCAGTATCTATGACTTTGAACTTTTCTTATTTAGATTTACTAGATGCATAACCTTTCTCCAGAATAAAAGCAAGACACTATATACTAGAAGAAAAGGTCTAAGGAAAAACAAGTTCAGGCTTTAACAGAACATTTGAAGGAAAGAATTAGAGAACTGAAGAACTGAGAATGCTTATAATGATAGGAAGTTTTGTTCTTACACGATACCAGGACACTGAATGCAAGCTCCTAATCTAATTCTAAGTGCCATGCGATTGCAAGACAAGAAAGGTAGCCCTTGAGGGGATGAACTGTTTCAATATTTGAAAGCTTAAGTCAGTCTTCACCTGCGTATTAATTGGAAGCCAGAGCACAGATCATGTGTCTCGTGTCATCTTTCAGGAGTATCATTTAGCATGTAGAAAAACACATGTTGTACCAGCAGATCACATTGAGTAGTTCCAAAACTCAGCAAAATATAGAAATTGCTGTATTAATTAATCTTACAGGTATGAAAGTGCAATTCATAGAATTTCATTCTCTCCCATGCTGACTCCAATTTATAGAGGACAGAAAGGCAGTAGGATAAAAACCTGACATCCCTAATATTAGATAGGTCTGGAGTAAGAGAGCAAGTTACCTAAGATTCCCTAGGAAAGTTTGAAAGAGTAAAGAATGGAGCCACTAAAGTGTAACTCCATATATCTCTGCTAGGATCCACAGCTGTGGTCAGGTTCCTTGGAGACACTGATAAAATTAAGGAAAACAGCATGAATACTTGGTTGTTGTCCAATGCCAGAAGGAAGTCACAGTCTAAAAACCCGCTGCCCAGAAAGAGGTCAGTCAGTGGTGTTTGAGCTATGCAGCACACTAGTTCTCTTTAGGAATAGGGAAAGAAAAATAAATCCTAAAAGTAAGGTCCAGAGTCTACTGAGGCTCTGCATATATAGACTTGAAAAGCCCAAGCCTCTGAGGGGAAGTGTGGAAGTCTGGCTGCCTTCCAAAGCCTCAGACAAATCAGTCCCAAGGCTCTCAATGACTGGTGCCAGGGTGCATGGTTCTGAAAGGTGGTCAGTGCACTTCACCATGTATATTCCAGGGTCCACCAATTGGTTTATTAACTTCTGACCCATGTACACATGCCTTATTTTACCGGCAGTAATACATTGTGTAGGAGGAGGGGGAAGGTGCTGATGAGACAAAGAAAAATGTAGGTAACACTGCCTTTTGTAGCAGTATTTCATGTATGTTCTGAGGCCAAGAATAGTTACAGAGCGAAATTTTACAAACACAAATAGTTCATTGTTTCAGTAATGTTCATTTGGTTTTATAGTAATGTAATAAAAGACAAGACTGAGTACTATAACCTACAGATTTGTATCATTGTGTCAAGACATGTTTTAACACATCAGACTTCAGCTAACACATTTGTTTTCATTTCCCTACCCATCCATTATTGTTTCCAGAAACAGATGCATTATTTTAATGACTTTCTTTATTCTACAGGGAGACCGTGGCCCACAGGGACCTCCTGGCTTACCTGGTGAGGATGGATCAAGAGTAAGTTGCTATTTACACAGTAAAATCTAGAGTGAATCCTCGTGTAATGGGAATGTGGTCATGATACATGTTCTTTTTTTCTAAAACTTCTATTCCCTTTGTACAAAAACAGGGAGAAGATGGGGAGGTTGGACCAAGAGGTCTCCCAGGTGAAGCTGTAAGCAATGCTTTCTTATTCTTCTGTTTCTCTTAGAAACAAAAGTCACTCTCAGATTTTTTCCCTTCTATTGAACTGTTCTGAATTCCAGGTATAAAAATCACTGCATGTGTGTGTATATAGACAGTACGGATTCTGGCTGAAAAGCAAACAAATGAACAAGTTTTTTTTAGGGCTGAAACACTATTTACAGGATTAGAATTAAGTCAGAGATATATCCAGCCAAGTATACACAACTTCCAGAATCACGAAGGCTGTTTGCTATCCTATTGTGTAAAACAGTCACTGCAGTCTTTGATACTTTGATACACTATAACCAAGCCCCTGTTGCTTTGAGAATGTTTTTCAAACATCTATTTATTAGAAAATAACGCCTGGCTTCTCCTCTTTTTTTCACACTACTGTGCCTCACTGTGTATTTTCACTCTTGTTTCACATACAGAATTTCCATTGCTGTCAGTTGGAATTCTGCAGGTGCTGTCACTGCAGAGCAGAGTTCTGCATTGCAGGCAAGAAATCAAGCCTCAGAAAGGGGAATTTTACCCTAAATGTATGATATACTGCTGCCTACTCACAAAGTAGGAAGAAGTCACTACAGAGTCAGAGAGTTAGTGATTTGTGACTATATCATACATGAGGAGACTGGAGACACAGTCCTGCCTACTTCAGCAGCGTGACATGAATGATGAGACAAATGATGAAAATTAATATTTATTTACATAGTATAAAGCCAAAAGATTATACTATAGACCAGATCTTGCTCACCTTATTTAGAATAGCTCTTAGTCTTCTGTGGAATTTTTTAGAGGTAGGAGGTACAAATCTGATTTTGGTTTCCAGAATGCCTTGCATTTATTATAATACAATTATTAGTAATTTTTAATTATTTATTGGGTCTTTACTACAGATAAAAGCACTGTTTTACACTTAGAATAGTAGTATTGAGTATGACAGACCATCATGTTTTCTAAAGAGAGGAGTATAAACGTATGCTACTATTCAGGTCAGATCATCAGGCCAAGACACAGCTGAAACTTTAGTGGAAGATACTGTGCCAATGTTCTGCACCAGGAAATATAAATAGTTATCTCCTACCATTCTTTGAAATGACCAAACAGCGGCTAAATCAAAGCCTGCCCTTCCACTGACATCCTGTTCAGACATATGGTGGCCTTCAGGAGAATCTGTTATCAGTGAATTTTTTCCTTTCTTTCCTTCTTTCTCTCTCTCTTTCTCTCTCTCTTTCTCTCTCTCTTTCTCTCTCTCTTTCTCTCTCTCTTTCTCTCTCTCTTTCTGTCTTTTCTTTCTTTCTGTCTTTTCTTTCTTTCTGTCTTTTCTTTCTTTCTGTCTTTTCTTTCTTTCTGTCTTTTCTTTCTTTCTGTCTTTTCTTTCTTTCTGTCTTTTCTTTCTTTCTGTCTTTTCTTTCTTTCTGTCTTTTCTTTCTTTCTGTCTTTTTCTTTCTTTCTGTCTTTTTCTTTCTCTCTCAACCCGTATGCTGCCTTCCCCTCATCCTTCCTACTCCTTAGACATTCCTTGCCTAGTCTTGCTCCTGGGCCTCTCTTTGTTCAGAAAAAAAATCGTGCAGGTGTTAATAAGTGTTTCTTCTCTTCCAGGGTCCACGAGGATTACTGGGCCCCAGAGGTACACCTGGACCCCCTGGACAACCTGTATGTATGAACTGTTTTCTATTTGCAATTTCCAAAAGAAAAATGGAAGTCCACTGAAAGTTGCTCATGTTTATATTATTTGTTGTAGGGCATTGCAGGTGTTGATGGACCTTCAGGCCCAAAAGGAAACATGGTGAGTAAGTAAGCTGGGAATTAAAAAGGGAGTGGATTCTAAAAATTCTTTCCACGTTCTCTTGTCCCTGCCACTATGCCATCCCTTCCATTTAATTAAACTTTTCTGTCAAAATATTCAGATTCATTATGATCTTACATAGACAAGAGAAGCTTTCTATTACTTAGTTTTCAGCCAAAAGGCCTAACCATGCTTTCTCTCAAGCTCCTTTAGCACCATGGACTCCAGTGCTTAAGTCCTATGTGTGGGCTGTTATTCTCTATTAAAGAAAAGGCCATGATATTCATTAGCATGAAAAAATATCATACTGGATAGAAAGTTGGTGGTAGACTTTAAAGAGGGAGGAACAAAGATGAATTTGTATTCCTTTTAGTCCTGACAATGAAGATCTGTAGTGCAGAAATGCAAACCTAATGCCCTGGTATTTTTTTGCATGGTAGGGTCCTCAAGGGGAACCAGGACCTCCTGGTCAGCAAGGAATCCCAGGCCCACAAGTAAGTGTAAAATAACTCTCAAGAAGTACGATGTAATGTGCAGCAAATGTTTAATAAATGGAAATTACTAAAAGGTTAGCTTTTCATGTGTAAAACTGATAAAGCTTCAAGGATTTTATAAATAATACTGCAAATGTGCCGAGGGCAGTGGGAGCAGAGTTTTCAAGTAAGTTTTCAGAGGGATTTTTCATTCAGGAGAAAAATGACTCATTCAGTGTTCCTGGAATGCAGCAGGAACGGCCACACCTGGAGGAGGGTTCTGAATAGGATCTTGTTACAGACCTACTGCCAGAATAGTGGCTTGTGCAAAAGGCTCACACAAAACTCCTGATCTAACTCATAAGGGGGAAAAAAAAGCCACTTATATTTGCCAGTGTGTTTAAACAGATTAATGAGGGACCTTTAGTAGGGTGAATGTATGTATATTGTTCTCCCTGGTTTCTCACACTGGTTTCTTTTTAATAGGGGCTTCCTGGTCCGCAAGGTCCTATTGGACCTCCTGGTGAAAAAGTAAGTTACAGCATTATTCTGGTATTTCACAGTCAGTTCTGTGCAACAACCTTGCTTATGTGCTTAAGGGCTTTGCTGTTTTACAGAATAGTAGCCTAAGATCTAAAAATTAGGGGATCTTCCTGAAATCATCAAGTAAATGAATAACTGATGGAGGCCTGGCTTTTCTCTCATACACACTTTTTCACATGCATAATTTCCTCCCTTTATTTTGGATTAATTTTCTGTTACTAGCTTCAGAATCCCATCTACAATATTAAACAGTGTGTACTTGTATGTTAATTTCACAGCAAGCTGTGAAAATTATTTTTATTAGTCTGTTTTTTATAACAAAGTTTTACCTACTCGAGTCTGACTGTTCTCTTTTTCAAGGATTATATTTTGACATAACTCTGCAGTGTAATTGGCCTACCGTAGTGTGATTTGGTGTTTTTTTCCTAATCTATATATTTATACATGTTCTTGTGGTTTGAAACATGTTTTCTGTTAATTTCAAAAATGTCACTATTGAATTTTACGCTAATTTTACTTTTCTCCGCTTTTGCTGAATTTCTGCTCTGTTGATTCTTCTATGATTTTGCTCCCATTCACTGTTTAGTATATACTTTAGAAGAAATTGAAGGAGATTTTAGGAAACAATATACATGCTTTTTACCTGCCTGTGTGCCTAAGAAGTATTACTCTAACAAAATGTGCTAGGTCCACCGTATACATATTCCAGAGGCTTTCACAAAGATGTACTATGCCTTTCAGCTATGAGCACTGGGGTTCTGTAACCTGTACTCTTTACCTCTTAATCTTGTTGGTATCTTTCATATGGTGAATCCTTTTATTCCTGAAATTCTAAATAATAGTTAATTTTGTACACTGGAGAATTCTTCCCCACTTTGTTGTGTGTGTGCATTTTCATAGGGTAATTCCTGAAGCCTGTTCTCGGGCAAGCACCTCATTAAAAATATGGGTGATTTGTATTTGCTAAAGATTGTAAGAACAGTCCTTGTGCTTATATATTGTATGATAGTATCTTTCTGGGTTTAGTTTTGTTGTATTTTTTGTTTACCCCTGATATCCCTGTCAAGGGATTTAGGTATAACTACATTTTATATCCTTAGCTCATACAGTTAAATGTATTGGGTATGGGTGGTTTTTTTTTTTCCATTTTCTTTCCTTTTTTTTGTAAATTATTATTATTTTTCTTATAGCTACTTTACACCTGGGGTGGGTTCGCTAGTTTTTTTAACAGAGATTAAAATACTAAAAAGATTTAAGGTAGTTTGCTGGTTTAGGACATACCAGTCCTCAGCAAGGATGATCGTTCATCATCCTAGCACGTGATAGAATGTTCATTATTGTTCTTAAGATGTGTCTTTTACTGCATTTAGGGACCTCAAGGCAAGCCTGGACTTCCCGGCCTTCCTGGTTCTGATGGGCCTCCTGTAAGTAACCAAATATTTCATCCCTTGAATGCATAAATACTTTTACCAAGTAATAAATATTTCTGGATACCGTGTTGCAAAAAGAAAATTGAGAGTAAAAGCACTGGTAGTCCTAGTTGGCAACAGCATTATAAAATCCATCTAAAACCCCTGTATCATTTGAGCTGTTAAGGCTAAGAGAACTACATTTTTGAAGCAGGTGCTAAAAGTGGCTATGGGCTTTTAAAATGTGGTCCCAGATGATGAAATGCATCTGAAACATCTGCAAGGATGTGTAAATAACCTGACACACAAAGGGCCAGATACTGTTTCACTGTAGCCCTACTGTGTCAGTATGGCAAAGCAAATCATCTGTAAAAATGCTCACCACTTGTTTTCTGAGGAAGCGTAGAATATACTAGGTCTTGCTCTGCTTCCTGACCTAAGGTGCATATTACACGTTTGGGCTTCTTCTTTCATTGTCTACACTGGAACAGACCTAAGACAAACTTTAGAATCTTGTGATCGCTGAGCAATTCAGCTTAGCTCAGAGGATGCATTCACTCATGTGAACAGAGAGTGTAACCACCTGAGTAACACTGTTTACAGTCCAAGCATTAAACTTAAACAGAATCATTGTTCATGATGACATGCAGATGCACAAGTTTTCTTACATCAAAACCATCATCTTTTTGTACCACCAAGAGCCATTAGACAGTCAGTGTGACTTCTCACACCACCTCTCTCCTCCCCATGCCATTTTCCCTTACAATTTTTCTCTTCAGTTAAATCTGCATTTCATAAACCTGACTTTCAGCAGGGTTTTGCTAGGATAAGAACAACTGCAGGAGTTTCACTGCGTAGATGCTTATGTTATAAGTACAGAATTGTACCCAGGCCTCTCACAATCTCTCTTTTACTCGCCGAAGTACCATTTTCATGGAGAATTGCATTTTCATGCAATGATAGTCCAGCTGGAAGTCTGTATCTTTAATCATTGGCTAAACATTTGAACTTTCCCCCTTATCCTTTTCTGCATGCTGGGAACAATATTCATTTCCAAACATAAGCATTATTTTAAAATCTGCATCTTGCTAAACCTTAAAAGCAGGGGAGAAATGCTGTAAGAGATAATCAGGTGTTAGCACAGGTCTGTACTTGATACACATCCCTACTGTGGTGGGTTGACCCCCATCAGCAGCTAAGCACCCACCCAGTCACGCATGCACTCATCCCCCAGTGGGATGGGGGAGAGAGTCAGAAAATCAAAACCAAGAAAACTCATGGGTTGAGGTAACAACAGTTTAAGTGGAGCAAAGCTACACACACAAGCAAAGCAAAATAAGGAATGCATTCACTACTTCTAATCTGCAGGCAGATGGCTAGCCATTTGCTGGAAAGTTGGGCTTCAGCACACATAAGGGTAATTTGGGAAGACAAACACCATAACCATGAATGTGCTGTGATTCCTTCTCCTTTTCCTGAGCTTTTATTGTGGAGTATGACATCATATGGTATGGAATATCCCTCTGGTCAATTCGGGACAGCTGTCTCAGCTGTGTCCCCTCCCAGCTTCTTGCCCACCCGCAGCCTACTCACTGAGGGGTTAGAATGGGACAGAGAAAACCTCCACGCTGTGCAATCACACAGTTTTAGTCACAAATCCAAAACACAGCACCATATGGGCTGCTATGATGAAAATTAACTCCTTCCTAGCCAGATGCAGTACACCTCACCAAAATCATCTCCCTCACGTACAAGTAGGTTTGTTCAGAGGAAGGGCAGGAGAGGCAGGTTAAACTTAAGTCCATTCTAATTGGCATGATATATTTACAGCCGTAGACTTACACTAGTGATTGAAGGCAATGAGCAGTCCCTTCCTCATGGTAATGAGCTTTGTAACTGCTCTGGAGATATCTGTGTTAAGATCAGGTGAAAGCTCAAGACCATTCTTTCAGGAGATCTGGAAAATTCTTGCTATGCTATTTCATTTCACTTCTGTGTGAGGAAATGTCTTTCTATTTTGAAGGCGAGACTGTTAAAAGTAGTATATTATACTGGAATTAATGGAAATCTAAAGGAATACAAATATGATCTTTAATAGCAGCATTTTTAGTGTCATTTAGTGTTATAGAGCCCTCTGATACTGGATGAAGATTTAAAATTTTGTACGGAAGAAAGCATATTCTAGGAGATTAGTATTAAACAGCTGACATACGTACTTTTAAAAAAACAAATAACAAATATTCAGTGTTAGTAAGACAAACACTTTAAAGGAAAATTAACAATCACTGGTAAGCAAGTGTCACTTTTTATTTTAATCATTCTTTTAATAAAGAACATATTTTAAAGTGTTTTCCAAGGCCAGAAAAATGAATATAAGCACCAGGGGTTTGTCATATAAGATTAACAGCCACATCAAAGTCCTATCATATTTGACACGCTGAAAACATTTTGGGATGTTAATGACACCAAACATGAATGCTTTTCGTGGCTGGCTACACACTATGTGGAACTATGTCCTTGGCAAAACTATAGATTTACTATGCTTCTCTAATAAGACTGATGAACATCAGTAGAAACAGGATTCCTGACTGATTCTCAGAAACAATAATCTTTTATTAACCTTTAGTTTCATTGAATTGCCTTTAAATTTTGCAGCATTTTATTATAAATTGTGTAAGAAAAAATGGATTGGTTAATGTTTTGAGCACTGCACTATTAATGTCAGTGATATAGAAAAAAGACTAAGACATAAACGTATTTTTGTTTTAAAAGCAAGTCACAGTTTAAAACAAAGACATAGAATGTTAAAACTTGATCAGCCTTCCACTGGCTTCTGCAATAAATTCCATTATCTTTTAAATATTTTTGGGAATCTCTTCGTGCTGTAATATTAATCACCTTGCTTGTTTCAAAATCAAATTTGAGAGTGTCTTGCATTAAAAACCTTTTACTGCTGAAACATTAACAAAACAGAAGGGGTGATCATGATATTCCTAAAACATTAACATTAACATAACTATTGCCCAGCTTTTCCTTTGTTATGTAAATTAAATCAGTATTGAAAGGAAGATCTTTCCTCAGAATTTTGTGTGTGTGTGTTCTAGTACAGAAGAAGGGTGATTAGTGACCTGAAATTCAAGTGTTTATGTAATAGTGGTTTTATAATAAAATGTCACTACCAAAAAAATGAGTATTTTCCAAATCAGATACATTTCTCTTAAATCAGGGACATCCTGGCAAAGAGGGTCAGTCTGGAGATAAAGGTGCATTGGTGAGTATTACAACTTTACATTTATTTACATAGCTTTCAAGAAAACCTTTGGCAGTTTTTCAGCTTTATGACACCTTTGTTGCTGCAAGAACTATTTAGGAAGGTAATAGAAAACCCATGACACATTCAAAGCATCTGTGTGTAGACAAACATATTTATTATATTCTAATATATTCACAACATTATAGAGATTCTAAATAATGTAGAGATTACTCTTTTAAAGTAAATTAAAGTAAATTAAAGATTGTGGAGTTGACAGAATGGCAATCAATAAAAGTTGCATAAATTTCATATAGATAACTTGCAAATAGTTTGAGTTTATAATTCTATTGTATTAAGTACCCACTGGGGTTCTTCAGAACCTTGTTTTTTGAAGACTTACAAATGCATGCATACACATTGTATTTTTTAGGTCACTGTCAAGTCAGTGATAGTGAAAAGTAATTTCTTTATTTCTTTATGAAGCACTGAAGGGTCTTGGGGCTCTTTAAAGCATTCTGCTTGCTCAGTATTGACCCTTATTTATCCAGAATAGCACTCTATATAGCACCTGAAATCAGTTTCAGTTGCAGTACTGATTTCAGCAGCAACACTGAAAGTTTGTATTCTGGATAAATAGGATGAATGAATGAATAGGACATTTCAGAAAGTAAATTCTACTGGCACCAGCATATTGCTATTTGTCCAAAATGTTGTTATCTGTTAGAGGCTTGTAGATTTTATCCTGATTTCTTAAGAAAATAAATCTTACACAGATCATGTATGTTTTGAAAGTACAGGTATGTGACCATCTGTCAATTGTTCTTATGCCTTTTGAATTTACTGATCCATTTCAGCCAAATTCGTTCGACAATTTTATTTCTCAGAGATGCTAACAGTCTGAAGGTTTTGTGAAAAAGCATAGTTGGAAAGGGGAAAAAGACCTTATCAATGGTCCCATTAGGGAAAGATTTTATTATCTGTCCATCTCAGACATCAGAGAATCAGCAAAGTAACTCAGCCTCAGACAGAGATATGTATGTTTCCAGGCTTCCTTGCTTCCACTGTTCACAGGACTCAGTTTCGTTAGACGTTGCCAGTGGATTGCACAGTATCGAAGTTGAGCATCTTTAAAATGCTGAGAAAACAGTAAATAATGGCATCCAGACACTGGTCAGTATTGATAGCACCCTAAGCCTTTTAGCTTTCAGGTTTGGAATATTTTTTTTTAAAGACTATGATTTTTATTATTATCAATAGTTTGATCTCTACTTTTGACTTGTGTCATCATCATAATTAACATACATTTTTTTTCCTATAAGTCACCACTGTTTTCTAATTGGCATCTTTTTGTTTGTTTGTTACATTTTCCAATTACCATTGTTTCAGACAATTTATGTTGTGGATAAATGTTTCCCAAATATACAAGTAGAACCAAGTTCATGATTCTATTAATAGTTTTATAGTGACATTGAAGGGTGTTTTGTGATGTCATGACTTTTTTTAGTGGCAGGCAGCCCAGTGTTATTTTGATGTCTCACACAAGACTGCTGCATTATAGTGAAAGAACAAGGATTAGACTCAGAAGAAAACTGCTTGCTAACCAAGTACTGTACAAACAAAAGTTCTTTACTCCAATATATTTTAGGGGCCTCCAGGTCCTCAGGGTCCCATTGGCTATCCAGGTCCTCGTGGTGTAAAGGTAAGATTTAATTACTGCATTACTCCCCTCACCCCTTTCTGAATATAGGCGTGTGGGTAATTGTTCATATTCTTTCTTTAGGGAGCCGATGGTGTCCGTGGTCTCAAGGGATCCAAAGGTGAAAAGGTAAATCTGACTACATTTAATTCCTTTCCGTTTTCCTGTGTTCCTTATTCCACTGCAACATCTTCTGTCTCCTTCACTGCAGTGTGTTTCCTCTTTCAGCAGTGAGTTTATTTTTAACTTAGCCTAAGGATGTACCAAGCCCAATTCATAAATCAGTGACCTCCATGGTTATTTACACTGGTACAAAGTGCATATAAACCCTTCAGTTATTAGAATAGTTCTGGATCCTCTTCACACTAGTTTAAGTAACTTCTCTCTAAGGTGCTCTTAAGTAGAGAATTAGACATCCCCCCTCTTTAGACATCCTCTCTCTTGTTAATAGATACTATAGTGGATACTGAGAAGCTTGTGCATCAGGGAGATTTGTAGTGATAATAGTATTTTATCTGTTTTAATAGTGCTGGAGGCTAGATTTTGTATTTTTTGTGTACATCTTCCAATGGTTTTCTAGGTTCCAGGTATTTTTGTCCCAGATCTTTGGCTTTGCCAAAGTGATGGACAGCCGCAGTCAGATGCATATATATGAACATGAAGAAAGATTTCGCATCCCCCTGATACCATTGATTCTGTATGTAGACCTCTTACTAGAGCAAACACCAACTACTGCGATCTCTACTGACTTCTGATGGTCTGCAGTGGCTGAAATTAGACCCAGCATTGGTTTAAATTCCCACTTTCCTCAGCACTCGGAATAAGAGACAGATAACAAACGCCATCAGTCATACCTCCTGACCACACAGGCAAATTCAGCCTTGCGGCTCTGGTGGCTACTGTGTATATATTTATAGCTATTTCTAAAGCAGAAGACTCACTCTTGCCAAAAAACCTTGATTTCAGCACTAGAGATCTGTCTTTCAGGCTCAGATGCCAGGAGCTGCTGCACATTTTCTGGCTTTCCTAAACCATAGTTTGTCTAGTCTGCATACTCATTTTAGAGTTGCTCATTAAATCTAAGCTGAAAAAGAGTATGGTTAATGCCTGTGGAGACTGGATGGTTCAAAAACCAGATTTTCTTGTGCCTTATTGGGTGATTAGTATCCAGCTAGAACAAAATGCAGGGCTCATATAAATAAGCATTATATATGTGTGTGTATCAATGAATACTGATGAGCATAATCTCCACAATATTTCTCTGTTCCTAAAAAGTGATCTCACAGTGGCAGTAGGACACCGAACTCTGTTGAATACCTCAAAAGGTCACACAAAGATATTTCATAGATTGACCTCACAGTGCTTTGAAGGTCTGTTACACAGGCCTTTTTCACTGAAATTATTCAGATGCCATTACATAGGGGAAAGCACTGTAAGAGGCAGAAACAAATAAACTGATCATTCAGGAAAGCCTCTGTAGATCTGGAGCCACCCCGGGGTATCAGAGGAGGTCCATCTCTGTACTGACCAGTAAATGTGACTAGAAGCCTTTAGCTATTTTATTTTTTGTTAACAGCAGAAGAGGAAATAGAGCATTCAGCTCTCTCCTCCTACATGGAATAAAATCAACCTCTTGTAGATCTCAATAGCTGGAACCTCACTGTGAAAGCTGGAGACAAGTTTCAGTTCATTTGGCAGCCATGTGGTCAGCAGTTGGCACATGGTCAGTCCTTGCTGATATGTTGCAGAGTGTTCTCATATAATTATTACTGTCCATGGCCATAACTGAGGAACTTTTACAACTAAAACTTTTTTAATGTATTCTGCACTCTACCTTTTTCACCTGTCTAAATTTTAAGAAAGATCACCTTGAAATTTTAATTTATGCAATACGAGATGACCATATAAAGCTTAGTTTCAACATCTAGAAAGCACGGGAAACCTGCTTTTAGAATGGTTTTTAGTGTATTTTTTTCAATTAATCACAATGGGTTACCTCTTTTTTTACATGAACACATACTACTGAGAAACTGTATTTGCATGTTTTATTTTTTTTTTTTTAATTTTAATGTCTCCTCACCTATTTTGAGCTGTTTACCTCTAGCAAATCTATCACCATTTCTAGGGTTATTTGTTGCATGCAGCATGACTAATTCTAAACAGAGTCAAAATGGCTTTAGTGTTGCAAGCTGTCTCGATTGCTGATCAGGGAGAAGATAAAACTTTTCTGGGCCGAGGAATGCAAAATGCAAACTTCTTTTTCAAAGTGGTTTTTTTTTTTTTTTTTCAGTAACGTGGAGCACAGTATCACTCTTTCCTGGCTTTATTGACAATCCAAACATTACTCAGATTCTAAGTCAGCAGTATTACTTCAGCAGAGCAAAAAACTTAACAGCATCATTGTAAAACATTTTACTATGTGCTTATTCATCACAATGATCTTTGCTCCCAGGATATAACTAAGCAGCAGATAAAAATGTAGTCAATAATCTTTGTTGTCTGGATATTGGAACAGTAGTTGTATAACGATTCTATGACTTTTTTTTATGATTTCTATGATGAGTTAGATTAAGAAAGAGGGAACCAAAAGCTGATGAGTTATGCTAGACCAAGTTAGACCAAGTCATGAACAGCTCCACTGAACAACTCTGGAGATTTTTGTTTGTGTCTGAACTAACTTATATAGATATAAATGAAACTTGTATGAATACTGTCTGCTTGTACTTTAGCATGGAGACCTATTAAAATGCTTGGAGTAAATTCTCTGCCAGAATTTACTAGGCAATAAATAAATAATTATCACTAGGAATCACAATAATGTGCACCTGTTTTGCCACTGTATATAGATTCAATCTTAATGTCCATTTGTTTTTCTACTTACTTTCAATCACATCAGTCAATGAAAGTCGGCAGGGCTGAGTGTTGTTAGGCATCAAACTACTGTATAGAGATTACTACTTCTTCTTTAAAGTTATGAACATTAATATGTCTTTTTTTTTTTTTTTATTAAGATGTCATGACCAGCCAATTTTTTTCTTTCTTTCATGGTACTATTAAGACTAAAAGAAAAATTAATTAAAAGGGAGGTTCTGCTATGAAAAAAAGAATAACGCTGAATAATTTTTTAGTTAATTGAATGAATGGCCTTATTAAAAAGAGTGATAATCAAAAACAGCTTGAGTTAAGAAAGGACTTTACAGGATAATTCATAATAAAGCAGAAGAATTATATTGTATCTGGATTTAAACAAATTTTGAACACTTTAAAAAGCTCTAATTAGGAACTTCCAAACTAAAAAGTCGTTTTGTATAGTGCACTGATATACTTTCTCTCAAATATTAGATTTTCTGGTCTCTGAAGTTCTCACTTTATCTATGCAAATTATTTTAATCTATAGTGAATGTATTTTCTTATTCTGCCTGCAGAAAAAAAAAAATCTCTCTATTACTAGAAGTCATTACATGCATTTCTGCCTTTTTTAGGGTGAAGATGGTTTTCCAGGATTTAAAGGTGATATGGGCCTTAAAGGTGACCGGGTAAGTCTGTATGTTCTTAAAAAGCTTAAGTGATACTACTTTGAAAGGATCACTGAGATGAACAAATACATTTAAACCAAAAATATAATAAAAACTTGTATCTTAAATTATTTCTATTCCCTGTGCATGCACAGATTTGAGCTAGAGATTTTGTTCTTGTGAATCAACAATGGCACAGTTAATAGAGAGGAAGAGAATGTCAGTCTTGGATATCCTTTTCACTAAGCTTCCTAGGGAATCTCCTTTTCCAGATTGCAAGATCTCCAGTATTTGCCTGAGGAAAATTAATCTGTCTGCGATAAAGATGTTTCCATTCCAACCTAGCATCTTGCAAATCTCTGCCAAAATGTTTATTTACCCCAATGGGCACTTACTTCCTTTCATAGGAAGTGTTGTGCAGTTTCTAAAAAAACCTCTCACAAGAGGCTCCTGGCCTATATCTCTCATCTGTATACATAAATAACTGTGGAGGTGGCATCCACATAAGTACTTAGATACAGACATTTTTCTTTCTATGCATATTTAGAGTGCCTTCACAAGAATTTAGGGAAGAAAAAATAAGAATATGCAGTTTCCAAATGCTCTTACACTTGTGAAAGTAATATTCAGTGCCTAAGTTATATGTATTTGCATTTATATAGTGAACATAAGCAGTGGTATTTTCCTAATTGGAAGTCGGACAGGACTTTGGGCAACCTGATACAGTTAAAGGTGTCCCCATGCATTGCATGGGCGTTTGACTAGATGGCCTTTAAAGGTCCCTTTCAACCCAAACCATTCCATGATTCTAATCACTATTTAAATTTACTGAAAACTTTTTTTCAAGTAATTTTATGTAGTCTCTGTAAAATATGCATAAAGGCAATTGTTCCATATTTATAAGGTGGTGTATTTTAGGGAGAAGTTGGTCAGCCAGGTCCACGAGGAGAAGATGGTCCAGAAGGTCCAAAAGGTCGAGCAGGTCCATCTGGGGACCCAGGTGCTGCTGGTCCGGCTGGGGAAAAGGTCAGTAGCCATTTATCAACATAAACACGTCATTGCCTCATAACATAGATGGAGCCCATCGTCTTCATCACTAAAAAACCAAGTGTCCAGATATGCAAAATCTTTAGCTACCTAACAGTAATTTTTATAAGACACTACTACAGCAGACCACTGGAGTTCACATCTGAAGAAGTATTAGGAATCATTATTTTCTAAGTATGCGAAAAGGCATTGTAATACTTTATCAGCATGTAAGGCAGCTAAATTCTTATCCCAAATGCAGTGCACGCCAGCTAAGAAAAATATGATGCAAAGAAAATAGTTGGGCACAAAGGAAGATACAGGTGCTGCTGGAGAGTGAATTAATATTCACAGTCACATTATGACAAATTGTGACATTAAGATTGGTTTAAACAGAAAACATATCCTGAATAATATCCAAAATAGGATTGGCAAAAGGGAAAGGGGCTGTTAAAAGGGATGACTGAAAAAAAGGATAGTGATATGAAATACAGGTGAAAACAAGCACAAAGATAAGTACAAATCTCTGTAGAATCCTGACCTCAACAAAAAACACTTGAGATTGATATAGAGGAGAAAAGGGGGCAGAGGGTACCATATTTCACTGGGTGAGACCATCAGAAAAGGAAGATGATTTCAGCAGTGGCATTTTGGATAACTGGGAAAGAATGATAAAATAAAACAAAAAGCAATGGTTTAGAAATGTGTATACTGAATTTCACAAAAGTGAGAAGATGCTGGTGAAAATGTTTCCCTTTAAATTTTTTGGTAACTGTGGCTTCAATGCTAGTTCTGTCTTGGACACAATAGGACAAAGGGTGAATTTTACATTTCTTTCTCACTTTCTCTTTCTTTAAAGTAGGAGTAGTTAGTATTTTCCAGCAACATGTCATCTGACATCATGATTAATTATTCTATCCCCCTTTTTATCTATATACAGTCTTTGAAAGTATACATTGAAATCTTAGTAAGTATGTGGTACTACTAAAAAGGTAACAAGGTTCACAGCTAAGAGTTTTGTCAGGAAGAAAAAGATGTATTCATCAAACTTGGGAACAAACTCTCTTTTTATCAAAAGTTGCTACATTTTGCAAGTATGTCATTATTAGAAGTTCAGAAAGAAGTTAGGGTTATAATTTGAGCCTAATGTCATTCATAAACTCTTAGAAAAGTATATATCCAAAACCTCAGTTCACTCACTAGAAAAAAGATTTAATTTCCTGTTTATTTAACTACTGGGAACTATTTGTGAATCAATGTTCTCCACAATTTTGAAAGGTATTTCACCAGCTATTAGGTAATTTAATTGATTCATTAGGTCATGAATCAAAGAACATATAAAAAAAGAAACTCAGAACTATTCTCCTACATGAAGGCAAGCTGAGTTCACACCAGAAAGCCAGTTCTAA
Source organism: Pluvialis apricaria (assembly GCA_017639485.1). Lineage (NCBI taxonomy): Eukaryota > Metazoa > Chordata > Aves > Charadriiformes > Charadriidae > Pluvialis > Pluvialis apricaria. The sequence goes on along the minus strand of CM030011.1, from coordinate 23,091,114 downwards.
CTAGATCAACAAAACAATCTGGTATAATAAGGGTCATATTATCTTCACCTACAATATATTTGCATTCTCCAGAAAGAACTGTATGTTTCATGGCAATGGTTGTTTTCAGTATAGCTGACCTGATAAAAATGTAAGAATGTTAGGAATCTTACAAAAAATTTGTATTGTTGTCATGAAATCTGCAGAATAATTAATTGACTGAGGACATCTACAAAATAGTTAATCTTTCTCAAGTCTTTATAACCTAAGTAAAGAAACCAAAGTAAACCAAACCAGACCAAAACAAACTTTGTTTTGTTGTTAGTTTTTAAATAGGGATTTAAGGGGTTTTTAAAATCTTCATATTCAAATCACTCAATATAAATATAGATTCATGTTTTCAAGCATTTCTTTTTCACTATGACATATATGGGACACTTACAGTCTCACAAGTCCAGAATCTGAAGCTCTAAATATCAGAAGATATTTGAAAAAATTATTGGTGTTGGTAACACTCTTAGCTGGGCTAGGAATTGTAGACCCAAATTTTTCGCTTTTCTACAAATATTTATATTGTTTCTTGACCATTGAAAGTCAAACATCTTCTGTGGATATTCTGTGGATACTTGGCCAGAATGGAGTGGGTCAGAGAAGAATTCTATGATGTTGGTCCTGTGATATTTAGTGCAAAGACTAGAATAATCTTTGTGAATTCTGAGATCTCCCCACAGTATTAGGGAAGTGCCTGTAAGACCAGTTACGAATGTCCTATTCCCTTGTCATTCCTGTGACTTATTTAATGCAAAGGTACTACTCTTCCATAGTAATGAAAGTACCAGGGTAGTCTCCTATTCTCTATATTCATCTGAAGCCGTGATAAGAAAATTCTCTTTCCCAAGTAGGTCTGGATTTACCTAGTAAAGAAAATGCCAAGTATGGTGCCAAAAAAATGAGGAACTTTCAGAAAAGAGTTTATAATCGGAACATCTGTATCCACACTCAAAACCTAGGCAACTGGGTTTGCTTAATCATAAAATCAGGGACAAACTTTCAGTGAATTTGGCAAGAATTTGATGCACTGTCATGCTACAAAACATTTCAATCATTGTGATGCATGCAGCTTGTTTCAGTGTGGCACATAACTGGCCACATTATAATTATTTTCATAAATCAAAGAATCCTTCTTTAATAATTTCTCAGCCAGACATATGCACTTAACATCAGTATGATAATGCACGACATCTTTATTCACGTGCTGCAGAATAGACATGATTATTTTGGCAAATTTCCTTTCCCATGCAGGTCTCTCCTTCCTCTTTTTCATTATCTGAGGTTACTGCAGAGTACCATATTATATTGCATAATCATATCTTTTCCATTGAGATCTTCTCCAAAATGTGATAGTCTGGAACATGGGCTGTGTTTAGAATAGGCAAATAGGCCAATTCTTCCCCAGAGTTCCCATCTTTCAAAGGCTGAAACTGCTTTCCTTTGCCTTTGAAAGGGGCAAACCATCACTTATCCTCTGGAGGTCTGAAGAGACCAACTCAATGGGGTAGGGTACTGTATTTCATTTCTAGGAATGGTTAATGTCAGTGTTGATCAGACTGCTCAGCCTGTTGTCCTTTCTGACAAGGTGGTAATATTTGTTGACATATCTATTGTCAGCAAATAGTCAGTGGGGTATGATTTATCATAGTCTCAAACCATTTCAAACTACTTAAGAAAAAAGTTGATTCTTCAAATACCTATTCTTGAAAAATCTGTGGAGAACAAAGCAGACATCACACAGAATAAATGAAAATGGATTTCTTCTCACTTAAACCTATTAACACCCTGATCTCTTAGGGAATAGTAATAGTTTAATGATCTCAGCCCCACATCACTACGCAGCACTTCATGGCAAAAAAAAAAGGAAGGCACTGATGTATTGGCTTTGATAAACTCGTTCATTGGAGTGGGATTTTTATTTAAGTTTAGGGAACTGAGTCCACTGGTTATTGATAGTTAAAATGAGAAATGTATTTAATTGAATAGTATATATCCCGTGAAGTATCATCACTCTAAGTTGTGGAAAAAATATTTTCTACAGAAGTTTGCTGAACCACTAAGGAGGAGAAAATAAAATTTAACACTGCCTTCTTATTGTAGGGTAAGCTTGGTGTACCTGGTTTGCCGGGATATCCAGGAAGACAAGGTCCAAAGGTAAGCTGCAAATGAACTATATATCTTGTGCTTTGACATTATTCACAATTGCAGTTACTTTATTTGTGTGTTTGGCAAGCAGGGTGTAGGCATCAAAGCAAAGGCCGTTTTTCACATTTTCTTTCTTGACAATCATGTTCTGAAGTAAAATCTTTAAAAACATTGGATCGCTAAGGCAGGCTCTTTAAGGAGCACTACCTTTCCTCTTAACTCTACTGCCTTCAAACCTTTGCCGTCTTCTCGTGAGTTGTGTTTTTGTGTGAGCATCAGACTGGCATGCATTAAACAATTTGAAAACAAAGGAATTGCTGATATGCTTGAAAGAGAATGAGCACTATATTGACCACTAAATGGAGGCTGATAGTGATGGGAATTTTCCATGTGGTACAAGGATTCCATTTGTGTCATTACTGCTTCTTCCATAGAATAAGCAATATTTCTCTGAAACATATAATTTACAATTTTCATTGTTTTCCTTTTGCTTCCATTAAGACAAATATGACAAAACCCAACCCTTAGTTGATTTATGTGCATACATCTGTCCTTCAGCTGTCTTTTATGTTTTGATTGCAATAGAAGACCATTTAGGTGGCTTCTGGTTTAAGTGAAGGCTTATATTTTTAAAACATTTTAATGAAGCATATTTGTAAAAAGATCATCCTAACACAGCTTTAGGAAATGGGCATGCTAAATTAATTGCAAACCCTCTTTTCTGAGATTAGCAAGAAAGAAAATAATGGAATAAAAACGTAATTCTACAGACATTTCCCAGTGTAGAGGAGGCCATTAGAGAGACATTGTATGTCCAGACTGTCTCAGATGACTCATCTAGGGAAATATCACAAGTAAAAGAATCCCTTGCCCCTTCTACACAACTGAACAATCAACCTGCAGTAAAATCCTCAACTTTGCTCTATTTTTGGATCTATTTTTATTTTCAAATTTGAAATTATGACTTTGAAATACTACTTCCTGGTTAGCTAAGCAAAGTGTTTTTCTGACCCTGCCCTATACTTTGGCCCTTTTCAGTCAAGTGAATGAACTATCTGAATAATGCTTATTCATTGAACACTCTGTGTTCGTGAAAAATATCAAAACAATCTATGGAAAGTATTCATAAAAACTGTTCACCTTGAGAGACATGGGGTTTTGCTTCTGTTTCTTAACTCAAATGTCTGAGATTTCAGTGTCTCTTTTTGTTCTCCTTTAGAACTGTCTTTTGAAAAGTCTAAGGTCAAAGAGGTTTTGCATTATTCAGTTCTAAGAACAAAAATGAGGTAACACTTCAAATAAAAGTTGATTGATTCTTTTTCCAGCAAAGACTTGATCAAGAATTTCATTACATTAAATTTTTATCATATTAAAATTGAAAATAGTTCTCAAGCTGAATTCACTGTTTGCTTTTCTAATTTGTCACTTAAACTTCCAAGGAAGAGACCTGACAGCTACAATACATCAACTCACTAGAGACTTGTTTTGAAACTTATTCACAGTCCAGTTCAAATTAACATAAGGGAGAAAGAAAAAAAAGAAGCAGCAGAAAAACATATTAGCTGTGTAAACCAAATAAGAAATCTTGTCCTAGTATTGTCAAGAAGGTTCACACTGTTGTTTTTGTTGTCACTTGCTTTTCATTATTTTTCTTCTGAGAATTGTTCTTAAGAGTACTGCCATTATCTGGTAATTTTCACTATATTCTTTTCTTCTGTCCAGTCCCACTTGATTAACACAATTGCAAAAAGTGCTGCATATATAAGATATTTACAACCAAGTCATGCCTGTTAATGCCTGATCATTAGAATTTTTGTTTACCTGTGGCCTTTTAATTATAAAGAACATGCTTGGGCTTCACAGAGTAGAATTTTCATAGTTTTATTCACATTTTAAGTTATAATTGGTGAAGAATTAAAAAGAAAGAAAGAAAGGAAGGAAGGAAAATCTCTTACTTTTCTCTCACCAGTGAATATCAGTCAGGTTTCCATTAGAATCGGTGTCAGTGAAGTCATACTGCCCCGGAGTCCTTAATGGATAATCGGAACAACTGTGTTAAATAAGATTCATTCAAAGGAAAACGTAAGAAAAAAAGAAAAAAGGAAAAAATACTTACTGATGTTTCAAAGAAAAGCACCAAGAAATTCTATTTTAATTTTTTGTTATACACATTTTATTTGCCACTAAACTACTAATAGCAGGCTGCACAGATATAGATGCATTATCACAGCAGGAAGTCTGGCCAGTAGTTTTAGTGGCTGACCAAACTAAACACTGCTTTTATTTTCATCTCCAGTCACTTAAAAGTATATTTAATCAAGTCTATCACCTCTTTGACCCCAAGTCCCTTATGACAAATTAACACCTTGGCAGGTAACAAGTTTGCTGTCCCTCTGGACCTGTATACTAGAAATTAAGAAGAAAATAGTACTGTTCAGATTAGACTGAGCAGTTAGCAGGAGGAAAGGGGAGAAAAAAGGAGAAGCAGGAATAATGTCTGGAAGCGGTTTCTGTATATAGAATCAAGTCAGATAATCTCCTCATAAATTCTATTTACGAGATGAGCATATAAGCACATGTACAAATTGCATGTATCAGTTACATGAAACTCGCCAGTGGTCAGTTTACAGTGAATAAAGCACCTGAAGTAATTTACAGCTCAGTAAAGTGAATAGAGGACAACTGTTCACGTGTGGCAACACCTTACATTTATTTTGAATTGTTATTTTGTAAAAGAATTATTATACTGTGAGGCAACAAGGCCTTGTTTGTTCCTCTTCATTATGATACAGTTATTTCTAGTGGGCTGTTACTGATAATTTCTTTCCTACTGCTAAAAATGGTGCAGATTTAATGACTACGTTATTGTCTAATAAGATGACAAATAATGTCCATTCTATACATTGATTTTTTTAATGCATTCTGGACTTGAGGCATTATGGTAAGTTAATTTACAGCTATTCATCAGAGCTGTCATACTTGCAAGTTTGATGTGTAGAATGTACATGACTTTGGAGATGTGCTTTACATGTAAAGTAAATGTTGGCTGTACTACTGTTTTGCTATTGATACCCTCTGATATTTGCATTTCTTATGTAGGGCTCAACTGGTTTCCCAGGATTTCCAGGCGCCAATGGAGAGAAAGGTGCAAGGGTATGACAGTTCATGCTTGCATGACACTTAATTAACTTTTGGAACTGAGTGCTATGGGAAGTTACCGAAACCTAAGGATACAAGCTACTATCTAAAGAACTATAGAAACAGGCTTTTTACACTTAAGGTGAACCTCTACAGTTATGTAAAACAGGACATATTGAGACACTAGTTCTTATTCTTTAAGGTATTAATCTAAATTTACAGGAGCTTACTTTCTCACTGCATATGCTACCACAATTATATATTTGAAAAAAAGAAAAGAAATCACCTTTGCTGAAGCATCTTTTTTGACAGTATAGCTGAGTGAGCTGGGAAAGACTATTTTCATGTATCCCATGAATTATCCTGCTACCATGCAATTTGCCCTCAAGGAAATTCAACTTGTATTTCATAAGTATTCTGATTTGCCACAAGCTTTTTCATAGGCTGAGCTTTGAAAATGCAAAATATACCTGACAAGATGAAGAACATGTACCATTACATATATTAAAAATAGATATAAAATGACAGCTTTTGCTGCTTTGTTTACTTGAAGCAGGTGAGGGAAAATCTGTTATGCATATTCTTCAAACTGTAAAAATGAAATACAGGTTAGAAAGAAGGTCACTGTGCTGTTGTCTCTAAAGCTCAGTTGAACATAGCAGAACATACTGTTAGAAAGATGATAAAATTAAGAGGATGCGTCAGAATTCCTAGATGATGGCAACTTAAAGTCAAACTGAAGTAATGTATGTCATTGTTCTTAAGAATCCATTTTAATTTGTGGCACAAAAACAAGGAGAAATTAATTATTTTAAGATGAAATATATGAAATCCAATTACATTTATGTTGCTTATGTATGGTTTAAATTGTTCTTGTATTATTTTAGCTTAGATAAAGATACATTATAATGGACAGACACAAGCAATAAAACAACGTTCAGTTCATCCTTGTTGGGAAAAATAAGACATGACTGCTAATCAAGATATCAAATTTAAAAGACAAGCAAAATGATAACATCAAAGAGCAGACTTAAAATTATGAAGATCTAATTATATTGATCTGTTATCAGGGCTTCATAAAGCTTTCAATTCAGCTAGGGTACTAACTACATTATTAATACCCTCAAACTGCATGCATACTTAAGTATTATGCTGTTCATCAATGAGACAATAACTGCTGGTTTTGTAATGGGAATCAGATATTATTAATCTTGCCTAAAGGTGTATCATTGTGGTTTATGCTATCACGCACACTGGTACTAGGAAAGACAGTCATTGTCCCTGAGAAATTCACAAGCTGTGTAGCACTTTAAGAACAACACATAATTTTTATTTTGATAAGTGAAATGAAATCAATATAAGAAAAACACCACAAGAAAACAGGTGTGTGCATTTAATTGGTTTCCAATAAAAGCAAGCTTTATGCTAAAACATCTGTTGATTTTCTGTTTCTGTTGCATTAGAAAGTACCAGTCATTTCTACCTCAAGAATACTCTATTGAATTTTAAGCCTCTTTGCATTAGAATGCACAGTAATACTAATGTGGAGCCTAAGGAAAGAAATCTGTTGAGTATGATTAGGAGATATATTGAAGCAAAAAATTAAGTGCTACTATTCTGGCAAGTTCTGTATCTCTGTGCACGTGTGCAGAATCCTGGTAGGTATTATAGTCCCTATTTCTGCTATAAAAAAAAAGAAAGGCTTGCCCTTTCTTTTCTCTGTTAACCTGTGGAGCTGTCCTTGGGATCCTAGGAACTTTGTCTTCAAGGCTATTATTACATCGGAAATGATGCCAAGTCCTTTAGACTGCTGCAGAGGGATTCTGCATGTTGTGTGCCATCTTCACTACTATTTTAAAGTAGTTTAAAATGTTCTAATGCCTATGACAGAATCTGACTCTGAAGCAAATTTAGCACATTTAGCTATAAGTCCCAGTGAACTCAGAAAGATAATCAATTTTATCAAGGAACATGACTCTAAATTGAAATGCAAAGTAGATACTTAAAGATAAAATAACATTTAAACCTAAGAGAGTTGCACTCTGCCCCCACTTTAGTAAAAAAAAAACACACCTATATCTCACAAATACAGTGTCTGCTAAGAGGATTTCTGTGAACTTTTCTCTACAGGGATTACATGGCAAACCAGGCCCCAGAGGACAGCGAGGACCAACAGTATGTACTTCTGCTTTGCAGTTTGGAGGCTTTTCAGTATTAATTGCCTCCACTATACTGTGAAGAACTATTTTGATTTGATTATAGTATCCAATAATTATCCTCAAGTGCATCTGTGTTAAATTGACAGGGTCCAAGAGGCTCAAGAGGTCCCAGAGGTCCAACTGGCAAACCAGGTCCAAAGGTAATTGTCAAGCACACTGTGTAGATTGGCTACAGGCTGTTTCTTATAAATAAAATAGACGTCTAATCTCTGAACATATTGTCTTTCCTTTCTAGGGTACTGCAGGCAATGATGGTCCTCCTGGCCCACCAGGTGAAAGGGTATGTGAAATCTATGTTGTTTTTCCCACTATGTAGGAGTGTGATTTGAGGGTGGGTTTTATTTTTAGTTCTCCCTCTCATGTCTTTGCCCTTCTTTCACCAGAGTAACCAGAACTAACAAAACCTCAATTCCAATGATGCTTTGCACAATTATGAATGGTGTAACTGAAGTTCGCTGAAAGCTTCTTTCATGTGCAGCTCAGTTTTGTACAAATAGAACACAGAGACTACATACACACTTTGTATTATATCCATGCACTTCGTATATATCCATGCAAATTACAGTTGTACTTACCAACCTATGCTCTTAAGGATGCACCGTTCACTGCAGCCTCCTGCTTGTTTATGGGATTTACAAATCACTCAAGCCATCTCCAGAAGCTTCTTTGTTGAAGCATCTGATATTTTTGTTCTGATCAGCTAAGAAATCCTTTCAGTCTACTTTCTGGATGCTTGAGAAATCCTATTGTGGTTGCTAAAATAAAATTTTCTGTGTGCTATTATATTACCAATCAATATACAAATCCAATATGCAGTCAGCCCATTACACAACAGTATATAGAAAAACAATATTAATAAATCAGATTTGTAATAGCAGCACTGGAAAACCAAGTCAGGTAGTTTAAGTGGACATGCTCTCTGCCAAAGTATTTTTGCAAAGCTTAAGAACAAACTTTTATTTTGTGGTCATAATTCATTAAACTGGTAACATTTTTCATGTAGAGTATCTATAAATCTTTTCCCAGTACTCACCCCCAAGTCCCAGTGATCTCCAGAAGTCTTACTGCTCAGGAGGGAGTTCCTTGTGCATTTTCCCCTGCTCCATAATGTTGCTTTGTTATTTCCTTGTTGGATACATGAATGCTTGGTGTAACAATACTGGCAGAACAACAGAAAACTGTTTTTGCTAGAATGACTAAGCAAACTGGAAAAGGGAAAAGGCCATAGGATCAGACCACATGGTTTGATTGAGTTGATTACTGGAGGTAAGGACATCCGAAAAACTATAACAAGAGCATGGCATGAGTGTGTTCTAGAAATCCCAAATTTTCAGTTTGTGTGTAAAAGCAATTAAGGTTAATTTTGTTTCATTTGTCCTTAGCAGTTGCAAGTAGAGTTTTAATAAACATCTGTCTGCTGTACAAATGTAAAGGAATGCACATGCCTGCATATCTAATTTTTCTGCTTAAGAAAAGGATTCCTTTCGGCTGAAAGCCATTAAAGCATATGCCAAAAAAAAATTAATACCAAGTACACCGGAAACAGAAGTTTCAGTTTACTAAAATCCTTTCATACTCATCGTTTTAGGTCCTTCATTCCTGAAGCAGAATATTACTTAACTGTCCAAGACGCTGGTTAGTGGAGCAGGACAGTGGTTCTTGCAGTAAGGAGGAGAAGTAGGACAGAACAGAAGGAAAGTGGAGGACTGGAGAACTAAACAGTAGCCAGTGGTTATAGAAGGCAAGAGTCCAAAGGAGGCTGCAGTAAGAAGTGAAAGTACCTCTATATCAAGCAAAAGGCAATGTACCAAGTGGAACATGGACAGCAGGAATAAGTGGAAAGTTTGGGTGAAACAGGAACGATGTGGCAAGTAAGAGAGAGACATAGGGGCAGTAAGCTGAGATTGAAAAGAGGAATGAGTTAACTGGGATGTTGAATGTGGAGAACTAGGCATAGTCCAAGAAAGGGAGGAGGAACATCAGAGGCAAACTACCAGAAGGTGAATAGCAGAGCCTCATGAAGGAGGAGTTTGCTGATAGCTCCAAGAGGTTATGAGTAAGAGAAGCTGTGGGGTGACTGAAAACAGTGAGCAGATCAATCCAAGATGAAGACAACCCTGGAGAGAAATTGATTACAGCAAAGAGATGAAGAATCGCAGAGCACCACGTCTCATATCACTTGTGTAATATAAGTGTGAGGTATCTATTTGCTTCCCAATAGGGGTGAATTTCAGCCAAAAAATAAAACTGTCATTTCTACTCCACTGAGACTATTTCAGGTACCAGACATGTAAACATTAAATAATCTGTCCTGTGTAACTACCGTTAAAATGAAATTTAATGACAAAAAAGAAAATGTAATTTTGATAACATGCTGTTAGCATTCTAGTGCTTTTTCTCACATAATCAATCAATCCAGTGTCTTGAAATCTGTAAGCCATATTGTGATTAAAAGAAATGCACATCTTGTTTCCTTAAAAAGCCTCAAGATGCGTGGATCAAAGTACAGTGGGAATTTATGAGAAAGAAGGTGCAACTAACAGTAAAACTTTGAGCTCATAGAATCATCGAATGGTTAGAGCTGAAAGGGACCCTAAAGGTCATATAGTTCCAATCCCCCTGCCATGGGCAGGGACACTTTCCACTAGACCAGGTTCCTCAAAGCCCCATCCAACCTGGCCTTGAACACCTCCAGGGATGGGGCATCCACAACTTCCCCAGGCAACTTGTTCCAGTGTCTCACCACTCTAAGAGTAAAGAGTCTCTTCCTAATATCAAATCTAAATATACCCTCTTTCCGTTTAAAACTGTTACTCCTCATCCTGTCACTACACTCCCTGATAAAGAGTCCCTCCCCATCTTTCCTGTAGACCCCATTTAATTACTGGAAGATGGCTATAAGGTCTCCCCGGAGCCTTCTCTTCTCCAGGTTGAACAACCCCAACTCTCAGCCTGTCTTCGTAAGAGAGGTGCTCCAGCCCCCAGGAGTTGTGCTCTTATAACCAGATTCCTGAGAGGGACCAATTGCTTTCATATATTTTTTACAGTAGCTGAGTCAATTTTAATAGTTTTCCTCTATAAAACTCCTCAATTTTTATGGAAACTTTATGTTTTACCCAGAAACAAATGAGGAAAGGTTATTTGTTCACAGAGACAACAGAGTGAAAAAAAAACCAAACCACCAAACCCTCGTATGGAACATACTTGAGTGTTGTGGAGGTTTCAGAAACAATGTTACACGTGTTTTGGAAGAGAAAATAAAAATGGGTAGTGCAGTAAGATCACAAAGATTTCTTCCTTTACCTAGCACTTCTTGGTTGACTCAGATTTAGTATTACAGTATAGTCAAGGTCTACCCTCAAATAAGATTCACATAAGGGCAAATTCTCCCAGGCTGGGCACAAGGGATCATCTCCCACAGCTGCGTTCACACACTGCTTTGCCTACTGCAGGAGGCAGCCATGCTCTGAAAGTGAGCCTGGGCTCTAATGAATGAGGCTTATGGAACTTACAGTGCTTTATCAGAGGAGCAAAACGGTAGCATAATTTGGGAGATGTGGCCTTCTACTTCAAGTCTTCTGCATTGAACTTCAAACCAACGTTTCTCACATAAGACAGCTGATGTCTTAGCAAAAGCAGACATCATATACCAAGTTGAATAAGATAAAGTTGTGACTTTATGATGAGGGTACATGGCTCTGCTGTGGGACCATGTCGAATAAATAAGGTTTTCCAGGTTGCTACTCTTTGATTTTGCACGCTAGAAACTAAACAGGAAAAATTATTTTAACAAGCTGACATAGTCCCTTTCAGCATATCGGCAATAAATTTTAAAAGCTGGCCTCCATTTTGTCTGGTGACAACTTTAGAAGCAGTCATGTAACCCAGAATTTTGTGTAAATATCTATGTGTATAGGTATATGTGGACATACATGTATGTACATATATATATGTATATACTCATACATATACATACACAATGCACTAACTCACATGATCATCTTTAACTAAATCTGTAAAACTATGCTGCATGAAAATTTTCTCTCTCCATATATATGTATATGTACAAAACTATATAAATAAAATGTTCATGCATCATGGGTTTTTTTCAGCTATCTCAACTACTTTTCATGATAGCAAGAATGTTGTATTTAGTCCCTGGTGACTCTGGAAGGCTTATTCTATTTGGAAATTTGTACTGTTGTACTGGCTTGAAGTATTGTCAGAGTGTAAGAACTGCCAAAGACGAACTTTGTACTCAAAGTTAAAAAGACCACCAGACTGTTAATTAATTTCCATGTTTTACGCAACATGAAAAGCAATGTTTTTTACTCACAGTTAATTCCTACTTTATTATGCACAGTTTCAGGGGTCAGACACAGACATACTTTATATAAGTAGTTTTTCTTTTTTCTTACTACATTCCTACATAGATAGTATTGCTTCAGGAAATCCCCTCCAATGTCTATGAATGTCAATTGTTGCTACCAATATTTATGACAGTGGATCAGAAGCTTTATACATATACCCAGACATTATGTACACAGTTCATATATATTATAATTGAAGCAAACTTTTCAATGCAGCGTTACGGCAGCTAGAGTAAAACTTTACGTGTTTGGTTGTCTTTATACTAGGGACCACAAGGACCTCAGGGACCTGTTGGATTCCCTGGACCAAAAGGACCTCCAGTAAGTATGTTTTTAGTTAAGTAACTGCAGAAACAGGGCTGTTATTTTTCATACAATGTTTCTGAAGTTAGTATTTGAAGGTTTATTTAAGGGACAGTTTATGTATCGGTTATAAATATGCTTATTGAGTTTTAGGGCTAAGACAAGAACTTACATACTCAAAATGATCATTGGTGCAGCTTGTATGACATGCAGCAGAATATACTAAACTGCGAATTTTCTGGTATGTTGATGCCAATGTCTAGGTGATGGACTGAGTTTTGGCAAGATATTACTTTGCTGGTGTATATTTTTGTTTAACAATTGATTTGTTGAGGAAAAAATGAAGGAGACAGTCATTAGTAGCAGAAATGTATAGAAGTAATAGCACATTTGAGCTGCAGCCTGAACTAGTTATACTGCTCTTCTAGTGGGTTTCTGTTCATGTGAAGTAAGTACAAAAGCATCAAACCACCTATGATTTTTTTTACCCATGCATTTTTTATTTTCTTTCCAGTGCCAAAACCAGAAATTTCGTCAAACACTCCTGTAATGCTGTTTTATGTTAAACAAGTCATTAAGCAAAGAAAAATGGGAGGGAAATATGGGGACTTTCCATGATTTCTGAATTTACAGAAATCCATTTTGAACATGCATGCATTTGACAACCTAACGGTCACTCTCCAAGCAATTGCTGACACACGTCAGGGATGATCACAAGAAAAATGTGTTCTTAAAATAATAGCTAGCTGATATAGGAGCAGTTAAGCTGTACTGAAGACTAGTCTAGAAAAAACAAAGAGATCAGAGTTTCTTACAGCTAATTGCACTTTTTTTTTTTTCAGAAATAAGGATGGCTAAGAAATGCTTTGATTTATGTATTTTACAATTTCAGGGGCCACCTGGAAAAGACGGCTTGCCTGGGCACCCAGGACAGCGGGGTGAGACTGTAAGTAGATGAACTCTACTGTGTTAGTGCTTTAAACCTCCAAAAAACATGATTGTGTTATCAAAACTAAAGAAACAGAGACGACAGAGAAAAGGGGAAGAGCCTGAGACTAAAAAGTTATATAACTATAGTTTTCTTATAGTTGATAGGTTGGGCATAAGACAGCTTTATTTTGTTTCCATGCTACAAGAGCGAGGTTATTCTGTGCTATGCCTGGTTAGTAGCATCACAATGAGCTTAAATACTCAGTAGAAGTAAAAGAAATTAATACTCAGATCTCAATTTTAATAAAGATTTGTCAAGCAATTACTATATCACTCTTTTCTCACTGAAAGCCATGTGACATAAATAATAACTTAATAAAAAGTCTTATTAAAGGTAAGCAGCTAGGACACTCAAAAGACAACACCTTTGGAAAGTAGGATCAGGAATGATTCAACCTGGGAAAAAAATCTTAACTTTTGAAACTATACCCCGTGTAATTCTCCTAAGAATCACAATGAGTAAATTCTGGCAGCAAAATGAAAAAACTAACATGTAACAGGTTTAATGGAGTTATTTAAAAAAACTCTCTAATTCTGTAGAGCCAAAACCTTACTCATATCCCGCTGAAAAAAAAGAAAATTCTTACTCAGATTTTTCAGAGCTAGAGAAAGCCATAAATGAATTTAGAGAAAAATTTTCTCAGCATGCAGAATGTGATTTGGTTTCCAACTTCACTGGAAATCTGTTAGTGACTGCTGAGTCACTTCCACTGCTGGAAGGGGGAGCACAGAGCTTGGAGTAACACATCATTCTGAAAAACTGTATTTTCTTCTGCTAGTACTGTGGCATTGTAATGCTCTGCAATGATAGTGGCTTTTTTGTGTGTGAGAGAAACATTATTGACTATGTCTTTGTTGCTGCAAAGACTAGTCTTGTGTGCCATAAGAATGAATTTAATCATTGTTTAGAATGCAGGACGCTCAAAATTCTTCTTTAGTCTGGTAAGAAAAAGCACAGCTACTATTTTCCCTTTAATCTTATTTATTTGAACATGAGCCAGTAATGTGCCATTACGGCAAAGAATGCTAATAGTATCCTGGGCTACAGCAGGGTGATCATTCTCTTTTGTTCAGCCCTGCTGAGGCCAGGAGTATTGTGTCCAGTTCTGGGCTCCTCAGTACAAGAGAGAGAGAGCTACTGGAGAGAGGTCAGCACAGGGCCACTAAGATGATTGAGGGACTGGAGCATTTCTCCTATGACGAAGAGGATGGATATAGGACAAAAAAAAAATAGGACAAAAAGACTGATAGAGGTGGGACTGTTTAGCCTAGAGAAGAGAAGGCCCAGTTCAAATCTTATCAAAGTATATAAATACCTGAAGGGAGGGTGTAAAGAAGGTGGAGACAGGCTCCTTTCAGTGGTTGCCCAGTGACAGGACAAGAGGCAATGGGCATAAACTGAAAGGAGGTTCCATCTGAACATCAGGAAACACTTTTCCACTATGAGCATGACTGAGCACCAAAACAGATGACCCAGAGAGGTTGCAGGGTCTCCATCCTTGGAGATATTCAAAAGCCATCTGGACATATTCCTGGGCAACCAGCTGTCAGTGTCCTTGCTTGAGCAGGGCAGTTGGACCAAATGACCTCTAGAAGTCCCTTCCAACCCCAACCATTCTATGATTCCATGATTTTTTGATTTCACTCATGACTAGAAATGAAAGATGCAAAATACAATGAAAGTATGGACTCTGCTACTGTGTGATGTTTGGACCAGGTCCCACTGGGTTCAATCAATAGTATGGATCTCTAATTTTGTGTCTCCTTTGGGTTTGGTAGGCTTAGATTGATATAAAACTTAGGAGCAAATGCAGCTTTTCATTAGCATTGTTTTCTCCCCTGTGTATATATGTGTACTTGGGCCAGAATTATTTAAAAAATATTTTTTCCCCATGGGTTCTCATGTACATGTTTTTGTAGAAAAACAGATTTTTTTAAAAACAAAAAGTAGACTTGTTCACTTTTTTAAAATGAACATTTCCATTTCAGATTTCTTAAAATGTATAAATCAGAAAACTTTCATTACACTCACTGGGAAATCAGGGTCTTAAGAATTCTGTTTCTTATTTAGGCGTATATCTCATTAAAGTTCAGTGGTGCATGTGGGCATTATAGCAATTAGGGAATAAGGCTGAGAGACATAATCAAGCTTAAAAAATTAGAGAGCCAGATTCCCAGATTGCACTCGGCAGCTTGCTTATGGAATAATAAGCATATGTTGATAGCAACTGGGTAAGTATTAGTGGAGAAAAGGCTACAGCCTCTTCCCCTAGTAAGCCATATGCACTTTGAAGAACTGCCATTGTTTGCTGAAATTCTAGACATAGCAACAGTAATATCATGATAAATAATTTGGAATATAAATGTAGGAATAAACTAGATAATGAAAACCAATATTAAACTAATTTCTCCTTAGAAGTGATTATCAGTTTCAGTGATATCATTCTCAGACTGGCAGGAGGCCTCAGCTGCAGAGATTATTAGATTGTCTAGTATCATGCAAGAATTTAGTGTTTCATGCCTGTGAAAAGATAAAATAGAAATATACCAGCTGTTTCATCTATTAGAATTAATCAAGGAGCTGTTTCTTACTAGAAAAACCTCAGTTTTATTAAATTGTCTTTCACAGGAAATAACAAAAAAAGAAAGGACGCTCATTAGGCACTTACAAAACACATACATGAGACATTAGTGTAAATTTTTTAATACTAAATGTTTTAACCTGAACATCCCATGGGTTCACCTATCTTGAGAATTTGCTGCAGAAATCTCCTTTGATTATTACTTCTTTTACAAATCTGAATCTGTAGGTATAGATAAGCTGGTGACATAAGAGAGAAAGCAGAGTAGTAAAACCATCATTAGCATCAAGAATCATTGAATATACTGCAAAGTATCAATGCATTCTGCAAACCTGGGAATAGCAGGTCTTCTTAAGGTACTTTCTGGAAATGGGTAATATTCAACATTCCTTTGTCTTTCCTTACAATAGGCTTCAGAAGCAGCTTTGACTATGTAAAAGAAGGGATACATGAATGATTCCATCAGTAGCAGTTCTGATTGTCAGTCATTAGAGAAAAGGGGGACTTTTGTATTTGTTTTGAATCTGGATCATTTTGGCAGTCTGAGAGAGAGTGCCTAAATGGTTATGGGCCAAACTGAACCATGATAACATCTGGCTGGCAGCAACAAGAGAATCAGATTGAGGAAGGTAAAAAAAGCTTAAACCGTATCTGATGGAATGGGGCAACTGTCAGTGAGACTGTGCCCAGAGGAATGCTGAGTAGGACCCAGCATTTATAAGAAATACAGGCCAGATCACGGAATCATAGAATCATGGCATTTTCAGAGTTGGAAGGGACCTCTAGAGATCATCTAGTCCAACTCCCCTGCTAAAGCAGGATTGCCTAGAGCACATTACTCAGGACTGCATCCAGGCGGGTCTTGAAAATCTCCAGAGAAGGGCACTCCACAGCCTCCCTGGGCAGCCTGTGCCAGGGCTCTGTCACCCTAACCGTAAAGGAGTTTTTTCTTGTGTTTGAATGGAACTTCCTATGTTCCAACTTATGCCTGTTGCCCCTTGTCCTGTCACTGGGAATCACTGAAAAGAGTCTGGCTCCATCCTCCTTCAACCCACCCTTTGGATACTTATAAGCAATAATAAGGTCTCCCGTCAGCCTTCTCTTCTCCAGGCTAAAGAGTCCCAGCTCTCTCAGCCTTTCCTCATAAGGGAGATGCTCCAATCCCTCAATCATCTTTGTTGCCTTACGCTGGACTCTCTCCAGTAGTTCCCTGTCTCTCTTGAACTGGGGGGCCCAGAACTGGACACAGTATTCCAGTTGCAGCCTCACCAGTGCAGAGTAGAGGGGGAGAATGACCTCCCTCGACCTACTGGCCACACTCTTCCCTATGCAGCCCAGGATTCCACTGGCCCTCCTGGGGACAAGGGCACGTTGCTGGCTCATGGATAATTTACTATCTACTGGGACCCCCAGATCCTTCTCCTCAGAACTGCTTTCCAGCAGGTCCACCCCTAACCTATATTGGTGCCTAGCATTCTTCCCCCCCAGGTGCAGGACCCTACACTTGCTCTTGTTGAACCTCATTAGGTTCTTCTCTGCCCAGCTCTCCAGCCTGTCCAGGTCACACTGGATGGCAGCGTGGCCCTCTGGAGTGTCAGCCACCCCTCCCATTTTTGTATCAGTGAACTTGCTGAGGATACACTCTGTCCCTTTATCTAGGTCATTGATTGAACAAGACTGGATTGAGTATTGACTCCTGGGGGACACCACTGGTTACAGGCCTCCAACTTGACACTGCTCCATTAATCACAACCCTCTGAGTTCTGTCCACCCTCTGAGCTCTCAATCCACCTTGCTGTCTCCTCATCTCACCCACACTTCCTCAGCTTCCTAATGAGGATGTTATGGGAGACAGTGTCTAAATTCAAGGCAGATGATACCTTTGTTTTTACATAGGTGAGCAGAGTAGGAGGCAGGTATAGGCTGTTAGACAGGGGATACTGTGTGGAATCCTAGATGTGACACAGAAGTGAATGCACCCTCCTAACTTTATGAAGCAACACACTTCCAATATTTGAAAGAAATAATTTAGTACTTTTTGAAGATACATTAAATCGTGCTACTATAAAGTGATGTTATCCAGCTTATTGATTAATTTTGCATGGAAGTCCGGGGCTACATTCTGGTTTGAGGTAAAACAGAACAAATTTTCTTTTCAGTGATTTTACTTTTCAGTTAAGCCTCTTCTGACTCTCTGGAATTAATGGCATATTCTTCAGACAGTGTCTGCTACCAGAGTGATGAGGCCTGATGTTTATACTTAATACCAAGGAGTGGTACGCAGAGAGGCTCTTGCTTATATTTATTGCTATAACAACCAAGGTCAGCTAACTTTGTTGTGTTCCACATTGGAGGGTTGGAAGCAGAAAAGCGTAGAGGGGTCACACCTGTGGGGAGAAGTGGACAGGACAGGTGGCCCAAAACTGATCAACAGGGTATTCCATCCCATCTGCATCATGCTCGGTCTAAAGCTGAGGGATCAAAGGGGTCAGCCTCTTTTCTTCAATGGCTGGCATCAGAGGAGGACACTCTCTGTTCACCTGCCTTTGATCTGATCCATATGTTCCTGAATCCTGTTCCTGAAGTCAGTTTCCATCCGTAGCTGAGTCCACTCTAGGACTTTCCCAGTGCCTGCTGATGACATGATCATCATCCTGGGAGCTCGATATTGGTTTGGTATATATTACATATATCTAATTATTTTCTTTTTTGATATTATTATCTTTTCTTTTTATTATTAATATTTCATTAAATTAGTTTTAGTTTTCTTTTCAACCTCTAAGTCTCTCTCTTATTTTCTCTCCCTTCTCTTCTGGGAAGAGAGAGAGAGGTAGGTTAAAGAGAGCATCTGTCATTCGTTTATTGGCCAGCCCAGCCCAAACCACAACAGGCCACTGATTAGAAAATGAAAATTCTGTAAAATTTGCCGGTGTTCTGAAAATCTGTCACAAAAAAATTTATTTTTTTATTCTCTGCTTCCCAGTTTTGTCATCATATCAATTTCTCATTAACTTCATTTGTTTTATGGCACTCATGCTGCCTTTTTTACTGTCTCTATATAATCTTCATTTCTTTTCATTTTCTTTCTGTCTAACCTCCCCTTTATCTTTAATGTTCCTCCAACTTAATCTACTATCTGTGTCTTTTCTTTCTTTAAAGAGCATTCTGTGTCTGGGTTTATGATTTGTAACGTACATATGTAAAAATGTATTTTCAGCTGTCTTTTAGCTGCATCACTTATGCATGCAGACTCACCTAATCAAGTTCACCTAGAGAGATCTGTAAAACTGACTGGAATTTTTACTGCTGTACCACCTCAGAGAGATTGGAACTGATAGAGATAAGAAAGATTAATCAGTATTTCACTTCTAAGTGTACACAGGAAAAAAGAATTTCTCATTTTTATTTCCTGAAGAGAAGGAATGCGTGACATGGAATTTCTCTTTCTCCTCTTCAGCACAGATATGAATTTTGCTCTTCTATATCTTGTCATCAGTAACATAGTGTTCTATGATTATTTCACAGGGTTTTCAAGGAAAAACCGGTCCTCCTGGTCCTGGTGGTGTTGTTGGCCCTCAGGTACATCCTTTAATTTCGTAGTTAACTTCATAAGACAAATATTTAATGGTTATACTATGGCTAAGGCAGTTGCTTTTGTCATATTAAAAGGACCATATTGATAGTTATATTAACTTTTGTAATGAATTATGCGTAACAGTTTTAGAAAGGTATACTCAGTAATCATTAGCGATTCCACAAAATATGCAAATGTTGGGGGTACCTTTCCACTTCCTTTTTTGTGTGTTTTCTTCATGTGATTATGAAGCTGGTGGTTTACAGAAGTCAAGAAGGCAGAGTTCTCTACCATGAAATAGTTTAGAAAGAGCTATGGAACATGTGACTCCTTTGTCAGGGGCCAAATTGCAGTCACTTTTAGATTGTGGAGAGATTCACTATCAAAATTTCATTTCGTCTAATCTTACTTATTTGCAACAAAATCAAGCATTTGGATTGCCTGAGCTTTTTTAGGTAATTCCCTCAGTGAAAATCTTCTGCTGGTGCATCTGAAGAGATATCTTTCAACTCTCCTACTTTCCAATTCATATTATTCAGAAAAATAACAGAACAGACAGTGTTCAAAGACAAACATAGTACATGGATTTCCCTCCCACATCGTTTTTATAACCTCCTCCCATATGTGGGTATGCACTGTGTTTTAAAGCTTCATTGCTTAAGGAGCAAGGTCAGGATTCCACTCTTTGGAAGCTGTACAGACGTGTCCGCGAGCAGAATGCAATGCAAGATTTATTTTATAGGACAAAGATATTTTGTAAGTCAGCTTTGCCTGGAGGGAAGGTGAGGAATGCATGCTAACCAATGGTAATATTGTTTTGTAACAAATACTCATAACAGCTGAATATTAAGAATCTGCTCCTCCTGACCACCCCCATTAAATACCTTGAGATGACTGAAGTTTTATTTTTGTGCTTAGGGTCCTACTGGTGAGACTGGCCCAATTGGTGAAAGAGGTCATCCAGGTCCTCCTGGCCCACCAGGTGAACAAGGCCTCCCAGGTGCTGCAGGAAAAGAAGGTGCTAAGGTATGATGTGGCTTTGGGGAACAAATTGGAAGGGACGGATAAATTGTTGACAGTCCCACATTTCAAATCATGCAGAACATGCAGAGTAAAATCAGAACATACAATATAAAATCCCAGTTAGCATGCTTCACCCAGATGGATTTTGTAGACGAAGATTCCAGTTTTAGAGCTGTGTCTGCCTTCATTGAAATAATAAGAATTCTCTTGAGCCAATAATTAGTATTTTTGTAATGAAAAATAAATAAAAAAACAGTTTATACATGCCACACATTCACTATGAAAATACGTAGTAATGACATGATCACACCAAGGTGGAAAATTGTACATTGGCATTTAAAGTAGGATGTGTAGTACTGGCTACGAGGCAGCATTTCACTGACCAGATTTAGCTCTTTGCTTACTTTTTGGCCACCATTGGGGCACAAGAAAAATATTGCTTATCTAGTAACTGTGTAATCCTATTCAAGATTCCATTTTAAACAGGCATTGTAAATTTTTAATGAATTTATCTTTAAACATACTTTTATGGCTTACTGTCTTTTTCACTGATTATATTCTATAACACTGTATTTAGTCAAAGCTTATTATAACTTTAAGCATATTAATAAACTATTGTACTAAAAATCTTAAAAGAATTAGTGGGTGAATAGGTGGGGGCATAATCTTTTTTGTCATTACTATAACTAGGATCTGGTATTTAATTTTCATCACTCATTTAATGACTAACACCAGCATTTTAAACAGGTTTTTTTAATCAAAATGTAATATGTTTCCAAGGGTGACCCAGGCCCTCAAGGCATTCCTGGGAAAGATGGACCAGCAGGTCTTCGTGGTTTTCCTGGAGAGAGAGGCCTTCCAGGTGCTCAGGTATGATATAAGCACTAGAACAATTGACATGTTGTTTCTAAATACAAGAAGCAATGGATTAACTGTTATTTCATGGAACCTTCTACTGTGCTTAACAATGAATGCAATAGGAGAACAGACATCAAGCATCCAACATTGTTAAATATCATTGGCTATATAAGCAAAAAGGAATTTTTTCAGTTTTTTGCCTTTGGATTTTTACATTTTTCCTATTACATGTGTTGGAAGAATAACTCTTGAACTTTCCAGTGTAAGAGATACGGGTTTTTTTTTCATTTTTTAGGGTCCTGCTGGTCTGAAAGGAGGGGAAGGCCCACAAGGCCCACCTGGCCCAGTTGTAAGTAAACATAATAATTTTATGGAAATATAAACAGTATTAAATAGTAACCTTTTTTTCTTCTTTACATGCTGTAATGTTTTCATCAATGCAGTCTGTAAAACAGCAGACAGATATATGTCATTCAAAGTGGTCAATAATTACTTTCTACTAATTATCCATACTAATGAGCTTTAAAGGAATGTGAAGGTTGTGACCATCTGAAGCCTTCTGCTACCAGTGGGTATAAAATTTACTTGTTGCTTAACACTTGCCACTTACATAAGTTATTGTTGAGATGAAAGAGGTTTTCCATAGTGGAAAATCTATGGATACTGGATAATGGACTCATGCTGTTGTACTGGGTTGCTCTTGACTGCACGCCAGGTGCCCACCAAACTGCTCTATCACTCTCCCTCCTCAACTTGGACTGGGGGAGAAAAAAATTCAACAAAAGGCTTGTGGGTCAAAATAAGGACAGGGAGATCAATCACCAATTACATCATGGGCAAAACAGACTCGACTTGGGGAAATTAATTTAATTTATTACCAATCAAATCAGAGTAGGATAATGAGAAACAAAAAACAAATCTTAAAACACCTTCCCGCCACCCTTCCCTTCTTCCTGGGCTCAACTTTGCTCCTGAATTCTCTACCTTCCCTCCCCGAGCGGCACAGGGGGATGGGGAATAGGGGTTAGAGTCAATTCATCACACGTTGTCTCCGTTGCTCCTTTCTCTTCACACTCTTCCCCTGCTCCAGCATGGGGTCCCACCCACAGGAGACTGTCCTCCATGAACGTCTCCAATGTGGTCCTTCTCATGGGCTGCAGTTCTTCATGAACTGCTCCAACGTGGATCCCTTCCATGGGGTGCAGTCCTTCAGGAACGGATTGCTTCAACATGCATCCCCCATGGGGTTGCAGGTCCTGCCAGAAGACTTCATCCACCGTGGACTTCTTTTCATGGGGTTACAGGTCCTGCCAGGAGCCTGTGCCAGCAGGGGCTCTCCACAGGGTCACAGCCTCCTTCAGGCGCATCCATCTCCTCCAGTGTGGGGTTCTCCATGGGCTGCAGGAGGATATCTGCTCCACCATGGACCTCTATGGGCAGCAGGGGGACAGCCTGCCTCACCGTGGTCTTCACCATGGGCTGCAGGGGAATCTCTGCTCCAGTGCCTGGAGCACCTCCTCCCAGCCTCCTTCTTCACTGACCTTGGTGTCTGCAGAGTTGTTTCTCTCACATATACTCACTCCTCTCTTCCAACTGCTGTTCTGCAGCAATTTTTTCCCCCTTCTTAAATACGTTATCACAGAGACACTACCACTGTCACTGATTGGCTCAGTTTTGGCCAGCGACGGGTCCATCTTGGAGCCCGCTGGCATTGGCTTTGTCGGGCATGGGAAAGCTTCTGGCATCTTCTCACAGAAGCCACCCCTGCACCCCCCCGCTACCAAAACCTTCCCATGCAAACCAAATACAGCAGTATTCGCTTTGTACACCTGCAGTTCACTCATACAGTTGACCCACATAATGTTTAAAATACTGCTGGTGTTCTGCATATCCTCAGCTAGCTTTTAAATATGTGGCATCACTACTTTTGCACCCTTGTTACTGCATCTAATATTTTGAACCATACACCAGCCAATATTTTGGAAAACATATCATGTACCAGTCTATATGTAAGCCTATTTCGGAAAACGCAACTTGAAATGTCCCACTGAAATCCATGGGAAAACAGATTGTGCAAGAATATAAGAATGGCTTATTAACAATACCATTTTATGAACATGTCAAGAAATTATGCATTATACAATTACTTAAGAATTTTAGAAGACAAGATGACCAAACCCCATCCATTGCTTTGAAGACTTCATCTTTACTGTACTTGTGGGAACCATGCCTATAGACAGGATCGGTGAAACTGTTACAAATCATGTTTGCTTGGCTAATAACAGCTATGTAAAATCGTGTCATGCAATAATATTCCCTCTCAACATTTTAAGCTCAAAATAAGCATAAGAATGTATTTGCAAACTTTTTGTGTTGTTGTAGTTTTTTTCTTTAATGATTATGATAGACAGAAAAGCAGTGATATGTACTCATTCCTCAAAAACAGTAAATTATTCTCCCTTGAGTAGTGTGACTAGGCTTTTTCTAGATGGTTCTGTGCTCAACAGTTGTTGACATTTAGATTTTTGTTTCATGTTTGGACTTCCACTATTTATACCTCTGCTGCCTCTTTCACTTCAGTTTCTGGTAGTTATCCACGGAAAGGTATTTGAAGTAGGATATGCTTAAAGTTACCTATTCTCTGTTGTCATTTTTTATGCAAGGAAGTTCTACAAGGATATACTGGTATTCAAAACATGGTACAGTTATTCCCAAATGTGAATTGTGTAGATTTTCACAGTCATCTTGTCAATTTATTTCTTTCATTCAGTGCAACTGAAGTAAAAAAAAAATAAATCAGCACAGCTATTCCTGTTAGATAAAAGAGTAATGGAGGAGCTGAAATTCTATGTATTTCAACAATAAAGCTCTCTTATGTCCCTCCAATTCATATTGAAATTAGAATGCATTAAACAGGGAGGAAAAAAACTCAACATAGTATAAAGGTTCTTGCTTTTGGATTATTTCTACATTATTGGAAAAGATCTGCCGTAGCACACTTTTAGGCTTTACTTCTTGATTTCTTAATACATGGTACTTGAATTCTTAAAATTAATTATTGAATTCCTAATGCCTTTAAGCTTCTATTCTTTAAATAAAGAACTTGCATTTGTAATTTACAATTCTTCTTAACATCATGCAGTATGAGTACGTTCCCAAAAGGCACCAAAACAAGGTAGTTGGGAGTGGAATGGAATGGAATGGAATGGAATGGAATGGAATGGAATGGAATGGAATGGAATGGAATGGAAGCTAGTAGGGAGAGTCAAAAGGGATATCATCCTACCCCATCTGAAGAAGCTGAACTGTTAGAAGAAAAGATGAATCAAAATCAAGAAAGCATAGACCAGAATAGTCCCTTCAATCTAAAGGTCATGTCTTCATTTTTTGTTAAGGGAGGCCCTAAGGCTGCTCTAACCTCTCAAGCAGATAGTTAGTTCAGGTGCAATGAACCAGAACTCTTCTGAGCATGCACAAACCAGACAGCACAAGCATACCTGACATTTAACACACCCCACTTTCCCAGACAGGATACCCACACAGTAGCTGTGCAACTGCTATCATAATTTCTCATAAGCATGCATCACATAAGGTTCTGAGGCAAAAGCACATATCTTGTTTAGTGATGGTTGTCCGTATTTTGAAATACATGTGTTTGAATTTAGATTCAGATGATCCATGTTTTACTAATTCTTATAGGGTATATGTTAGTGGTTTAGTTCAAAACATCAGAGCCTGTGTGAGATTAATGTCTCGATCATCCCCATTTACCATCCTTCAGTTCAAATCATGGAGCTCTCCTTTCATGTGAAACTAAATTCGAAGAGAAATTCCAGGCACGCTTCTAATACATACCAGCTAATGGGAGTTCAGTGCCAGACTAGAATCATCATGAAGTATAGTCCAGAAATACACAGAGTATGGGTGCCAGGAGCACAGTACCAACTGCTGCTTCACTTTATAAATCCATTCCTGTTGAGGCCACGCTTCCTGCTAAGGTAAACACAGTGGTAGAAAGAGTCACTTAGGGAGCTCAGGAATTTTTGCGGGTTTTTTTCCAATTTTTGCGAAATAGATGTAGTGATAGGAGGAATTGTGGGCAGAGTGGAAAGAGAGATTGAAGGGTAAACATTTTTTTTTTTAAATATACTTCGAGTTCACTGTAGTGCAAGCGGGCCACTTGAGGCACAAACAGCACCAAGCTGACCTGAGAGTATTCTAGATCTTCTCAGTTGGATTTTTTTAGGATTTCATCTCTAATTACTAACTTCTTATCTTTAAGTGTTTTCAGTGAAAAAAGATGCATAGATGCCCTTAATACTGGGTTTCTGTGCATCTGCAAGGAGCACAATTAAACCACAATACCTTGCTTTTCTTCACAGTAGCTCATAGCAGACTATGAGCGTCAAATAGTCCTAAAATATTTTCCCATCTATTTTTAGCTAACAGAGGGTACATACAGAAGTGTAATTATAGTGGAGTCTTCATTTGCCATTTATAATAAGAAGAGAATTCATGCCACTGGATAATTTTCCTCCAATTCCCTGCCAATACCAATTGCTTCTAACTAGCATATATAGTCAATTATAAGCTTTATTTGGCTAGTGCATACATCTGCAAGCATACCAAACAAATGACTGTGCATGCCAATTACTGTGCTTAGAGGGATTTGGACAAAAGAAAGAGATGCATGAATGCACTCCAGAGTAAGGGTTTTTTCTGGGGTTTTTTGTTGTGAGTTTTTTGTTTGTTTTGGTTTGGGTTTTTTTAACAGTTTTCTTTTATCTGCTATCTTTGTCTTCTGTTTGTTTTCTTCCCTTCTCATACTACTGTGTGGAATGCTGAATGCTGATGAGAGAAAGCTCTTTAGAATGTCAATCAGTCATTTTTCATTAGCTTGTTTAGGAATAGCATGCCCAAATTGGACTTGGAACAAGCCATCTGTAGGCTACCAAATTATCAGTACTGAGCTATCTAGAGTGATCTTCCTCTCTCTGATAATATTTTTCAGTCGTGGGGATCTTCACTTGTTGAGCATTTTGTTAATCATCAGTAAAAAGTATTGCTGCTACTATGTAATGTATACAAAGCTGTAATTACATATCTCACAGAAAGAGAGATAAAAACAAGGTTACTAATGAGTTTATAGTCTGTATAAGAGAAATAAAAGACAAAGCATGACACTTCCATTCTATAGAAAAGTTTTTTAAAACCCCCACAAATTAATAAAAAGATTCCAGGATGTGAGTACCACTGCAAGACCACAGGTTAACAAGGAATTTAGTAACAATATATGAGGATTGTTTCATAGTGGGACAGAATGAAAAAAAAAAGATAGTAAACGTAGAAAGAGAGAACAGACTTAAGCTGCCTAAAATGCTTTTCTGAGTTGTGAATATAGTTTAATGTGTTCTGCTTTGATCAGAGGCTGTTCTCCCAGAGAAATGAGAGGATCCTTGAAAACAGAAGGTGTACTTCTTGTTCATAACTCATGTGAAATTCAAGTATAATAAATAAAAATGATGCAAAGATAAATGTCAAAAGTTGGCTGAGTAAAAAGAGCTACTAGAAATTATGGCTACTGTTAGTGTCTGCTGTCTGATATAGGAAAGATCTATGAGTTATTTGAATTTTTTTTTGCTCTCTATTCTTGCATCGTACTGATGAGATGACCTAAAATTGTTTAGCTTATGAGAGCTGACAAGATCAGAGACCATGGTAGTATGGCTCCAGGGTAGTGAATTTTTCTTGTTGAATTCACTGAAGTCTTAGGAAGTAAAATAGCAGAAATGGGACTGAAACTTAGGCAGCCACCCAGACTTTAGGAAAAAAAAAAAAGAAACCAACACCTGGAAGGATAAAGTCATCTGTGATTCCTGCATAAATACTTTTTTTGAACACTCATACAAAATTAGATCTTACTGAGATAACTTGCAAAAATATTTGGAGCAACCATTCAGCATTCTTTTCTGTCATAGTTATCTGGAGGGAAAAGCACCTTATTATGGAATTAGTACCAGTTATACTAACAGTCAGGCCCAGAAAAGTATGCCATGAATAAAAGCAAAAAATTGGGCCCTTATAGGTGAAAGCATCTTAAAATTTCAATATTCCAAGAGCCAGCAAATTTGATCTTGCTTAAACATGGAAAAAATACCTGGCTATTCAGAGGCCCAGGCTACAACACCTGTTACTTATCCATTCCATGATGTATCACCCCACTTCCAGTATGTCAGTTGGAAAAGTGAAATTATCAATAACTTTAAAGTGTTATAAACTATCTTCTAGGTGTCAAGCTAAAAAACTGGGGAAATATTACTATACAGCAAACAAACCTTAAACAGTGCTCTGTTGATGCAAAAATTTTAAGTTATTTAAAAGTCAGAAAACAAAGATGCTGTAAAAGTGTGAAAATACAGACATTTAGAGGGAGAGGACAGCTGTTTGCTTCTCAGTTTCCCGTGAGTCCACAAATTTCAAGGTTAACTGTGTTGCTCTTAGTGAAATAGTTTTTCCCATTCGACTTGTAAGCACAAGCCTAGCTCATATATAGAATGTAATGGAACAGAATACTCCATTGTCCTTGTTCCCATGCTGCCCTATCTACAGGACACAGGAAGGACGTACAGCATCTTGAATCCTCAGGAAGTACCAGGACTGGCAAAGCTGAATTTCCTGTCAGAGTTCTCAGCCAGTGATGGTGCAAAAAACACAAAGAAGCTCCACCATTCTTCACGCTCTGCCTGTACGCAGGAGAGCATCATGCTTCTGTCTCCCTGCACATGCTGACTCTTGTGGAGAGACAGGAAGAGGCAGGTTAGATGGCAGTTAACCTCTGTATCAAGACACAGGAAGCTTTTCCCCTGTGCTATCACGAATCTTTTTCACAAATATGGAAGAATACTTGGTCAGAATTTGCCTGTGTAATCAAGGAGATATTAGGAATTTGAGTGTAAATGTCTTTTACCCCCTGTCATTTTCTTGCTGTGATGTGCCTCCAAACAAGTGTCTATTTCTTTGCTTATGAATTACAGAGAACTTTGGGTACAGATCACTGTTTGGAAATTAATCCAGCTTGCAAAAAGGATTTAAAATCAGTACTCCACATTATGGCTTTTGACTAAATGGTAAACAAATATGGATAGACCAACATTTAACATTTTGATTCAGAAATTCCATTTATTTGAGTAGGATTCTAATCTATACTATTATCTGTTCCCTTGGATCCTTTTAGGAAGGGGGTTTAGTACCAGAACACCTTGTTTCCTTTCCTTTTTCCCCTTCAGCACTATTTAAAAGTACACGCCATCTGTGTTCTTAGAAAGTGCAATAAATAAGATGGGGGAAAATTAGTCCACACTAGGTACCTCTTTGTCTTTAGAGCACTGCAGATTTTTGCATACCTAGTCATTCTCTACATTTTGTCTAGTTAGCTCAATCCAGTGGAAACCATAAAGGCACAGGTCAAATTATGAAAGGTTATGGAGCCTGGTTTTGTGGCAGTTTGACATATTTAAAAGAAAGCTTGGCTTTTTATGGAACAGCCGTAAGCCCTATACTGCTTCAAAAGAAAGAACTGACAGGGAAGGTAGAAACGAAATTTTCACTTATGGATGCTTTGGTAGTTACAGATAGAAAAAAGAAGACTTATTTAGACAATTAAAGGAATACAGTAATGACTGATATGACTGATTTAAAAGTGAGGCTTATTGATATTAGAATAAAAATTATTCCTCTCTGCTGTTGTTCTGTGTAAGAACATATCCTGGAATACACAATTCCAGTGTTTTTTCCACATACAGCACCTGTCTTTTCCCCTTTAATTTGCAATATTAGATTTTTATCTTTTTCTGTACTTGTCTAAAGATACTTGTACATCCAAGCCTCCTCTGTATGAGACATCAGTCATTATACTTCAATACATTTTTACACACGTGAATTAAAATGCAGAAATGTACTGGTCAACAGAGCAACGTACAGCACAAAACTTGACCAAAAATTTGGGCTGTGGTGTGGGTTAGTTCTGTATTTTAACGCGGTGAATATTCTTTCATCAAAGGGGTATGTTGATGTATTTTGGAAACACAGAGGGGAAAAAGTTCTTGATAAAAGGCTGAAGGTCACTCCTATTATGATGAACAAATACAGAAAGGGGTATTTATGAGAAAAAAAAAAAAAAGTTGAAATTAGTATTGAATGCAAACTGTTGAGTCTGAACTTCAAGTTAGGTCTTTCAGCCTTTTTCTTTACTTGTACACGTGGTGAACATGTACCCTTCTACCAGCTGGAATCTCACTGAATAACAGGTATTTTCTTTGTTGACCTGGGTCATGAAAACCACCAACAGTTATCAGGGCTATATCAGAATTCTCTTATAATTTTCAATTTCTTTCCAGGGTTCACCAGGGGAACGTGGAGCAGCAGGCACTGCTGGCCCAATTGGTCTACCAGGTCGTCCTGGACCTCAGGGTCCTCCAGGCCCCGCAGGGGAGAAGGGTGCTCCCGTACGTAATCACAGTGTCACATAAACCTATCACAGCACAGACTTTCCATTCCAGAATGTTACTTTTTCCCACTCTAGTATTTACCTATTAAACATATCCTCATACCTTTTGTATTTACAAGTATATAGTACAATAGTTATTGTCATGCTCTCTAACACCCAAGAAGGGTTAAACCCATTATTATCACAGCAGGGAGTGAATATAATAAAGAAGTTTGTCAAATCAGTCTTTCATTAAAACTTTGTACCCAGCCACTGTGCATTAGAGTACAAGTGTATTTGTCATTGGCTTCCATTATTACTTAGTATAATTTTCTGATACATTATTTCCCTTTATAGTTTCCTTTCTGTTAGTTTTTTGTTTTGTTTTGTTTTTTAAATTTGTGTTGGTAGTGTGATTCCCTGTACTGAAATCTTCATTAGTCTTCTGTGGTAATGTGGAACACTTTCTTTTCTTCAAAACCAGGGTGAAAAAGGTCCTCAAGGTCCAGCTGGACGTGATGGAGTACAGGGTCCTGTAGGACTTCCTGGTCCTGCTGGTCCTAGTGGGTCTCCTGGAGAAGATGGTGACAAGGTGAATCATTGTAATTGATATTAATGCATCTGTGAGAAGGTCTGTTAGTACAGTTCTCTGGTTGTAGCTTTCTTCACAATAAATATGGTGACAAAGCAGGTCTTACCCTGCCTCCCTAAAACTCTTTCCACCCACTGCAAAAAAAAAGCTAAAAAACCCTTTTATAATCAGATGTCTGAGGGGCACATGCCATGGGACATTGGGATTTGTGTTCAAGAACTAGTAGACTAACATTTATCCTGGCAAAGATACAAGGATGAAAGTGTGGGAAAATAAATCAAAGCAGATGATTTTAAAATTGATTTTTGCCTATTATAGAAACTTGGTTTACTGAATGAGTAAGATAAAATGTTCTCAGTAATGTATAGTGATTTGGAACCGCTCTCGATAGGTTGAGGGTGTCAAAATAATATGTTCACAGCAGAGAGATTCATGTTGACTTCTGAGAATTTAGGACACGGCACCTTTCAGGATCATCTTGCATGTTTGCTTGATCCAGCACTGTTTTGTTAGTTAGCATAGGGCAAAGGTAAAGATTCTGAGGTTCGTTTTTATGATGCATGAGTGTTATTTATCCCACAGAGAGTATTTTCTGTGATCTAATTGTCTTTTATTATTGTATATGGAAAACTTTTTTTCTGATATGATTTCCTGGTGATTTGAATAATTTTGAAGTTTTGAAATATTGTACACTACAGTGAGAAGCAGTTCAGTCAGATACAGTTAGATGAGTCTGTAAATCAGGGTGCTTTCGTTATAAGTTCATATTGAAGGTGACATGAGGAACACAGTTGCCTTTATTTAGAGCTCAGTTGCACTATACTTCAAAGCCAGGTCTTGTTGCCCTTTGCAGTACAGCAATCAATATCTGGATTAATATGACATACTATTGATCGATGCAGAATTGCCCCCTTTAGGCCTTCACACTTGAAGCAGCAGCATAAAACACAGAATAATCGTATCAAAGGGAACATTTAAAGATACTGTGATATTGACTTCAGCTAAGTGTGAAGGAGACCATTTTAAACAAGAAGTTTAACTTTTAACTTTCAATTACAGGGTGAAATTGGTGAACCGGGTCAGAAAGGTAGTAAAGGCGACAAGGGAGAAAACGTGAGTAGCAAAATCCTTTGTCCATTACAGTCTTCATAAATAAAAAGCATTCATGCATGACGTATGCAGGTAGCCTTGCTGCATCGATGAACAGAAACAAAGACACACTTCAAAAATCTTTCTTCAAAATAATGCTGAGTTTTAACACAACACTAGAGGTTTGTACTTACAGACCCATGCATATATTTAGTATTTCTTGAGCTTACAGAATCATTAAGAAATAGATCGGTAAACTACATTCCTAAGCACCCTTCCTGTGTCACTTTAATTCATCCATTCTACATTTGAACTGGGAGAGACCAAGAATACACATACATTCTCTTATTAAGTTAACTTCACTGACTGGATTGTGTGAACACACCCAGCTTTAGCTTCTTAGCCATACTGATGAAGAATATGAAGACTCAGTAGAGAAATCTACTAATATAGTTTTATTAAATTTTTAAAGAATATCTAATTCTTGGAGAGCACACTTAACTGAATGCAACATTTCAGAACAGCGACCTCCAATGAAATGGCTTATTTGAGTTTTAAAATATTATCACTAGGCCTATTAGTGAACCAGGCTTCTACTGATGTAATCTGAAATGTTTTTGTCTTCAAAATTGTTTCTAAAGTTCAAGCACTTCCTCTTTTGATTGAAGCCAGAAATAAAAAAAATAAGTTTTTTCCACTATAAAATTTGAAGCTAGAAAGGATAAAACTAGCATTATTTTTTTTTCTGTTTGGTTTCTTTCCCAAAAATTCAGAAAAGGTTTGTTTTCACTTCTGTTCAGTTTCAAGATAAACTGACATTTTATTTGAATAATTTTCCTTAAGAAAAAATGGAGAAGTAATTGCAGAAAGATTTTTTTTTATTATTATATTTCATCAATATTCACAGTTAGCAAAGTTCAGTGCTCAACATAGGGGTATTGATGACTAAGCGTATTTACTGTCTTGAAAACTTATTATGATTAAAAACTTATAGAGCATCATAAAAGTAGACTGAGTCTAAAAATTGCACCAAATTTATGGCTTACATGTAATCAGATGATGTTTTATAGGACGATACATACAAATTCAAGCAAATCACAGTTTTTATGATAATTTCATAGAAAAAACTGTGGAGAAAAAAAGTGCAAAAAATGACAAGGACTTTTTTTGTTTTTAAGGATAAGCTTGTCCTTTTCAGTTATTTATGTGAGAAAGATTTCTGCAGTGCAGAAAACACATACTTTTAACAATCCTATTTTAATAGATCGAATCACAAGTGCTATGCTATAATTAACTATTTGTAACGCCCTGTTAACACAAGGAATGTAATTTTATACATATGGATGAGAGAGCACTTCCATTATAAACCCCAGTTTTCCAAGAAACATACATTCAAGGATGGGGCCTTGGGCAACGTGGTCTAGTGGGAGGTGTCCCTGCCTATGGTGGGGGGGGTTGGAACTCTATGACCTTCAAGGTCCCTTCCAACCTAAACCATTCTATGATTCTATGTAAACAAGTTGTAAATAAATTCTGCTTCAGACTAAAATTACTTCTGCATAATCTGAGCTGAATGCTTTGGTTGACTTGGTAAAATTAATTTATCAAATTAAAACATTTTTTAAAGTCAGTTTTAAAACTATGGACTTGTTTCCAGTTAACTGAAAATCAATCTTAATCTATTTGCTGTTGCGGTTGTAAACCAGCTGTGGGATACATAGAGATATGTGCAGCTCCTCTTGCCCACCTAAAGAGGTTCATTACAGTACAGTTCCTGTGTGCACAGAAAAATCTGGCATTTAAAGGAAAGGGCAGAGGTAGCAGATGAAGCAGGTCATGGTCCAGTTCCACTTCAGGCTTTGCGTGTGATCACATGCGTATCCTTCTGTTTTCCCTTTTGACATGCCTCTTCATTAGAGATGCTTCTGCATCAGAGAAATTCAGAAAAAAACACATGCTACACTTTTCTATTTCAGAGCATTTTAGCATAGCTAGTTATGCTGAGCATTAGACTGTGACCACAGTTCCCATAGTGAATACTAATGTATTTGGGCATGTTCCAGCAGACGTGCTTTACAAATCAAGTGTCTGCAGCATAATCATTTGAGAACGTACTCTCAGTCTCAAGGTTTAAGGCATTTGGGAATCTCCTTGAAACACAGGATTCAGCATCCAGGCCTGCTTAGTTGAAGTGAATGGTACCCCATTTGAAGTCATGTGTATTGAATCCTCTTTGCCCCCAGTTGCAGTCATTCAACCCTGAGAATTTCAGAATGTGTTTATTTCAACTCTGCTTTCCTTTCAACATGCTGACAGATATATATTGGGGCAGGGAAGAAAGGCCTTGTTGGTCATCTCTGAAAGATTCTGAAGTGGAAGTAAGTACCTAGTTCTGAAATCACAGGACATAAAGAATAGATATTCACAATACCAACACGCCCACAAAAGCCTTGGTGGGCATTTAGAGCCTAATCACAGCCAGGACCCTGAGCAAAGAAGAATTTATCCCTCTTTCCTGTTTAAGAAGAGCTGGAAACATCTTCAATTCCCAGTTGAAACTAACAAGGATTTATGTTTGGGGTTTTAACTATACTGTGCCTAACAAAACATACGATGTTGCCATATCCTAGCTAGGGACAGCACAATTCTATTGCTGATGTACATCCTCTCTTGAGCTTCAAAACCTCCACTGCTACCACAGCTGCCTTTATTAACTGAAGATTCTCGCCTGGTGATTCTGATCAGTCTCTCATCACTTGCCCTTCAGAGTAATGGAAAAAAGAGTCTGTCTACGTGTCCAAATAACTTCTCATTAATCAATTGCAAAGTACCTTCCAACAATACTTTATGTCAAGATGAGTATTTAAGTGAGATTAAAAATATGTAGGTCTCATTCTGGAGCCTATAAAATGAAGGAGCAGGCAGAAGAATCCTGCAGAGTGTAGAAGCAATCTGGTCCAATATGATTATTGTTTTTAAATTCAGGCATGCTAATTCCCTTTCTCATGGTAACCCTCCCAGTCAACAGGAGCATTCCTAGGAATCCTTTCATTTAGATATGTCACCATAGAGACTAAAAAGCTTTGCTTCACCTATTGCCATCAGGTATGTGACAAAAAGAAGAGAAGAAATACATAGCTTGAAACTTCAAACTCCCTAGAAAATAAGATACTCTAAAATATACATAGAACCCAAAGAAAGAAATGGACTACACGACTTAAGTAGTCCCTTTTCCTTATCTCCTTATAAAGGGTACAATAATCTAATTTTAGCCCTAGGAAGGTCTTTAAACCCAAGCATTATTCTGCACTAAATTAGAATTTCCAGCCTAGAAACTGCAGACAACTTTATTGTCATCTGAAATAGCAGACCAGCTGTTGCCAGGTGTAAGGTTTTATGCTTTCTTAGCTTCACTTTTTATCAGTCTAATCTCTCTAGCACATAATTTTAACCCCATCATAAACTACTCTCTTCCATTCCCATACTCTCAGTGTTAGATATCTTCGTTGCATTGCATCACATCTGCATAACTGACTTCTAAGTTATGCACAATATAACTTAGACGGTTATTATTCTGTAAGGAGACTGAAAAAATAAGAATTTCCTCTCAGAGACATATTTTTTGGCATTCTGTTGAAAAGAGGCTTAATATCAAAGAGAATGTGACTCCCAGTGCTCAACAAGACCTTAGACTTTTTCATGTCTCCTGGAGGTCAAAATAAGCTTTGTGCTGTTGCAAAAACCATTTGCAATTTCATAAAAACCCAAATAATAAGCATTCATCTAAAGATAGATTGTTAGATGATGCTTTAAAGGTTGGCTTTTTCTGCACAAATCTAATTGAAAGGTCTGATATTTTTAATCGTGAAAAAAAAATATTTTTCATTTTGATTCATGTTTGCATGGGAATCTGTTTTAAATATTCTGAAACATTACAAATGTGCTTTCTATAAATGCCAGTATTAAGTCTATTATAGATGTGCAAATCTGAGTCTTTGAGAGATAAACAAATGATTGTTTGTACTGAATGGAAAAGACTTGTGAATAATACTACATCCTCTGTGGAGAAATGTAGAAATGCTTAATAAACCTTGATCATGCAAATAGGGTTGTCTCTATGTTTGCTTTTAATCTCATTCCAGATGCCATAATCACTAACTTTGCCTTTTGGATATTTGTTTGTTGCAGGGTCCTCCAGGTCCACCAGGTCTCCAGGGTCCTGTTGGTGCCCCTGGTATAGCTGTAAGTAGCTTATTCAGATGAAACGCCAGTCTTGCCATGACTCACCTGGTACTTAGAAATTCTTTGAACTGCATGCTCTTTACTCAGCAATATATTTCAAATCACTATTAACAGTTCTATCATTGTCCCCTTACATGCAGTTGTTCATTGTAAGCAAGCCTGCATAGGTGTTATTTTATTTCACATTTACTGCAGGGCAATAATTTGAAGGAATTACTAGAAATGAAATAGTGCAAATAGCGAGCAGGGCCTATCCTTTCAGCGAATTTGGTTTGTATGACAGTCAGTGGTAAAATCAGCTTGGTACCAGATGCATTTAAAAGAGTATCTCTTTTTAAAATCCACCTGATACCAGGTGGATTGACTTTTATTTTTATTTAGAAAGCTTTGAATTCTTCTACCATGAAGATTGGTAGAACTATATGCTACGCTTATTTACTAGCATGTAAGTATTCAACAGCTAGAATGTTTATGCAGATGGTGAAAGAGAAGAGATAGTCAAGGAAAATTTTTGAGACATGCAGTATTATTTGACCAATATTAAATGAGGGCATATGCTCGTATTCTATTTGTATAACAGATTTCATTCAGTCAAGGTGGTGTACATGCATTTATAAAGACATTAGGAGTGATTCTGAGCCCTCTTGTAGTTGTTTTCCAGTGATTGCAGTGGAGCTTTTTCTGTTATTATCAGACCTGTGATATTTTTGCTTTTTGCTGTTTCCAAATAGGGAGGTGATGGGGAGCCAGGCCCAAGAGGTCAGCAAGGGATGTTTGGTCAAAAAGGTGATGAAGGTCCTCGAGGCTTCCCTGGCCCTCCAGGCCCTATTGGCTTACAGGTAAATTCCTTTATTATTTTACCCTCCACCTGTAAGAACCCTGATTGCTATGTCAGAAACTGATTGAGTATTTTCTTCTATTAAATAAATGATAGCATCAGTTAATAATTACTGAAAGATTCCATATTCATAGAATGAATGCATAAAGGGCAGATTCACCTCCTGGATACCATACGCTTTAGAATTTAATTCAGTAACTTACTCATTTGTAGAGTCCAACAGCACTTCTTTTTACTGAAGATACACATTTTAAAGAAAAGTTTCAACCTGGAGGAGTATTTAACACATCGTAGTCATTTACTGTATTTTCACAATAGGTTTTGGCAACATAGTTTGTTTCTCAGTGATACCATCACAGACACTACTTGTGTTCTGAAAGATTAGCAAAACTCTGTGGTGGTTATACACTGCTGCCATCATTGGCAGGTTCCTGTAGTTTCATGTTTCTTCCTCTTAAAATTGTTATTTTATGAGTCAAAAAAAACCAAAGCAAGTGTACAGTAAAATGTAGGCTTCTCACTGCTGCATCCAAAGAATTATAGTTGAAAAATCCTGCTTTTTCAAAAATGTAACTTGCTTAAATATAGCAAACCAGAGAACAAGACATTTAGGACCTTTCGTTCATTTCCATGCATTAAGCTGCAATATGAATCATATATATTCTCTTTTAAAGAATGGAAAATGATAGCAAGTGTTTGAATATATTAAACAGTATGTCGCCTTTCTATCCACCATGCGTGAACTGACTCATCTCTTTCACTAAGCCAAACCTTAACCTGTACCTATCATTTTTTAAATTCTATTACATAATGCAGTTCACAAATGGTACAGTGAAGTTTATAAAATATTGGAGACCTCCATGGAAGATAAATAGTTCATTACACATACATAGTGCACCAACAAATATGTCTTGTGTAGATTCATATTGCCTTTGAAATTGAAAATGTCTTTATTTTCAGAAATAATAACTCAGAGAAAAATGATTCCTAAATTTTATTATGAATTGTTAAGGTTTTTTACCATTTTAAAGACAGTGAAATTAAATTATCCTTGTTATTTTTCTCAGATTTAGGATACTGTTTCAATTGATGTTTTTCAATAAAGTCCACCTTCACATTTTAAACTTAATGAACATATATAAAAACATGAACATATAAAAATCAAGTAGGTTGAGACGCAAATGCAATATTTCAAATGAGGATTTTTATTTATCTCATTAAGATTTTAATTTGAATATGTTGGTCCATGGACCAAGATCCCATATGTGCTAATGGTATTGAAGTACCATTGAGAAATCAGGAGTTTCTTGTATTCAGTAATGAAATTCTCATGGTAATTATGAACTGTTGGGGAGTAACAACTTTCTCTGTCCTATATATATTATTCCATGGTAACTCTATCATACTTACTCCAGTTAAATTCTACTGATATTACTTACATTGGACATAAAGTATTTTTGCTCATAAAAGTGATCATTGGTAATTTTGAATATTTATTACCTTAATTGTGAATTTACTTGCTATTTAATTTTGATCGTATTTTTAAAAATAAGGAAGTTTCTAGCAAAAGGAGTTGAAAGTAAAGAAAATCTGAAAAACTCTATGGGCCTCTCTAGATTATCTTACAGTAAATTTGTGGCAATTTTACTTAAATTTTGAAATATTAAATGACAAACACCTCAATTACTTGTTTCCAAAAGGAACTGAAAGGACTCCCAAAATACCATGTCCAATAATGCATTACATTTGCTGTAATATAAAAAACTCCTTTTCTTTTTTTTTTGTTTTATAGCAAATAGGTTTTGTTTTCTTGTTCATGCCCCCCCAAGTTTGCAAGTTTCCCATGTAGATCTGATTTATATTGTTTCATATTGATTTATAACTCAGCATTCCGGGTACCCTACTAATAGTTTTCTTTACTCTTCCATGTGTTCTAGGGTCTGCCTGGCCCACCAGGTGAAAAGGGTGAAAATGGTGATGTGGGCCCAATGGTAAGACTTCTTCCCCATTGGTCACTCTAGGGGCCATAAATATCACCCGTGTATTATTGCCTTTTCTGTAGCTCACAGTTTGGTAAGCTGCTCCTGAATTTGGTACCTGAGTATGAAACATTTTGTGTAACATAAACCCTCTCTGGGCTTTACTTTGCTTTCCCACATCTATCTTCTCATCTTTAATATCAAGATTTATGTAACTTAAAAATGAAGAGTAGGTAGCAGAGCACATGCTATGTATGTCTGAGACAGGACAGTGGCAAGCAGGTTCAGGGAAGAAAGAGAAAAAGGACAGACCACTGCACCAGAGAGTTTGGAGCAGCTTTTCTGAAATTCAAGGCATTGTACCTTAGCTTCAGGTAATTGCGGGCCAGAAGACAGTAAACAGTACTTGGCTGTTTACTCTGTTTCTCTGGGTGATCTTGAGACTACATTTTCCAACTGTTTATACTGTTGACAGAATGCCTTCTGGGCCTGTCCTGACTGAAATACACACTATATGGTATACGTTTGCCTCCAACTCCCTATGCCAAGTCTGGATGCTTTATTATTGCCCATCTGTAGGCACCACGGTGCAGTACTATCACACGGCTGTTACCAGACAGATAAGCTACTCCAGGGTCTTTGCACAGGGGAGGGGATATGTAGGTAACCTGCAGGGAAAATACAGTGCAGGAAAACAATCCTCAGGAGTCCTAATCATCAGATCATTTCCAGCTCAGGTACTGTGTAACATAGCCTGGATCCCCTGTCACCTTGTGAACTCATGCAATGGGCAGCAATCTGGCCCTGCTGTTTCTGTAGCACTGCAAAGACGAAAAGTCCTCTAGAGATTGAGTAACTTATTTTTTGTTGGCCAAAAAAGCCCCACTGGATTTATTCTTCATGATTGTAACTATATCCAATTGTCTCTTTCATACAGGGTCCACCTGGCCCTCCAGGTCCAAGAGGTCCCCAGGGTCCTAATGGAGCTGATGTAAGAATTAACCTTTTTTTTTTTTTTTCTTTTCTCTGTAATTCAGTAATAAGCACTATATTTGGGATAACTATATTTTGGATAATTAACATCTTTTATCATTGTAGGGTCCTCAAGGTCCCCCAGGCTCAATTGGCTCTGTTGGAGGTGTTGGTGAAAAGGTAAGTGTTGATAATGCCCTCCTGGAAAGAGAAAACATTTGGATATATGTTTTGATTCTTCTTCAGAGCTATACAGATATATTACAGTTCCCAAATATCCTTCATTGACCTAGTAATTGTTAATAGTGACCAAGCTATACTCCTAATGGCTGACTTACCATGGTTGGTCTTTTGATTTCACGTTTTACATCACAAAAATACTTAACAGTCAGAGGAAAGAGCTTTGGAGCGGAAGAGGTAGTTTTCGTGTGAAGGATTAAACTAAGGTTATGGTCATTTCCTCAACTACATAGTTTGCTGCCTACAGTAACATTATTGGCTTCAAGCATTTTTAATTCTATACTGGTGTAGCTTAGAATATATAGCCCTCTATCTGGAACGTTACGAATATAAGCTATTATCTAATGTATCAGTGGTAAACACATCTGTGAGGTGAAGCAGACCTGAAGCATCAGTATGTTTCTGTTCCTCATACAGAGAGACACAGTTCCATTAAAGTCAAATGTTTGAGGATGAGTTGTGCTAGTTGAAAACCTGACTTAAGACTGATGCTATATGACATTTATTTATCAAAATCATTTTCATTGCTAGTTTCAGTTCTCTATTCAGAAAATTTCCTACCAGTATATTGTGTGGGGTTTTGTTTTTTTTTTTAATTTCATACCTTACCCAAAGAACATCTCAGATAATATCTTCCTTTTTCTTAAAGGAAAAAAGCTGTATGCAATAGATGTAATGGCTTTTTTTGTGTGATTTATTTGAATCACCATTGTCAGCTATTATAAAATGCTGAACAAACACAAAATTCAAAAGACAGCCTCTTGAAATTCTTGTTTATTTTAACAAGTTAGATTATCTCATCCATATCCTGCATGTAAGCCTAAAAGCATTTTGCTATAATGTTACAGATTTAATATGATTTTTTTTTCTTTAACTTTGGATTTGGAAAGAAGATTTTGAAAGGAGCATAAGGTGATAAGCTGAAGGAAACAGAATAGAAATACATTGCAGGCCTCTGTATAAATAACTTACTGAGAACCTATGGAGATTGCTCTTGAGTATTTAAATATTTGCTACAGAATATCATATGTATTCAATGAAACACTGATATCAATGAATCCTACAAAAGACATCCCTAGGAATGTCAGTATTGGGAGATTTTCAGAAAGCTCACAGTATTGGTAACTTTTAAGAATATGAAGTAAGTTTTCCCTTTTTCTTCCTGTGCCACCAGATAATTAAATGCACAAGTACCTTCTGCTCCCTTTCATTTATCCACATATTCTCTCTGACACAGTGTACCAGTGTTGTACCTTTAGGTACAAATCCATCAGATCTATGAATTTACAAATAATGACTCAAGTACCAGGTCAATCAAAATCACTTATATTTCTCATGACCCTCTTCTTGATTACTGTCCAAAAGCATGTCGCTCTGCTTCACAGAGCTTTTAGGTATTCTTTCTTTTCACAAGATAAGGAAGTTGCCATTGTTTTCCCAAAATCATTTGTATGACTAATAATAATAAAAAAATAATGAAAATCTGCAGTTCATCCTGCAGTATCTCACAAGTTTCTTGTTCCTCTGTGATAACAAAAGATCTTCCTTATGATGCTCTTCATTATTGTTGACATCTACCATAAAATTTGGGTTATGTATCTGATTTTTTCACTAACATGCCTTTTCTTTAAATAACCCTTCACTTATATTAGGGCCATGTCAAAAGGAATCACCACCTTCTTATCAGTATGACCAAACTATTTTTTTAATAGAATCTTCAGATGTTTCATGATTTTTTTCTACATCTCCATCAAATAAAGCACTTACCAGTGCTCTGGGATGTGGTGAAGAAAGTACTAGAATAATGTAATATAATATATAGCTTCATGGAAAAATATCTTTCTTTGTCTCTCTTCTTTGTCTTTTGAGATCTAAGGGTACTGAGCCCAAACAGATGAAAATATTAACTTTATACTGTAGTTTTTTCATGGTAGCACTGTCATGTCTTAAGCTGACAATGCTTCATTGCATTCCCTGTTTCCTAGGACGTGGTTCTGAGCATCAGCCCACCTCTTGGTAGCAGTGGCATTCTTAGTGTCTTCAATCTTTTTTACCCATCATTGCATAAGACATACAAAACATGATGCCCTCCTGCTTGACTGCGTTATTAACAAAGATATTCCCTCTAATCTCCCAATTTTGTGACATTGTTCCTCCAGTCTATCTTAAAAGGGAGTTTGGCTTCATGAAGAGCTGCAGGATTTGTTTTTTTCTCTCTGGAAAGAATACCAAAAATGTGTCTGAATGTAAGAGTTGGTAGAGATGGCCAAAAAAAAAAGTTATTGGCAAAAGAGAGTCTGTGTATCAGTGGAATATAGAAAAAAAATGGGCACTGTGGGAAGAAAATTTCTTCCTGCGACCACTAGGGTACTGAGAAAAACGTTTATGATGAGAACACTACATCCAGGGTAGCACCTGTTATATCCACTGCTTCAAAAAAAAGCCCACCTTGTATAATATTGTGGCCCATTGAAGTCGATAGGAATTTTGCCATTGGTTTCAATCACCTCTTTAATTTTTACTGTTTCATGATCAAATTATATTCCAGTCATTTTGTAAAAATATTGGCTTATATTGAACCCCTTACTCCTTTGTTTCTCTTCTATGTGATTTAGAATCCCAATTCGTGATAATCAGCCCACCAAATTTAATTCAAGAACATGAAATTCAGACTGTTTATCACTGGTTGTCATTTTTATTTCCTCTTGCTTATTTCCCATATTCGCTGCATTCACACAGAGAAGCTTCCAAGTATATTATTTTGGAAGTTTTATTTCTTCTAATTACTTTCCTCCTCCTTCTCAAGTTTTACTACATGCCTGTTTATCTCCTAGTTATGACACCTTCCTTCTTAATTTCAGTTCCATTTAATGAGTTCTGCAAGCTTAGAAATCATAAAGAGTTGTTTTGTCAGGAGGAGTTCCCGCAATAGGAGGATGGTTCATGATTTTAAACAAAACATGCATTTTCTCTTTTCGTTTTCTTCCCACATATTTCCCCAATGTTTTTCTTATTACATCAGCATGCTTTGGCCTCTGCATCCCTTTCAGAAAAGCCATATCATACTACAGATAACGCAATGCAGTGCTGATTGTAGAGTGTGGAAGAACATTTTGGCGTCCTCCCTGTCACTGTTGGGGAGTGAAAGAGATTTGTTCGCTTTCATATTGGAACGGTTAGACAAGGAGATATTTTGTCATTAATACTGGGGTTTCAGAGCCCCCTTATCTTCTGGCAAATTATAAACAATTTTTGTCACAGTGCCATGTATTTTTAACTAGCTTGTTGTTTCCTCTGCTGTACACACAAAGGCTCAAATGTTCAAAGACATCTGCAGTACAAATGTGCATGTAGCCTTGCATTATTGATGCCTGTAGCCTCCATGGAGCAGGCTAGAAATCTTGAGACTTACATACAACCAGAAGCACTTAATCCAGCTTCCACCCAGAGATTATTCTCTTTGTTGTGCTTATAATTAAGAAAAAGTGGAAAACCAAAATGTACCAACACACGCTTATCTATAATTTGGTATCAAAGGCCTAACACACAGATACTCTAAATACTCAGTAAGTTGCTCATGACTTTTCAGAACTGGGCCTTAGATGTTTTACAGCATCTAAGAATTTACAACACAGAGAGGAAACAGAATAAGTAATCTTAACCTCACACTTCTCTTCCACAAAGCCTAATCAAATAAATTTGCCTTTCTAATTTAGGCTAATTTGTGATAACTGCACTTCATACTGTGTTATTCTTCCACCCTTTCTCCCTTCCGCAGCATATGTTAACCTGGCAGAATCAATGAGTAACGCAAAATGAGTGAATGCAGAACCTAAGCATTCTTTCTGTAGTCTCTCAGAGTTTAAATTTGTTTGACTATATGAAAAAGTCTGATGTTAGAAAACCACAACACTCATCTGGGTTTATACTCCTTCCTATTATATCGTTCTAAAATAATTTTTAAAATAATACACTAATAAGGAGTCCAACACAGTAAACATGTGAAATCAATAGTTTACATCCTTAATAAGTCATTGATTTATACTGCAGATAGAAGTGAGAGGACAAAATCAATTGAGTATTCTGGCCCTAAGTTTAAAACGCATCTGATAAGTTTGCACAGACATCTTTATGTGTACATATCATTTTTCCACACACCTGTGTGTGGACAATTGCTAAGGTACTTAACCAAGATGTGTCTGTGACAGTTTATGCTACCTGAATATCGGTCCTAACAAATTACTTTTAATAACTTTATATTACGTACGGACTATGATCTCTTCTCATCCTTCTCCATCTCTCCAACATCCTTGTAAACATAAGCTCTCCCAGAAGATATAGCACAGCTTTAGAATTTCTCTCTTGATTAAATTTATCTCTCCATAGAGCTATAATATATATAACAGTCACATATGCATGCCTATGTGAAAAGGGATTGTCTTCTAGAATCACAATTTTTCTGTTTTTTTCTATTTT
Source organism: Pluvialis apricaria (assembly GCA_017639485.1). Classification (NCBI taxonomy): domain Eukaryota; kingdom Metazoa; phylum Chordata; class Aves; order Charadriiformes; family Charadriidae; genus Pluvialis; species Pluvialis apricaria. Next base: position 23,046,969 of record CM030011.1, on the reverse strand, counting down.
GTGAGGATGGCAAAAAGGAGCAAAAGCATAACTGAATCCTTTTCACAACCCAGTCAGTTGCAAAGCTGCCTCTCATTCTTACAAAATAAATTACCATGTCCCAGACTTTAACCAAAAGGTGGCAGCCTTCCATCCACTATTTCTCTGTCTCAGTGCTTTGTATGGACAGTTCTGTGGAACTGGTCATAATAAGGAAAACAAAGGACTTCTAAACTACTGTCCTTAGCCTGATACAAATCATTCTGCTTGCTTAATCCAAGGAGGCTTTCAGAATTTAACATGTCCGTGAAATGACATGACTCTTTGTAGTTTAGAATTTCTGTCTTTGCTTGTTGAAATTCTGTCAGAGGAAGGCTTTGCCTAAGAAAGACCACACTCGCTTTTAAAAGATCTGACCTGATAACAAAAGAGGAAAAAAAAAATCCAGAGGTGGAATAAATCTATTATTAGATCATAAAATCTATTTCCCAAAAGAACAAGAGATATTTTCCATGGAGAAGGTGCATCGGATTCTGAATTAATACCATCCTTACCAAAAATGCAAAGACAAGGACAAACAATAACATACAGATTACAGAGGTTTTAGCTATAAATATGCACTCTGTAAATATATATTATGCACTCTGTAAATATATATCAGCTACAATTTGCTGTATCAAAACATTGTTTAACTCCCTTGACAGCTGTCTAAAACAAGTACAACCTTTCATAGTACCTAATATTTGGAATATAAAAATCAGTGTCAGAAGAAAGGACTGCATACGGGAAGAGGCACATTTTTTAATAGAGCAATGACTTAGAAGTATTAATGTGAGATGAAACTTTAACTGGTCTCATCTTTCACTGATGCCCTTTAAGGGGAACATCTTGACATTTGCTAGCCCTTCCAATTTTGCTGTCTCCCACACTGCTGCTTATTGGGGAGTTACTGTGCACAGAGCTCATATAGGCTGCCTGCATCTGCCAATTTCAACATGCGTGCTACAGCAGGGACCCTTGAGATCCCAGGAGCAGTGTTTCCCCGTTGTCCCCAAGTATAGGTCAATATGTCAGAAAAAGCCCAAAATCTCTTGTTGCATAATACCATAAAATGAAGATGCCTTTGTCAATGGGAAGGGTGAAGAGTGGATTACAAATCAAATGTGAATCATCATAAATTACAATATCATTCGGCAGAAAGACGGGAAAAGAACTTACTCTCTGAGAAGCTTAGACGGGGATTATACTGGCACGGGTGCTCGTCAGGCAAGACTTGGCACAATTAGTGTTCTTATATCACTCAGTCCTGCAATGGGGACACCTGTTGAAGGGGTCTATACCGTGGATGCTGTTAGACATAATATATCTACTAACTTGAATAACATCAATTTGTTTGCTAATTCCAGGTCTAATTCTCTGTTGCTAGATAAATCTGATTTGATTGATAGTAGGCATGGACAAAAAAACACTACTAATGATGCTGCAGATTCAGTAGCATAAGAAAATGAAGATTATGAATTTTCCTAGAACACATACTTAATGCTTATTGACCTGAAGTATCCACTAGACTTTTTTAAAAAAAATAATGAATGCTGTATCACAGAAGCAAACGAATATTAAGTACTAAGAGGAATCATTAATTTTTAAGATTACTGCGAATTTAAGTATGTCTAATAAAACATACCACAGTTTCTAAAGGCAAATTCACCCTTTAAAAGTGCCCTTTCTAAAGGACATTTTAATATTGCTCCTAAAATTGTGGTAAACTGTTTATTATCCTATTCTGGAATTCAGTTGGGTACTTGGATCTTCTTCCATTCATCTAACGTAATATTTACATTGGGCCAAATTCTGGAGCCAGTGAGGTCATTGTGCTGCCATTACCTTCTATGAAAGAAGTTCAGTATCCACACCATAAGATTTGTTTACAATTAATATTTTATGATTTATACATTGATACTATCTGCATGCAAATGACAGATATGCATGTTGTATTAACTGAGTTGTCACAGAACGAAGAGGGGCGTGCAGGTCGTACAGGATATGAAGGTTACACAAATTTATTCCAAATCTGTGTTTGAGTTCAGTAGAGGGTTTGGTGAAATACATTTTCAGCATTGAAGTACTCGTTTATAGGCATAATTATTGGCAAGATTCATTTGGTTTGGAAAAAGAATGGCAGGGGGGATCCCCCCATTAGCAGTTACATTGAGAAATCCTTTGGAATAAAACTATACAGTTTTTATCTCAGCCCTCCATGACAACCACAAAGCAGATTCAGTTATCCTTTCACAGATTTGTGTCTGTGATGCTAATAGCTAAATATTCTACTAACAGAGTAGTTTTCTATAAAGGTTTATTTATCAGACCACTGAGCTAGAAAATAATCAGACATAATAAACTTTAAAATTAATAATTGTGAAGACAGTCTTTGAGCCAATACTGTGTATTAGCTCAAAAAGAGACCGAATTAACTTAAAAATTCACTTAATAATGTATCATCTTTGACTTGCACAGATTTTCTTCATATGATGTTGTCTTCAAAGCCATCTGCTTTACTGAACAACTTCTATCAGCAGTAAATACACAGCGTACACCTTTGTGGCCTGTGGTGAAAGTTTTACTAGCTGTTATGCTACTATTTTGCCCTTATGTTTTTCTTTATGTATTTTTTTATTCTAATAGTAGCTATAGCAATAATACCTTCACTCCACTGGCATTTATTTCCAATTAGTATTCTCATATTTGTAGAAACTTGCTTCCAGGCAAAATGTATCTGCTAGAGAAAATAACATACACAGTCAATATACTTCTTTGGCTTTTCTGTGACTAGAAAGAAAGATGACAAACAGGAAATTTGCAATATATGGGATAATAAAGGGGAAGATCTTCCAAAGCCCAAAGGGAAGTTAGTCTCCCTGGCTCACTAAAATCTTAGTTTGATATATTGTCTCTAAAATTTCAGATTCCAGTTCTGCAAAACCATGTGTAACTCAACCCCCTTTAGGTAGACCAAATAAAAGACAGTTCGTGTAAGCTGTACGCATGACTAAGCATGAGAAGAATATGTAATAACAGAAGTAAATTCATAGAAATATTCTCCCTAATGACTCATCAATTTATCCTCATACATTTACAGGGTGAACCTGGAGAAGCTGGTAACCCTGGACCTCCTGGAGAATCTGGAACATCTGTGAGTATTTCAGTTTTGTCTCATTATTAACCTTTATTATGGTGAACGAAGGTATCTGATAGTGCTTACCTTAGAAGGCGTTTAATCAGATTACTTGAGTCCTCGTGTACATTTTCTTTAAATTTTCAGTGAAGAACTTATACCTTTTAAAATGCAATTTGTTTCCTTGTAATTATAGCCACATCTTATAGTAACAGCTAGAAGACAAAGGTGAAGACTAAAAGAGTACCTATTTTTTCTTCCAAAAGTATTAACTTTGACATGCATGTTTTTCTCTCTGAAGATAGTTCATTGATGCAAACTGGGTGCAGATGTTGGCACTCAGCCTGAGATTCACAGGTTTTTCAGTCTGAGGCTGAGGTCCTAATTTCCCATTCACATGCCAGCATTTATTGATGAGTAACATTGCCCAGGTCTTAAAAACAGTTTTGCCATTGTAATCTTTTTTTAGCCATTCAATTTCCAGATGACATTGTTGTGTTCGCATGTTTTCTACAGGGTCCAAAAGGTGAAAGGGGAGAAAAAGGTGAGGCTGGTCCACCTGGAGCAGCTGGACCACCAGGTGCTAAAGGACCTCCAGGTGATGATGGGCCTAAGGGTAACCCAGTAAGTGAGCTTAACAATTTTAATATAAAGCACCGTGAAGCACTGCTGAAGTTGTGCTACATATAGAACTGTATATAGTTTTTCACATTTGAACTAAATTTGTTATATGCTTCATAAAATACTTGTGATGATTGCTACCTGGTTGTCAATGGATGACACATTCCTTGTGGTTTTTTTTCCTGATTTATCTAGGGCCCAGTTGGTTTTCCTGGAGATCCTGGTCCTCCTGGAGAACCTGGTCCAGCTGTAAGTATACTTAAAAAACAATTTTAGGTCCTATTCTTGGTTTGTACTAAATTCTATTAACCCTGCCTCTTACTTGTCTGGAGATGAGGTCTTGCCTGTAAGATCTGTTGCTTTTCTGTTCATGTATTTCTTAAGGCTTAAAAAGCTTTAGAAATCTTTAAAAAGTTTTGAGAACTAGTGACCTTAGGAAAACGCTCTGTAGAAAAGTAGTGCTCTTATATTTGTATATGGAGCTAAGTTGCTTAATTTAGCTGAATTTCGTATTTTGTTTATTTTCCCATGAATTCTGTAGGGTCAAGATGGTGTTGGTGGAGAGAAGGGTGAAGATGGTGATCCTGGTCAACCTGTGAGTTGTTTCTGTCATTTTATTTCAGCTGCGTGTTCTTTCCTATGCTAAGAAAGTATCTTTTGCTGAATCAGTGGTTTCTATACATTCATACTCTTAAAAATATTTTCTAAATGGACGCTTTTTCCATTATAATAAAAAATATCTACTTATTTCCTTGCAGAGATAGAACTACCCATATTATAGTCACAATCAGAAGCAAGAGCTCAATTTCTTTTAGAAGTAGAAACAAACGATGTGTTAAGGATTTGTGCTGGAGCTGCTGAGAAGCACTAAAAATAGAGCAACTCTGAGCATAAGAAAGGAGTGCTGCAGCTAAATAATCTTCATTAGCTGACCTGATGAAATGAAGCAAAACCTTGATGTTTCTGCTTTGAGAAAGTTAAGAAGTATCTGAGCAATACCTACATTAAGCATCAAAGCTCTTATATTCCCATATTAAAACCTCATTTTTTAATTTTTTTTTTTTTTTTATTGCAAGAAGATAGGGTGTCTATTTTGGAAAGTCTCTTTCTAGCTCTGGAAGTTCTGATTATCAGGGAATTATCCTATACAGTACAGTTTGAAAATAAAAGGTGCAAGTACATTGTATGTATGCTTGGAAGTAAGTTATAAACTGGGGTTTACCTGCAAACTTCAGGAAATTAGTATCTGTACATCTTACTTAACAGTAATTACTTTGAGTGTGTTGTGTTCCTGAAGAAAAGCTTATCAAACTGTTCAGCAACCCTGAAATATTTAAGAGTATCACAGCTTACTAGATGGAATAGTGAAATGGCAATCAGTGCACAAAAGATTTTTCAAGATAAAGCCACCCACGGGCAGCTAACTCAAAGATCTAAGTGAAAAATTTTAGCAGAAGTTAACAACTTCAGCACCTGAGAAAGCAAAAAAACTTCTTAATGGAGTTAGGCAGTAGGCTGAGACCATATGTTACTTCTGTGCAGCCATTTTCTGGTCTGAAATGTTTTGTCACAAACAGGAAGACAGAAAAAGAATGATTGCATTGGGTACAGTAACAAAAACTGTTAAAAATTGCAAAAGACCACCCTAAGAAAGGATTTGTTGAATAAGCAGCTATACTTCTCTGTGTCTATCTGTGGTACTTGCTTCCCATCCATTGAAAGGGGCCAACATATTGCAGATATTTGTTGCATTTATATAATAGGATAACAACTATCCTTTGTTACCACTGAGCTTATCACTTTCCATTGCAGGGTCCACCAGGTCCTTCAGGTGAAGCTGGCCCACCTGGTCCACCTGGAAAAAGAGTAAGTAATGTCTCATTTTCTCCTGTACGTTTCTCTTTCTGTGACACTACGCTCTAGAGAATTTCAGCTACTTGTTTTCCATGTTGTGATGCTCATACATGATGCTTGAAGTTTCTTTTAATTAATGTAATAGGTGAAATGAAAAAGTAGAAACAGCAGAGAAAACCCTTTAACATGGGTTACATAGAACACGGGAACAAAAATGCATAGGGAAGAATGTATTCCTTATCCGTAAATGTGCATGTTCTTTTCACCCAGGTGAATTCAGTGTCTGTTAGGGTAAGAATTCAGTGTCTGCTGAATTAGTCTGTTAATACGAGCAAGGGATTAGGAGAGTAATATAAGACTCCTTAGGCACGTGACTGCTAGCAGAGAGAATGTGTCTGTTTGTCTTTAGCCTCTGAAATAAAATTTCAATGCAGCTTTTGTGCAAACCTATGTCATCCCCTCTGCATACAAAACTACCTGATATTTCTGTGACTTTTGAAGCCATTCCATTATTTCTAAAGTCTTTGAAGCGTCACAGGCTTTACAAATGTAGCTAATAAAAAACAGTAAATAATGCTGTACTTACAGAACTGTAGTAGATGCATCAACCTTTAGGTCTGCTTCAGAAAGCAATTAGATGCAGTTTTTACACTAAAAAAACAAGGGAGGGGCTATCATTAAATGTAGGCTGAGAGCTATTTAACAAAATGTGTTAAATTGCTCTATTTAATAGGCTTGAGTGAACTGACATGCCTAATTAGTTTTATCTATTTTACACAACAATCTATTTGCTCCACCAACTTGCAAAACATCTTATAATACTGTGATTATGGTAGCATTAGCAACCTTATCACTAGAACTGAAATATGGCTCGACTGAATATTAGCAATTAGTATGTTTGTTAGACATCAAATTAGAACTTCCTACTTTATTATACAGAAAGGCAGCAGCTCATTCCTAGCAGATTGGATATAGTGGATCTAATTGTACCTAGACAAAAAACACTTTAGAAACACAAATATGTCACCTGTGGTTTGACACGTTTCCAATTTAGGGAAAATGTATGGCTAAATATTGCCGAGTAATCCCATTCCTGAATTCTGAAGAAAACATTTTGTAGAATCAGATCTAGATTACTTGAGTACCTGAATGTTTCCAGCTTCTAGAGAGTTTGTGTTGTACTAATATTATACCAGAGAGAAACAGTGAAGGATTGAAAGCTTCATAGTTTGCTGGCAGAATGAACATACAGCTGATGAAAACTAATGAAAAGCATTTTTTTATGGTAGAATCAATTTCAACAAAAAGCCCTAACAAATGTCCTTTCATCTGGATTAAGAAATACATACCATTTTGGTAGTAATACTGTTGTCTGTGGCGGTACAGCTCTGGTTATACTACTAGAAAGCAACATTCCACCCCATTTTTTGTTTTTCTGTCTCTGAAATGACAAGCTGGCAGAGCTCAGGATTATACTTTTAAATCTAGTCCCTTGAACTCTTCAATTGTACAGTCTCCTTATTTCTGTTAGTCATTTTCATTCCCCTCTTCCCCTGTATTTTGGAACTGACCTGAACTCAGTTTCCCTGCCTGGTCTTATGAAATTATGCTTATTACCAGGTTTCAGGGTTTTGAGCAATCTGTGGCTACTACTGCCAAACTACAAAGAGGTTCCCCGAGCTTTCCCTGGGAAGCAAATTCTAGTGAAAGACATGGACCTAAATAGTTTTCTCATTGTATCTCAGAGACTTCAGCTACAGATACATACTTACAGTGACATTCAACTGTCAAGTGAATGTGAAGAATAAACTATTATTCCCGGTTATTGATGGGTAACAGTAATAGGATTACTATTAGTTGGCGAGATAAGCAAATACCAGAACTGCTTTACTGTGGTGCTCTAAAGGCTTTGACAATAAGTACCAGAGCGTTGCAGGCTGAGCAAGGGTCTCACAGACAAGCAGCATGGTGAATTTCTTTTAAGAAATACCACTTAGGAAGAACATGTCAGAACAATAAGCCTGTCCCAGATTCCTGCTCTGAAGAGGCAAAATTGACTAGCATGCTAATGACCACTTAGATCAAGTCTAAATCAATATAAAAGGTTAATCTATGGATGAAACAAAAATGGATCATTAGAGCAGCCACAAAATGTGTACCCTAATTAATATATTACTTTTCAGACCTAACAATTGCTCTTCCAAAAAAATATTTCCACTGCTGCCTTTCAGAAAGTCCTATACCACAGATACATTGGTCTCTCCCTTATAAAACTGAAAGAATCTTCAGAACAAAGTCTTAAGTTCAGATGAATGACTAGATTAAATATATACATTTATAGGTCAAAAACATAATCTAAGAAGGGCAAACCTTGTGATACAGTCATTGATAAAGTCTCTCAAATTGATTACATATAATTTTTTTTAATTTTCATTAAACTGTAATTAATATTTTAAAGATCCTGACTTCTGAAACAATCTGTGCATGTACCAGATCAGATAAATACATGTGCAGAAGGCTTTATACATCTATGTAGTTATAGTGCAAGCAATCATACTAATTGCGTGTGCAAATCTAGCATGGATTTGTGCATATACTGTTTAGAAAATTAGAGCTATGAAATCTCTCAAGGGAAACATATAGCTGAAGTGATTTTATCTTTCATAAATGGAAGGCCACGTTCTCTAGGTCAATGCAAGAGAGGATCAATGCCCAAAACACCAACTGATTTAAAAGTACATATTCATTGGATCAGGCTTTCAGAGACTAATTTAGTATTGACCAAACTCTATTTTTGAATTCAATGATATGTAACGTAATGAATTCAAAAAACAGTAATTCATTTAAAGAGCATCTTGTCAATGAAGTAAAAGACCATGCTCAACATTTCCTATATACAATAATATGTATATATATACACACCTTGTTTTACTTGGATAGTAAAGACAGGTTTTTATTCTGTATAAATTCTATTTTGGTTTATAACTTTTAATGAGAGAAGATACTAACAATAAAAATACAGGAGTAAATGTTGGAAGAATTTGGGGGAAAAAAAAATTTCCCTTGGTTTAAAAAAGTTTTCGTATACTTGATGACCCCCAAAAAGGATAGTTCTAAAGTTAAAGGAATGTACTCAGAAGCATTTGCTACTCTTTTCTCAGGAGGAAATAGTCAGCTAATGGAATACCGATTGCAGTGTGAATGAGAATAGTAAAAGTAAAAATAAAAGCATGCCATAATTGTTAATGAAGTCAAACAGAAGAAGTCGTCATCAATTGCGTAATATAATTTTTTATGTATGTTCTTTCATAACTATAGATGGGAAGGCTTGAGCAATTAAATGATGATATTTTAGTGCTAAACGTAACATTCTAGCCAGCCAATGCTAACAGTTTCGTATCATCTTTCTGAAGAATGCTCAGAAGCAGCTAAACATAGTGTTTCCAAAAACTGTATTTCTGTGCTATACCATCAAAGCCTTATGATGCAAATGAAAGAACTTTTGAAGTAAACTTAAACTATTTAAAGAAATCTGTTATAGCTACTTGAAAAATTGATGAACATTCCTAGTATTTCTCCTTCAACATAGCATACAAGCTTGCTAGGAAACATGCATTTGTTTCAGTTTGCAGATTTCAGTGCCCATTTAAGCACCTTGCCAAATCAAGACCTCAGAGACTAGACAGAATAGCTACTGCTTCATCAGCTGTCGTATTTACTTTATGTTTATAAAAATATGCAGCACAACAGGCTTTTTGGTAGAGGTAGCCCAGAGCAGATCGCTGACTTGACTTCTCAGCTATCCAGGACCCAACTCTGAACTCTTACAGTTCTGTCTGATTTGAGAATGGCTGCTCTTCATTAGCACATCTTCCTCTCACTGTGGGCTTTCCATCATCAAATCCATTGACAAGTACTCCACTGACAGAAATCAGCCTAGATTCTCTAGAAAACTTGAGGCATTCCATGTATGTATATTACATTACATTATATTACATAGACAAATAGTCTAGTACAGCTTTGGGACTAGGAACCCCTTTTCTAATTCCCTTCCTGTTGTATGTGTGTTAAACACTTGTTGTATTGCTGCCTGAATTTCTCTGTCTGTAAAAAGAGAAGAAGGAAACTTGCCAACCTCACAGAAGGATGTGGTTTCTGAAGTGTTCTTAAATGTTCTGAGGACAAAAACTGCATTATAAAGTTTCCTTTATTGTTGGAGCAATCTAAGACAACCATGGAATTCAAAAATTGCTATGGGCTTGTCAGTGAAAGTTCTCAACTGTCCAAGCTTTCCTGTGGCTCATAATAGCATCAGCATTGACCAATAGCATACTGTGTGAAGACTGTGTTTCTGAAGAGGCGTAACATTTTCCAGCTTCTTCCTATATAGGAGATAAGGGAGTTGGGATCAATGAGAAATGGAACACCTCAAAAGGCACCCTGATCCGCTGCCTGCTTATCTAGAAATGTAGATACAAAGACTGAATTGCTCTACAATTATGTTGTTACTATTTCTTTCTGAAACCTAATTCTTTGCATATACTTCTGGGCCTCTCTTTTTGTTTGTTTGTTTTGCCATAGAGTTCCAGGTAATATATCTAGTTTGAATTCATCGATTTCCATCTGACAAATGTTAAAATAGCATAAGGAAAAGACACCATCAAACAACATTCATTCTTGAAACAAATAACATACACAGTCAATAAAAATCAACACAGAGTACTTCTTGCTTATGTTCCTCTCAGCCTTTCAGTGTTTTAGGCTCTTCAGCTGTGCTTTCTTCTGTTTGGCTGTTTTCTTTATTAAAGTCAATTAGATGTCCAGATCACATACACATAAGGCTCCACATATCAATCTAAAAATGTTAGAATTTAAAGTGCAAAGCTAAGATACATTTTTCTGCTAAACTACAGGGCATACTGTCTGCTTTCAATAAAAGAACAGAATTCAATACTGCAACAAAGCCAGCCTCTAAATTTTGAGAAGCAAAAGTTTATTTGGTTAGTTGTCTTTACATACAATGTTAAATAACTTAGGGGGAAAAAAGGAAGTGTTTCTAGGAAGGAGATTTTTTTCCATTTTGGCTACAGCATCAGGCTGCCTCAGCAGGGTGCGCACACCACTTAAAAATTAAGCTGATTTTCTCTCTTGCTTGAAAATGCACAGAACACCTAAAAAACATTCCAGGTTCCTATCTTAACAGACTGATGAAATGTGGTAATGGTTTTCTGTGTTGGAAATCATGTTTTCAGTCAGATGACAGAAAGCTATAAATTACAGTTTAAATTATTTTAAAGAAATTATGAAATACTGAGGAGCAGACAAAAATGTCCAATAGATTCACATTACAAAACCTGAGGACAAGTTTGTTTCTGTATGAGTTCTTTTGTCTTCTCAGTTCTGCATAAAATGTGTCTGGCAATATGTCCAAACTTGAAGTGTAATGATCATAAAAATCGCCATGGTAGCTGGGGTGGGGAGCCACATGTTAATTTAAAATTATTATTGAGATCTTTTTCTGTCAGTTAAAATTTACCAGACACTCTAACAACTCAAGTGTAGGAAGGTAAGATAAATAATAATTAGTAGTCTTTCTCTGTAGAAGCACCATCTGTGCCATGCCAGCAATCACAGCCTGTTAGAAAGAGCAGTTCGTTCAGCTGCTTTGCGCTTGGTGCAGCATTGGCACTGTTTGATAGTGAATGCACACCCTTTGTTTAGCAATCATGATTCATTGTATTTGTAATTTGGCGATCACAGTGTTTTTAGCCCTGCTAATTCATGTTGCAGCTGCATTTCTAGATTATGTAGAGACCGTATTTCTCAAATACAAACTACCAGTCAACCCTTTTCAGTTTCTTAGGTAGGGTAGATTATAATCCATAAGGGAACTTGAGCAAAAAGAATGTTCAAGCAGTAAAGACAATGGGCATGTAAATTAATTCATGTAAGTAAAAAAAAGTCCTGTTTCTAAAATGTTCTTGAGTTTATTTATATACCTACTAATCATTTTTTCTGTTATTGCTGCAAACTGTGATCCACCCAACCAACTACCACCTACACAAAGGGGTATAGGCATCAGAGATTATTATTGGAACAGTAGTGATTTAAAATATTCGTTAAAGAGTCAGCAATTGGACCGCATTGCCCAGAGCTATTTAGCTTCTCTGTATTTTGAAGAGGTAAAACCAAGTCCTTTACCACTTACAGCTCTTAAAAATACCAAAGAGAACAACCCATTGATACGCACAACAAATGACCAAATTCCACCGTGGGTAATTGAAATAATTTTGCATTACCTTTGATGGAAAGCCTGAACTATCTCTGTTGTCCAAAAGGTTCATACAATACTGCAGATGTTCAATTCCACCCTGGAGAAAGCTACATTTCAGAAGCAAGTGAATGATCTTAATATAATTCTATGTAAATAGTTATAAAATGAATGTGAATTTCCAGGAATTAAAAATGGTGGAGTTGTTCAAGGTATGTGCTATGTGCTAATAGTAGTGGGTGGTGAAATATATCAGGCTATAAGAAGTTTGGGCTAAATTCAGCTCTAGTATAAAAAAATGAGGTCAAACTCTGGTCTAAAGCACTGAGCTCACAAAGCATACAGGTAGATGCTTGACTGGAAGAACAGTTCTTGTCTGTAAAACTAAGAATGTGGTTTAGTGCTTTACTTTCAGGGGCCTGCATTTTTTTGTCTATTGTTGTGAAGTAAAAAAGCAGTAAATAAATGGAAGTGACTGAATTTTTCTTGTTGCTGGTCCTTAGATTTTTATTTTTTTTTTTTTAATTTCTACATAACAAACTGCTTTTTGCATTAATTAACAGATTAGTCTTAGGGAGTAAGTTTTAGAGATTCAGGAAATCACCTTGTATTTTGATCATGGTCACACTTCTTTCCTTTTGCTTTAAGCTGCTCATTGGTTGGCAAGAAATAGCTACTTGTAATAAAAATATTTCCCAGGCTAAAAATTAACCTTGTCAGAAAACAGTTGGTCCATTAAATTGAGTGCATCTTTTCTAAACTAAGTATATATAAGAGAACCATTTTCAGAAGAGTACATTAGATTCTAGATACTGCTTCTGTTCATAACTGAAGCTATGAATATTAATTCCCTGACCTGAAAATCAGCCCTTGATATTTTGGAGGAGAAAAATGTCTTTTTATTTTTCACTGAAACCTTAAGAAAATGAAAGATGGGTGACATCAGCAATAAGTAGACACAGTGTTGCCAGACAACTGCCACTCCTGTTTTGTGGTCTTCACATGAACCTTATCCCATATCTACATCCTCCTGCAGTACCAAGTTCTATCTTCTTAGTCAAACAGAGCTTTTGTAGAGCAATAACAGGAAACCTGATACCAAGAGCTATTTGTAGTCAGTGTCTTTATTTCTTTCCTTACAACCTCTAATCATGTGATTATTTTTTTTTCCCTTTCATGTTTACTAGATAATATGAAGGCATGTATCAATTTCTGTCTGTCCGACTGTAATCAAAAGGCTTACCGAGCCCATCCCTGACTTAGAGACTAAAGAAGTAGATGCCATTCTGTGTACTGTAGAGTGACAGGCTCTTTTGGAATCTGTGGATAAACTACAGTGAATAGACAGAAGCCAATGCAAAGCAAGTTTAAAAGTTGCTGTATGGGTACATTAGTATTGTTCTTTTCCTTTTATATTCTGTTTTGATTTTTTTCTAAGCTATCTCTTTGTTTTTAACCTCATCATATCAGAGGTGTTAGGTGATATATATTCTTTTAGATATTCTCAAATCCCAGAAAATTTTATAAAGGGAAAAAGAGCTGATATGACAGATTGGATTTTTATCCTGTGAATAAAATGTCAAGAAAGAAATTTAATTCTTCTTTTGTTAGCATTTACTACTTATTAATACAGTGGAAATTGCACTCCCAGAATTTTTTCGTTGCTAATATTTTAGAAAACTAAGATCACGAGCTCAGTCTCCATCTTTTACAGGGACCTCCTGGAGCAACTGGTGCTGAAGGCAGACAAGGTGAAAAAGGTGCAAAGGTAATACATTCAAGATTTTTTCAGGAATATGGAAATGTAAACTATATATAAATGAAAAGTAAATCGCTTATCATGCACTGAGTGTGAAACTTATGAAAGTAATAATAGGTAAACTGTAAAATCCAAATTAAGACCCAGAATTAGTAGCAGTACATAATGGAGTACATGGCAGACTCTCATCAGTGCAGGCCCAATTTAGCTCACGCCTGCGGAAAAGCAAGATGAGCACGCTTTGCTGGCACCACATCTTTATATGAAGCTACCAAAATTTTGTTCTGAAAACCATCCTGTGCAGAACACTGTTTTAGAACAGCTTTTAAAAAACAGAGCGAGGAAGCTTTGTTCTCACTTTGCGGATTGTATATCCCTGCAGTGCCAAGCTTAATCGCTCTTCCTCTCTGACCTGCTGCTTATGTTCTTTCTAGGGGGAGCCTGGTGCAGAAGGGGCTCCTGGCAAAACAGGCCCAGTTGGTCCACAGGGACCTGCAGGAAAACCTGGTCCAGAGGGTCTCCGGGGCATTCCTGGCCCTGTGGTAAGTAAGCGGAACATATAATAATATTTTATATGTTGCATTTCTTGTATGTCCTCTAGTAAAGCAAACTTTGTTTTTTGTAGGGAGAGCAAGGTCTACCTGGAGCACCAGGTCAGGATGGTCCTCCCGGGCCTCTGGTGAGTACCCTTCCTTTCAGTGCCAAAACAGAAAAAGCACCCTTTAAAATATACCATTAATGTGTCTGCATTTAGAGAAAAATGAATGTGCAAGTCAATTCTTAGCACAAAGTCACTATTTTTCTGTGCTGGTAAAATCTGATACGCGACTGCCGTCATTTTACTGCTCTACTATAGCAGGCAGCTGTGCTGAACGCTGCTGAGTTATACCAGGTTAAAAGGGGAGTAAGGCAGTATAAAACCAAATTCTTGAAATCCCCTGAATAGAATTAAAAATAAATATAAAATGAATGAAGCTTACAACCAAAAAGTCTACTTCTATTCCCACATCAGGAAAGCTTAATACCTTAAATCATTTTGTTTCCTTAGCAGTGGTAAATTTTGTACACCCATTGATTTTAATAACTGCTAGTTCAGGAAAACATTATTCATAGGGTAAAAGTTTAGGTCATATCTATTCCTTAGAGAAATAAAAAAAATAAATCAGAAGAAGGGCCAAAAGGGGACTTCTACCAAAGATGAAAACATACTAGTTTTATAAAAATGAACAGCGGCAGCATGTCTGTTGTTCATTGTGGCAGTCCCAGGAAATATAATCCATGACCAAAGTGTTTAAAATGGTCTGAATGAACCAAGCTCCCAGTTTCTAGGGTATCTAGGACATACCACAGTTGTGCTCTGTGTTAATACTATGATAAAAACAAGGGAAGCTTATAAATGACACATTATCAAATTATATCATTGCTACTATTTACACTTGCTATTTTAGCGCATTTTTTTAACAAGCTGAAAAAAAACAACACTGTGAGCACAAATTGCACAATATTCACAATATTCAGCATTACGTGCAGAAATTCAAATCTAAGCTATATGGCCAGCAGGTTAATTCTTCACATGTCAAGCAAAGGTGATCCAATTTAGTGGAACGATCTCGTATCCCTTGCTCTCCAAACTCACTGAAGTAGAGTTCACCCCTGTTATCACAGCTGAGTGACATGTTGGGAATAAAAAGCTTCAAAACAAAACATGGACTATTATAGTTTGGTGGGAAAAAATTAAACAAGTGCTACACTGTCAAGGCATTTTACAGTTTGCAAGCAGTGTTACTGCATGCTACATAAAATCCACTCTCTTATTTTGGCCAGAAGATAAGTATGCCAACACATAGAACCAGATTACTTTAGGAGAATAGGGCAATAAGGGGTTGTCCTCTACTTCAGAAATTATGTGCATCTTAAAGGGAAAAAGGAAGGCCATGAGTAGGAAGTGTGAAGGAAATCCTCTGTTCCTTTTCCTATATAGATTTATAGGATACAAAGGATATAGGTCCTTGGGTAGCCTTAATATTGAAAGTTTTTGCACTTAAGCTATATACATGAACTCAAAATTTTTCCAAAGAGCATTCATGCCTCCCCAGTGAGAACTCAAGGTCTGAACATCGGCTATAAAATTTCCATATCAGACTTTTCCAGTATATAAAAGTTAAAGTGGTAAAAATGGGGATTTTAAACTGAAATGCTGCATAAATTAAGACTTTTACCCTAAACCAGTCTTTCACGTTTGTGTGCATGCGTGAATGTGAACAATTGCCTTTTCTTTCATTGACTGAAACACTTTCATGGGTGAAAGTATTTCAGTAATTACGTACATTTCGAAAAAAAGTTCCAAACACGCAACTTCTTAACTCGTAAGAAAGAGTTTCAGAACATATATTTTTATGCCCTGCACGCAAGAAAGGTTTGTGGTTTTTTTTTAATTTTTATTTTTTTCCCCAATGAACAGTGATTTGGTGCATAGGTGTATCTATCGATCACTTCTGTGTACATCATTATAGAGGGCATTACAATGGCACCTACATATAATTTCATTTTTCTCTGTCCCTTGGAAAACAATAATGAACAAACAATGTGCTGAGGAAACCTTACGCTATAGCTCTTTGTTGCCCTTCATTTTAACATTCTAATTTTGTCTAAAGTCTCATGGATAACATATTGCTTGTAAGTCAGAGGTTGGGAACAATGAATGAGAAGCTGCAAGGAAAAGGACTCTCCTGTGCTAAGCCCATAATAAAAACCTCTTCTCCCCAAAGAGTTTGATGGGACCACCACTATAGTTTTTAAATGATGTGCCCAATTTACAAATAAAATGTGTGGAGGACAAATCAGGGAACTGAAAACCGATCTCCTCGGTTACAACTCTGTGCCAAAATCTAAAAGCCAATGAACAATTATTCAGCAATAATAAGCATCCCTTTCTCGCATGTCAGTCACTAGAAGCCTCCAAATACATCATCAAAAGATCTCTCTTCCACTTCAAATCTGAAGCTGAGTATGTTAATGAACTATATACTCCCAAATGCACAGGCTTCCTGTCAGCTCAACAAGAACTTTTTTCAGATGCATTGCTGCAACTTAAACTTTATTTTGGATTTTAAAGAAGTAAAGTTTATGTGTAAAAGTTACTGAGGTTAAGTCTCCCTCCTTCCCCTCCCTCCGCGGCAGATTGCTATCAGGAGAAGAATATGAAAGCAGATTTGCAGTAGAGCACAACACACTGCAGGTGAAAATGTCTGATTCTGTATTCCAAAAGCTTAAAAATTTCACTTTTCATTCATGAATTATGTATTTGCCTAGGCCTTTGCATCTAATGATATCCTGCAGTAGAGATGGAAAGGATACGCACTGAATAATATTTTGTACATGAAGTGTTATGGCACTTTTGAATCTGTGCCAGGTTGAAAAGGTCACTTATTACTGCTATCCATATCATAACTTCACAGATGTCTACTGCCAGCAGGAGACTAGTAGTGATGAGATACTGACTTAGTCTAGCAGCTCTACGCCTAATGCATACATGTTGAATGTGAGATTAATAGCCTCTGAGAAATGAATGCCTATTCTGTGCTTGCATATGCACTGCATGGCCTGAATTTTTCACCTCATTCTGTACAAATTATACAAAAGCAGCCCTGCCATTGTTATGAACCTCAGAAGATTGCTCAAATCCCTCAAAAAATTATAAACAATGATTAAAATAATTAAAAATAAAAAGCTGGAGAAAAAAACAAATCAAGGAGATTTTAACAAGCTTCATATATAATCTTTTTCTGTGCCATCTATCCGGTTATATTTTTGACTACTGGTAAACTAGTATCTTTTATGGATTGCTCTTATGACCCCAGTAAAGATAAAAAAAGCACTGTCAGGGAAAAGAAGCTTATGTCAAGTTATAACAAGATTATTCAGTGCTTTTTGCAAGGGATGTGAAGAAAGTAAGACCTATCCATGCGAATATGTTTACCCTTTGCAGTTGTTTCCCAGGTAGCAAGACTGCAATGGAGTTTTCCAATAGATTCTCTAAGCATCAACTTACATTGGAACCACCTGAAAAAAATAAGTCTCTTGGGTTGTCCTCTCCCCACACCTACCCCAAAAACATGGAAGGGCTTGTAGAATGGCTCTGTTGGCTCTGTGTTGGTTGTTCACAGCTGTCTCCTGCCCCAGCATATTTCTATTCACAGAAATCTAGCTGCATGGAATAATGTTTAGGGACAATTGCAGTTAAAACTTAATATTCTTACTCAGTTTCATGAACTAACATATGTATTTGCTGCAGAAGGGATGACTTGTAAATATAAAGTAAAAATTTTAAGCTGCCTATATGAGTAGAGCCGTATAAGCACCTAAAAAGGTATCAGTTTAACACCTCTGTAAGGAAGGGGTCTTATCACTATCCAACAAATGAGGAGTGGAGGCCCAAAGAGACTAAGGCAGTTCCTAAAAGCATTTAGGATTGGCCAGACCAGTATGGCAAAATCTAAGTAATTTGTGTAACTAATCACATTTACAAAAGTGACAAAGGAGCATAAGCTTGTACGTGTCAGTGGAGCTATCACACCTAGATCACATTAAGTAAGCTTGCAATGTTGAGAAGAAAAGACCTGAATATTTAGAAAATATAGATTTAAATGCATTATTCATGGTTATACAGGAACTTCAGGTGGCAAGTCAAGGAAACCATAATCCCAAGACAACACCCCGAGTGCTGAAACAAAACAGGAGGTACTTCTCCAACAAAGGAGAACTGAGGAGCAGTTACTATAAGCAACCTGATTTATATTCTGCAAAAATCTTACTGAGCTGTAGTAAACTGGGAGAAAACAAATTAAGAGGATGCTTTCCACTCTCTTATGAAAGAAAGGGCTAAAATAAGCAACTAAAATAAGGTACAGCAATTCAGGTGGAAGTAATAATTGAAAGCATGTAGTGTGACCACAAGCACAGTTAGGCTAATCAACAAAAAATTATTTGAATTTTTTTTTTTAAATATCACTTGCTTCACTGGATGCTTTCAGTGTTCTTTAAGAGTTTAGCTGACCCTCTGCTTCACAGATTTATAATCTTACAGCTGTTTATGGTTTTCTAATTATAAAGTAATTTAAATGATACAGTAGCATCATTGTCTTTTAAACTCACTTCTCAACTTTATCTTAGGCACTAAATCACATGCCATCAATCACAACCGTCAACCACTGAATGACTCTGTACTTTGACTTACACTGCTTTTAATAATATTTCAAGAAAATATGATCTGTGCAGTTTGTTAAAACTTATTTTAATGTTACTTCCCTTGGTTTTTTAGGGTCCACCTGGCTTGCCTGGCCTGAAAGGAGATCCGGGTTCCAAAGGAGAGAAGGTATAATTTATAAACTGTTTGTGCCTTTGTAATTTTGATCCAGTCTAAAAGTCTGTATAAAATTAGCAGAAAGAAACACTAGGGGTTTTGTATCAGAAAGCAAGACTGTGTCTACCAGTCAGCTTCCCATAGCTATAATAGTAATCGTGAAGTTTTAAGCCACATCTGATATCCTGGAGATACATAGGAAGAAAAAGATTGCTGCCTGTGTGGTAATGTATTGGCCATGTGATTCTTCCTTGCAATGAAAATCCCAAAGACATTGATGTAAAAAAAACCTGTTCGTTTTACAAAACCAAAGTAAGTAGAAATAAAAAGTATTCAAGATTTTTATTTTATTTTATTTTATTTTAAAACAACAAAATGTAAATATTTAACAGCTATAATACTTTATTTTGAAATAATAGACTTGAGACATCTGGGACAGGATTTTCTAATGGAGTCCCAACAATTTCTTGATTGCTTGTGTATCAGAGAAAAACTGTATAGAGAAAGGGATATGAATACAATTATATCTTGTGAATTTCGGGGGGGTGGGGGAGGCGGGGTGCATGTGCTTGGATCAGCTGTTCATACAGCTATAGTACATGCAGGAAAAAATGTGCAACTCTATAATACGCTTAAAAGCATCTAATTGTGAAAGTTGGTATGAAATTTGTACCCACAGGTATTGTTATTTCTGTATCAGTTTCAGTAAGGACTATGTTGCACTTAGATACCTTTCACTGAATAAGCAGTCACAGCTTGCAAATAATCTCCAAGCCTAAAGGCCAACTGACAACAACGGATATGCTTTCAGAATAATCTGTTTTCAGGTTGATTGTTGACTAGCAAGAGTGATGACATTTGAAAGCTCCAATTTGTGTGTTTGCAAAGCACGCTTCCTTTATATATATATATATATATAGAGAGAGAGAGAGTTTTAACTATATTTTCTTCTATCTTGTTTAGGGGCATCCCGGTTTGATTGGTCTGATTGGACCTCCAGGAGAACAGGGTGAAAAGGGTGATAGGGGTCTTCCTGGCCCACAGGGATCTCCTGGAGCCAAGGGTGATGCAGTGAGTAAAACATACTTGTGTTTTCATTCCAGTTCCGTGCAAGCAAAGAGTACATATTCCAGTCTTTCTTTCAAGAGACATAAAGTTGCTAAAAACATTTAATACCCAGATCCTCCTGCTAGAGGTTAAAACTTTCCTAGGCATTGTACAAACACGGTGAAATTAAACAGCTTAAAATGAGATCATAGCGTGTTTCAGAAGATAAAGGAAACACATACACCTAAGTTAGGGATGAGATAAAACTAGCAGCACCAATCTCATCATGTTTATTAACTGCACTACCCGAAGTAGCTTCCTTTCTCCTAATTGTTAAGCCACGTTTTAAGGCACTAGGTAAAAACTGAGGTTTCCAGGCCAATCTGAAGGGGAACACTGTTGTGACTATAAGTACTACAGCGTAAGAACAACTACAAGCAACTCAAACTGTCAGATACTATTTTAAACTTACAAACTATTTTGGACCCTAGCAAACGGCCTAAATCAGAACTTGTCAGGGTTGGATACTTAGTAGGACTACCTTTTTCATAGATAAGTGGTTTTTTTTAATCCAGTCCAGTATGTAGAATACTTTAATTCTGTACATATTCTCTTATTCTTTCTTAGGGAATTTCCGGTCCTGCTGGTCCACTCGGACCCCCTGGTCCTCCTGGTCTACCTGTAAGTAATTTCATCCAGTCCTCCTGTTCAAAACACTCCAGTGTTGCACGGAATATACTCTAACTGTAGTTATATGTTCTTGCCCATAGGGTCCCCAAGGTCCAAAAGGTTCCAAAGGATCCAGTGTGAGTAATTCTCCTCCATATTTTTTGCTCTTTTACTTAATTTTTGTGCGTGTTATTTTTTAACATTGTGTAGCATGGTCAACACTGCATTTTTTTTCATTGCTTTATAGGGTCCTGCTGGTCAAAAGGGTGACAGTGGGTTACCTGGTCCACCTGGTCCCCCAGTAAGTAAGAACTCTTATTTGATGTGCATGCACGTTACACTGACATGACAACCCTGTTTTGACAAGGGTAGAAAACACCATTTGTGAACTTGCAGATAAGGAAAATATTAATGATTGTTTGAAAATTCATTTTTCAGGAAACACAGATCCACCAGACACAGAAATACATTGTCTGCACTCAAAAAGCCATTAGAAATTTAAAAAAAAAAAAAACAAAAAAAAATCCCAAACAGAACAAAACAAAACAGCACACAAAAACTCACACAAGCAAGCAAAAGAAACCGCTCGCAATAATTATTTAATGTGTTATATTGAAGCACAGGAAATTAAATTATTTTGGTTTTCCCCTGTTAATACTCCTCTGTTTCTACTATTTCTTTTTTCATATCACAACAATCTAAAATGAAAACAGTCCAAATCTGAATGTAGTGTTTCAATTTCTTGAAATGAAATACTGCTTTATAGACCCCAAGTGGAATTTTTAAAGTTTTATCAGAGGAAACATCCATAGTTTTCATTTGTCATAGGCTATGCCTTTGCTTGAGGGAATTGCCAGGGATAAAGAGACAATCGCAAGTCAGTTCCACACACTTATGTGAGGGCAGCACACTCTTCCCCAAACAGCAGTGCAGTGGGAAGAGTTTAGAGCACAACAGTGGTTTGGCCTTCTACAATCATCTTTTTCTGCAAGTAAATCAAAGCACATAGGCATAAATCTGAAGGAAGTAAGTGAAAAAAAGAAATAAAAGAATTTGAAGAAAATCTATTCAAAGCATCTCCAAGCCACATTCTGTGGTCTTCCTCTATGTATTTATGCAGCTGAAAAGCAAACAGAAAAGGTAACCAGATATGTTGTTTTCCACTCAGGGTCCTCCGGGTGAGGTAATTCAACCACTGCCAATCCAGTCACCCAAAAAGACAAGAAGATCTCCTGATTACATGTTATCTGATGCTGGTGATAATATTCTGGATTATTCCGATGGCATGGAAGAGATCTTTGGTTCACTGAATTCACTGAAGCAAGACATTGAGCATATGAAGTATCCAATGGGCACTCAGAACAATCCAGCCCGAACTTGCAAAGACCTGCAACTCTGCCACCCAGACTTCCCAGATGGTATGTTAATATTGCATGACAAAGGCAAACAAGGCTGAAGTTATGATCTGCTAACATACTTTGGCAGAATAATTAATTATTGGTAGATGGATAATATATATATACTATATATATATAGTTGCTCAATAAATACAGCCTCGTTAAATCTGTTTTTGCAGGTATAAAAGTTTATAAAATGAAAGTAAGAGGTGTTGTCTTGGTAAAAGCCAAAATTCCTTAAATACATAACCTGATCTGGTTTTAGATTTAAAATTTTTTAAAGTGCTAAATAAAAAACAGTTATTGTTTTGAAAGGTGGGCCTTGCATTTCCAGAACTATCCAAACAGGAGAGGGATGAAAGATTGCTGCTATTTAGATCAATGGAAAGTAAAATCACAAATGTCAGCATGCTGGGATAGCTAATAGCTTATTTTAAAAGAAACAAGAATTATTTCAGTAGCTGTACACTTTAGCTTAGCATAATAATAAAAAATAGCATTGGATTATATGCAATTTATTATTGATTATGACTCAAAAAATTTATTGTTCTTATACCCTTAGAAACAATAATTTGTTCTACTGCACAACCACTGTTTGTTCTGTATCATTCAGCAAATAGACATGCAAGTTTCTCTGATACTGTTTAATGCTGCTGAGTACCAGCTTAATAAAATGCAGAGTAGTATGAACAAGACACTGTGTTCTCAAGAACTATCTTGATTTAACTATTCGTTGTGGTTTTCTTCTTTTTTTTCTAATTGAGTTTACCCCTCTGGAAAGGTTTAAATGAAAGCCAACCTTCACACAGTTTTCATCCTTTCATATTTTTTTCAATTGCAATGGATACTTTTCCCAGTTCAAAGCAATATTTTTCTGGTTTTAAATGGGAGGAAAAATAGATTTTGACAGTGTAATAATATTTTATTGGATTCACTCTAGATAGATAAAAACAGATGGTTGCCTTGAGGAGCAGTTAAGCAGTGTATGTGCTATATGAAAAGTACATATTTTACAATTCAGTACCTCCATAATAATGAATGTTTTTATAGAACACATTCACCTTCTTCATTTACCAGTATTTGCTTATTATTTGGAGCTTTCTTCATATCAAAGTAATCTTATTTTGTTAAAATAAAAGTAAATGCAGTCATTAAAATACAGAATTCTCCAGGGACAAGACTTACAGGTAGGAAAGACTGTTTTCAATAAATACAGCCTGAATCAAAAGAATTTTAAAATACCATAATGCTTTATCTATGCCCTGTATTCATAAGACAGAACTGGTGAAAGGATTTGTCATGCCTCTTTGAAACCTCCACTATTTCCTTGAAACTGGATTAGAACAGTAGTGTCAGAAAATCATTTGCTGTCCTGCTCTGAAACGAGCTGGAGATAAGGACCCGCATCACAGAAATCATCATTATGATTAGAATGGTAGACTTTAAAAAGCGCTGATTTTTAATGGACCTTGGATTGACTGTGGTGCTCTCATCCCCAGCCTTTATTCACTCAAGCATTGTATGGCCTGAATTCTCAATTACGCCAGTCTGGTAGGACTGCAGAAACGACGGGAAACCACATGCAAGTTTTAACTGTCTTTCCTGCTATGTCACCTAATCAAGCATTAGTTAAGGTGTTTTTATCAACTAAAGCATCCTGAAGTTTCACTAGTGTTGCAGCTTCATAAGCCCGTAGTAAAAAAAAACCCCTTTGCTCGAGGTATATCTCTCTCAATGGAAGCTTTAGGTACTTGTGCCAGCTACAACCTCACCAAGCCCTGTGCGACCATCATTTTATGTAGATAGGTATCCAGATGACCCCACATTTTGCTCTCTGACCTAAGCCATAGCTTATTTCTGCTTAAGTGAGACCTGCAATGTGTGTTTCACACATGATGACCTTCCTCCTCTAGACTAAGGTTTCCGCAGTTCCTCCAAAACCTCAGCAGTATCCTGCAATAGAGTCATGATTTGAAGTAAAATCATACAAAACCAAAAGGAGGCAGATAAAAATAGACTTTGATCCTGGTGTTATCATTCATAAACAACAACAGCAGCAACAAATCACAAGGCAGAAAAGAAAGGGTTGCTTTCTCATCCAGATAATATAACTTTGCTACAAACTTTGGAGGACCATTAGGTAGCAGTAAAACCTGGATCTTCTAAATACCATTTCTACTATATAAGGAAAATATTTTCTCTTTTTTTTTTTAGGGGAATATTGGATTGATCCTAACCAGGGCTGTTCTGGAGACTCCTTCAAAGTGTACTGCAATTTCACAGCAGGTGGGGAAACTTGCATCTACCCAGATAAGAAATCTGAAGGAGTAAGTACCAGTCTGTGTTTTCAGTTGGCTGTTGACAGATCCTGCTATGCTGTTGCAATGTTGAACTAAACAGAAAAATTACATTGTCAAATTTTCATATATCTGTCTTTCTAATTACATTGAAATTTGCATAAGTCTGAACGAAGTGGTAAAATGGTACCATAGAGTTAACAAACAGCATTTTCACTCTTCTGCTTAGATAGGGAATCTATGCACCTTGTTGCCAACCTTTCACTGCATTTCAGAATGTGACATAGATGAGCAGCCAATAAAAGTGCATAATCTAGCATTTAACACCTAAAAGCTAAACTCTTACTGTGTTTCTCTTGTGGTTTCATTTATATCTATTCATTTATACCTCTGCAAAGTAGACGTAAAACACTATGTATTAACAGTGTCCTCATTCATTGTTATAAATTACTTTTATGGTAATTTATAACCTCTATATGGTGCAGAGGAAGGCTTTCCAAAAGCTTGCCTAAATGAGAGAGATCTATCAGCGTCAACACCAGTGAAAACTCTAATTTGGACACTCTTCACAGGAAAACTTATACCAGCAGTTTACCTGTATCTTAACAGATGACAACAGTCTCCCTTAAATAGAACTAGCTCTCTTTATAAGCTATCACCTTGGATTCCATTTGAAGGTATTCTATACAAGAAAAACATCCTATTTTTGAGCATTAAAGAGACCGATATCTCAGAAAGGAGAAGCATTATTTACTATCTGATGTGAAATTTATCCCAGGTAATGTAAAACCTTCATGTCTGTTAACATATGTTTTAAATACTTCTATCTCTGCTGTTTTACCATACAGGTTAGAATTTCATCATGGCCAAAGGAGAATCCAGGATCTTGGTTTAGTGAATTTAAGCGAGGCAAACTTGTAAGTTGTCACTGCAACATAAGTTATGCACAAATCAAGTACATGTTACTGGTGATCAACAGATCCCAAAGAATTTTATGAATATTTAGATAATGAAAAGACTTTTCAGCCCCAGCCTTTTTGCCCTAAATATTAGAGCAGCTAGTTGGCCTCTTGCCACTGGACAGCAGAAGCCTGCTCTGTATTGTCACACAATGATCCCAATGGTCACCTGCACACCTGGTGAGGTTCTGGCTTCTGGCAGACCACACATCACCACTATACCTTAGTAAAGCAGCTGGAGCGCAGATCCCCTGCCCCATTCTAGGTAACTGGAAATATACTGAGTATGCACAGATGAGACTGCAGGCTGACAACTTTATAATTAACTAAAAACAGATTCCCAGAGAGATTCTGCTGTTTTACACTATATGCTAGGAGTAATTCTCAGCCTTTCCGATTAGAATGAAGCTAAAATATATAGTTCTTCATCCTAAATATATTGCAACAACATGAAAATCTATTTACCGAGTCATAGCCTTATTGAACTATAAAACTCCATAAAATGTTATGCATTGGTTGATTTTTTATGAAGGACAGTTAGGTGGTTCTGTCAACAATAATTTTGTTTTGAATTTTAACAACGGAAAGAGATAAATATGCATGTAACTTCTTATATTTTGCAGCTTTCCTATTTGGATGTTGAAGGCAATTCCATTAATATGGTCCAAATGACATTCCTTAAACTACTGAGTGCCTCTGCCAGACAAAATTTCACTTACAACTGTCATCAGTCCGTAGCTTGGCATGATGCATCATTCGACAGCTATGACAAAGCGCTAAGGTTCTTAGGATCGAATGATGAAGAAATGTCTTATGACAACAATCCTTACATCAAAGCCCTTCACGACGGCTGTGCAGTAAGTAGAGCCTCAGAAGAGTCTTTACGAAACCAACCTGTATATTAAAGTAAAAATGAAACAAATTCATTTTTTCATAGCTTTCTTCTGAAAAAAGCTTTCTAAACACTTTAATAGACTGCCTTTTAGTAGATTTTTAACTACAGTACACTCGTCCCTTATTTAATTTTCATATATGTACCAAAAAATATAAATAACCATAAGCCAACCAACAGAAAAGGAACAAACCTGGCATGGATACAGGCTGTCAGCAGCAATGATGTGCTGCAACTAGACTATCTGCTAGTATGAGCACAGTATAAGAGAAGAACAGAAGCAAAAAAGCATAATCAGAGGAGGTAAACCCATCAGCAGAATATATTTATACTCAAAAATCAAGGCATACGCAGACAGAGTACTTAGTGAATACAGTAAAAATATGTATGAACTAAGCCATACGTATGTACCCAAATGTAGTGAGTTAATTGACATGTGACGTTGTATCTCCTTTTCTCATTTTTTTGGTAGCCAAAGCCAGGCAAAGTTTGTGAATTGTACCTTTCGGAATCCTCTCTTAGCTTGACTAAAATCCCTGGAGCTTTCCAAACACGTATAAGCTCTCTGGCCACCTCTCCAGCAGGCTCTTTGTAGGCATAGCAACTGTTACCTCTTTTCAGAAACAGAATGGTTTGTACTGAACACTTTGAAACAAAGACATCAAAGGAGCAAATGACAGTTAAAGCCGTATTAATTATTTTGCGTTTTGATATGGGAGCATTATGAAAGCAGTTCCTGAGTAGTCAGTGATAGAGAATCAGAGACGTGAAAGTGCCAGGACACATACCTGGCTCTGAGATAAAGATGCAGCGCAGGTAGATGCAGACTCTCCTACCCACAGTAATGAGATTGTAATACACAACTGCTTCATGTCAGCCCTTCTGTATGTCCTGTATATTTATTTTGCTTTTATTATCCACAATGGGTGAGTGTAGAGCTCCAGAGAGAGCTGGAAGTGATTTAGGGTGTAACTCCGTCAC
Source organism: Pluvialis apricaria (assembly GCA_017639485.1). Taxonomy (NCBI): domain Eukaryota; kingdom Metazoa; phylum Chordata; class Aves; order Charadriiformes; family Charadriidae; genus Pluvialis; species Pluvialis apricaria. The sequence continues at coordinate 23,019,706 of CM030011.1, read as the reverse complement.
TCAGATCTGCCAACCTGGATGCTCATCTAAACTCCAACGCTGGCATAGCTGAAAGGGGTCTCAGCAAGATATAAGAGACCTTCTGAACGAAGTGCAGTCCTGATAACTAACATGATGACTTGGCTGGATGATGTTTAGAGGAGGCAGAGAGCCTTTGTTAGGAAGTAAGGGTGTGCCTTCAAACCTGGTTTCTAAGTGCATCAGTTGGCAGTCCTCTCAGACTACTGCTTTGTTTCATGTCCAAACAGCTGCTGTAATGTTTTGTGAGATAGTGTCTTTCTTCTTGGAAGTGGATCTTCTGTCTTTCAGAACTAATTAGTGATTTCTTCACAAGGAAGACATGCATACAGCTATGAGAATATTGTTATTATTTATTAAATAGTATAGATGTGAGCTCAGAATTCTCTAAGAAACATTAAATGTCTTAGATAATTTTTCATTTGTAGGCCTATTTAGTAAGTCAAAAAGCTACAGGCCGATCTCTTTCTAAAATCAAAAACATATCAATCACAGTTGTGAAATAAAATCCTATGAAAACATAAAATTTAGAGTTTGTAACATCTGGTGCATGAGGGGTCAATAATTTATAAAATCTATACTTCAGAGCTAACCTGTGAAGATCTATAGCACGTACTTGTTGCTCTGATATATAACCATGTTTGCTTTTTCTTTTTTTTGCTTCTTTTTTACAGTCAAGAAAGGGCTATGCAAAGACGGTGATCGAAATCAATACACCCAAAATAGACCAAGTGCCTATAGTTGATGTGATGATCAATGACTTTGGTGATCAGAACCAGAAGTTTGGATTTGAGGTCGGTCCTGTCTGTTTCCTTGGTTAAGCTTAAGACAAAATCAAATCAACAAAAATGTTGCACTTTGGTGCTACCAACCCACTTCATGCCACATGCAAGTTTTGAGTAAGAATGGCATAGAAAATATGTCTTGCTGTGTATGTATGTCTTATCTAGAAAGTAATTGTTGCCCTTGTAGGGCCAGAATCACATGACTTAAACTTATTTTGCAAAGATGCTGTGGCACAGACAGACAACATAGGGCTCAGTTTAGGAACACCCCCCTTTGGATTCCTTTGGTGCTGTAAAAAAATGAACGACATGGTGCTCCTTCCATTACAACAAAGAGGTGTTAAGAAAGTGTTTAATAAACTGTAATTATTCTATGTACAGTACTATACTGTTATTTCTCTGTCCATTTCCAAAACTTGCATGTGTCTCTGAATTGCACCTGGCTCTTATTTTATAATTACAAAACTACATTGTCAATACTGTGTATGTATTCTGAAAAAATAAAGCTGTAATTGCCAGTGAAGCCAATTCCGTTTCTGACTAATAATAAAATCCCTTTGTATATATTGTTGTTGAAGAGCTTTGTTATTTGAAGTCGCCAACAAAACTTAAGGTGGCAAAACTGGAAGATCTTGAGCAGCACACTCAAACAACTCTTTTCTGCTGATATCACTCTGTGATGATGAATTTCAATAACAAAAGCACCTTCAAAGGTGCTGTGTTCCATGGTGCTATACCTCAGACTTTTTATTTTCTTTTCTAACTCCAGAATTTCATAAGATACATGTATATACCTAAAATAAGCAAGTTTATATTTTTGGGTGGGGAAAATATGTAAGAAAAAAACCAACTTCTGTGTAAGAGATCTATTAAAATCTGTGTGAAATAAATTAGTCATATAGCTTTCCTTTTTAAAAAAATCTCATCTCAATTTGTTTCCATTGTGCTTATTTGGTCTGCATAAATATTAAAACTAGATTCTAAACAGTTATTTATGGAATTTTGCAGTGTTTACTTTAGCTTTTAATGTAAGCAATGATGGATGTTTGCTTCCTGAACTGGATATAAAAAGTTCCACAGAACGGTCCTATACAATATTTGCCCATCCCATTAATATGAATTATTTTTTCCTGTTATTTCACCTGAAGGCCAGGGATGCAATATGTCTAGGTCATGTGATTCTACATAGTTGCTAAGCAACATACGAGGGGACTGCTTCCTACAGAGCTGTCTTTGACACAAACTATTAGAATTCGCTATTCAAGTCTCAAAAAAAAAGTTTGTTTGGCCTTCCCTCTGAACATTTTATTCAGGTAGTTGGAAGTAGAAATTACATTTTAGCTTTACAACACAAATCCTTTTGTAATTATTTTTCATAATATATGTAAGACTTGAAAAGAAATGTTTGTTTCTATTTCTTATAAATTGTTAAATTAAATAGTACTAGTTTCTGCTGGCTCATTTCCAACTGGTATTTTCTTATGCACGTTTATACATGTAAAAGTGAGATTTCAAAAGTCAACTTCTTGCTGTTCATATTTTCTTTTATTTTTGAACCAAAGTTTGTAACTGTCACCTCAAAGAGGAAAATACAAATTTTATTAATAAAAATCAAGTCTTGTCTACCTGGATTGGTCATTCTCTTCTTTCAATGTCCAAAACTCACCCACTGTTATTACTGTAACTTCATTCTGCTCTCAGACCATCCAGACTCAAAAAAAAAGAGTAATCTTACCACGAGTCCTAGGAAGCACTGGGCAACAGCACTGGGAAGAGAAGTGTTAATAGAAAAGATGCTGATCTGGCCATCGGCAGTATGCAGCAAGGCTGGTAAGTTCACATTTAGTTTGTATGGATTTGTAGCTGCAGCAGTCCACATAACACTATCATCAAACATAAAATGGGAACCCAATATTTTTTCCCCAGCTACTCTCTTAAAACCTACAAAGTCTGAGTGCTTCACAATCTCGTGGTTATCCTCACAGGATCCCATAAGGTAGGCAAATGACCCTATTTATTGATGGGAAATGGAAGACAAGAACAAGACCAAGACTTAGAAACTACTGGAAACTTTGTGTTTCCAGTACTTTATTTTAGATAGTGGAACTACAACTGGTGATGGGTCCAAGCTAGAGACATGACATATGTCACCTGGGGCCTCCTCCAAAACAGTTTATATTTTTTAATCTGCTAACTATTCTTTATGAATTCTGGTTATGTCCACAATAGCTGTGAAAGCCACTCCAATAAGTTTGGCAAAGGAGCAGCTACTTTCTGCTACTCAGGTAAGCTGTTCAACCCTATCTAAAAAAAAAAAATAATCAACACTTCTAGGTCAGGTGCTTTAGGGTGAGGCAGGTTAAAAAAATAAATGGTATATGCAATGCTTAAAAAAAAAACAAACAGCACTCTTCAGAACAAAGAAATTTCACATACAATCTCACACATTATTCTTTCTGTGAAACAAACTTCAGATTCTGTAGTCAAATCCTACTAGCCATAAAAACATAAAACCTCAGATTCAACATATGCTGTTACAAAAAAAATTACCCACTCCAAAACTGCGCAAGCTAAATTCCTTACTCAGCCAAGCCCATAAGAAAACAAGGATCAATGTTTTTCACACCACAAAGTAAAAAAACCTGTGTAATCACAAAAAGATTGAAATTGCTATATGACATCTGGATTTTATCTCTAGAAACTGACAAAACAGAACATGGCTGTTCTGTGATCTTGAGTTTTCACTCTACCTCAGAGCAGACTAGGCAGTTTTTCTTGAAAGCTGGCTTCGAGCCTCTCTAAACAGAGAAAAGCCAAACTGGAGATGGTATACGGTTTCATCACTGCAAATACAGGTGTTGCTGTCATAGTGCATAGAAATGGAGTAAGTAGGGACACAGCAAACACCAGCCAACAAATATTACAGACTGAGGCAATTTTATGTCCAGAATAACGTGGACATACGATTGAGATTTAAATCACAAGCTTCAACTATAGAGGTATAAACTGTCCTCTCCTTTCCTCTTTCTAATACAGGATAGGGTATTATCAAATCATCACGACTGGCACATCTTTTGGAAAACTTCATAAAATGTAATGAAGATTATTTTTTCAGTCTAAGTGGGCAGTCATGATGGCTAATATCAACAGTCACCTTGTGACACAAAAGCTACCATCTGTTTCAAAAAATAAGCACAATTATTTGCTTAATTTTCTTCCCCTTGGGAACAGCTTTGTTAATTTTAAAATGAAGCTTCACATGCTAATGACTGGTAGGAGATGCCTTAGTAGCAATTGATTTTCTATTACAAGCACACTCATTTTCCTGTGAATGAACATCTATTGTACCCGCACCAAAAATAACTTGAAAATGACAAAGACAGGATATTAAATGCCATGTCTATTATATTTACATGGAAAGGTGTCTTGTTTATGTTCCTTTTCTAGGCACATTAATTATCAAAAGGGTCATTGTTAATTTGGTAAAAAGCAATGCCAAAATTATTGCAAAGGAGCAGACTGCTCTAAAGCAATTTATTCATTTTGTTTTCAATAAGGACATCGAAGATTATTATTACAGTGAAGAAGGCTGTAAGTATACAGATATTCAAAAACGCTGCTCTAGCCAAAACTGGGCTTGTTTTATTCTCAGCTATGTGAATGAAGGCTTTGTTTTAACGAGCGAGGATGAACCCAAAGCCTACAATGCTACCATGGACATGTTTTGTCTAGGTTCTCAAAGGAGCTTTGCCAGACCTTGACTTTTTTTGTTTCTCAAGGGTGGAGAGGTGATCCCCATCAAAACACATCTAACTTCAGTAATACAGACAGGAGTTATTAAAAATTCAGCAGAGGGATTGGGATCTAACCACCTTCTCTGCTCCCGGTATGATCTAAGAAATTATCTTTTTTAACATCAAAAAGACATTGTAGCTAAATCTTGCTGAAGCATAAAAGAACTCCAGCTTGCACAGTGATCAAAATGCAGAAGAAAATTCAGTCTATCCAATATGCTGCCATTATATTAGTCACTACTAAAACATAATTTATATATATGTAGGAGATGACCAAGGGCCCAGTCAGTGGGTTACAATAAAATCCACAAATAAGAAGTCAACACATCTGTTATCTCTTCCCTTACTTGCTGGTGCCAGTTGTTCTGTTCAAGTCCAGAGTTTACTCTCCAGGAAAAACCTTGAGTCTGTTATCTGATTTCTTTTCATCATCATTTGGTAAGTTACATTTTGGTGGATGATACTGACTACTTGATTGCCTTTCAATGTCTAGTATACATTTCATGAGCTATTACAATCTAATAGTAGCAGTAGTTTTCAATTTCCTGATTGTCAGCCATTCTACACCCAAGTGACTAATGTTATTGCTTTTTCTCATACTCAGCTGGTATTTTCAGAGCAACATAAGGCTCAGCAAGGATAATCACTCAACCTCCTTCATGATTTTAAAACAAAAAACATCTGCCACAAACAGTGTCAATAAGCCCTCAACAGCTAACAAGAAAATAGGAAATTAATCACTTTCCAAATGATACAGTAAGCAGAATAGCTGATGGAACATTTATCATCATTTCTTCTTCTGTGCATGCTAAAGAAGATTGGATGTAAGTACCTGCCAGAGTTCTTCAACAGCACGCAAAACCATCTTCTAATTTTGTGCTCTGGCCTTTGCTTTATGCCTTAAATGGTGGTCAGTACAATTATTTGCAAGAAGAAAACCAAATTAATTCTTCTCTAGCCCCAAAAGTTCTCTAAACTGGATCTTCTGCTGTGTTTTCACTATAGCAAGGATGTAATGGGTAAATAAAGAAACTTTCCGAGCGCACAGGGCTGGGACAACAAGTTGACCAGAGCCCCCCAGTCATCCTAATGATCAGGAATGAATACAGGAGCCTCCCACTCAGTTCCCATCTTACCCTAAAATATCTCATAGCCAGAGATCTCAAAAATGGCCACAGTACACCATGTTGCTGCAGGAACACTAGGCCATATGGTTGCATGGCCTGCAGATGCCCAGCCTGCAAGCTCTCTAGTTCCCTAACACAAGTAAAAAGTAAATCTAGCTAGAGCAGATCCATAAACCTGTGTTTTTAAATGGAAAATATTAACCAAATGTTGAAAATTGTGAACTGAACTCAGGATCTGACTAACAAGTAACAATAACAACATTCCAACACAATTAGTGTTTCTGAAACTAATTTGTTACTTGTTAGTTTACTTGGAAACTTACACAGAAAGCCCAGTGAAGTCAGCTAGAGCATTATCACTGGGCTGAACGACTTCTAGAGCAGGCACTGTTCATTACAGCACATAAAGTACGTTAAGTGAATGAGAAGTGAAGAGATTTAGAATGAAGTTATTTTTATTGACATAAAAGCCTCTTTCTGTCAAGCATTAACAAAAAAATAGCAAAGGTTTTATATTCTATTCATACAGTCTCTCAAGCCTATGCTTTTTTTTTTTTTATTAGAGTATCATCACAATGGCAGTTCAGGTGAGAAAGTAGCTCCGCTTTGTGGTCCTGTCGCCCAGATTGGCTCACAAGATAACACAGCACGATGTGAAGGCTCTAGCTCTGGAGAATGCATAAATATATAATCTTCATAACATTCACTATTCAGGAACTTTCTGATTTGGATGTACAGGGATCACTTATCCCTTAGTTATTCCTCAGAAGGATTTTAGAAATACCCACTTTGCTCTAGGCCTGCAGACTTGCTCAATGCACAGATATTAAGATCAAAGTTGTTTACTTTCAGAGAGTGCCAAAAATGGAATTTTAGTTCATAAAAAATTTCCACAGCACTCCCATTTCTGAACAAAACAAGTATGTTTCTCCTCCCCGCCTCTCCCCCTTTTTTAATTGTGATGTTTCCATTTGAAATTATTAGGTGGTTTTTTTTCAAAATGACTGAAAATATTTGACTGGTAGGAGGAAGTCTACTGGTATCCACATTGTGACTGCTTCCCTGTGTGCTGAGGGGGCAGGAGATGAGTACAATACTGACAGCTGAATAAAGGCATCTCTATAAAAGAAAGGCACAATAAAATCAAGCAGAAACAGGCCCTAGCATACAACAGAAAGGAAAAAAAATGTACGGGAAACAAAGGAAATAAGGAAGCTGTGAGGAAATACATGGGGAAAGGATGATGGGAGCAGAACTTGGCTTCCTCCTCTCCTCAACCCAGGGCAGGAGGGTGAGAACTCTCTGTGGCCCAGTCTGTGAGCATCCCACGTGATCGCTCGTATTCAGCAGTGGTCAAGGTTTGTTTCTCACAGTCATTGCAAAGTGGGGGAGTGCACCACTCCCCTAGTTAGGAGGCAGCAGCAAAAATGGTTTATAAAAATGGCACGTAAAAAGAGCAGCAAACACTGCAGGGCTCTATGGGAAACACTGTGCCACTAATACCTGCAGCACTGGCTGCAGCCAGGTCCCTGTCCCTTGCTCTGCCTCCCCTCCCTTCCCAAGCGCACCTCTGTCTTAAACAGACATTCCTGAAGTTGCTTCCTCTGCAGGAGCTCTATTCTCATGGAGCAGCCACATTCTGTTGTGGCACTGAAAAGTACAGGGCATCTGAAAAGCAGAACAAGAGGCTTAACTTTTAAGGTCAGGTACTTGAAGGAGGGAGAAAGGATGATGTGGGAGGGTAAGCAGGCTGGAAAATCAAGATACAGCCACACTAATATGCTGCCAGACTCACAAAACATAAAGCACATCTGGGCCATCCACACAACCAGATTAGGAATATGCAATGACAAGGGCTGCTCAATTTCTGTGTCCTTCTCCTAGCACAGAGAAGCATATGGGTCAGGCACCCCTACAGTCTTCCTGAGGACTGTCTCCACAATAAAAGTCAGATGAAAACAAAAGGGAGATCAGTTCACATTGATCACAGAATGGTTTAGGTTGGAAGGGACCTTAAAGATCATCGAGTTCCAACCCCCCTGCCATGGGCAGGGACACCTCCCACTAGACCAGGTTGCTCAAAACCCCATCCAACCTGGCCTTGAACAATTCCAGGGATGGGGCCTCCACAGCTTCTCTGGGCAACCTGTTCCAGTGCCTCACCACCCTGACAGTAGAAGAATTTCTTCCTAATATCTAATCTAAATCTACCCTCCTCCAGTTTGAAGCCATTACCCCTCATCCTATCACTACATGCCCTTGTAAAGGGTCCCTCTCCAGCTTTCTTGTAGGCCCCTTTCAGATACTGGAAGGCTGCTATAAGGTCTCCCTGGAAGCCTTCTCTTCTCCAGGCTGAACAACCCCAACTCTCTCAGCCTGCCTTCACAGGAGAGCTGTTCCAGCCCTTGGATCACCTCCGTGGCCCTCCTCTGGACCCGCTCCAACAGCTCCATGTCCTTCTTCTGCTGAGGACTCCAAAGCTAGACACAGTACTCCAGGTGGGGTCTCACAAGAGTGGAATAAAAGGGGAGAATCACCTGCCTCTACCTGCTGGCCACGCTTCTTTTGATGCAGCCCTGGATGCAGCTGGCCTTCTGGGCGACAAGCATGCATTGCCAGCTCATGTTGAGCTTCTCATCCACCAACACCCCCAAGTCCTTCTGCTCAGGAATGCTCTCAATCCATTCTGCGCCCAGCCTGTATTTGTGCTTGGGATTGCAGGACACTGCACTTGGCCTGGTTGAACTTCATGAGGTTGGCATGGGTCCACCTCTTAAGCCTCTCCAGGTCCCTCTAGATGGCATCCCTCCTCTCCAGTGTTTTGACTGCACCACACAGCTTGGTGTCATCAGCAAACTTGTTGAGGGTGCACTCAATCCCACCATCCATGTCAAAGACGTCAAACAGCACCAGTCCCAATACCAACCCCTGAGGAACACCACTCATCACTGGTTTCCACTTGGACATCGAGCCATTGACCGCAACTCTTTGAGTGTGACCATCCAGCCAGTTCCTTATCAACCAAGTGGTCCATCCATCAAATCCACGTCTCCCCAATTTAGAGACCAGGATGTCGTGCGGAACAGTGTCAAACACTTTGTATCAGTCCAGATAGATGACGTCAGTTGCTCTCCCCTTATCCACCAACACTGTAACCCTATCAAAGAAGGTCACCAAATTTGTCAGGCATGACTTGCCCTTGGTGAGGCCATGTTGGCTGTTACCAATCACCTACTCATTTTCCACTTGCCTTAGCACTGTTTCCAGGAGCATCTGCTCCATGATCTTGCGGGGCACAGAGGTGAGACTGACCAGCCTGTAGTTCCCCAGGTCTTCCTTTTTCTCTTTTTGAAAATGGGGGTTACGTTTCCGCTTTTCCAGTCGGTGGGAACTTCACCACACTACTACAACTTTTGAAATATAATGGAAAGCAGCTTAGCAACTTCATCTACCAGTCCCCTCAGGACACATGGATGGATTTTATCAGCAGTCGGTCTATTTCATTTTCTAAACATATTAACCTCAAAACAAAACCATAGTATCTTGAGGAACCATTTGAACTAGTGTTGCATCTTTCCATGACAATTTTCCTGGAGAAAGCAATAAAAAAAGCTAAAAAAAGAACAGCATGCATGAACTGATGATACCTGAAAAAATTTCTGATTAAATGATTCTCGACTATTTCAAGGCATTATGCAGTTTTGCATGTGTGCATTCATTTCTCATGTTTTGCATAATCTTTCTGATGACTGTATGCACAAGTGTACCATGTAGAAACAGCAGCTAGCCAGTGTGATTACTCATTAAATTTAATGAGCAGGTTAGAATTATCTGCTATAAAACTAAGATGAAAGCAAAATCACAAATTTGAAAGCCAACTAAGGGCTAAAACATATGCAAGCACAGTTAGTTAATACCCTCTTAATATGCACAATGATAAATACTTCATATAGATATACAGCAAATTTGGATGCACGTTACCCAAGTGGAACTCAGCTGTGATGGTGTATGAAATGATACATTTAACTCTAATGAGACGCATAACTCAGAAGAAGCAAAAACACCAAAGTACTTTAAGGCTCTCTTGCTCTGGCAACACTGGAATATTTTCATTCCGTAAGTAGTGATAACCAGATAGCAGTCTGGTTCTTTTCTATTTAAACGCAATGAAGGAATACCGAGCTTGATGTATGCTGTGAAATCTCTGTAAATAAACGCAGGCCAACCCACACACAAGGAGGACAGGGCTGTGACAAGGCAAAAAGCATGAAAAGAGTAAAGCCTAGGGCCTGCAAACACGATGCACATGACAAAACAGGATTACAAAGGAAGAGAAAGATGACAGCTGGGGAAATATCTACACTAAAGCCCTCTTTTAACAGGTGGCAATAAGGACCACTTACTTGGATAGCTTTTCTGAGCAAAACTTCCACCTCTACCGAGGGTGGAGTCTGGGTTGAAACTGGCAGAGAGGGCCCGTTGTGTCCAAGCAGCCGGTTGCCTCGGCGCGGCCCCGGCGGGACGGGAGAAGCAGCGCCGGCCGCCGGGGCCGCCTCGCAGCCGTTGGCTGGGAGCTGTGCCCCGGGTGCTCGGCACCCGCCCCCCACCTCCCGCGCCCCGGGGCTGGAGCTCGGCACAGCTAAGGGCGTGCAGAGCGGTCTGGGGAGCGCACAGCCGACAGAACAGCACGCCCAAAATGACCGGGGTGAAACGCCTGCAGAATTCTCTGTACGTGGAGAAAAGCCCGAGCCCAGCCGCCGGCCGCTCCCACCCGGCAGGCAGACGCCCGCAGGAGGCCGAGGCCAGCGGGGTTTCAGAGCCACCCCTTCTCCCTCAGCGCCCCTCAGCGACGGCCGCGCCGGGCCGCCGCGCAGGCGCAGGCCGGGGCGGAGGCGGGGGGCGTCATCCGCGGCCGTTAGGACCGTTAGCGGCGCACCTGTTTGCCCAGTGGCAGCGCCTGTGAGGCGGCCGTGTTTCATGGGAGCGGGCTGAGCTCGGTCCCGCTAAGAATGTACCAGTCGCAGAGCCTCAGATTTTTATATCTCTGTATGTGGAAGAGGTGGATTCAAGTTTAGTTTGTACCTCTGCAGGTAAGGTAAAAAAAACCAAAATACGAACCTTGTCTTGTCCTCCTTCAGACATACGGACCCATCGCATGTCCTCTGACTCCCAGTGCATGGTGTAGAGAGTTCAGTGCCACCTCCCACTCGTGTTTTCTCCCCTCATGCCATGCAAACACTTCCCACGAGTTAGCACCGATCTGGGGATTATTCTCTGAAGAGCTGGGTGTGGAGGAAAGGGAAGAAAATGGGTTATTCGTTTTCTTTACCTAGGTGTTTCTGTGGTAGAAAGGGCTGCACAGTTCTGCAAAACCTGAGTAGCTGTGGAGCATCTGACAGCAGGTGTGCAAACACTAACAATATTTAAACAACTCTATAAACTAACTAGGGATTTGTGTCATTAGTTTTGAAACACCGTTTAAAGAGTTTTTACACTGAAAACTCTTTCATTGAGACATGACTCGTATGAAGCAGCTTTGCGGTGGATGTGGTAGCTCCTCTTTCATGTAATCTCTTCCTCTGAAAGCTTTGATTGAAAACTAAGCCACAGTCAGGGTTTTGTGGTTGAGCCTGGGAGCTTCCTTCAGTAAACTCTTTCCTGAATTAATTGCCTCTGGAACTCATCACCCATAATAAAGTTTCAGAATCTTTCCCCTATTATCTTCATCTGCCAGGTTAAATTCATCTTTTTGACATGACACCCATTAAACAGTGTAAAAGAGAAGTACAAGCTTCATTACTCAAAAGGATAGAAGAAGCACACAGTGCAATTACTGTCCACAAGTCTTCTTTTGCACTTGCTGAAATCAAATGACATTTCATTGCAACTTTTGAGATAAACAGTTGAAAATAAGGAATCCTCTTGTCCACAGTCCATCACCTTTAAGGACCATGGCAAGGATTCTTCTACATTCACAGTTTTACAATACTTCTATGTAACATGTACAAAAAAGTAAGAGATCTGCACCAGTCCTACACATGGACAAGCAGCAAATTAACAGTTGTAGTCTAGTCTGGGTTCTCTTCCCCTCAGTTCTCCTTAGATATGGATTGTCTTGGGCTGAGGGTGTCCTAGGCAAAGAAATGGAATGGTAATTCTTGCTCAAAGTATTTGGGTGCCAGGCAGGCAGGTGGGGATTGTAGATGAAAACATTCCTGAGCAGGGGAGAACTTCAGACCATGGTAATTCTTAACACAGTGGCAAACCACACATTCTCCTTATTACCACTGTTCCTATCTGGATTGCAAAACAAAAGTCTTACCCTTAATGAGCTAGGATCCAGTTATACAGAAAATCCAAGGACACATTTGAAATACCTAGGGATGAAAGGAGAGAAAGATTAAGATAGTTCTGAGCTGTATCCCTCCTGAAAATAAATGCAACTTTTTTTATCTGTTAGAGGTCTTCAAAACATCTTAAAAAATATACAAAAAGCAAAAAAAACCCACTTTAATTTTCTGTATATGCTTTCATGAAAACACTATTGAATTCACAAACGTTGCTTGTACAGTAAATATAAAGCTTGGTATAGCTTACAAGTATCCAAAAGTTTTAAAGTCATTCCAAAGAAACTGTTTCAGTAGGCCTAGGTTTCTTGCACACGAGTGCAATACATTTCATTTTTCAACTTTTTAAAGGCTTTTAGTTGATGCTTGGAAAAAATATCCCTTTAGTCAATAACTCGTCATAAACATATGCCAGTATAAAACATATAAAAGATACTTTTACAGAAGTTACTCACATTAATATAATTTCATTAATGTTCACTCTTTACTGTGGTGATATAAACTACTTATAAAGACTTTTGGTCTAATTTAACATCATTTGCATGTTTTGTGATGATATCAAACCAAGACTGCAGAGATCTACTGAAGGCTGATACCAGGGAAAGTGAAAGGGGAATCAGAGCCATTCTGCTTATTCTGACTGCTGTTACGGTAACGCGATCAGTACCTTGACAGATGATAAGAAAAATCATTTTGCTGATTGACTTTTCTTCAAACCTAAGGCTGTGGGCAATCAAAGAAAATTCGAACATCTGTCTGAGCTTTTGATTGCCACGCTCACTGATATAGTGCACCCAAATAAGCAACAATTAGTCAGTACAGCTTGTGTCAAAAGACCCATCAAGTTAATTCAAATTAAGTCAGGGTAAATTGAATCCAATTGGCATTCATGCATATTTGTATGCATAGTTTAAATAAGCTTCTTCTGCACTACATTATCCTTTATTTACAAGCAAAACACATGCAAGGTTTTGTGTTTTAAGTAAATATTTTCAAAAAGTTTTTGACTCCTGACAGCCAAACTTCTGGGAAAAAAATCTGTGTACTTCAGAAGGACATTTCCAGACTCACAAAGAAAAAAATTTTTTGGCTTCCTCAAGTTCATAATTCTCACTTGCTAATAAATTTCACAAATTTGGAGAAGCTGTTCTTAAGCATTTTGTCAGTAACATTACAATAATACCTGACTGGTATTTGGGTAAACTTAGTAGCTAAGGTGGTCAAGATAACTACCAGACTGTAGTAAGAAAGGAAACGCCTAAAACTGAAGACTAATGTCCTCATGCTTTCACTTGATTCTGAGTGTAGAACCCTGGGAATATTTATTTTCTTTCCAAAAAAACTAGCATCCTTTTTTGGATTCTGTTTATTGCAACAGTAAGTTAGGTCACATGAGAACCTGAGATTAAAAATACTCAAAGACAAAACTGAAGTTGTTTGCTTGATTTTTTAAAAAGATAAATTTAGAACAAGAAAGTAAATTTGATTTTTTAAATTCTAGCTCCTTGCAGAAAATAAATTTTAGTCTTTGCTTGGCAGGTATAAATACCATTGTTTCCAAGTTAACCTTTTAAAATTTTATTTGTGGAAATCTGTTCTTGCTAGCAAAATGGTGACAGACTCTCTGGCTGAAGTGCTATCAGTGCTCAACAAACTAGACTGAAATTTACTGTAACATCAGTTAACTCAATCTATCTGACCTGATTCTAAAATCATGTTACAAAATCCCAGGAACTGTTCTGCAACATATTCAGATGTGTTCACCTAAAGCAAAACAGTGTTTCTCACACTCTGTGATGGGAAAGGGTCACACACCCAGCCTCAGCTGCAGCATTGCTTATGGGGTGATACCTCACTCTGCCTGTGGCCCCAAGTTCCCAGTGTTGTCAGAGCCAGGGAGCTTCAGAGCTGTGCTGGGAATATTTAAAATGCAGATACAACAGAGGAAGGACCATGTCAGAGGAGAAGGTTGGGTGAATCAGTCCATGAGCATGGGACTCGGTGTTCTGTGTTATCAGCTGCCACAGGTGCAATAAGTGTGGCCAAGCAGCTGTTATATTCTTTTTTCTGAGAGTCCACTTTGTTTTGGAGCCAAGAAATAGGTTTATGCTGTTCATTGACTCCTGTGAATATTAAGAATCCAACACCCTTGAGAATAATCAGATGAATTAATTAGAAAACTGTTACTATGCTGCCTTCATAAATCAGGGGATTAGCTTGTGATCCATAACTTCAAACAGTATTTTAGCAGCTGTTTTGTTGAAGTTCTTTCCTGTAAAATACTAGCCCCTCTTACACATCCATCTTCTGATTCAGAGGTTACGAGTTCTCCTATTAGCGTTACCTTTAGAAATATATTTGATGAAAAATCCCTTAGATAGTCTAATGATATGGTCCAGTTGCTGTCAGGTGCACAGGCCCTTTACAAATGCTGCTGAAAAATCAATACCAATCCTTCAATGCCTTCAAAGGATGTGGAGTCAGGGCCATAATAATAGTGATTGTCTCCAGCAAATGACTGTTCAGTGATCATTCTGCAGTAGCCTGGAAGTCCAAATTCCCCTCAATAACTCTCAACATTGACGCATGCTGGGAACTGTAAAATCATCCCTAGCAAACAGGCCAGTAGCTGCACTTTCTAGCTAGTCAAGTACCTACTTATTTACTCCATTGCTTGCTCATTATTGGCCTAAGATTTCGGAGAAGAAAGTCTGCTAAAAAAAGTAAGTTCAAAAATACTGGGTCAGCATTTCAGACATGTTCAGCACACAAGGGAATACTATGGACCATAAGAGAATCAGCTGGCAGCTCCTCAATTTGCCTGTTTTATTTAGGGATTTGAAAGTAGACTAAGGAGAATAAATTTTCAAAGACTGGTGGTAGGGAAAAAAATAATTCCAAATCATAAACAGCAAAGCAGTGTTTGTAGTTATGGTCTCTGATATTTATTCTCTGGGTAAAGCAGCCTTGCTTGCTTGGAATCAGCAGCAGGAGCAGGGGAATATTTGGCAAAGCTTGAAGTAATGTGGCAATTGCTTTATTGATAGCACTCTGACTGTAATATGTTACATGGACCATTTTTTAATGCATTTGCAGCAGCATGTGATGAATAAATACAATAAAAATATCGAAATGTACTTGAAATTTCTTTTTTTCAAAGCTCACTTTTATTCTTACTGTGACACAAACCAGTACTGATTGTGCAAATGAGATTTTCAACTCTACATCAAATCTACATCAGTGAGAAAAATAATCTGAATGTAAGTGACACTCTTCCATTTATTGACATATAGAAACCCTTCATTAAATTATATGTCCCTGTCTAGCTACTATTGATTTTCTTTTGCATCAGTTTAGCAATAAGTTGGAGTATATAAGGTGTTAGCCATGAAATATAGCAGTTTATTACTTCTGATTAAAAGCAACAAAAATTTCATATGAAAATTTTGTAATTGGTGGCTGAAACTAGTTCTACTAGACATGTAAATAAGGGCCAATAAAAATTAGAACACAAATCTACAGAAATGGTGAACATATTTTTCAAAAATTGTTGCTACAATAAATTAGTTTATTATAAGAGTTATCACCTGTCAGGGAATCAAACCTTAAAGGTTTCCAGAGGTTCTGATTTTCTGATTAGTATTGTGATTTATTTTATAGCCCCAAAATGTACATTTCTAAGGAAAGTTCATCTATGCGAGCTTACTTTTCTCTTTTTTTTTGGAGAGCTTGGAAAGGAGAGGGCGCTATACCTCAAAATACATGTGGGGAAAAAAATCTGAAGAAATTAACTATAGAGAAGGTCAGAAATAAAGACAGATGTAGTCCCAAATCTCAGGTTTGAAGAGGCTGCTGAGACTCGACTTTGGGGCATAGCAGTGCTGATTTTATAGAGATTTCTGTCTCCTTTGGCAGGTCCATTTTGGCACGCAGGGTCCTTTCTCCACACATTTAGTCTGTTCTCCTGCCTGGTAGTGAACAGGACGTATGAGGGTGTGAGCAAAGGGTGTTAATGGGGATATAGTTGAGAGAGAAGACAGAGGTTCTCTAAATACCTTCTTAACAGCAATTTGCAGGGTAGGAATTTATGTCATTGTATTGCAGGCCTGTGCTGAGAAAATGGATGGAGAATTGCCTGCTTCCCTGCATCTCTGCATTTAACCAGAGATTTTCTTTCTCATCCTAGGGCAGGGGCTGATATGCTGCCAGCATGAGTGCCGACGCAGCATGTGCTACAGCAGTGAAAGCCTTGTGGGGATGGGGACATGAGCTCTTTTCCCACTGCCTCTGTGAAATTTGTTGTCCATGCAGCACAGTGACAATCACTGTAAGTCCTTGGTGGCCTAGAGCTTGTCATGCTTATTTGTTATTCACGGTCTGACCAGTGTTCACTCATTAGTACAGGCTGTATCTGTGGTTGTTGTTCTGTCAACGTGTCAGATCCAGCTGCTTTCTACTAGGGTTAGACTGCATATATATTTTTCTATCTCTGCAATGGAAGCTAACATAATATTTTCACTTACCAAGTAAGTCTTTTTTTAAAGCTTGCGCCATATTTGTCCTTTGTAGATGCAGAATGTTGCTGTCTAATCTTTGACAGTATGAACAGAGAACAGAGCAATCAAAAGGCTTTCTCAGGGCTAGAATTTTGAATCTCTGTGTGTGTTGTACATGCATGCGCAGGTTTTCTCTGTAATGCTGGTTGCATATTGGCATTATTATAGCTTGCATCCAGTTCCCCATTTTCAAAAACACTTGTGTCTATTAGCTATTGATGCTCTCTTTCTTGAGGTTTGAATGTCCGCTAACATCAAAGAGGATATTTCTTTCAGTCTCAGTGGATGCTATCCAACCACAGCAAGTATAGCTTAAATTTCGTATTATCTCATGCCTTATCCAGAGATTTCATTTTCCTGAAACAATTTGAAACCAATTGAAATCACTTCAGCATTTCCTCATAGGAAGTGTTCCTCATCTTGTTACAGTTGTCATTGTTGATTCTTTTTAATTTGTCCACATCTCTTTTTTAAAAATAATGTGCTACCAGAATTAGCTAGCTGACACCTCACCTGTACTGAACAGAGGAAAAATTACTTCCTAGGCTTTATATATGTCAGTCTTTTTCTTGCAACAGCCTCACACTCTAACCCCCATATTCAGTTTGTGACTCATTGTAAGCTCCAATCCTTTTCTACCTTGGTGATGCGTGGATGGTGAGACCATCTGTATTGCACATTTAATTTATTTTTTCACAAGTAGGACTTTTGCACCCATTGCTGAGTTCTGTCTTACAGCCTTCAGACCAAATCCACCCCTTTGTCTAGATGATTTTGGACTCCGGACACTTTCTGTCTTCCTTCGTACTTCTCCTGACTCAGTGCCACACGCACAATAAGTCTGGCTCTAAGCAGTATTTTCTCTAACAATGCAGGAGATGGCACAAGGAATTTGCCTAGAAAATTTGAGGCCCTCTAGCCTTCACCTCTGCATCTTGCTCCTTGGAGAACAAACCACTGAAAGCTGTTTCAAATAGGGCCTTTCAGCCGCTGTGTACCCACTTATGGTATTTTCCTAGAGCTCAAGTTTCCATGGTTTGCGTATGAGAAAGTTGTAATGAACTGTATCAAAAGCCTCAGCACAGACAAGATGTAACAGCCATTGCTTTGACTATCCACTGAGGTAGCTGCACCATTGAAATAAAAGATGGGCTAGACTTGTCAAGAGCAAGTCATGTAAAGCCAATGTTGACTGTTCCTTACTATCTTATTATCTTCTGCATCCTGATAATGTATCAAAAAAAACAAACAAAAAAAACGGTACTTTTAACTTCTGATCTGCTTTTCTGTTCTCAAATAAAATTAGTAACTACTCTCTCATAATTAATCTTTATGAAGAATGATATAAAAATGCATTGAATGCATGAGCCTACTCCCTGTTACCTGCTATTCCTGTATTTATTCATTCAGCATCAGATTTATATTTTCTGTTTTCCTCTTTCCTTTTCAATTGAGTTAGTAAAAAAAACCCACAACTCATTGTCCTTCAGTTCTAAATTAATCAGTTGACGTTAACCTTGTGATTTAATATTTCCAGGATCTGTTGCCACATGTGTTTGCCATTCCTCTCTGCTTCTTCTCAAGTGTGCTTCTACGTTTTATACAATGTCTTTATTTTCAGATCAGGAAAGAGTACCATTGATCCATTACTGCATTTCTCTCTTAACAATGTGCTGTATCTTTGCATAAAACATAGCACACACAAGCTGCTTTGGACCAAGATGGTCTTATGAGTAAGACTTAGTAATTACTTATAAGTAATTACCTTATATAAGTATTTATACCTTTTATATATATCTACACCTTATACCTATATGTATACACGTGTATATATATACACCTATATATATATATATGCACCTTATACCTGTATATACCTTAAATAAGTAATTACTCATAAGTAATTACCTTACTGACAGCTAACATGAATTCTAGCAGTGTTTATCCACTTCATTGGGCTTCACTACCATAGCAATCCTAGAAGATAATATTTGTGACTGGGTGAAAAAGGAGATCATGTTGCATCTTTGATGCTGTTTGTTTTAAATGATTGACATTCTCAGGATCTGAATAGTGTTCCATGTTCACTGCCAAACTGACAGAAAGTTCCAGTCATGGTTACAAGGGTCTTATACAATACAAGACACCATTTAAAATTAATAACAAGTACAGTCAATGTACCACAGAAAGCGGTCCAATATATTTTCTGTAGACTTGTTGCCTTGAATGATTTGCCCATCCTCAAAGATACACAAAGGTTTTCCAGTATCTCTTATGTTTGCGAAGAGATCAGGCTTTTCTTAAGGTCTGCTCCTTGGTTGAATCAATGCTTGCCCAACACATACAATTCACTGTCAAAAATGAAAGTCAGTACAAAGTCCTGTCTCTCCATGGAATTCCTGGAAAATGGATGTCCCAACTTTCATAAGAAAGTTCTTGGGATACAGAATAGACATCCTCGCTACATTTATGCTTCACCTTATCAAGACTTCTGAGTAAAAATATTTGAAAAAATTGTCCATATATATGCATAGATCTACTCCTAGTGATGCCACTTGCTAGAAGACACAGTGAAATAATGATATAATAAGAAAAATATCTTTAGAAATATAAAGTCAGTGATGGTTTTGTATGTTAGCAGTAGAAGTACAAAATAAATATCAGAGATCTCTCAACTGTTTTTTAATGCTGCCTTGGATTTAAAGTATTTTTATTTCAACCATCTCTCAAGTATTAAAGTTTATTTCCTACTAGTATTCCTTCCAAATTAACTGTCTTAGTTTAAAAAAAAACCAAAAACCTTTGTGCAGACATGCTGTACTACCATGTTGAACTCTACTGCTCCATTAACCATGATAAAATCATTTTCATTGTTTTTTTCTTTGTGCATAATATAGTGTTTGTGTGAATGCTTGTTGCAACTGGAAGTATGTTGTGCCATCTAGCAAATGACAGTTTAAGTTATGCAATGCATAAAGATTAGACTAGAGAAAATCTTACTGTGATTTCACAGCCAGTTTCATTGAAAACTGTTCTCTGAAATGACCACTCTCTTTGTGACAACTGTTCTAATAAGACATTCTGGTAGCTTTGGGGTTTTGTTTGTTTCAAAGTACTTAAGGAACAAATGGTGTGCCCAAATATATTCTCTGCAATAAGCATATGTTAGTGAAATAAATTAGACTAAGTACCTACCCAGGAGTAAAATTAGGTTTTACAGGCATGAGTGCTACCAGAGCTATTAGACTCAGGGAATCCTTTACCATGTAGATCTTAGTGATATACTAATAATACGGTACCTTAAGGAACCTGTTGGCTGAATCAGTCAAGTCCGTCTCAACTGTATGTTAGTGAAGTCATTTTATCCTCATAAGCTGATTTCAGGCCACTAAGACAGCCTTCTGCTTTGCAATGTGTATAGCCGTTACATTTCCCTCCATTCATTTGTCTTCATTCAAAACAACACAACCACCTTGGTGCTTATTGCTGTTATCAAGAATGTGGTCTACCTTAATACAGTGTCAAATGAAATCAGAGTCATGTGGATGATAGCAAGAGAAACCGCATCAGCGTGCGCGACGTTATCATGTAGATGAGAAATATAAATGAGGGATGAAATGCACTTTAAGCGAACACTCAGATGGAAAACAAACGTGCCATTGCAGACAAACAATTTCTGAAGCAGCTGCGTAGGAATCCTCGTTCACTTGTCATTCTTGTTATAGGATTGAAAATCAGAAAAAATCAGAATTGTTAATAAATCAAGAAATAGCAGATATTTTCACTAAAAGTGCTTCTATTGTAATGAAATCCTTATCTTTCACTGACAAGAAGACAAGCATTATAAAACATATTGGGTTAACTGCATGAACATCCTAAAAGCTTGTGTATTAAAGCTGTTCATTTGGCCGAGAGACTAATAGGCCTAAAAGCTTTCTAGCTCATTTTAACACCTTCTGTTTTTCTCATTAATGCTGGCACTGATATTCAGTTATTATTCTAGGAGCCGATCATATTTACAAAACCTTGCTACTTTTCCTCTTTAGAGACCACATCTGAATCATGTTTGAATATCTAACAGATGTTCAAGATATTCAGTTCTTGGAAAGATGCAACAGAGCCTTTAAACACAAGGCAATTTGAAGTACCTCTACGTTCTCTAGCTACTGTGCCTAAAAAGGAAAATGTTTCTTGAAGATACTGTCTCATATAAGTGCCAGCTGCTGGCTTTATCCTCTGAATCGGCTTGTGCTGACCATTGCGGAGTTAGGGTCCTAGACTAGGCTAATCCCATACAGCATTACAAAGTCTATATGTTAAATTTGTCCCCAGTATTTATCATGCTCAACATTTCCAGTGCTGCTTTTGACATTACAGTCTTCTTTTACTACCAGTCCTTGGCTTCCAACCTTGGTAATAGAAGAAATGTAACTACTGAGGTCTAAGAGTATGAATGGGAGAGGGTAGTTTTGCATTTACAGCACTGAGCTTAATAAGTTTAAAAATGCACACTCAAGGAAATATGTTTATTTGACTGAATATTCCTTACTTCACTAAAGAATCAACATTTATCAGCATCTCAGGTTTCCTCCTCCGCTCTCATATACAATGACTTCATGGGGTCTGTGCATAGGTAAAAAGGTTAGTGCTCTTTTGGAAGCAAAGTGCTTTGTCACCATGCAGCAGCGGATGGGCTTGAGGAATCGAAGGACCTGCTGAGATTAGATCAGATGCAGGTGTGTTTTAGAAACACTTGTCATTTTCATTTTCTCTGAATAAGAGAAAATTTCATTTTATCAGGATAAGAAACATCTTCATTAAGGATGGATGCCTATATGCACTCCTTTCCTTTCTGTGTGCCTTACTTTCCTTCTGGATTATCCATAGGGAAGTTAATAAGATGCTCAAAATGAACTTCATGAGAACATGCAAAACCAGCAGGTAGGCTAGAAGAAATTACTCATGTCTCACTGGCATTGCAGTCACATATCTGTACATGGAGATGATCTTAAATACACAGCTAAGGGTAACAAGACTGATGCTACTCAAACTCAGAATGCCTCAATACATCATTTGGGTCAAATCATGACTACTTCCAAGAGACTAGTCCCGGCTACAACCACCACAAATTGTGATTTTGCAAGTAAGCAACATTGTCCAGTAGATGATATATCTGTGTCCTTATATGGTAACTAAACTCTTATTTTCTACATTTCTGATGCTAACAGGCCTCTTTCCTAACTTTTTTTGATATGGCCAGCTTTGGAACCTGCTGTCTCTTTGGAGAGTTTCTTAACTCTCTTCCCTGCCTACCCCTTCATACCCCTTTTCCAGAAATATATTCCCAAGTATTCATATTTGCTGTTTTGAGCCCAGGCTGGGACTGCATAAATCAAATCTAATCTGTTAAATTGCCAACTGCTGAACTAATCTGTTTTTTTCTGTGTATGTCTATACGTACCTGCCTTTTTAGATCCCCTGATCAATGAATGTTATTGATGGCTCACCCCAGTATCGGCACTAGAGCTACATCTCTTGAGTAACTTGGCCTATTCTGCTCTCTGAAGAGGGATGAAGAGCATCAACCTGACATCCCACTACCCTTGTAATCTCACCAAATCAGGAACAAGTTCATGCAGGACAGCATGCTCTGATTCTGTCAGCATTTACACTTAAGGCAAAAATGGGGCTGGCTTTGATGACTAACACTAAAAGGACGGTAACATATAAAACTTTGCTCCAATTTAAAAAAAAAAAAAAACACATTTATTTCAAAACCTCAAACAGAATTATAGTCAGAAATCTGAAACCCCTTTTTGTTCTTCCCAAATTAGATCACATACTTATCATTATAGTCACCATTTTATGGATACATGGAAACAGGACATATGGCTGACCTTCAAATCAGCCCTCATCTTGACAAACTAGATCAATGTATTATCCAGGCCTGTATTTCTCATTCTGTTTCAACAGTCAAATAGAATTTGTTTGTTATGATATATAAGAACTCTCTGATGACAACAGAAAATAAGATACATGCAGCCAGGTTGCAATGTACGTATTCTCAAAATTCTCTTTGTTTTTTTAAAGAACTACAAGTTTCCAAGCTGCTTGCATGAATAATGTCTTCATTTTTCAAAGGCACACTAGAGTATTCATCATGAAATAAAATGAAGTAACACATTATTAGATGGGGAGCTCATCTGTTTTAATATATGACATTCAATCATGTAAATAGTTATTAGGATTTTACAGCCTTCACAAACTGAAATCAAGTGTTTACAGTGTTTCCTGGTCCTTAGTTACAGATTAATGACCATTGTGTTCTCTGTGTGGGAAGATCATAGGAGACCTCAAATGATATGGGGTCTCAACTTCAACAAAAATGTAAACCAGAGACAGAAACTTCTGGACATAAACTCTATAACTGAACTGCAAAACAAGCACCCAAGTGGTTTGCCACCACTTGGTGAAGCTGACCTTTGTTCTATTGATGTGTTAAAAAAGAGTCTTGACTGGAAGTTTCTCCTAATTTGTCTTTATGGACATAGAATGATTGAGAAACTGTAAAAAAATTCTCTTAAACTACATGTTCAGATAGTTAGGATTCTAACAAATGAAATTATTTTAAACCCAGAGTACCTTTCAAAGCCATAAATGTAATTGAGATTACCTTGTTGTGAAAACAGGTGAGGAGTGGGTTTCTGAAGTCATTTGTATGCCTTAATAAGTTCGCATTCATTGTCATGAAATAAGTCAGCCAGATACACTCCTTCGTTGAAGTACATAAGTAAGTTTTGGGAAAGAACACATGCTGTGAGGAGGTATCCTTAGGCCACCAGTAATTAGTTCCCGTAAGAATACTGTGCCCATGAGATGCGGTTAGGATTAGTTAATGTACTGCACTTTGAAGATGTAAAAAGATTTCAAAGAGCTAATTGGTACTAGATTATCCACTACACTGGGATTTCTGTATTACCATTTTCAACTATCTTGCTCTAAACATAAAGCAATAAATAGATATTCGGACCAATTTGTAAGTTATTTTTGGCAACTGTTTAGTTATTGCATCTATTACTTGAAAACACAAAATACAAGTTTTCACTATGAATGTCCCTTGCATGTAAGGAATGAAAACCTTGTTTTCCATTTAGAAAGGAGCCTGAAAATCTGTTTGTTTTTCTTTTTCTGCTTGTTTACTCCCTAAAAAAGTTTGTGGTCTGTATAAAAGAACAGAATTGTTAGAAGTAACTGGAGCAAGTTCTAGTAATAGTACCACCTCAAGCAGGGGCCTGGAGTTGATGACTCTTGGAAGTCCCTTCCAAGCAACAGTTCTGTGATTGGTGACCTCCTACTGCAATTATTGAAGTTACCCAAGAATCATCCAAGAAAAGAGGTTATAGGGTCCTAGTAAAAAAGTTAAATATTGTAGAACCCCCAAATGTAGAAATAAACCCAAATACTGACATGCTAATGCAAAAAAAAAAAAAAAAAAAAGAGAACATCCGTGTAAGAAAACATATGCAATCCTCAAAGCTACATTATAATTTCAGTATTTCCATTGAATTGTACATACTAAATAGAGTAAAGAAGGAACCTACATCTTTTTTCCTTGCAAGTCACCTTAACAGAAATCAGATCCATTTACTTTATCACAATAAAAGTCTGTGCACAGATTAAGTATTTAATAAAAGGTACCCACATCAACTGTCATCTGCATTTTGAAAATAATCACGTAATTTTATATAAAAGGATTACTTCAAGGATAAGTATTATCACTTTAATATACTTTTCTCCATTTGAGATTTTCCTCCTCAAAATTTCAGCCTCAAGTCTTTAAGCTATAAGAAGAAATTTTCTTTTATTTGCCCTATTCCAGCACCCTTTATATAAAGACATTCAACTCAACTCTTTAAGCTGACAGGGTTTGTAACTGGTTGGATAGGCTGCAGGTAAAAATTTAAAATATACTAAATTCTTCTCTAATACTTGGGTCAGTGTACTCCCAACAGGTCAGGAAACTGATACTTTACTCTTTCAGCCTGAGAGCACACCTTAATGTAGACAAGCTAAAGAGAGAACCCAGCACGAAGGCCAGCTTTCCTCCCTCATAAACATATGTGCAACCAGTTTATAAGCATGTTCTACTTCTTTAATGAATAAATAGATCATAAGACCACTACAGTTTCAGCTGCAGCAATTCCAAGGGACTTAGTTTCAGTGTAGGTAGAAGAATTGGCGAAGGCTTCAACTGCTCCTATTTTTAAAATCTAGAGATTTATGGTTCAACTTGTGTACTTGCCAATATTGAAGGCGTCACATATGTAGCAATAATCTTGCACAGGGATTTTCCCATGTTTTTGGACTGGAACCTCAAAGAGAATGACATTTGAATCATGGTGATTTTGCTATGAAACAAGAAAGTGGGAGCTACATTAACCAGAGTCAGAATTCAGTTACTATATCAATTCCCATGAACTGAAGTGACCACATGAAACAAGTGACCATTGCTCTGCTTGTCCATAAGCAATACTAACATCTTCTTCCTGTGTCTCCCTGTTTCTTCCCCTTTAGCTTTAAATCCCTCTCCTTTATATACCACTATCCACATATTTTTAATTTATGTGTGCCAAATTACTGCTTGGCTGCTCATCTCATCAACATATGGTAGCTCTGCTGGCTGGTGGCACAGACTTTATATCTAGGGACCAATTACATACCATCTTGTAGCTGGCACAGTTATTTACACGTCTTAAAGACAATTACAAAATATTGCCTCCTTAGAATATCCTCATCAATGACAATGTTTTATCCAGATCTACTTAAAGCATTTGATCTTAATTTTTTTCACTCTGTAGTGGGTCATAATTTCAAAAGCTAAAATAAAGCCTGATGCTAGATCTGGCATTATCATTCTGATCTTGAATCTTCCATTTTATCTGGAAATTTCTCTTCAACTGTAGGAATTTGTGAGATAAAAAAACTTTTAAATACTTACATTTTTTCCCTCCAAAAATAAGACAAAAGGTAGATTTCTACTCTAATTTTATTTGGAATACTAGATTCCCTCTTTCAGATGTCCAGTGAGAAAAGTGCATAGAATGAGTGCGCTCCTCTTGAGAACAAAATCTAAGGATGTTTCTGAGCTTGGAGGATCTTTTGTGCCAAAGTTTGAGTCTCTAGTAATCATCTCACAGCTGTTCAATAATGAGGCTGATTTTTGTATAGATGTGTGAAGTCCTTCATGTACATAAGCCAAGAAACAAAGCAGAGCTGCTCATTTGAGCTTTTCTAATTGTTCTTATACCAGCAGCTTAGGAATTCTTGCAGATGGGTTTGTCATAATACTTTGTTGGCATTTTTTTATAACAATTGCCTCTTCAAGCTAAGCAAACCCTGGAGAAAAAGAAAGCTGTGGTGAATACAGATGCAATGTTAATTAACAGACACTCTAAATGTGAATGTTTTAGTAAGAATTAAAAAAAAAAAAAAAAAACCAAAATAGTAGCACATTGACATGTGAAGCAGCCAGGAAATATTTTGAAAATCAAGTTTTATTCCCCTGGAAATTTGACTCTCTGCATTAGAATATATTGAGTTGAAATGCTAGGCAGCAAATTAAAGGCAAGGGCTTTGTGTGTACGCCTATGCATTATTGCTCTGGTGATGATGTTTACCTCAGCTGCCCTTTGGGTAGCCTGCAGAATTTGGACAATATTATAATCTTACTGGTAATTTCTAAGCTCTAAAATACTACAATACAAAGTATTAGGAGCTGTCCTCTGGGAGAGATTTCCTAATCAGGCAGCCCAAGTTAATTATTAAAGACATAGTAGTTTTTATGCTGCTGTCTGTCTCATGTCTGTAAGCAAAACAAAGGAAACAACATCAGCAAGGGATATACTTTGCTATGTTCTACCACTTTGAAGAATGCCAAACCATCTGTATATAAGAACTGACTAGAGAAACTCATGTGAGCTCTTCTGCAGAAAAAAAAACCAGTTAATAAAATCAAAAGACAAATGAAAACAACTGGTTCCACTACAATATTGTCTCTGGAGACATCTGATATTGTCCTCAAGTAACTAGCAGTGCTAATATGTAATGTTTAAACTAATTGTCTCTCAGAGGTGAGGTCTGGAGGTAGATACAGAGATTTTATTAATCCCCCACTAGAATCGATTTTACTATGCTAATATTAGTTCTTTTTCTCCATCTTGCTCTGTCCTTAGGGTCAGGCTGTACCTAAAACAAATATCACCTAAAAAGGAAGCAATAACAGAGCTGGTTGGTTTGGTTTGTCTTAATCTAGTTAATTACTTCAGCCTGCACTTGCTTTCCCCTTTCCTTTTTCAATTTCCTAGACCAAGACAATGAATTGTTATTGCCAAAGGAAAAGGAGAAAGAGAAAGGGAGGGGTGGAGAGAGAGAGGAGAGAGTCTTCATTTGTCTGCATTTATCTGTATCTCTTAACTTATGCTTTGCATTTGGATTGTTTTGGTGCTAAAAATACCTCATTAATAAGTAAAAGTAACCTTCTAACTCTGTGTTGCCTTTGATCCCAAAGAAAACCAAAAGATCATGCAAACCTAAAATAAAATGCAATTAATCATCAAGCTCTGGGGATCATTTCACCAAAGCAATTGATTTCACTTCACCACTGCAGCCACCTCTCATTGGCAACATATCAGCTGTTTAACAGCACACTCATAAAACAAGATAACAAATTACCTCAACATTTCCTAGGGAATAACCTTTCAGTCTTTCACTAGAAGAAGACAGGTCAAAAATTACCTTTTTTCTTTTTTTTTTTTTTTTAACTTCCATTCATATGAGCTCTAGTATACCTAAAAGAAATGTATTATAAAAAGAAGGGAATCCATCTGAAAATTTCATACATCAGAATGTATGGCTTAAGTTTCAGTAAATATTTAACGGGATTTTCAATGACTGTAGACAACAAGGATTTGAAGTTTTCACATCAAACTGCATTTCTACATAACAGCATGCTAGGAAATAGATTTCAATAAGATACAGGACTTGATTCACATGTGCAGGGCTTCCATCAGTGAAGATATTCTATCCAAGTGTGATCCCAGTAGAAGTATATGCAGGACTTTGAGGACTCTGGTGATTTACCTTGACACAATAGAGAGTTCTGAGCTTGACAAGGGACACTCCTTACCTAAGGAGGGAAGAAGACACTGTCCAAAAACATAGAATCATAGAATCATAGCATTTTTGAGGTTGGAAGGGACCTTTAAGATCATTGAGTCCAACCTTTAACCTAACGTGACAAAAGCACTTCTAAAACCATGTCCCCAAGTACCACGTCTGTCCTTTTTTTAAACACCTCCAGGGATGGCGAATCCACCACCTCCCTGGGCAGCCTGTTCCAATGTTTGATAACCCTTCCAGTGAAAAAAATTTTCCTAATGTCCAAGCTAAACCTCACCTGGCATAACTTGAACCTATTTCCTCTCATCCTATCACTTGTCACTAGGGAGAAGAGGTCAGCCCCCACCTCTCTACAACCTCCTTTCAGGTAGCTGTAGAGAGTGATAAGGTGTCCCCTCAGCCTCCTCTTCTCCAAGCTAAACAACCCCAGTTCCCTCAGTCGTTCCTCTATAAGACTTGTCCTCCAGACCCCTCATCACCTTCGTTGCCCTTCTCTGGACATGCTCCACCACCTCAATGTCCTTGTTCTGGTGAGGGCCCCAAAACTGAACACAGTACTCGAGGTGGGGCCTCACCAGTGCTGAGTACAGGGGTATGATAACTTCCCTAGTCTTGCTCACCACACTATTCCTGATACAGGCCAGGATGCCGTTGGCCTTCTTGGCCACCTGGGCACACTGCCGGCTCATATTCAGCCGGCTGTCCACCAACATCTCCAGGTCCTTTTCTGCCAGGCAGCTTTCCAGCCACTCTTCCCCAAGCCTGTAGCGCTGCATGGGGTTATGACCCAAGTGCAGGACCTGGCACTTGGCCTTGTTGAACCTCATACCACTGGCCTCAGCCCATCGGTCCAGCCTGTCCAAATCCCTCTGTAGAGCACTCCTACCCTCAAGCAGATCAACACGCCCACCTAGCTTAGTGTCATCTGCCAACTTACTGAGGGTGCATTCGATCCCCTCAACCAGGTCATTGATAAAGATATTAAAGAGAACCAGCCCCAGCACCAAGCCCTGGGGAAAACCACTTGTGATTGGACGCCAACTGGATTTATCTCCATTCACCACCACTCTCTGCGCCCAGCCATCCAGCCAGTTTTTTACCCAGCAAAGAGTACATCTGTCCAGGCCATGAGCAGCCAGTTTCTCCAGGAGAATGCTGTGGGAAACAGTGTCAAAAGCTTTGCTAAAATCCAGGTAGATAACATCCACAGCTTGTCCCTCACCCACTAAGAGGGTCACCTTATCATAGAAGGAGATCAGGTTTGTCAGGCATGACCTGCCTTTCACAAACCCATGCTGACTGGGCTTGATCACCCTGTTCTGCTGTATGTACCATGTAATGTCACTGTGGATGATGTGTTCCATGACCTTCCCAGGCACTGATATCTTCTCCAAAATAACCAGTTCATTTTCTAGTCTTGCCACACATTTTTGGTTCTGTCTTTTACAAAGCTTTGAGTTTCTCTTTGCTCTGTTTCTCCATGTGTTGAACAGGAAAGTGATTCCTTTTCTTTTTCTCTCCTCTCTTTTGGGTTAGGGCCACATCTTACTTTCACTATGTACATAAAGACACAAAATTCTCTGTTGACGTTGATGCCCTTCAGACACTTCCCATACTAATAATTAGCAAATCATTTTAGCTTTTTTCAAAAACGTGCTGAAAAATCTGGAATTGCCATTACCACTCAGCAAACGACTCAGTGATGTTTTCCCACTGTATCATTGGTTTTGGAGAGTTATATAACATCATACAGAAATGGAATAATTAACCTTAAATTTTAACCATTAATTCCCTCTTTTTAGCACAATTCAGTATGTGGATCATCTGTCTTGTATTCCCATGATCAGATATTCAACCTTAGCTTTAAAACTTAACTTTTCTGAGGAACCATAATGCCAGGGACTAGAGTCTTTGTCATGACACATGGGCCCTGGCAGGGAAATCCAGCAAGGTGAATTCATTCAAGCAAACATAGTATATAGAGGGGCATAAAAAAGCATAATATACCCAGCTGGACAGTACAGGAGCCCCAAGTGCTGAGTAGCAGCTGCCATTCTGATTGGAGTGCTCACTAAAAACTGCCAGTGTTCATGTAATAAGCCAGAAATGCCTGACTTTAGGAACATAATAGGCCAGAAATTGCCAAGTGTTAAGGACACAAAGTGCATACCATGGCCAGTACTTCAAAGCTCTTATAATTCACACAGATCTCGTTTGAATGGTATTCCACTTGAAGTCTTTTAGCCCATGGGCCCACCTGACCTCCCTTGCTGCTTGTGTGGAGACAGCTCTAATAGTGTACAGGTGTGAAACACAGAATTTCCCTTACTTATAACCAATCAGTCAGAATTAAAAAAAAAAAAAAAAAAAAGGTGTTATAAATATTGAAATAGATTTCCAGATCCCAGTGTCTCAGGATGGGTAGGTACATGACAGTGTGCAAGTCTGTCTTGTAGAAGCGCACAAGGACTGTACGGGTGACAGCACTTTTCTGAATAGCAATTGACACTGGCCTTGGCAACAGTGACCCACTGAAGTTTTATTTTTTCCCCTCAAATCAGGACTGCTCTCAAATCAGAACTGTTCTAAAGAGTACAATTTTAAATGTAATTAAATCCTTATCTGATATGTATTAGCACGTGTAAACAAAGTGCCTTTGATAAGGAAAAGGTGCCTAGCACAGCCAGTGTAATCTGAGATAACATTTGAAAATGTGAGCATCTTTAAGAAAAGTCCACTTTTTTTTCGGTTACAGTGATGCAGCTGTTTTTCAAAGACAGGGTGATTTTTGAAGGTGTTAGGTTTTTTTCAGCTAACCCTGTAATTCACTGCTGGTATTTAATCATCTTCAGACATGAAAAAGTTTTCATCCTCATTCTTGAAAAATAAAAAAAATTATACTGATGTGTAGGCTAGATACATTGTGCCTTAAAGAAGAAATTTAGCATTCATGACTGATATTTTTTACTTTTCTGATGAAACCATGTTTTCATAGAGGGGCTGATGCCCTATAAATATATAGGACATACCCAAGCACTTAAAAAAGGAAAATAAGGTGGTCTATGTTATAAGTAGAAATCTTAATCTATTAAAAAGTATGATAAACTAGTGGCAGAGTCACTGAAAGACATTTGGCATCATTGCTTATGTCTGAAAATCATTTCAGCTGCCATCTTATTTTAGACAGTCACAGGAGTCCAACTGATTTTGATCTAAGAAGCTGTCATCAGAGATCTGAAAGCTTGAAAAAATACAGATAAATCAATTTCTGAAACCTGACCAAACTTCAGCTTGAATACTTGGAACACACAGTAGAATAATTGGTTGGCATAAAGGAACTAGAAAAGTTAAATTATCTTAATTCCTCTAGATATGATTGGCTTTTTCTTTGTTCTGTTACCCAGTTTGCACACATGAATATTTTGCTCACTGTACTGTTATTCACTTCTTTCTAGTTAAAGGATAAAATGGGCTCAGCACCTCCACCTTTGGAATATCCCTTTTCCTCATTTACAGACATTGTATTTACAAAAGAATTGCTTCATTATGATGCTGTACCTTCCCATTATTCCTCACTACATGCATTATTTTCCCCATGTAAGAAGTTGACTGGAACCCTGTTTGTGTTTGAGATATAGATTATAAGGAAATATTCAAGAGCACTGAAGTATCCTTAGGTTCAAGTTGCTTTCAAAAATAGAATGATATCTTTCCAAGAAAAAAAAAAGAGCAATTAGGTGCCACCTTTCAAAAGAAAATTAAATGTTGCTAAATTTCCATTTTTGCTGTTAAACATCTCCACCCACCAGTACCATTTATATTTTAATGTATTCAAGTGTCTAACTTCTGCTGAAAGCAAATAGACTCTTAAAAAAAAATTACATCTATTTTATGGAAAGTATCTCTGAATATACAGTCCAAAAGGCTTAAATCACTTCTGGGACTGACACAATATTGTTGTCTCATGTTTTCTCTAGGCTGTTTCCTAATTATTGATGCTGTGGTGTCAATGTCTCTAAGTCATTTACATAGCTTTGAAAATGTAACCTGAGATCTCCTATCCATTGCTTAGCTCCAAAGAATTCTGTCTTCTCATGTAATATTTTCTTTATTCTATGTCCTTCAACTACTACTAAACAAGTTTACAAAACATACAGTTGCTTTGAAATTATTTTCTCTCTGCTTCTTGCCCCTCAAAGAATGTTTTAAAGGGTGTACTTATATATAACATTTTGCAATTTCTTAGGAATGTTGGGTTTTAAAAGTGATCGGATTTCAATTACCAATAATAGTCTTGCAGACCTCAATAATTACCACAATGCTCACAGGGTGCTCACTAAATCTTTAGTGTTTTTCCTCTTATTTTAAAGATTTTTCCTTTTGGGAAAAAAAAAATCTTGCTGGATTATTTTAAAAGAACAGCATTTATGCCTAAAGCTATTTACTGATGTTAAAAAAGAGTAGTACAGTTTGCTCATATGTTATTTTCCCATATTTGCAGCTATTTAATATTCTGCCCTACCCTGTTATGTACTGTAAATACTTCGCAGCTTTTAGATGCTGCATTTTATCATTTTTAGCAGTTCTTATATTATTTTCTAGCCAATCAGATTTTATTTTTATCCTTATTTTTATTGAAATAAGTGTGATTTTTTACTCCCTATAGCATAATCACAACTGATATCCCACAATAAAGAGCCAGTGGTTCTAATCAATCTCTTTCCATCCATTATTTTTTCCTTCAAAGTTTGTCTTTTAAAAGTTCAATATTTTTGGTGCTATATATTTTATAATACCCTGACTTAATTTTCATATCTGATGATACCATTATCACAAGATACCAGATGTTCAATACTTCTCCCTTAATTATCATACTTAGGGCCTATGTCTTAGAAGTAATTGACATAATCTTAGAGATAATGTGGGTATTTGCACTAGGAGGACACAATACTACATTTTCTCAAGATACATTCATGCAATATTTAGTGATTGCTTGTAGGAACAGTAGTTTGAAAGTTTGAGCCCCCAAAATAAGTCTGCAATAGCTGCTTTTCCCATACCTTCCTCAACCTCCTGTAGTCCATAGGACTACTCAAGTGCTTAATGCTATGCATGTTGAAGAACAACCTTCTTAAACTAGGGAAAACGAGTTTTTGTCAAGTAGGAAAAATATACATACAAGAAAATAAATTACTTATGAGTCCTGAATGATATCGTATTTTAAATACTGATTCTTCTCTCCTAGCACCTCACACCTGTTAGCAGAAATTACAGAATTTGTGAACTGAAATTCCAGTGATGGAATAACCTGCCTGTTCAAACAAATAATTCTTGAAAAAGATAATTAAAATGAAGAATTTTTTAAAAAAAATTTTAAATTTAATTTTTCTTCCAAAAGTATTTCTCAAAATAGTGGACACATGTAACCAGTATGTTGCTTGTAGCCTGATTTGCTAAGCCCATGCTGCTCTTACCACACTACAGAAAATCTTTCCAGAAGGTACTGATACCTCTCTCAATAGCCTGGGAAAGAGATGCTTAACAAAACCCCAGTGGATTCTGCAGCTCACAGGTCATTAAAACCAAAGTCTCTCACAACGATCACTTTCTCTTCCAAGAGCTGCAGTGAATTTTGAGAATAGCACTACACAGCAGTGTTAATGTTATGGATTAAAAAAAAAAACCCTTACAGTTTGAAGCAGATTTAAGGAGTTAAAAGCAGATTCAGCAGTGCTATTTTTACATTGCCAAGTAAGCATAAAACTGTTTTAACTTCTGAGGAAAAGCAGTAGAGAGAAGAGCTTATCTTCAATGGAAGAGAGAACGTCTGTCTCTAGAGACAGTGCTGCTTCATCTAAAGCCATCCAGAAAACAATCGGTTCAGTTCCACTGAGTGCTAAAAAGAAGATGAATAAGCAGGTTTATATTACAAACTGGTACTGAACCTGGTAGTTTGGAAGCCTGGCTTCCCTTCCTTGCCAAGCTCTCTCTAACCTCAGTTAGCCATGAGCTGATTTCCTAGTCCTTAAGTTTTGTCTTACCTTCTATTATTGTTTTGAATGGCATTAATAGATGAGTGCACACGGTGGAAGCTTCCAGGAAAACTTTAGAAATATTTAATCAGTAAAAATAATAAAGATTTCATTGTTTGCTTTAACATTTGACCGACTGCAAACAAAACATACATTTGTTTTCTGTAGTAATGTTATGTCAACTATGAACTCAGTTGTCTGTGACACAGGGACTTCCCCAAGGGTTTGCTTTTGTGATTATATTTTCCATGCAACTTTTTTAATAGGGCATTTAAATTACGGTTAGAAAAGTTGAAGGGACTGTATTTGACTGATACCAAAAAGGGTGGGATGGAAAACATTTTAAGAGGCCAGACTTAAATTTTCAAAGCAGTTTCAAAGGAAATAAGAAGAGGAAGAGAAACCATGTGACCAAGACACAAGAGAGAGCAGCTGCTTAGGTAACAGTACTACAGAAAATCTGGGAGACAGTGAATCACAAGCTGAAAGTAAGTCAACAATGACAACCTCCTGAAAAAAGGAGTGAAAGAATCAATATTTAAAAGGTGTGTGGAAGGAAGGAAGTTAGCTATCTTACAGTCTGTAATATAATTATTCCTCTGTACTTAAGAGTCTTTACAGAGAACCTACAGAGCCAAGATTCCAGAACCTGAATCACAAGGAAGGAGGGAAATCTAGAGACCACTCTCATAAGAGCAGTGGATAGAAAATGTAAGCAAGGTGATGATCAGTTACTGGTTTTCCATTGGAACAGCCCAAGAAAAAAAGTCAATTTAGTTTCAGTAGACAAAATTGAAGTTAGATATTAGAAACAACATTGCAACTTTGAAAATAAACACTAAAAAAACCTGTCACAGTAAGCTGTGGAATCCCTTCACTAATAGGGTCTAAGAATAGAAGCTGTACTCTTGAACAACTGGCAGCCAGGTCTTAATGGCCAGATGTTCTGAAGTTCCCAGTCAGAAGTCAGAAATATGTTTGTCTGCAAGAATTCAGGTGAATAGTAAAAGATTACCCGAAAGTAAAATTATTAAAATAACTAGCATAGAAAACAATGTTTTAATATTTTTTCTTCCAAAATCACCTATTCAAGTAGCTTTCCTTTTAGTATAAATAATATAGTCTTGCCCATGAGCCACTCTATTTTTATTGGATTACTATATAAATAAAGCTTCAGTCAATTACTTAGAAAGATGTATCTGTTTCTTAATTTTGGTTCTGTGTGTAAACAAGGCTCAATGCTACAGTCCCAGGGAAAATTAACTCTGTCTAAAAGCATAAACAACTACCACAGAATTTAGCTGAAATCAAAGATGTTAACACATCCGCCTTCTGATTCCTTTCTTGCAGGCTACTGTTTAGACCATTCATCTTAAGGACATTAGATTAGATATGACTATATTTCTCATGTATCTATGTTTCTACAGTTGTCAAGATGATTGTCCTTACTTTCTTAGACTGGCACTAATTTAAAATGGGCAATTTCTTTGGTCTGAAAAGATTGTTTCACTTAGAGCCCATCTTTTGACTATAAAAGATGAACACAGGCTTGAATTCAGTGATCTTCATATGCTATAGCTCCTTTAAAAAATTAGAAGGCAGCTCATTTCCAAAATAAAGTATCAATAACTAGATTTCTTCCATGATTTGAGGAATGTGCATTTCTAACATTATGCTAAACATTAAGTTCTCTGGTGTAGATTTATTGCTGATGTCAGAGAGTATCAACAATCACTTAGAAATATATTTTATTAGATACTATCATAGCTGTCAATTCTTTCAGGCATTGTTCTTGAAGATGTCTTTTGCTACACATGCTTTAAAAAAATAATCATTATTTTCTCTTCTCAGGTATTTGATATGAGACTTTCTCAAGTGCTAAGCACCTGTACTAATGACACTGCACTTGTAATCTGTTGCTGGTGTTTCTAAATAGCTTAGCTTCTATTCAACATCTTTAAAGTCAATTTGTCAGGTGGTGTAATTTGACATGGCTTCACTGAAACCAGTATGCTTTGCAAGTCTACAAGCTGAAGATTATAGAGTCATAGAATCATTTAGGTTGAAAAAGTCCAACCATCAACCTAACACTCCCAAAACCCACCACTAAACCATGCCCCTACGCACCACATCTACCCGTCTTTTAAATACCTTCAGGGATGGCTACTCAACCACTTCCCTGGGCAGCCTGTTCCAATGTTTGATAACCCTTTCTGTGCAGAATTTTTTCCTCATGTTCAATCAACACCTCCCCTGGTGCAACGAGAGGCCGTTTCCTCTCATCTTATTGCTTGTTACCTAGGAACAGAGACTGATATCCACCTTGTTACAACCTCCTTCCAGGTAGTTGTAGAGAGCGATAAGGTCTCCCCTCAGCCTCCTTTTCTCTGGACTAAAGAACCCTAGCTCCCTCACCCACTCCACATAAGACTTCTTCTCTAGACCCTTCGCCAGCTTCGTTGCTATTCTTTGGACACGTTCCAGCACCTCAATGTCTTTCTTGTGAGGGGCCCAAAACTGAACACAGTATTCAAGGTGCAGCCTCACCAGTGCTGAGTACAGGGGGATGATCACTTCCCCGGTCCTATTGGCCACCCTATTTCTGATACAAGCCAGGATGCTATTGGCCTTCTTGGCCACCTGGGCACACTGCTAGCTCATATTCAGCCAGCTGTCGACCAACAATCCCAGGCCTTTTTCGACTGAGCAGCGTTCCATCCACTCTTCCCCAAGCCTGTAGCGCTGCATGGGATTGTTGTGACCCAAGTGCAAGACTCGATACTTGGCCTTATTGAAACTCGTACCATTGGCGTCAGCCAATACACCTGTTGTATGGTTCTGAATCATTATTTTCCATGTATTCAGTCAGAGACTCTCCCAATTCAGTGGCTTCCAGCCCTTCTAATAGCTCTAATTTCATGACAGTTCTTCAAAATTTCATCCCAAATTACTCAAACATGCACAAAACTATCATTTTTATTTACATTTTAGAATCTGCATACCAAGTTCTACCCTGATTTATATACTTCTTAGCTTTACTGTGGATATCTGAGACCTAAGTCTGCTGTATTTTGTACTAATATGTAGGATCTCACCAGATCATTCATGTACAGATTCTTCAACAGCAAAAACAGGCACTGTCATGGTTTGTAGTCTTGCAACATGAACCGTTCTGCTACCCTCATCTTTATGCTACACAGTTGTAATTTTAAGTATTTATATTTTATGGGATGGATTATTCAGAATCAATTCTTCTTTGTAGTAATAATAGATCAGTAACATTCAATGATACAGACAGTTCTATCCTGTATATCTGCTCATCGCTTTTGCTCATCACTTTTGCTCATCACTTTTGCTCATCCTTTCAGCTAAGTAAAATGATTGGTTTGGAATAAAGTACTGAAAAGTCACAAGTGGGCCTCTAAAGAGTGCCCTATAAACCCCGCATAAAGTGTATGCCTGAGACAAGCCTGAAAATAGGTCAGGTTTTTCAAAAACAGGATTGTAACAGGTAGAGCTGCAGAGAACTGGGCAGTGCTGCTAGCCTGTAGGCAGAGACAGATTGCACTAATTTAGATAGCTCCTTGGGGCTTTCAAAATTATGCCATGGGCCATTCCATGGGTGTGAGTTACAAGCTGTGGCTCTGTGAAGAAAGCATTGAATTTCACCCTGATGTATAGGCTCTGCAGCCTGTCATATATCATGTTGACGGAGTCACTTCTTTCACATCAGCGCTCTGTTGTTCAAGTCAGTGTATTCAGAGCTTATTCAGGTTAGCATCTGGGGCTAGTCCATAATTTCCAGAATTCAGTAGGCATATCTAATATATTTCAGACCAAGCTTTTATTCAGGTTTCTATCCTTTTATGTCTTACACTTTCTTACAATTTAATGTTTCAGCCACATGGTAAATTACCTATTTTAAAGAAAAATCCTACTGCTGGATTTATTACTTATCTTGCGCAAATGACACTCGATTCTAGCAGGTGAATCACCACTAGATAGTGAACAAGCCTCAGCATGCAGAAAAAAGAGGATGAAGAAGAAGTCTTCTTTCCCTGACACATTATACCAGCCTTCTTCTGTATGTTTTAGCTTTTCTTTTCTCCCTCCTTCCAGGTTTTATTTTTTTATTCCCTCATATTTCTTTTTCTCCTGTCTTGTACACTGATCAAACACTCAGTTTGTCTTTCATACAGAATGATATCATAGTCACATTTTCCATCGAACCACTGCCATTGGGATAAGCAATGGTGATTTCTGTTACTAGAGCATGTTGCAGGTAA
Organism: Pluvialis apricaria; assembly: GCA_017639485.1. Classification (NCBI taxonomy): domain Eukaryota; kingdom Metazoa; phylum Chordata; class Aves; order Charadriiformes; family Charadriidae; genus Pluvialis; species Pluvialis apricaria. Next base: position 22,981,583 of record CM030011.1, on the reverse strand, counting down.
TAGCAGAAAACATTAAATAATGAACCCAAGGAACAAACAAGTTACCATCAGATTAGATTTCTGTACGGGCCAAAATATTCCTTCAGATTGTATTTGAGGTGTTTAAAAATTTCTCTAAGTGACTTTCAAGTCATTAAAACAATCAACCAAATATGTCATCTACCAATCAACTTTCATTGGCTAGAATACGTTATAGCTTGATAGAAATGAAGTAGTCAAAGAACTGAGGAGAGAGACTGCAAAGCATTCTGGACAACAGTAGTCACAATTCCATAATTTCTTGCTGATTATGGACTTGGCACCAAGATTTCCCCAAAGGAAAAAGCAGGAGCTGCATCCTTACCTAGGTTGGCCTTCAGAATGAGAAGGCATAAGAGAAAGGCAAGAGGCTCAAAGGCACTTTGCAGCATGGCTAATTCTCCAGGGGAGTCGGTAGAAGGGAGGCTACACAGAGTACATTGCCATCTTCCCAATCACCTTCCAAAAGACCTTCCAGGAAAAGTGTGGAAGTCAATGTTTTTGCACAGGCATCACCAATATTTTGCAGAAATTTTCTCATCCTGTACCTTACTCCAATCCCCTAATAAATTTGGATCTGCAACTGCCCACTTGCAGGTCACTCCCGAAAAAAAAGCCTAAATTTGCATTCCTGGTGTTAAGCAGCCTAAACACTTTGTTTATCCAGGAAGCCAAAGACCAAGACTTGGATTGTAGAAAAGATCTTTTGCAACTTTCACCGTTGCAAATCAGCCACCCCAAACAAGAAGATGAAGTCTCTAATATATCATTGTTCTTCAGAGAGGTTTATTTCCTCTCCCAACTTTTCAAGTTTCACAGGGCTTTGAAAAAGAAAAGCCATACTTTGAGTTCCCATATCCTCCACAGAAATTGAAAATTAGGCCTGAAACACAATACCAGACACTTCGTGTTCCAGGATATTGGTTTGTGGAATGTATTATAAGCCAGATACACTATTTCTCAATATCTTTTTTCACCTTTTGCTTCATTTCACATGGTACTTCACTAGGCTTTAAGTCAGCGTTTCCCCCTTTCTTCTTTTGCATTTTGGGAAACTGGGATAAGGTTAATTAAGAACGTGCTCAGCCACCAGGATTGATTTTCGGTAGGCCTTTTTTTTTTTTTAAGGATTTTTTTTTTTTATTAAGGTTTATGTAGACAATTAACTGCTACTGCTATTGTTATGAATTATTTCTTCTGCTTTACCTTTTACTGAAGTATTGTAATTACTTTAGTGTACAAATCAGCTACTAGATTAATATACCAGAGTAAGACTAGCACTTATTACAAAATTAGTAACTTGTGTACTTGCTTTAGAATTATGTATTTTCTGGCTGCTATGGAATTTTGTTAGCTGTTCTATTTTTTCCTACCAAGACCGTAGTCTGATAAATGTCCCATCCCCAATCCCTCCCCAAGAAATGAGTTTATGTTCCAATTAATGTAACTGGTTCTTACCAGCATGAAAAAGGCTTTCCAAAAAGAATAATCATTCATTGAAACTAAGTTTACTAATAAAAAGTCCCTCCTTTCTAAGTTCAAAATAGTAAAAATACAGTTCAATATGCAAAGTCTATTCAAACACACATTTTACTTGTAAACTTCTCTTTTTTTCCTTCCATTTCTCCCATTGCTGTATATAATAACTAAAATCTGAGGTAGGACTAGAGAAAAACCTCTTTGATTATACTTTAATACCCCACAAAGAAATTTTGTCAGACAAAACTCGTTATTCAGTTTCCTCTTCTCTCCTTGCAAATCAATAATAGAGTTGGCAGTATTCAAAGGACAGAAGGACTGGAAATTGGCTTTCTTGGCAAAAACATGCGTCTGAATCAGCCCTCAACATCTCTTTTCATGACAATGCTCTTTTGCTTCAGGTACTGTATTCTGCCACTTCCAGAGCAGTAGCTTCCTGCTCCATCCATCCATCCATCCATCCATCCATCTCTTGCCATAGCATGTATTCAACTCCTACATCATCACTTGAAAAAGATTTCTGTTTATTGATGTCATGAGTAATTTCATTCTTCTGGATTCAGAACTACCTTTTGTGACAATTACTAATTTGTAGACTACATGCTGAGCCTAATGATTCTGATTTCTTCATTTTTATGTTAGAGTCTGATTCTCAGTTTCTGGAATAAGCTGGCTGTTTAAACCTTACTTAAGAAACTCTGAAAAGGCAGGCAAGCTGAGCTGAACCCTTCACCCTTCACTCATCACTAATTCACCCTAGGAAGCTGTTAAATAGCTGGATGAATTGTGTTATCTAAATAACTAGAAATTATAATCTTTAGTTTAGACATAAATGAATCTTTGCATTTCTATTTATAATTAGAAACCATTCTCTGTTCTTTTAGCCTTCAAAGACATTTGTCATTGATTTTGAAGTTTGTCATACTTCTGCATATAATCTCTTTCTTTGGCGCCTACCCCCTTATTATTTCATTGGTTTGAATGTACTAGCCTGTTGCTCAGCTACGGCAAGAAAATGTGTTTTGCATTCTAATCCTGACAAAGTCTGCTATTACTTCTTTTCCCTGTTTGTTAGAAATACATGACAATAGGTCTCACCAATTTTTTACCGCATTACTAAATTAAATGCCCTATTTCTTGTGTCAGAAAGGGTGATTTTTAATGTTTGCCCTCAATCAGCTGTTCAGAGATATTTTTCTCTCTCACTTGAAGAGTCTTTATCTTATTCTTTTTTCATTCATCCACTTTCTGTAGCTATCCCTAGGCTTTATTAATCATATTTGGTTAGTGCAATTCAAAGATGTCATCTTTGAGGAAAAAAAGGAACTTATACCCTTGTTCCATCATCCATTTTTCTTTCCATTCTATACAAGTTAAAATAGGCCTTTAAAATTAACTGAAAGTATGGCACAAAAAATAGCACTTTCAGGAGAAATAACGTAATACTTTTAAAAGTAAATCTATGAAGACTCCAAAGAGAAGAAGCATGTGAAATTGTATGCCTAGCCCCACAAATAAGTTTGCTGTACCTCCCCCTAAATGGTCAAGTTTGTCTGTAGCATTTTGTTGCCCTACTTATGGGGTATGCCACGTAGCATTCTGACTGCAAAACAAGATCCAAATCTACATAATCATGATTCTTTCATAAGAAAAGAAAAGGCATTGGAAATCCTGTTCTTCCTTCTTGCTCTATACAAACTACTAGCAATACAGGATGGTGTTTAGACAGAAGAGAATAGTTTAAAACTCAGACAAGAAATGAGCCTAATCACACAACAAGAATTACTCTACCCCTGTTCTACAAAAAACTACTCTCACACTAAATAAAGAAATAAATACTCTCTAGCACTTTACTCTTTTACTGAACTGGGGAAATTAATTAATTCCCCACAGCTGGCCTAACCCTGCTAGCCTGAAAATCTGTGTCCCAAGAGCAGACAGCTGCAGGTATTGCTTCTTGTCACAAAAAAGTAGTTAACCCCTCTTCTGCCAACTCCCAAAGACAATTGATACACCTGTAACCTGAAAGGCAAAAGTATAGTTAAAGCAGAGGTGCATCTTTGATTATATTACTCTGTAACTTGGTCAAACTAAGCTCATAGAAATCTCATCCTTTATCTTGAGCAAAGGGCAACATTTGCCTTTAAGTCACATTTTTCAGAAACAAAGAAACCCTTAAAACATGCTTCCTCCCTCATTCTTTTTTTTTCTTTTCCTTTTCAGTTCCTTTCCACCTTTCCTGACCCAGGTTAAGCAGTCTAATTCTTTTTTATATCTGCTGAGACTTAGGCAGGTAATTGAAGTATACTTCAGACATAGTGGATTGCCCCCATTTCTTCCCTTTGTCTTGAATTCCCTCCCAGACATAGTCTTCTATTTCTTACCCATCCCCCCCTGCAGAGAATTGCAGTAGGTGGCCTGGCACTGATCAAGTACACCACCAGGTTTATGGTAGGCTCTCCAGGCTTGTCAAACCCCTGTGAAAGCTCTGTGCACCTTTGCAGGATGCAAGTCATTTCTGACTTTCATTTCTAAGCAAGTCTGTTGCTTAAGTTAAAAATGCTACCTTCCTTTCCTTTGCAAGGTCACAGTGTTTTAAGCAGCTGTGATTTAGGTCTAGCAGCTATAATAATTTCTTCTTGGTGAGAGTCCAGAGACACACAGGCAGTTAATATGGGTGACAAATTCAGATAGCGCAGATTTCAGATTCTATACATCTTGTCTGCAGTCTTTCGTGTTCTGGTTCAATAGCAGTTTGCATGTGATTTTGGGCTTGTTACAATTTGTGTTTCACTGCATTTCTCCTATGGACCCTACAAGCTCTGCTAACCCCAAGAATTTCTGTTAATGAGACAGCAATTCATCTGCCATCCCATCCTCCTCAGTCCTTTAGCTTCTTAGTTTCAAAAAAATGAAAACTATTCCTAACCATTCTGCTTGACAGAAAGTGGGATTTTTGAGATAGAAATGGGAACTAACATACCAAGGGTTTTTTAGGAAACAACAAACATTTCTATCTGACATTATGCTGAATTTTCTCTTCTTCTCACCCTCCCCCACCCCATTACAAAAGGGTCAGGATTTCCAAAGAACCTTATAAGTAATAATCATTTTTTGCTGAATCCTTGTATCCTCAAAGATAGATATAGTTTTAATTGCTCTCCTTCTTCACACCTTGTTATACAGAAGAAACCAAGGACTTACGTTTCTGTGTACTTGAACCACTAAATTCCCACTAGTGTCAATGGCAGAAGATCAAGTTTTGAGGCCTTGCACTCATCAATGCTTATAAATTCAGCTCTCTAGTGGAATCCACATCTAATACACAAGATAGGTGCTAAGCTTTCAGGGTTCTTTTCTGAGAAAGGAACAGCATTCCTAAACTAGAGAAACACCTTATCTTGCAGCTGCATGTTAAATACTGGAGAAGGGCTAAGGAATACTATAGCTTGCAGCTAGGTCCCTATATCCAGGTCTCTGCCATAAAAAAAAAATAATAAGAGAGGATGCCACCAAAGTGTGATCAATAGATTAACAGCCTAACCATCAGGTGAGTTCTCATGTTCAATCATAGGAATACTTAATTCAAAACAGGGTCTTCAGCCCAGCCCAGTAGGAACTTAATTTCCCAGGAAGGACACCTAGGTATCCCTGGGTTTAGAAACAGGTTAAGTGGTGGCTTTTCCACCTGGTTGCACCAAAATACCAATTTTGCTGCATGCATAGGCCTTGATGGTGCTGGGGCTAACAGAATCAGTTGCACTAAATCAGTTGCCTGTTGCCCACCTTAACTTATAATCAGCCCAAACTTCCCACTTTTTTGAGCTGCATGTGCCATCTTGAGTGAGATTGAGCCATTTCTTTCCACTTCAGTCTCCCTACCCAAACACAGGTTTTTCAGTGGTAAAGTAAATCTCTCTCATAATAAACCTACAGATTTACATGAAAAATTACTCATTCTGACATACCTTTCATCAGCGGGTATTCTTTCTTTCATTAACTAGCATTGCTAAAATTTATGTACTGAATATGCACCATTAACAAGATGGAAAAACCTCCCCTTCATGTCATTTTGGAAGCACATCAGCTGGTTACAAAACATTGTTTTTTCCCATTCAACCTTGACCAGAGTTAGAACTTGTTAGTTGTCATGGCAATAAAAGCATTCAGGTGGTAGGAAAGAGAAATTAGCAGGTTCCATTTGAAACTACTCTGTTAGGGTATGTTCATAGGAAGATTTATATATTGGGCAAAGATTGATAGTACTTAGTTTTGGTATAGTTGAATGTTTTGAAAAATCAGTCAGTATGATAAATGTGAGTTTCTTATTATCTGATATCATTTCGTCTAGCTGTCTGTTTGCCAGAATACACTAGTGATTGATTGCCTAAATGTCTTTTTTAAAGTTACTCTGGTAAAATAAATATGAAGGAAACTAAATATGATTTTTTTTAAAAGGCATTATAAAAAATATACCAAGAGGAAAATAGTAATCTATGGTTACTTTTGCAGGAGACCCTTTTGCATTGCTCTGTATGTATCAGAGACTAAACTTACTTTTAAAAGCACAACAGAACAATACTATTACTTCAGAAAGTCCTTTATTAAAAAAGCCAGCTTTAAAAGTTGGAATAGCTCACATCACTAAGTATGTAACTGTCTCACCCTTATCGTCAGTGCATTTAATTTAAATAATTCACGTGTGATCAGACACCAGTAGCCATTTTCTGTCTTAGAATATATACATGAAGTTTTATTGTAGAAATTTTGCTGTTTAGGTTTTCATTTTCACTGATCTAAAACAATTAAAAGTAAGTGGGTTTTTTTTTTTTTGTGTGTGTGAGAACAGGCAGACAAGAAACATCTAGCTCTTTCCAGTATAGATTTCCCCTGGCAGATCGGATCCCACAGCTCCTTGCAAACAAAACCACAGTAACAGAGATGTTCCAGAAAAAATCCTCATGGCAAGATCAACTACATCTAAACAATTCTTGACAAATACTTCCCTGTTGGACTCTTAACTGTCCCAACTGATGGAGATTATACGGCCTTCCTAGGAAATCCACTGCAGCACATCTTTACAGTTGGGATAGGAATTCTTATCTTAATGTCTAACCTACACTTTTCATGCTGTACTTGACACCCTTTCCTTTTTCTCTTATACACAATGAGTATGGAGATTAATGTATTCTCTTCCTCTTTGCAGTAATCTTTAACAGGTGAAAACTGTTCCTATGCCTCTTCTCAAGGTGCATCCACTGAAAAAAATAGTAAATTTATCCCAGGTCATGTGTTCATCCCACCCATCAACTCATCTTGGATAACCCCTGTTCTTTGCCTGCTGCAGCTATGAAGGAAAGTACATTAAACCAGTTCAAGCCAAAAGCAGGGGCTTTTGCAACTGGGGCAGCATAAGCACAATCTCATGGCTTTGATGAGTCAGCTGTCCAGAAGTAGTTCTGTGGGTTTCAGTATAGCAGCTATAAATTAAATTGTCTAAACAAAACAACCTAAGGTGTGTAATCATTTCTCAAAGATCTTGTTTTCTAACCTACTCGTTCCTGTTCCCTTATCCAAACTAAACATTTCCTCTCTCTCTCTTGCAGGCTGGTACCCACACCTGAAGATAATACTGAAACTTCTCCTAAGCTTATATTAAAAAGAGTATAAACTCTACTATACCCATTAACTCTACTATACCCATTACAGTTTGCTACTTTTCTTCTTCCTCTTTACAATGGAATGACAGATTCAATGAAACTACTGCCAAGTCCGGCATACCCCATCTTCTACTTTGCAGTTGATTATTCCTATCATAAAAAGCATGATACTTTGCACTTGTCTTCACAGAATTGCCTTCAATTTTTTTCAGGTTTTCTTCCTACTTGTTCAGGTAATTTTTAATTCTACTCATCTAATTTACTTGCAGCCCCTCCTAGTTTGGAGTCAAGCCGTGAATGCTCTATAGAGTGCTCAGTAATTACACTTCCCACGCAGTGCTCAATTCTGCATATTTGGCACAACAGGGTTTGCAGACTCATCTTGCTGCTATTAGATATGGTCCTAATTATATTATGGAGCAGGTAGAATGAAAAGCCAAAAAATTTAATAATCATGAAAATAACACTGCCTTCTAATTCCAAGGGGAGGTAGCATGGTCACACTTGAAAATAGGCTGCTCATATGCAAAATGTAGTGTGCATTTTTGCCTTGAAAGAGGGCATTTAAATCTCTGACCTCCAAGAGCAAAACCAAACCAGCATGCTGTGATTTTTTTCTCTCTTTTAAAGTAGTTGCTCTTATTTCCAGTGTCACTGCAATACTTACACATTATGTAGTGTTGTTGTCAGTTTTCAAGTTGTGAGATTAATTAGTTTCTGTCAAAAGAGAGGTTTCACCTAAATATAAAAGAGACAAAAAATGTTTCAAGATACCACTAAATAAAACACTAACAGGTGTTATGACTAGAAGCACTGTGCATCATAGTATTTGTGTTCATTGATATGTCAGAATTCTTCAAAATATAAAGTTTCAGAAACTGACAGTGACATTTAGTGCAAGATGAACTGAAAATAGAAGCAGTAGCTTTTAGGAGGACATTTTTTGTTCCATAGCCTCTTAAGTAGGCAGAAAGAGGCATGGTCCTCATGGCTGGTGAATGCATCTGCACTATTAAATGTTATGGCTTCTTCAGGCAATATTACCTTGCACTGGTATTTTGATTATATTTTTCATAGAATAATTTGGGTTGGAAGGGCGCTTTAAAGGTCATCTAGTCCAACCGCCCTGCAATGAGCAGGGACATCTTCACCTAGATCAGGTTGCTCAGAGCCGTGGGTTATGTCATTTTAATGGGTGGCCTGGTATTAGCTTAGAAATGGTTACTGTTGTATTTGCATCATTGGAAACTTTGTATTTTTGATCTAAGGATTTTGTATCAGACTTTTGGAATAGTGTGTCAAAGCAAGGGGTATCACACAAAAAGCGTACTGCCCACCTGAGAAGTGTATCGTACATGTTACAAAACTGGTAACATTTCCTGGGACACTGAAAAAAAAAAAAAAAAAAAAAACAAACCACAACCAAAAAGCCACGGGGAAGATTCCCAAGACAAGTGTTTAAAGTGATAAACATGTTTATCACTACTAAGGTGTCCTTCTCATTCATGTTTTAAAGAAAAAAACATGACTATTGGTGAATATTTCGGTTTATTTTGGACTCAATTGTTTTGAAGCACTGGAGAAAATGAAAGTTGACTCCCCTGTTCCCTGTCTGTGATGGCTCAAGGGCAAAAGAGAAGTTCTGTATAAAGGCTGAAATAAAGGCATTGAAGTTGACATTAAAGTGCAGATGCAGGAATATCCTCACGAATTTTACTGCACTTCACTCAAATTGTGTCTGCCTATTCCTCCAAGGATAGAATTCAGACACTGTGAAACTCTACAGCCATAGGAAAGTCAGGAAAATTGCCGTGTTTTATTTGGCTGGTATCCTATTATTTTAGCTCAGAGAGCAGGCAGGCTGAAACTCTAGGACCATCTTGAAAGTTGAACTTTTTAAAAGAAATGCACAGTTTTACAATTAGGAAAATGAAATTGTCTTCCCCTTCAGCTGATACTGAGTCATAGTTCCCAGGGATATTAAAAAAAACCAAACCATATAACAAAACAACTAAGACACCTTTATGATATGTTTCCAATGGCAGTAATATGTGCTAAACTTACAATCACATATGAATTATAAAATATAAGCACTGTATGGGTATTAGTTAACCATTACCACTTCACATAGTTTGATCCACAAATGGGAAGGACACAAACAACCTTCTTCTATTCTTTATTTGTCATATGCATTTTCACCGCCTTTCTTGATCATTCTTCCTGTGGCTCTTGTTTATCACTGCTTATTGGATCATTTTAGCTGCTTTGCTTAACTATAAGCAGTAATAAATATACCTCCTAATACACCTACTAATAGTGTTTTGGAGAACACTTAAAACTCTGGTTGTGTTTGAATGTTTATTTCACAATGTCTTGTGATTAACAGTGAAAATATATTGCTTTTTAACAACAATGTTGAGGTCTCGGAATGCATAGGCATACAGAACCTGGTCTTGAAACCAGTTCCTCTCTACACTCATTTATATTTCCTTAACGTAAGTTCATTTTTTCATTTCACTCTTTTTACAATGGTAAGTTCTCAATAGAGGCAAGCTCATTTCTCTCTTACTGCAGGAACATGTTAATGAGTAGTTGTACTTCATTTGCCTTAAAAGATAATAACTAACACTCACTATAAGCATTTTTTATTCAGCTTATGCTGTCTACTGCAATGTCTTTTTCCTAAGGGCTCATTAGGTTTTGAAGAATAATGATTAATTGCTGAATATAACATATTTTTTCCAACACTGAAAAACGTATGGGTTATTGTATTCACGTTAATCAGGTAATCCATGAATATGTCACTTGAAGTATCAACTATCCTCATTTACTATTTCAGGGATCTAATCTACACGCATTTTCTTGCCAGTGGCTGACCTGTTAATAGTAAGATCAGCAAGGCTACAAGATTTATTGATAGCCTATTCTATAACAGCCTCATTTAGAGATGAATCTACAACAGTGACTGAAGAATTCATTAGAATGATTGTGCAACTTATCTAACATTCTTCAAGACAGGTAAAAATATTCAGAAGACATATCTTATTTTTCAAAATTAATGCGTCTAGAACACGATCACTGACACATCCTCTTGACTAGAATGCTATAATGCTCTTAGATGCCAGTCATGCACTCAACAAACACATCTGATGCACAACGTAAACAAAGTCTGCCAAGTCTTTAAAGTCATGTCCATCTACATTTAATTGGTTGGAATTACTTGCAAAAGCAGCGAAGCACCTACAGGCATTATATACATATCCACCTGCATACACACACATGTATGATTTCGTTCTGCAGTACTGTCATCAGGCTGTCATATACCACTGTCTCTAGGATCAAATCTGTTCATAGTTTGAGGATATGAATTAATATCTTTGTCTTACTTTAGCCTCTAATGATATTTTTTCATTTTGCAAATACAAAGTTCTCTAACTCCTCTTTCTTTTCAGTTGTCATTTTCCAGCTAAATCTAATGCAAATACAAAACTTGACATTTATTTGCTTTACTAATATTTTAAAGTTTTTTACCAAAGTTGTCATTCAATGTGGAGTTGATCAGATATTGAATGCTTATATTATATGAGAGGTGTACATTTGACTATAGCAACTAACATAGCTGGAAATAACACATTTTTAGACTCACCACTGGAAGACGTGAAGGAATGCTCATATGCTGAAAGTTTATTATTCAAAACAAACCCTTCAGATGCTTCACCTATTAAGTGGTATTGTGACTCCTTACAAACCTTGCCTAAAAATTCTTTATGGCACAAAATAGAACTGCCTTTTTCATTGCCTATACGTGCTGGAATATCTGTGGGGGGGGTTAGCCATATCAGAGAGCAAAGCAGAGGGCTTTTAAGGTCAAAGGTACAGTAAAACTTGGATAACAACAGGTAAATTGGAGAACTCTAATTTCAGCTACCTATATAATAGAACTTCCATTATTGTGCTTCTCCTCTTCCTCTTTCTGAGATACCTGCCAATATAGTACATATATTAGTATAATTTAGCCTTATGAGGAGAGAGCGGATGGTGTCTCAAAAGGCTTGTCACCCTTGTACTTATTAAAAAGAATTGCCATTCTTTGCCTTACTTTATTCTTACCTTATTAACAAAGAAATTACCTCTGCATTTCTGTTGCTGATGGTCCCCGTATTTTCTTATCCCATTTTGTCCTCCGCTATCTCAACAGTAATACATCCATAAAGATCTACGTTCCACATGAAGTTATTTACTTGAAGTCCTCAGTATTATAATTAATTTTTCTACAAAAGCTCCCATTATTCCCAGAAATTTAGAACAATACTTTGAGATATAAAGGAAATCTGGACAGACTAGGCAATCCAGAAGGCAGGGCTTTGCTCTCCATTATGAGGCCTTGCAATAAAGAGACAAAGGTTTATTGAGAAGGCAACAATCTAGGTCAGGCAGCTCTTCTCAAAGAGAATAGAGGTGTCTTGAATCCAACTAATATGACAAACTCTGCCTCAGTCAAACTATTTACTATTGAGAGTCCTACATCATACAAGAAAAATGGTGTTTTCCTTAGTTTCCATTCTCCTGCTTCTCAAGTTTCTTCAGATAGTCCAGTTATTTTGTACTTAATTGCCCTGAGATCTAAAGTACTTAGCCTCTGGCTTGTGAACCAAATATTGTTCCTACAGGCCTGCCTTGCTTTATGCTCTGAATGTTATCTGTAGAGTACACTAGTAATTTTCTACGAAAATATACCCTTTGAAATAAGTAGCATGAGAAAAGTCTACAATCTTGTCCACAACTTAGGGAAACACAAAAGGTTTGGGTTTCTGTTTTGTTTTGTTTTGTTTTGTTTTTTCCCCCAAAATTACCTGAATCTATTTTCTTGCCATTGCAGTGGCCACAACTCTTGTACATATTCCAGTGTTCTCACAAAGGGAGAACCTTGTTGTCTGTCACTGCCTGATGACTTCTGTCACATCTGTGCAGTGTTATTATTCCATTTCTGTCTCCTCAGTCCCTAAATTCTTCCTGTTTTACAGCATTGCCCCACTTCTTGCAGATGTATCTGCCTACAGTTTTCCTTCAATAATGTTGGCTTAGAGAAAAAAAATCTTAGGAGACTATTGTTCACATCAACCCTGTACATGCTGACGTGAGAACAGTGTCAAATAAGGAGATAAATATACTTTGGTTTTGTGCTTTTGACGTGGCACTTGCAGTTTTTGTGGAGTAGGAAGTAATTCTGTTTGACTGGTATGAACATGTTTCTTTACTTATTGCAATCAGACAAGGATAATGTATAAGAGAAGATTTTCACTAGCATAAATGTCAGCCCAAGGGCTAATTCCTATTGAATGTCAAAAGAAGATGGATGTCCAAATGCCATTTTGTGGTACTTAAAATATCTCCATTTGTTAATATCCATATTTTAAGTGGAAAATCTTTATGCTTAGACCTGTGTGCCTGTATGCATGTAAGCATAATTATATAGATATGAAAGTATATTCAGGGTCTTAATATGTTAAAACTAGACACCAAAGTGAGTTGTGAGTAACATGAGTTAAGTCTCTCTGGCCACTGGGTGTCAATGTTGATGCATATTACATCAAGAAAGATGAATTTTACAGGCAACAGAAAACAAATATTTCTAAATAGATAGTATGAACTAGGTTGACTGGGAAGATTTGCTTATTCCTTCCCTCCTACAGAATTGTTTGCTTATAGTAATTGCCTAATACATACCTACATACCAATTTTTCCTGTGCTCATTCAGTATGTCTGTGGCATGATTCCATTATCGATGTTGTTTCTTAATTTCATTGTGTTTCAGCTGTGTCAAAACCCACATTTAATTCAAAGATGAAGTTTGATTTCAAGGACAAAGGAAAATCTAGCAACAGTTTGGAGGAACTATTTGAAGACTTTGAAAAATACACATACTTTATTGATAGTCCTCCACAGATTTTGCTAAATTCTTTAGCATTCATGTTCCTAGTTCTTCAAAAATAGCTATCTAGGCCTACTGATTTCTAGGACAAGAAATATTTGTTTACTGTGGTGGAAATTGATATGCTGGATTTAATGTACCCGTGCACACATATGTCTGCGGTCATCAAAATGGTAGTTTTACTTTGAAATCGTTTAAGTAAAAATGGTAAATATGCTGCTGCAGTCTTCAGAATGAGTTCACAAGAACTAAATCAATACATTTCTAAATAATTCCTCAAATCCTTTTTTAACACTGAAATGGCAGAGTTGTTCGCTGTTGTCTTTAAATATTGAAGTATTACATTCACAACAAATTTTAAAATTCTTGAGTATCAGAAGTCACAAATAGGATTATTTTTTTACTCTCCTACCACTTTTGGGAAACATTTATAACCACCTCAATCCACACCCAAAATCCATAGGAAATTACTTTTTTGCTGTTAAACAAGCATTTATCATTAAAAGGATCTGCTGATAAAGCACAATAGCCTTTCGATAAAATGACACTTTGTAAGTGCTGAAGGTCCAGATGACAAATTGGCACCCTGAAACAGTTGTAAACTTTTGCCTTCCCCCTCATTTTCTCTTCTTTTTCTTTATTGCTATAGTTGTCTACTATAGCAACTGTATTTAAACCCAGTCAGGGTCATGTCCATGCAGATTCATCACATAATCACATTGTTCCTGACAGGAACTTATGATTTAATTAAATTGAGCACTCTCTGTTCAACTTGGAATACAAATAGACACCCCGTATGCCAATTATAAGTACCCATGTGGAGATCATCAAGAATGAGAAGGACTCTTTTTGCCTCCCATCAAGAAATTACTTTCCTGTTCCATTATCAAAGACTTCACAGTAGAAACTTTCAAGTGGACACGTGATGATCAAAAGGAATGGTCCATTGTTAGTTTCAGAGTTGGAGCAATTAAGCATTCTCATCCTCGTCCCCATCAATATCCAGTTTATACTGGGAAACTGACAATTCAACCAGCTGACAGAATCACTGTGTCATACATGTATGTTATTTTGAAAGAGTGCTAAGTTCATTTTTTGTGTATGTATTTATATCATCTGAGTATATGGAAAACCGGAACTGTGTACCTTTGTGCCTCTGGTATATTCACCATAAATTCAAGAAAAGGCAAATTTAAATGATGGTACTGCAGTGCTGATACTCTGGGGGAGGGAGTCAATACATCCCATCTTACAATCTACTTTTCCCGAATATGTCTCCAAAAGCAGCAAAGTGAAGTTTCCCACAGTTTACATACAAGAAAAAGTTGTCAGAACTGCACCTTTTACAAATGCCTCCAGCAACAGTGGATTTCAGAACCACATACAAGTCCCCAGTGGAGAAGAATAGCTGCACTGGGCTACTTTTGGCTACATTTATGGAGCTGACATAGCAAAGAATGAAAGAGACAGCAAAGACTAGAAAGACGCAGCATACCTGAGAGAGGAATATAGAGATTTCATCTGGCTCTGGGCTAGTGGAGAAACAGGAATTCTGACAAGACAAAGCAGATCAAATTCCCATCCCATTATGGGTGCACTACTGTTGATCTCAGGTGGAGGTCAACAGTTCTGTGTCATTGCATTTTGACAATCTGGTTTATGCTATATGAGTACTGCTCAACAAAACTCCTATATGGAATCACTTCATTTGTCCATCGCTAGGTCAGGCTTCTCAGAGGAATTGTTAACTACAACTGATCCTGCCTGAGGGCAGTGGGGTATCTCAGGTCTCTCTTCCACCCTGTTTTGTATTCTGAGAAGACTACGAGGCACCCTACTAATGCAGTGTGACTTGTCCTGTCATTGTGAGGGTCATACCAAGGTGGTTAGCTCTGTCACTCAGTGTTAGATTATATCAGCGTTTTCTCCCACTAAGGACAATATTACATAACACACAGCCCCGTTGAATTCAGTGCTGTTAGGGAACTAATAATGCTAAACCTGTGAAGCATACCTTATGACAAACAGATATTTGGCCTACAAAAACTAACAGTAATGTTTCTCAGTTTCACAGTTACAATTTCATACGTAATGTTGGATTTATGAATGGAATGGTTTTCAGATGGGAAATGCAAATATCTACATGCAGTGAAAGGCATAAGCACTCACAAATTGTCAGTGCTTTTATCCAAATGGCATCCACAGCCCTAAGTTAGGCATTTAAGCTACCTTTAGAGTGCACTGGGAAAGTTGATGAGGTGCTGCAGCACAGTGATCCTTCCCACAAAAGCTTTAAATTAAACTTCAACAGAAGTCATCTTTTCTGGCTTTGCATCACAGTCTAGAAGACTGATGCTACATTTTAGTTCACCTGGCACAAGTAGAAATCTGTCTCCCAACAACCCCCTAGCAGGACTTGGCCCATGATGGCCTGACCTCAATATTATTTTCATTACAATTAAAAGTTAATCCTGCTAATATGCTTGGGAACTACTCTAATTATTTTTATTTACAAATACAAAGGAGGAAGTAAATTCCAAATGTCAAAATACTGTTAAATGACTCTGGTTTGATTCAAGAAATTAAGATTTTTTTTCTCAAAATGAATTTAAATCCATTAAATAACTGCTTGTTTGTGACATCTGTTTAGTTTGGGATCCTCTTAGATTTCTAAAGACAACAGGCACCTAAGTGCCACTAAAAGTCAGTGGGATATTAGTTGTCAAGCCCTTTAATGCCCTTAAAATAACAGATCTAAATAAGTCTCATTTAATGTTTAACATGGCACTATTAAGGCTTTGTGCAATTTTTGTAATGTTAAGAACTTATTCTTACATCAGTAGTTAGATTGATCTCAATAGCAGTATGTGTATGGATAAGTGTTTATCAGAAAGTACTGGAGTTGTTTAATTTGTCCTTAATTAAAGTAATAAAAAAAGCCCAGTATAGATAAGCCAAAATTGCTGTGCAATCAGTAATTCTGGAATTTGCCAATTCTAGCTGTTCATTTTTCTCATTCTTTTTGCATCTAATTAAGCTATTACACTATTTCATTTAAAACCAAAGTAGCTTAATAGCTTCTTTGCAATTTCTTGAAAAATAATTTATTTGTTTTCCTGATCTTTAAGAGCCTGAGATAAAGTTACAGAAAAAACCTCTTTGATAAAAACACATTCAAAGTAAGGTATCATTGCTGAAATTCCTGCCCTGAATCAAAATGTCTCCTGTCAAACAATTCTTAAGCAGAGGTTACTATACTGAAGGATATTTTCCAGACATTTATGGTGAGTTATATAAAAAAATAATTTAAGTGAAGATTTAGTGTATTTAGTATTCAATTCCACAACAGAAAAATAAAGTATAAGGAAGCTAATTTAGATGTTAGGAGACTAATTCATAAAATAATACTAAAGTTGGCTACAGATCTCGGGGGTTGGCATTTTTATACAGACAGCATGTCTTTTCTAAAAGAAAAAGAGAGGGAAAAAACCTAACTAAATACACAGGCTGCAGACTCATAGGGACTTATTCCAAACATTCTGCCTTTATTACTGATTTTCAGTATACAATCTTTTACTTGTCTAAAGCTGCTCATCCCATCGCAATAAAGATGATCATTTTCAGCTCTGTCACCTTATCTCTCTTACTTATTCCTCATACTGTTCTGGGATAATTTAGGTAAGGCCTGTTCTTATGTGAATTAATTTAGGTCAGACTCCTCCCGGTGCTGCCTCTAAATAACTTGCACAGCAGTTGGATAATCCTATAATAGAAGGACAAACTGGCAAATACTGATCTCTACTCCTTTCAGTAATTAAAATTAATTAGGTTTTCAAACTAAGACACATAGAGTAGTTGGGACTGTACATATGAAAAAAGCATCAGAAATAAAATAATACCTTAACCCACACTATGTCCTTTTCATCCTCCAACTACTTACTACAACAGGGGTCCTTTGGGAGGGTCTTTATGGCTCCAGAATTAATGGTGTCCAGAATTCTGGGCTGGACGCTGATAAAGATAGTGTCAGAGATGTGCCTCATGATGCCAACCTGTCCTTGGAAAGTCAGTGAAGGAGCCTCCTGTTAAAAATGGCACCTGAGAAACTTGTTTCTCTTTTAATAATTAATCTTTGTGTATCTCCTCTGAAATTCCTAGATTGTCATTAGAAATCTGGGTAGCAATGACTGGGCCACACTCAGCCCGTGGTTTGCAGAGTGGAACATACCTGCACTTTAGGGTCAGGTATCCCATGAGTCAGGGGGGTTTCAAGGCAGTCATATTGTAGCTGTTTATTTGAGTTTGAGTGAAAACTGAATGATAGAGTTAGTTTGAAACTCTCATCTCAGTACATGTTAAATGTTTGCTAATTACAAAAAAAATATTATGTGCCATAGGTGTAGGATTTTTTTTCAAAAGAGATTTAACGCTGTAAATACCCACTGATTACACTGATACGCACAAGAACTAGCCAAAAGGAAATGGACCGAGGATATGATGCAAAAGGTAATGAAGTGAATGGAAACAGAAAAATTGAACAGTGAAACCTTACGTTAAGTCTTGTAAAGAGGAAACAGACCTAAAAATATATTTCTAGAAGTATTTTCAAACATGCATTTCTTTAAAATTAGGCATCTCTGTGACTAGATGCCTAATCAGACAGTTTGATATGGAATCACAATCAGTTCCTGATGATCCTACTGAAATTGATGTCAGACTTGTGGACGCACAGCACCTCTCAGAATCAGGTCATCCAGTTGAAAAGCTGAAATACAGTTGCGTCACTAAAATTGAACTCCCATATTTGCAAATGTTTACTTAAGCTATTTGCATAGGAGTCTTTTATAACATGCTTTCGGACTCCAACTTTTGTGTACTCATCAACAAAAGAGAAGAGTTGTAACAGAATTCTAGTCTTCTCCTTTTGATAAAGTGAGTTACCACAGAGCACCAAGTGTGAACGATTGGTACTTGACTGCAGTGTTCATTGTTGATTGTTCAAACGTGCCGTGTTTCAACAGAGGGAGAGTTCTGTGACTGCTTCATATTTCTAAGCATTTCCTGTACATAGCTCTCTTCTAAGGCTGCTTCAGGTCTGAAAAGCATTCTACTAGGAAATGTAGGACTGTCTCCTCTCTACATGCTTTACCATCCTTGTTACATGTGCTGTAACTATCCAATGAAAATATTTACATGGTTCTCAAGTTCCATTACTCATAATTGTTGATTCTAATATAGACATAGATACAGCTGAACTGCTACAAAGATGGAACCTTACCTGTTTTCTTGATAACATTTTCTTCGTAGCTATCCATAGCTACAACTAATCTCAGCAACTCTGAGGCAGAATACTGGCCACACTCTGGCTCACTGCTAATGTGAGACACAGCTACAGATCAACTGCTCTCTTCCATGTACACCTTGGACTGCAAAAAAGGGAGGAGACTGGCTACACAGACAAAATGAAATCTTCTGCACCCGCTGAACATTTCCACCATCTAGAAAACCGAGCAGCAGCACCCTGAGATGTAGCATAGCAAGTACATTCAGTTCAGCTCATACAACTTATGTTGATCTGTTTCCAGAGTTTTAAATATTAATTAAAATTATTAATTAAAATAAGCCTGCAGAGAACATGCATTATGTCACACAGCCAGATATTGGTCATTCAAACATTGGTTTTGGTATTCAAATTAGTTGTAACAGTATAACTTCAAATCACAAATAGTTACTAACATCCTTCTTTGCTTCTTTTATATACCATAACTTAGGTCTTTCTATTTTATTGAAGGCTTAGTGGGTCACAGATATTGCTGGTACTGTTTTTATTCTTTCTGCACTATGGAAAAATTGCCTTTGTCTATCAGATTGTACATTTAAACCATTCAGGTATTAACATCCTAAAAATAAAAATCTTTCAAAATTCATTAACATTTAAAAAACAACCAAGAAAATATCAATCTATTAATTTTCCCAACATGGCCAGCAATGTAACTGCCCCAGTTTGCTCAAAAATTGCTATTAAATGTATTTCAGTTCAATATAAGTTTCCCTTTAAACACACATTCTGAAGAGTATTTTATCACTAATGTAACAAGGAGTCATTTTTCTTGATCTGACATAATCAAATAATTATCAAAACAATAAATGTATAGTGTTGTAGAAACCCTCATATTAAAAAAAAAAAACAACTCAAAAATGAAAATGCAATAGGGCAAAGAGGAATGCTCAGCAAATTACTGCTTTCTTAGGCTTTGCTAGATCTCCAAGTCAAATTACTTATTTTATGGAAAGCAGGGAAATGCCTTGTGCAAATTCCTGATAGCATTCAGGTCTCTCTTTTTTTCAGGAGTAAAATTCTAATTCTGTCATCATGACTCAGTGGAAATTCATTTTCTCTAACACTGCCTTCAGTCCCTTGAAATAAATCCTTTGGAAAACTTCCAAGGACAATGTTTCTGTAATGCAAAAGTTCATAAGTCCTTGATTTTCTTCTTTTTACTACCCTGTGGAGCTAGTGTCTAACAGATTCTGCAGGATCTTGAATACACACTATTAAGCTGTTAACCCATATATAGATATACAATTCAACACTTTCATTCAGAGTTCCCTAAATGATTAAATCTGTAAAAATAACAAAGGCAAATAATTAAGTGATTTTATTTTTCTATACTTTTCTATAGTCCTTTTTCTTCATAGTAACTTGGTATTATTGCTGTCTGTGGGTAATCTCAGATACCTCCCCTTGTAAGTGCAGTACCTAGTTAGTCAAAATACCTATATACCTCAGTAGGAGTTCCTGCCAAAAAGAGCCCAGGTGTAGACTTCAGTAAGTCTTTTTT
Source organism: Pluvialis apricaria (assembly GCA_017639485.1). Classification (NCBI taxonomy): domain Eukaryota; kingdom Metazoa; phylum Chordata; class Aves; order Charadriiformes; family Charadriidae; genus Pluvialis; species Pluvialis apricaria. The sequence goes on along the minus strand of CM030011.1, from coordinate 22,961,652 downwards.
TAAGAAAGGGCATGGTCATTGTAATTTATACTCTTCACTGACTCTCATGAAGACAGTAATAGATATCAAAAGCTGCAGTTTACTCGTCTGTCTCTATTTCACGTTGTGCAGCTCAGGCAGCTTATTCAAGGATGTACATGAATGGGCAAGAGGTAGCAAGATTTGAGAGACTGCTCATAATATGGAGTCCAAGCATGAGATTCAGCTCACCTAACTGTATTTTGGCAACAGAGGAGTCTAGGCTCCCGTCAATGGAGTTTAGAGGGTGATTCATCATCCCCTGAAAATAAGCTTGTACCTCTGGTTAGCTTGGAAACTGTCTTAACTCCACTGAGTGAACTGATTCAATTTTCACTGACTGTTACAGGAACCTAGACGTGTAAATCAGATAAAAACATATGCATCTTAGGCACCAAAATTTAGGAAAGGTCAATCGCTTTAATACAGAGTGAGCTCAGTCCTACCCCAGATGCCGAAACTCAGTATTTATACCATATTCCTAGCTGTGCTTCTTTGTTTTGCTTAGTAGTCTATGGATCCTCATCACAATAACCCACACATGGATACGCAAAACATGGCACGCAACAGTTTCAGTGATGATATCTTCAGTATTCAAGTATACTGCAAACCTTGGTGTGAAATTCATCTTCCGTCCACCGCAGTACATCACATACACAGGTGCTCTTACATGCCATGCTTCCACTCTGAAGGAGCTTAGAGTAGTAAGCGCAAGAAACATAGCTACATTTTCATTCTGTCCCAATTCCTATGCATTAACTCACATTTAAGCTGTAGTATAATCCCCTGGATGGTGACTGCCTTATTAAATGAATCCAGGCAAACCATTTTTGTGCAGTCCTCCCTACTACATTACTTGTTATGGCTCCATAGGCTGTAAACTCTGTGCTGTAATGCCTTGCACAACACGTAGAGCAATGGGTCCTCTTCTAATACAAAGATTCAAGTACTATAATAATAAAGTATTAATTTGCTCCCGTCTCTTCAGGAAAGTGCAGAAGCCTGTAGATCTTTGAAGATTTTCTCTTAAATCTCAGATATTCTGCTGCATTAAAGAACAAGTAACTGGTAAACAATTTCATTTGACCTTTCTTTGCTTCTCACACTTTTCTTTCAGATTAAACATTCTTTTCTTGATTGTACTTTCATTAATCCAAAGGCTTTAAAACATATTGAAACACAAGGAGGAGATTACTGTAATACATGATACACCCCAATGCTACTTTATTTCATACTATGAAAAGAGAAATTTCTTGTCATAAAACTGGCTCTTCTCATATGTAAAGAGACTACTTCAGAATATATCAATTAGAATATTGAATCTTACTGAAAAAGATTAAAACCCATGTACTCAAGTCAGCAATAATATAAATATATGATCCTACTTTATTGGGAACCAATTTTGTAATTGTCTTTCCACATAAGAACACTAGTCTAGTAATTGCTCTACAGGTTCACAATAAAGTCTGTGAATTTTGAAAAAAGTCTACCTTTATATTCAGTGTGTTACATTAAAATTATTTTCTGCTTTAGAGACACATAATGAGGGATAGACTTTAGGTCTGAATGAATTTTGGACCAGCAATTCACTTGGATCTTTGACTAAGGACATTTTACATGATTTTAATAGAGATTTTACACCTTAGAAATTGAGGCTACACTTTGTAAAGATAGGAATCTTAAAACTATGTTCCTACAATCTCTATTTGTCACATAAATGAGTGACTACAGCCTTGCAACTACTATTAACTATAGTGGGATTGAGATGAAAATTTCAATTAAGAAGTCTATTCATGCCAGATGGCATTATTGGCATTATATTAATAGTGGTAAGTACCTATTTATTAAAACCTGAGAGATCACCCGTATAGCTTTACAAAAGGGTAAAGACAATTTTAAATGAGTTTATGTTTTATAGTCATCTACAGCATTAAACAGAAAGAGCAATGCAGATACATGTCTGCCTTGCTGTCTTTCCTGTGCAATAAAAAGAGTGGCTGAAAATTCCAATAATCTTTGAACAATTATTTTTAAATTCATCCCAAGCCTCATAGCTTCATTCAGTCCATTCAGCACCACGATCTCGCAGGCTATTACAGTACACACATACACCTAAGATTCATGAACCAAAAAGAAAAATATCATTCAGAGGAATATGAGGAAGTACTTGCTATGACAATGGGATCAATATAAGTAACTTATCAAAACAGAGACTATGACAAAAATCAGAATACTTTTACTGTTCTTAGAACAGAATGGTTTCCTCCTAAGCACTATAGGAAACTCAGATGACTACTGCATAACTATTTAGGTAAGAATACAGACAGGTGCATAAGAGGGAGCAACCCTATGTTGGCATGGTGGTGCACAAGATGAACACATGGCTTTTCCTATCTCCACAATTTTCTGATTCCTTAATTTTATAATATGATTTTAATATTATTTTTATACTATAGTATGACCAAAGAGGGCTAACAAACAAGTCCCACATCATCACCAGAGCACTGTGCTTGTAGGGCATCTGTAGTCACCACTCATCATCTGTGTAATAACTTACGTATCTTCTATATTTGGATATGGTACTGTTTGACGGATTTCTCCCAAAATTGTGTTGCCAGTTGTTTTCTCCAGTTCCCTTCTTGTCTTTCTCCAGATCTTTGGTTGGTTAGTTTTCAGAGTGACATTTCTAAGAAGCAGGTGACACATCAGACATAAGAAGAACATCTATTTGATGTTCAAGTGCAGCAGTAGCCTGGGTTAATGCTGGCCAGAATAAAATGGCTGGAATATAAAGATTTTGTTGATCAATTTCTCCCAGTTTTTCTCTATCAGATCACACGCACGGAGAACAGCCCTGATACTTCTAGTGGGAGATTTAAGAAAATGCCTTGTTTGTATTGATTTTCTAGTCCACCTGTGATATGGTATTCTATCCACACATCATCTGAACTATCAAGTTCAAACACCACTATAGACATATAAAAGATCTTTGCACAATTTATTTACTTGAGCCACTGCCTAGATAAATTCTTGTGCTTCTTCCTGCAATGGCTGCTCTTTAAGTATACCTATCCTGTTTTTATACTATTCTGGAAACAGTACTTTCCCACCATCTAAACACCAGAAAGCCTGTTCTAGATAGCTACTGGAAAATTTTAAATGTCATATCTGGTATTTTTTCATTTCTTTCAAATAGCTGTCAATAAGCATTTTCCTTCAAGGGGACTGAACAGTATTAAGAGCCTTTTCACACAGAGGGAAGATGGATTCAAGGAAAATTGTTCACTGCAGTCAACCCTGAATACTAAATAATATCAGTTAAAAAAACTTCAGTAAGTAAACAGAGTCAGATTCTGAAGTGGAAGGAAATTATCATGGAAATGGTTAAATTTATTATGATTTCTTTTAATTCTTCCAGATAATAGGTATGTTAAGACTGAAAATTATTTTTGTGAGAGCCCATATTTTTAAAAATTGTGATGTTAATATATGAAAATTACAGAAAATTTATCTCGCACCAGTTCTCCATTACCTTAAAAGTCTTGCTCATTCACTATTGCTACCCAAAATTGCATTTTTATTTTGAAATTCTGAAATTGTGTTGAAAATGTTCTTTTGTAAAAAAAAAAAAAAACCAAGGCATTTTATTCACAAATGTTTTCGTTAATACATTCTATGGGCTTTTACTACAATTTTGCAATTAAATATTTAACTCTTCATACCAACTTCCATCTCTCCAGGGAATGTTTGTCATATTTTACAAAATATCTTTTTTTAGCCAAAAAAATAGAGCAGATAATATATTTATGACTAATAGTATAACTGTAAAGTTTTCAAGCATTCTTTATATTTTCTCCCACAAGGAGAAGTTCAGAAAAAAGACATCTTGACTTCATTATTAGTAGCATCATTTTTAGGGATAAATATGCAGGTTGATTTGCTAGAAAGAAAAATATGGCCAAACTATCCCTGAGCTAGCTGATAAGAACAGGGTTGAGTGTACACACTTTCAGCAGCAACGAGGAGCCCTAGTGACAGACCAAACTGTGTTATGTACCTTGCTGTAAGAAGAGCATAAGACGACTTCTCCTACTATAGAGAGTTAGTAGGAAACAGAAAGGAAGAATGCAGATCTTTTTCAGAGTGCTTCTCAAGCTAAGGTTTTCAGCTTTAGTCAGGTCAAAAAGAGAAGTCAAGCCCAGAAGAACCAAGCAAAATTGTGATATTTAAGAAATGATGTAGCTGGAAGCAGTGACAAGACATGATCAGACTGGTTTATGTAACCATAGAATATAAACAAGTTTAGAGAGTCAATTCCTCTCCTTAGAAACAGGATGGTAAATTAAGTGCATCCACTTAACTTATTTGTAAAATGACAGCTTTATGCTAGTGACCACGTAATAAATAACAGGAACACTCACATTTTTGCTGAAGGACCTACCTTCAGAAAAGATACACAGACATGCATTCTCTTTCAATCAAACATGTAAAGCACAAGGATAATTTAGCTGTAATAGGCTGTGCCACGTTTTAGTATTTCTTCACATCGTAAGGTTTATTAGGATCTCAACAGTAACTATCTTTTCTTTCCTAATGGAACATAAAATTATACTACTTATGTGTATCTTTCATGAAATATTTATAGTGCACCATTTGGTTTGTGATTCATTTTCAATAAAGTTCCTTTAAAATCAAGTACTTTGCTTTTTTTCTGGAACTGACTCCTCTAGTTCCCAGCTCAGGTCTTCAGGTCAAGAAGTGTCTGGTGCCAGCTGGCTTTGAACTAGGTCTTTGCATAGCTTGGCACTTGCATTTGTATGAGAAATGAAGGCTAATACCTTCTGACTCGGGCTCAGAAGTAGGCATTGCTCTTTCCTTTCTGATCATGTGGGAATTTTAGGGCACACAGCCACTTTGAATAAAAGGATAAAGTAGATTTTTTGTATGATGATGTCAGCATAAACTTTGTCTTATTTTGGTGTGATTGAGTTATATTATTGGAGACCAACCAGTCTTGCACATTCAGCTTGTTCGGTGTTTGTTGAAAGCTACGCAAACAAGTTCTTTCAGCAAGCAAAATTTCACTAAGAAACCACTGCTTCTGCTGTCTAGGTTTAACACCTATGATGGAAAGAATAAAAGTCAAAATCCCCGGAAACATCAAGCTTTTGATTACTTTTCCAGCAAAATCTAAAGATATTCTGCCATAAATCCCTGTCACACATTACATTTTTTCAATCACAGGCTGAAGTTTTTTGTGGGCAGGTAATAGCCATTTGTATTTGTGCCAATGTTATCCTCAAACTCTTCATGTTTAATGTTGAGCTTTTACAAAAAGCACCTACATTCCTGGAAATGCCTTAACTCTATCCATTCATGTATCATATTTGCCTTTATCGTAGCTATTTTGTGACTAATTATTCCTGTAAAACTCACTACATCTTGTACATCTTCTAACAGGAAAAGTTAGTTATTTCTTTTCTCATTAGAACCACATATAGGAATGATAGACATAAGCAACAAGAACACATGAAAAAAGGTATGGAAACACCACAATTTGCATCATATTTGTTATGAAAGTGTAATAACATACATGTTCTTGTATATTTGGATGTGGTACTGTTCGACAGATTTCTCCAGTAGGGTCATATATTTTTATTGCTGCTGACTTGACTGCATGGGTTTTTAATCTTTTTTGGTAAGATTCAGCATTCTAACTGGTATATTCTGAAGTAGTCTGCTTACATATGGGAAGAGCCAGTTTTATAAGAAAGTTCTCTTTTCATGAATTGTATTACAAATTGTATCTCTTTTCATGTATTATAATGTCCTGTGAGTACTTGGTGCTGAATGGACTGCATGAAGCTATGAGGCTTGAGATGAATTTAAAAATCACTGTTTAAACTGACATTATCAGTTTAACTTAAGGTGTGTTTCTTTCCCCATTTTCTGAGAGCTAAGAGCATGCATATAGACAGCTTCCACAGTTGAGGTGTTGAGGTGGATTAGCATGACCATTTGCCTGTGCCTTGAAATATTAGGTAATAATTTGAAAACATGGCTTCCAATCAAATTCTTTAGTTTTGTTTAAAAGTAAATTATAGAATCATAGAATTGTCTAGGTTGGAAGAGACCCTTGGGATCGTCGAGTCCAACCATCTATGGAATGGAATGGAATGTTATCTTCCCGTTCTATATAAAAGTTTTAAAATTTATTGTGTTCATCTGGTGCCTTGACTAACATTTTGCTCTGATGATAATACAATATTAACATTAACTCACTGCTGTATGGATATACTCTTACTTTGATTTGGTTACTGTCTAGTTTAATCTTACTTCGACAACAAGTACCAAAAGTAGTTTCCTTTTATACTATGATTGCTTTGGCTTACTTTTATTAATTCAGCTTTAATAAAATCTTTTAATAAAATAAAAGGGTACCCTAAGTTATAGTGCTTTCAAATAGCAATATAGGCCAGAGCCCTTAGTGAATTTTAGCATGTTTAATTAGGAACCTATTCGATCTTCTCTAAAATTAGTCTTATGTTTCTCACAAAATCTTACACTGCAGCTGTCTGTATTGTACATGTTCCTGTGAAAAAACCCAGAGCTTTTACTCTCCAGTAATTTGAACAGATTTGAATGATAAGGGAAAAATATTTAACAGGAGAAATTATGTTTAGTTTTCCGTCTCGGGGGAAAAGAAGTATTAATTACTTGTGTGATGAACCTTTCCAGGAAGTGATCAATTAATTTCTTTGGACTTGATGAAAACTAGAAGCCCACCCAAGTCTTGCAATAGCCTTTGGGAAGATAAAATTTTATTAGTTAATATCTCAATTACTATTCTAAGGCATTGTTCTACAGATGCCTTTCTATTCCTTTAACACACATGTAAGAACCTGTTTTCCATGCACAGCGCATAGTCATTCTGTTGCTTAGTCGTAATTACTGAGGCTCAAGAACAGTTGTTAGGTATTAAGACCACATGAAGCTCAGATCTTGGAATCTAGCATAACTTATATGTATGCATGTAGAAGCTTTCATTTCAAAGTATTTCAGATCCAGGCTTTTCTTTTTATATTGCCTAAATGTGTCAAGTAAACACAATCTGATTTTTTCAGTGCAGAGATATACTTTAAGACTGTGAATCCTCTAAAAATAAAGCAAGCTGTATTTAAAGCAAAACCAAAAGATTCAGTTATGTTTTAGAACAGCAAGAAACAAATTTTCATAATTATCAGCAATGATATCAAATTCCCAAGAATAAACTGAACAAGCAGAAAAGAGCTAAGTGAGGGAACAGCAAATGCTAATGTTAATTGAGAACTGAAAAAATTATTATGAGTTTTGAACTTTGACTTTCTTGTTTTCCCCTTCTGATGATATTTCTAAGCTTCATTTGCTAAATTGTGATGCCTAGATAAAAAATGGAATTATATATATAATTTACGTATGCTTTTTCATTGCTGGAGCATACTTCAAGGAAACACATGGAGCTTACTGTATCTTTTAAAGAAGAATTGTTAAGCAGTGTAGTTTTTGGAAGATTCTGTGATAAGAATGTGTGGTTTGGGTTGCTGTTTGACGTAGTGAAAGCTGTTTTGTATTTATCAATTTCAAGATCTATAATCCTAAACATATCATTGCTTTATCTTAAAACCAAAAGCAATGCTTGTTTTCATACTTTGTGATTATTTATTCTCTGATTTCAGTAAGTTTTTACTGTTGCAGATACCTTTGCCTTGCTTTCAAATTTTCTGCAATCCTTTTTCTTTCCAGACTTCAGTACAAGGAGGAAAAAGCAATTTGAAATTTTCATCAGATTATCAGTTTAGGCTCAAATTTTTAATTGCAAAATGAAATTAAAAACAAGCTTGAACTCAGGAAATAAGATTCTAAAAATAAATATATAAATTCCACTTAAATCCAAATTAAGGTTCAGGTCTTATATTTGTCCGCAATCCTTTTTGTCTCCCATAAGAGTACATTAATTGCCAGCATTTTATATCTTTATAGGGTAAATTCCCACTTTTTTCATAATAAACATCAGGAGGACAGATTTTCATTCTATATCTACTGAAGTCTACAGCAGCAGCAATGCACCTTCCTTCAGAGAAAAGCTGAGTCTCTAGGGAAATACTTGAAAAACTCCTCTCAAGACCTCTCTTTCATTATTTGTCCTGTCCAGTGGAGACGTCCTCCCTCTCATGTTCCTGCTGCCTGTCCTTCCTATCTACCCAGCTTCAAGCCATTAATCATTCATTCCATTCTGCTGGGTGCAAAACCTGCAGGCAGCACACCTATTGCATTTGTCTTTGATTTTTGTGCCTTTTTTTTCTCAGCACTTTCTTCAAACACATCTCATCCTACATTTCAGATGGCCTTACTTTCCTTGTCATTAGATCTAGCTTTGTTTCTTAATAATAATACCACTCTTCCAAGTCAGGCAATTACCTTACATATGCAGCACCGTTATGGACTGAGCAGCTGTTCCAGCTTTGCTTGTGTTCCTGCTTCTTGCTGCCATTGACTTTTGTATATAGGCAGTCCCAACGTATTCTCTTTTGACAGCAGAAGATCAATCATGCTTTCATGCACAGGTATCAGAGACTGCAGTCATTCCAAGCCTGCATTTGCTTAGCTTTATAGCCTGTTCTTTTGTTACAACCTGCTTAAGGTCAGACTCTGATTTAGCTCTTTCCCACAGAATACTGGAGTATTTTTCCTCAATAGATCTTTTTACTTATAATATTACTATGTATCCTAAGAAGCAAAATCAGACTGAGACCAAGCTTTGTTCTTCATTGTTTTACAAAGGATGTTGTAATCTCGGAAAAAATATTGCACCCTAAAATGTTTTGAGCATACTAGACCCATGCAAAAGATTCAGTAGAACCATGCAAAGGCTAGGGCAAGCAGGGCATCTACTCTTGAGTGTCCATTTAAGGAGCACAAGCTACAGGAAAAAAACCCCTAGATTTTACAGATGGTTCCTGATGCACACAGGAACAAAGGATTCAGGCTTACAATGATGCAGGGGAAAGGAGGCAGCATGGGTGTGAGGGACCTCTTGTCAACTGAATGGAAACCTAAGGAAGGAGACATGCTCACAGGGTGAGAAACTGTGCCCTTGGTATCACATTAGCATACAGTGGCTCTGGCTGTGCTTTTATAATACAGGTTGTACAAACTGCTATCATCCAACAACTCTCATCTTTGAATTTGTTCTATAGAGTCATAAATCTATTTTCATGGGATAATCTCTTTGTGGCATATACTCTTTCAAATATATAGCACATCTAAAGTGCAAGATTGCCTGTACTTTGTGAAATGCATTTATGCTAAACCAGTAAGACAAAAATTCACCTAAGCGGAAGGACAAGAGAATTAGTGGTTACACAAAATATGCAAAAATGAAAAATAGAAATGGCAGCTATTCCAGACAGTAACCATGGTTGATATCCTATGTTACAGCATCTTGTTGGCAGATAAATAATTACTCTGACAACAGCAGTGCAGAATTCATCCTACAATCATAACTTTAGCCATCTACTTTAGATCATAATACATCATAATTTACAAATACAGAACCACTAGAACAAATTATCTTGTTCAAATGTCACCACCCTACTCAGCTCTTCCACTCTCTCCTTTGTGTTCCAAGTCTTGTTTCTTTACTTGAATGGCAAAACAATACATTTTTTAATTGCATTAGCCTTAAGAGCCCATGAGAAAGTGAGCTAAGTTTTCTTTTCTCTCAACAAATATTGGCAGGCTTATGAACTGTGTGGCAGGTACTAAGAATAAATAAGAACAGCTCCACTGAAATTGGTAATGTCTGATGATTTATGCCCACTGAGGACCCGAACTGGATTACAAATTGCACAGTCATTTCTGTCCTTAATTATAGTTATGCCACCTCGCTGCAGAATGAACTTCTACAGGTGGAGCTTAGGGTCTAACTGAGTTTACAGAATATTTATGGATGGTGATGATGCATTAAAAGGAAAGGATTTTGCTTGGCTTTCATTTCCATCTGAGCTTTCACTTAGAATATGAATGCTTGTTTTCTAACTTGAACTCTGCTAGTAGAATTTTTAGGAATCTTCCACTGAAACAATGAACTTCAATACTGGAAATGTAACTTCGTATGTATTTAAGATGCAGCTGTGGCTTTCACTTGTTTTCAAATATATTTGTTAGCAAGTATCTCAAAACAGTTTTAAGAAATTCCAATTACTTTACACTTCTGTAGACAAACATTCCAATAAGAAGTTCCCTGACTAGTATTAAAATTAGTGAAGATGTTTTCTAGCTGGAATTGTACAGAAAAACTGGAATTGTCAGGGAAAGCAAACATACCTGCAACATCTTGAGTAAGTGCAGTGTTTAACTGTACTACCACTATTATGTTCATCCATGTTCAATTTGAACTTAAACAAGTGAAGTAGAAGGCTGCTGACATTATCAGAAATAAAGTATTATAGTTGAAGAGGACAGAGAGCTTGCTCAAAGAGAAACTAGCAAAGGAACAACAACAGAATCCTGGGTGTCTGCTGGAAGGCTCAACATTTAGGAGAAAGACAGATATGTGAGCTAAAAAAACCAACATGGGAATAATATCAAATGTTTATTAACTAGAATAAATTCAGCCTGGAAAACTGGAAGATGTTTTAACACAGAAGTTCTAGAAGTGCATTCCCATAGGATTAGTTAAGGAAAAAAAGCTTTGTTCCCTTTAAAATTTATAACAGGATCATATGATGCTATGTCTGTGGAAGTAGAAGAAAACAGAAAACCCCATTAGCTTAATGCTTCTAATTCATTAAAAAATCTAAAAGTTTCTGAATTTTTAAAGTTAAATAAACGGAGAATAAATGGCACAGGTATCAAGTCCAAGAGGCAGAGGAATTTTTTTTTTTGCATTATGTGGACTACAGATAGACTAAAAATTGTACTTTTTTCAATACTGTTTAAAAAGATTAAATAAGACTATATTTGTACTTACAAATAATGACAGAAATATCTACTGATTCAAAATTAATACTTCATTACAGAACTCCAGAAAATAATCTAATTTAAATGTATAATGACTTGACCTCTCTATGACTTAGGACTCTAGAAACCTAGCAGGAAAATACCTTGCTGTGGTAATTCCAGTACATCTTTTCAAAACATGTCATTTGTGGATACCACTGAAACAATTATCCTTCTAACAGGAAAGGTTAAAGTTATTTCTTTTCTCATTAGAGCCATATATGGGAAGGACAGACATAAGCAACAAGAACATATGAAAAAAGGTATGAAAACACCACAATTCGCATCAAATTTGTCATGAAATTTTGGCTTCCTCTTTTATCAACTGAACTCTTTATTCATAGAATCACAGAATCATTGTGGCTGAAAGACCTTTAAGATCAAGTCCAACTGTTATCTAGCTCTACTGGGCCCACTTCTAAACCATGTCCCTGAGAACCATATCTAAACAGCTTTTAAATACATCCAAGGATGGTGATTCAACCACTTCCCTGGGCAACCTGTTCCAGTCTTTGATAACCCTGTCAGTGTAGAAGTTTTTCCTAATGTCTAACCTGAACCTCCCCTGGTGCAACTTGATGCCATTTCCTCTTGTCTTATCGGTTGTAACTGGTGAGAAGACACCAACGCCCACCTCTCTGCAACCACCTTTCAGGTAGCTGTAGAGAGTGATAAGGTCTCCCTTCAGCCTCCTTTTCTTCAGACTAAACAACCCCAAGTCTCTCAGCCACTCTTCATAAGACTTATTCTCAAGACCCTTCAGCAGCTTTGCTGCCCTTCTCTGGACATGCTCCAGCACCTCAATGTCCTTCTTATACTGCAGCGCCCAAAACTGAACACAGTACTCAAGGTGTGGCCTCACCAGTGCCAAGTACAGTGGGACAATCACTTCTCTTGACCTGCTGGCTACACTAATCCTGATGAAGGCCAGGATGCCACTGGCCTTCTTGGCCACCTGGGCATACTGCTGGCTCATGTTCAGCCAGCTGTCAATCAACACTCACAGGTCCTTCTCCACCAGGCAGCTTTTCAGCCACTCCTCCCCAAGCCTGTAGCTTTGCATGGGGTTCTTGTGGCCCAAGTGCAGGACTCAGCACTTGGCCTTATTGAACCTCATACTATTGGCCTCAGCCCATCAATCCAGCGTATCCAGGTCCCTCCAAAGAGCCCTCCTACCCTCAAGCAAATCAACGCTCCCATCTAACTTGGCGTCATCTGCAAACTTACTGAGGGTGCTCTCAATCCCCTCCTTGAGATCATTAATAAAGATATTAAACAGGAGTGGCCTCACTTCTGAACCCTGTGGAACACCACTAGTGACTGGCCGCCAACTGGATTTAACTCCATTCACCACCACGCTCTGCGCCCAGCCATCCAGCCAGTGTTTGATCCAGCAGAGCCTATACCTGTCCAAGCCTTGTTATTCATTCCTTTTATGGGCCTAATTATGATGGGTTTAACCAGACAGAAAATAGCATACTTAAGTGACATAGGGTCTCAGCTTTAAGTCAGAAAACCAGAAAGTTTCTTCTGGCTGTACTGTGTGATGCTAAGTAAATTACTTTGTCCTTTTATTCTCCAAAATACCCAACTGCAAGATGGACATGAAAACATTTAGATACAAACTGTGGGATCAAGAGATATAAAACACTGTCTAAGAGTAAAACATTTTTACTTGCTTATGTTCATGAAGCTTTGCTGTTGCATTTGGATCTTCCATAGTACTTTGGGGCCAACCAGACTTAGCCTTTGCTGTTAGAATATACTAAGTAGTAACAAACTATATGGGAAAATGATGGCTTAATAATCCGGTTTGAAACACTGAAAATGCATCTTGACTGAGGAGAAATGCATAGTAGCCCAACTACTATAGAGCCACTGACATTATGAAGACTATTAGCAGCAAGACGCTTCACCCAACAGTAAACGCTTTTAGCATACAGGACTATAGTTGTAATTGGAGCGAACTTCCAAGTCATGATTCAAATGTTCCCATGCCATCCATGACCCAGAAGGGCAGCTCCATGTCTTTCTAGACAATGTTTTTTCTAGCTTTTGAAAAGTCAGTTGGTTAAACCTGCATTTTTCATTCATGTCTGCCTTTCTGCTTAATCGTTATGCAGAATGTTTTCTGAGTACACTTTTGCTTGTGCATCTTTTTCTTCTTTATTTTGCAGTATTACTGCGCTTAACTTCTGCTTCTCTTAAGTCATGGTTTGTAAGTGAACAGCTGGAATCACTTTCAGATTGTTTGGCATAGCTCTGATCAGGAACACTCAGGACTACAGTTTGGTAAGGGAGATGCCCTCTGAACTAGACAACGGAAACACTGCAGCAATACAAAATTCACAGAGAAAGCTTGTATCAAAAAACTACCTAAAACACACCATTGACTGCCCCAATTTTACATGGTTCAAATACTGAAATATACTTTGTCTGTAGTCCTTTTACAAGCAAGTAAATATATGTTGACCTGTTTGATTAATGATTGGGTGTTTGAAAACAGACGTTATATTTTGAAAATATGACTTCATTTGAGTTAAAATTTTCTGTTTATAATTAATTTGCACATATATACAGCATATAACACTTGACAAATATATTGTCTGCATTGTGATTAAAATTCCATTCCTGTTCCTTCGTGAAATGTTCTGATGCAGTGAAGTCAATTTTTAATTTGCTCTAGCAAAATAAAAAAATTCAAAAGCTTTACCAAGGGGCAATGGACTGGAATGGAATATTAGAAAACAATTTATTTTTTTTTTACATTTTCCTAAACTTTTGTTAAATGCTTTAAACAAAACCTATTTTACAACCAACTATCATTCAAGTAGAACCTACAGCAAAGCAAACTTACTAGGGTATTTGCTCTGCAATATTAAAACTTTGAACTGCTTGTGCATACAGTTCCCACTGATAATAACTGGGCTAAACGAGGCAACAATAAAGATTTCTGCACATTAGCTACATCTAAAACAACATCCCAAGGGTGAAAGCTTTGTACTTTACTTTGTAAAGATAATGGCAAAATTTTCCTGACTTCAAAATGTGTGATATTTCACTGTCCAGAATATATATGCTGTGATACATGGATACATACAAAATGGACAACAATTTTTATTTCATCCAGTCTTCCTTAGTATATGTATTTGAATACCAGTCCTTTAACTATAGGAAAGAAACTGAGATTAATGCAGTACAGCTAATCGTAAAAAAGCAGTTCCTATGCACTGTAAAGTAAACATCTACTAACAGGTCCAGGTCAGCTAAAAAGAAATAAGAAGCAGAAAGTCCCAGGGTTTTGCAGGACTTTTATGATGGAATACCTTTTAAATGGGCTGTGCTGTTTTCACAAAAGGAAAAAGTTTGGTAGGATATGTTAATTTCAGCAATGCTTAATTTTCAAAAAAGGTAAATTTCAGTATAAATGTTATACCCAATATAAAAATAACATTATATTGAAAATAAATACATTTATAAATATGAATTTCATATTTAAGAAAAAAAAATCACCATCACTGGAAAATAAGAAAAGTACAAAACAAAGTAGAATTCTTTTTGCATATTGAGCTGAAAGATTTTGAGCAATTCTGGGTTTTATTTCATTCTGTAAAATGTGTTGCTGTTATTCAGTTTTGGAAAACTGCAGAAAACACAGATTTTCTTCCAAAACACGAACTTCCATTGTTGACAAGCTCTAGTAATTAGCAATAATTATCTCCATATTATTTTATGCATACTGACTTTAAAATGTGCTGCCCAAATGTTTATTTTTTATTCATATCTGATCAGCTAAAATATCCATATGGTTTGCTTTGGAAAGATCCACTGAACTTGTTTTTGAAAATAATATGGGCCAGCAGATATTCACTCAGTCAATTTTCAGAAAGCTTTATGAATCAGAAATACTGGCATTTCCTAAATTACTGGGTGCCTGACTTAGCACAATCTGTCATTGGTTAAGAAACAGAGAAGTGATGAAATCCCCTTGGTGTTCTTTCGAACAGGGGCAGATGGTTCCTATCTCCCTGAAGAAGTTCTATTTTGTTTTCCTCCTTTTCTCTCAAAAGAGAAACTGGGTGACACTGTGACAAAAACATACTACAGAGAATAACAAATTTAGGCACTTTATGAGACACTGACATACTGTTTTAAAGCAGAATAGTACTTTCTTGGGAACAGAAGTGTTTATAGGATTATAAAATGCCTAGGATGATACCAGGATATATATACATAAAATATTTACAAGCAAAATAGCTTTCGGACTTTTGCGGGGGCAGAACCCTAAACAGAAGTTGTCACTGATATAAGTAATAAGCAGTGCTGAAATCTTTGAATCCCTCACAGTTTTCTACTGGAGTTTTCTATGACTATGGAATGACCTCGCATACTTTCACTAACATAGATGAAAACCAGAGTTACATAGGACTATCATTGGACTTCCCAGCAATTTGCTAACAAGCACAGACATGAAGAAATCTGAGAATCTTTGGTTCTGTTCTGGGCTCAGGAAAATAAAATTTTATGGTGAGCATAGACTCAGTTGTATTTCCTGATAAAAAAATGCATATCACTGCTGTTCTGTTCCTATTCTTTGTCTTTGTGTTTCTGCACAGTTTCAAACTTCCCTAGCCACTCAGTTCATCACCTCCTCACCTATTACTTACAGCTGGGCTCTGCTGACACCTAATCTCTTTCCTTCAAATTTCCCCATCCAAACTCTTTCTCTTCATGGCCCCAGCAGGTTCTGTTCATCTTCCTTCTGTGCAAAGTCAGGGAAGATCTTCTGCATGGCACACCTGGAAGCAGAGCAAAGCTAGTATCTCTGTTTCACTATCAACTGCACTCTGCAGTTACTGCAGACAGGTAACAAAAATAATAATCCTGTTTAGAGTGGGTTGGACAGGAGACTGCCCAGTAAAAGAAGCCCTGATTTTCAACTAGATTATAAGGGAATTAGATTGTAAAGGGAAAATCTTTCCTTTCCATGGAAGGTTTATGTTGGTGAATCATTTGGCATGAAAAGAGCAGGAATGCATAGAGTTCTATCTGTTCTTCAGATCACAACATGGATTTCCTAGAGTAGAACTAGATGTAAGAAGGAACTAGTATCAATCTGCATAATTGCAGACATGCAACTATATTAGCAACAGCTAAACTAACATTACATTAGGACTTAGGTTTAAGCATTCCGTCCTTAAAATGTGGTAAATTTTAGCTTGGCATGCATCTAACCAACACTGATGATAATAATCAGAACTTGGGGCTAGTCGTGCATAAGGGTACTCTAGTAGGTTAGTAGCTTTAGATGACAGAACTCATTTGTTTAGCTGGTAATAACTTTTCTCAAGCACAGCCATTTGTACTGTGATTGATAATCTGGGGCCTTTGGGTAATCTGAGTCATTATTGTACAATGAAGCCTCTCAGAGAACATATATCCAATACAGGACATAACTGTATTATTCATGAACAAGTTGGGGGGAGTGGGAGAGGAAGGGAAGAGACTTTGGAAGTCAGTTCCAAAAAAAAACTGGGAACATGTATTTGATGAGTTTGGGGTAAGACCATAAAAAAAAAAAAATTAAATGGATTTGACAGTTATAGAAAATGTAAAATTAAAACAAACAAACAAACAAAAACCAAATAGGAGAAAATTAAATTGGTATTTTCAGCCAGCATTTCAAAAAATTTTAAAATTCCTTAAGAGATGACCACTGAACTACCATTTGTGCATGAAGGAGTCCCACTTAACAACTCAGGACTTGTCATTTGTACACAGTGCTGACCAATCTTTACAAATATTTTTCCAAATCCCGTCTTTTTTTCTGTTTTTGCTGTCCAAATTTCTTAATAGAAAGTACAGCTGAAGCTATGTTCTTCAATCCACAGTGACAGTACTATCTCAGATGTCCTGGTTTCAGCTGGCATAGAGTTAATTTTCTTTATAGCAGCTGCTGTGTTTTGGATTTAGTATAAGGATGTTGGTAACACATATTGTTTTAGATGTTGCTAAGTGATGTTTATATTACGTAAAGAACTTTTCAGCTTTCCATAGAAGATGACAGGGAGCATAGACAGGACAAGCTGGCCAAATAAATATTCCATATCATAGACATCATGCTCAGTATATAAATGGGGGTTGGCCGTGGGGGGCAGGAATTTGCAATCACTGCTGGAGATCGGCTGGGCAGCAGATCATCGGGTGGTGAGAGAGACTTGTGTTGTATCAGGTTTTTTTGTATATTCTTTTACCATTATTATTATTATTGCTTACCTCTTCCATTACTGTTCTATTAAACTGACTTTATCTCAACCCACAAGGTACTTTTTCCCTCTTCTCCCTACCCTACCAGGGGAGAGTGAGCAAGCAGCAGTATGGTCCTAGTTGCTGGCTGGGGTTAAACCACAACATCAGAACACACATGCAATTAATAACATAAAATCTCACTTTACAGGATTTTTTACCAAAGCTCAAGGTAATTTTTTCAGTGTGTACTTAAAGCTTGATTGTAATACTTCACCTTTTGTCCTCTAGACAAGTCATTAGCAGTTGGGAGGTTTTTCGGGGGGGAGGGGTTTGTTTGGCTTTCCCCCTCCTCTGCCACAGAAGCTTCCAGAATTTTTTGCCTTTCAAACTGTTACAGCCACCTTCAAGGAGAACTTTAAAAACCTGATCATAGCTGCAGCTGAGGTGATGCAGAAATCCCCTCGAGCTATCTGCAGGGTTCTTCTGTCAGTAACCTGATTGTCAGTCCTCTCCAGAGTCTTGTAACAAAGATTTAGACATCTCACACAAGTTCAAAGGAAAAAACTCTCTGCAAGGGATGATGTTTTTTAGGCAATAAGCACTGCTTTGTCGCACTGGAACCCAACATTTCAAAAGTAGATATATTCCATTAGCAGAGGTTTTTTTCTGCTATAATTTTTTTGAGCATACACAGCACAACAACAGTTCTTCATTTTCAAGTGGATGAATGACATAGAGGCCACTATACACATATAAAAACCCAAAACAAAACAAACGAAAAAAACAAGTACGTGCTGTTGAAATATTTTATGATTTAATCTGTTTATTATTTAACCACGATCCATTGAGATATTTAAGGGATCACGTATTTGCAAACTCTTAGGAACAAGCTCAATCATTTGTGCCTAATGATTAACCTTAGTCTGGAGAAAAGGAGGCTCAGGGGTGACTTTATCACTCTTTACAACTACCTGAAAGGAGGTTGAGTGAGGTGGGCTTGGTCTCTTCTCCCACGTAACAAGTGATAGGATGAGAGGAAATGGCCCCAAGTTGTGCCAGGGGAGGTTTCGACTGGATATGAGGAAAAATTTCTTCACCAAAAGGGTTATCAAACATTGGAACAGGCTGCCCAGGGAAGGGGTTGAGTCGCCATCCCTGGAGGTATTTAAAAGACATGTAGATGTGGTGCTTAGGGACATGGTTTTGTGGTGGACTTGGCAGTCCTAGGTTATTGTTTAGACTCAATGATCTTACAGGTCTTTTCCAACCTAAATAATTCTACGCTAATACGTTACAGAACATTACATGTCACATTATCAATACCTATATCAAAGCTACCTTAACAACAACTCACAGAGAACAAAGATTGCTCCTTAAGCTAATAAATATTATAGAAGACTAAAAGATTTGAGAAAAAAAATATAAAGCTTTATGAGAGGCCAGAGCAACAGGCAGAACAAATTAAATTTAACACAGAGAGATGTGAACAAGAAAAAAACAACTAAGGCAGCAAGAGGAAACATGGATTCCTTATGGTCAGATGCAGGAGAAAGATTGGGGTACATATAAAATTGGGACGAAACTAATACTGAATATACAATAACACTTCGGTAAAAAGATCTCTAGAAATAGAAATATCTAAAAATAGAGAACAGACAATAGAAATAAAAAATAGAAATCAATTTTAGAAAATCTACTCTATCTGTATTGGCCTAGATACTCAAAAAGACCACATATATTCATCCGTCTACAATGAGCAGGAATTTTAATATAAAGTAAAAAGTGTCAATAATATCTTCATTAGTTTCCAGTCAAAGCCCAATACGTTTTATTCACATGTTGAAATTCTTACACTTCATTAATTTAATATTCTGAACATAATAGCTTAAAGATGTAAAACTCTATTTTCTAATGAGAGTTCTGAGGGTGATACATTGGATTAAAAAACATGAACTATGCTGACAATAGTCATTGTCAGGCTCAGACTTGCTGTTAAGATCAACGATTAGCTTAACAATTCAATGCCCTAAAAAAATCTGTGTTGGCTAATTGTGGAGAAGTCTGGCCAAGTCCTTCACTAGATGGCCAGGAACTGAAGAGACCCTGGCCTCAGAAAAGACTGTGAACAGCTGAGATTTCCGGAAAAGAAGCCTGAATTATTTAGAAGATAATTTCAATAGAATTACGTGGAAATAGATCAAGGAGTGACATGGATTATTACAACAAAAATAGTTAAAAGAAGCAGGTGAAGTAATAGGCAACATTCAGTTTCTCCTGCTTGTTACCATCTATGCACAATTCATAAACTACTTATTATATTATAATAATGCATTATAACCTAATAATTATGTATTACAGGGGAAACACATGGAATAATCTTTTATAAACTAGTTTTCTGTCTCTGAAATAAATAAATAAATAAATAAAAATGTAGTAAAACTATCTATCTGAATGTATATGACCTCAAGCTAGGAAGGTGGATTTCACTAGTGCAATTCTGTCCAAAAGAAATACACAATTCTGTTCAAAAGAAATACACCTTTTAAAAATATATTCAATGTTTGGAGAGGGATTCAAGAACCATCCAGAAGTTAGATATCTGTTAAAGGCTAGTCGTCTTGGCTACCTCTGTGTCCTGGTTTGAGGTAGAACAGAACCAATTTTCTTTTCAGTAATTTTACTTTTCAGTTAAGCCTCTTCTAATGCTCTGAAATTAGCGGCATATCCTTCAGACAGTGTCTCCTACCAGAGTGATAAGGCCTGGTGTTTATAGTTGATACCAGGGAACGGCATGCAGAGAGGCTCTTGCTTATACTTACTGATATAACACCCAAGGTCTGATAACTTTGTTATGTGCCCCGTTGGAGGGTTGTAAGCAGAAGAGCGTAGAGGGGTCGCATCTGTGAGGAGAAGTGGACAGGACAGGTGACCCAAAACTGACCAACAGGGTATTCCATCCCATCTGCCTCATGCTCAGTATAAAAGCTGAGGGATCGAAGGGGTCAGGATCTTTCTTCAATGGCCAGCATACAAGGGGGACTTCTCTGTTCACCTGCCTTTGATCCCAATCCGTGCGTTCCTGAATCCAGTTCCTGAATTTAGCTCCCGTCCACTGTTGAGTCCAGTCTGGGACTTCCCCAGTGCCTGCCAGTGATGTGACTGTCATCCAGGAGCTCAACACTGGTTTTGTATATATTGTAGATATTTAATTATTTTGTTTTTTTGATATTATTATATTTTCTTTTTGTTATTAATATTTCATTAAATTAGTTTCAGTTTTCTTTTCAACCCATAAGTCTCTCTCTTATTTTCTCTCCCTTCTCTTCTGGGAAGGGAGAGGGAGAGGTAAAGAGAGCATCTGTTGTTCATTTAGTGGCCAGCCCATTCTGTAATCAACTAAGATACACACTTCAAGATTGTCATTCTTTTATACTATGTTTGCCTTGTATGAACAACGTCTCCTTTCCCAGGAGCACTGTGCTGGCTAACTGCTTTAGACAAGCTACCTGCTTTTTAGGGAAATAAAGATAAGGTGTCACGGATGGAGTGATGCAGTTCACTCATAGACAGAAGCAGCGATACATTTATTGATAAAAACCAGGGATTTAACTAAGTTTGATAGTCAATGTGACAGTGTTTTAACAAGATTTGATGGCAAGGCACACTTGGTTATTTACTGCGTAGAGGACAGGGTCAGAGAGAACTGTCAGGGAGATGCTCCCGTTGAGTCACAAGGTTCAGAAAGGACCTCTTTGCTTTCCAAACTCCTTCTCAGAGAGGAGTCTAGATGCGGCTGGATCCAGTCCTAGTCTCAGACTTGGTCAACAGTTTGTGTCTAAAGGATTATAGATGCACAATCAATCCTTTGTATTACTTAGCTAAGATTTCAAAGTTTACCATGCTATTAGTCACTTACTGAGGATCTGTTGCCGCAAGGAATCTCCAAATCTTGAGAAGTAACCTTGAGAGGCGTCCCTACTCAAGGGGAGATCCCACTGCCATGCAGGAGAGCTCAAATAGCTCTTGGGCTATTCACTATTTATGGGGGTAAGATGATTGACCTGTAGTCATATTTGCATATTGACCACAGTATTGTTCAAGTTAGCGCTTGGCTATTGCGTTGCTATCTGTCTCTGCGAAACCACCCTTGAGCCAGGTGCAGCCATCACAACTACACGCACCCATTATGACCACCACAGGTGGTTACCGCTTAGGCAGGGTTACTGGAGATAAAGGTCAGGTTGGTGCCTGGCAGGGGAGCACACTGTCACATAAGGGAGGTGAACTCCAGCCCTATGGCAAGGAACGTTCTGTTCATATTTGTAGATGTCTTTCCTCATGTAGGAGGTTAACTAACCAAACTTAGGTATAGCTATTCTGAATCACATTTGTTTGTTTGTTTTTGGTAAGTCTTACCTCATAAAATGCCTCCTCTCAAAAGTTGAAGTGAAAAGTATTCCAAAAATTCCTGCAACTGCACATGCACATTTCAAACCTGATTCAATCTGGTGTTCAGAAAGTCAGAGTTTGCTGTTTGTTTTCCATGCTTGTTGGACAATCTTCAAAGCACTCTATATTTACTCGATATCCAGAGAGTATATTTTAGAAACATATTGTTTTCTGTGCAGAGAGCCTGAAAAAGATATCAATTGGTAAAGAGTATTTTCTTATCAATTTGATGACACAAAACAAGTAAAAAATTTTACTGTTGTTTCCATACAATAAAACGTTAGTACCTATGATCTTGCTGATAATCAATGCCTTTATAATGGAACTTGAGCATGTTTTTGCTTTGATTCAACAAATTTTTCTCTTCCTCCTCAAACTGAGTCAAATACTCACAAACGGTAAATCACCCTCAAATGTTCAGTCTGGGTTTGCCTGGTGATAGACCCCCAAATGGCTATAGAAAACAGTAACTCCCTTTCTATTCAGCATTGGGAATTTAATTCCCCTGGAATAGACATACATACTTTTCCTCACCTAAGGCTAAGCTTAAGAGCCTGAGGCATATCAGTGCGCACACCCATGGTAACGTACATGGTTCAACAGCAACAACAAAAAAAACAAGACCAAAGCTTACAGATTTTGAAATGTCAATGTTAAAGCTTCATAGCATTTCCCCCCCTCCTTTTGGTTATTTGCGCTTTTCTTCTCCAAAATTTAGAAAATAAAGAAAAGCTATGTACATAGAAAAATGAAAAGAACCAGTTGTCAGCATATACTGTTAGAAGCAGAAAAAAAAACAGAGAGAAAAAAGTAATAATACTTCCAATTTTCAATGTGATTTTATTTAAACTCAAGATCTATATAGGTATCTATTTATCTATAGTATTCAGAAGAACTAACAATCGTTCTGTTTTAAATCCTAGAAAATAGAAATAAATTTAATTTTTAAACCTTTTTTTATTGAACTGTTGAAATAAATTATAGTAAAAAAATGGAAGAATTTAAAAGAAAAATGCCAATGCAATTTTCAGGTGCCATGAGCATGAGTGGAGAACATTTCAATACCCATTTTTGACAAAAATTATTGCTTTTTCATTTTCAGATACTAAAAGTTCATGTACAGAAGGTTGTAATTCTTATGAATAATGCTACCATATTGCTTTCAGAAACATTGGTTTCTGTATAAATCAAACAACTTTGAAAGTCAGGTTTTATCACGAATTTAAAAACTAGTAACACAAAAAAGATATTTTACAAACCTGCAATATCTGTATTTCTATTTCTAATTAAAACCTGTCTTGTATTTAATACTGCACTATACAGACTGGTTTTGAATTGCTATAATTACACATCTGAATATGTATATAATGGAAATGGGGCAATCAGAGGCAAATAGTTTTCCAAAATTTTATAAATAGCAAGTTTAAAATATATCAACAGATGTGCTGAGAGTTTTTTTTGATACAGTGATGCTGAAAATTAAAAAGAATTAATGTATTATTTGCAGAGTCCTTATACTTAATTACATTGGCATTGGTTCATTATAATGGCTGTTTTAAATGATTTACTAGATTTAGAAATGTTAATGTCAACAGCTTAACTCAGGCTCTGCAGAACTGTCCTTTATTTCTAGTATATAACAAACTACATGGAAGTGTTGTGGTGATTTTTGTTTGTTTTTAATTTTACGGCAATGAAATATCTAAAATCATCGCATTTCTGCAGCTGGAACAGTCCTTATACTTACAGAGGGTTGTTCTTAATGAAATAGTAAGTGGCATTGTACGATACAGGCAAGATGCTTGAATGAATGTTTTGTTGGCTGTGACACCCTAACACCACTTTGGAAATACAGAGTCCTGTATTATTTATTGGAGTTCTGTGGCCAAGACCTAACTCAAAGGAGCCCTTGAGTCTATCACATCAGATACACGTTTATCTTACGATACTTTGTCTTCTACTAAAATGACTGCTGTATTTGTTTATATGGGAAACCAATTTTTCATGATTTCCTTAAGAGATGTAATGTATAGAATAGACACAGAAAGAGAAAGTGTGAATTGCTTTGGTGCTATATTCACCAGATAGAATGAATTCACCAAATTCACTATTCTATTCACCAAATAGAATGAATTTTCAGCTTCATTGTATTTAAAAAAATAAAAATAAAAAAATCTCTATCTGTTTTCCTTCATATTTAGGATATTTTATTCTATTCACAAAAATCACTATATATTTTCCCAACTTATAATCTTGTCCATGAGGTACAAATGTTTACCTCATAAAACCTGAGCCGTATGATAAAAATTTGTAACAGTGCTTTTATAGCAGCTATTATAAGAGCTTTGAAATGAACGCTTAACTCAAGACTAGAGAACAGCAATTTTTCAGCTGGATTTATTTGGAAGGAGAAAAATCTCCCTCACAATTGGTGTAGCAAAACAATTATTAGACATCAGAGAACATTAGAAAGAACGTAGCCTCAACAAGAATCCTGTTTTTAAAAGTGCCTTAGAGAGAAATTGGTATATTTATCTTATCAAAAGCTTGAGAAGGGACTTGACTAGTGTGTGTAAATACCGTCATGAGAAGAAAATACAGGATCTTTAAGGAAGCAGAGAAAAGCTTCATATGAGTCATTTGAATAGATATTTGAAACTAAATCTTCTAAATCTGAAGGGTTAATTAATAGACTAGATCATCTAATGCATTCGGGCCTCTTCTTCAGCTAACACGTCCTCGTAGAGGGAACCATCCATCTTCCCCCCAAGATGACTAAAATTAGGGGTTTATGTACCAACACAAATATTACATCCTTCTTTCTATGAAAAAATCAGATCACCAAGGTCTTAGGTCCAGTATCAGGATCAAAACAGTTTTATAAAGATAAATGATTTCATGACTTTTTATAAAAGTAGCTTTTTTTTTAATTGTCTGAAGTACTGTAGAAAACGCAGCAATGGTTAAATTCAGTGGAAAAAGCACCAGTATGGTAGACAGACACATATGCATAGCTTTAAGTTCATTTCACTAGAAATCAGTGGCAGTTAATACACTGTACTAATTATGTATAAGTACATACAATAGTATGTATACATTAGTACAATGTATTATTGCATCCTGGCCAAATTATTTACTTGGTCTTTATAACTCCAGAGCAGAGCAGAAATGGTACTTCACTTATACTTTTCCTTTGCGCTACCTTGCTTTGTCTTTCCATCGAATAACGGTCCCTGTTAGAACTCCTGTCCTAAAAGCAAGTGAATACATAATGCATTTGGCAGTAAGAACTCCCAATATCATTAAACTGATTTTCCTCACATACATGCGATGGTTAAGCATTCCATAAAGAAAACACTGTGAATCCAAAATAAAAGAATGAATTCTGATTTGGAAAGTCACCTTATGTAATTGTTAATTACTATTTGATTATGTTGATTTGGGAGGTTTTATAATGAAAGCAGTACATTTCTTGCTTAAAATGTCACATTTCCAAAAGGACTGCAGTAAGACAATGCAATCAAAACAGCAGATTTAGTTTATTCAGTCAGGAGATATAAGCACAACTGTTTCTGATTTCAAAACTTGCCACAGGGAGTAAGTGAATCAAATTAAAGATACCGTGCTGTGAACAGCATTGCAAGTAATCTGCTAAAACATCAAGGCACCCTCACTCGGAAGGCTGACATTCACGACTGAGGTTACTGAAACATAAATAAGAGAATTTTAATTGCATCAATATTTTAAAGCAAGCCAAGTCAAATACTAGTTTGAGTTCAGCAACACCAATAATTATGAAATTATATCATGATACAATTTATAGAACATCCAAGAGTCTTGCAGGACAACGATACTGCATTTTTAAAAATCCAGGCATTTATTTCATCATTTTCTTAAGTACTTACATTCCTTAGACGCATGAATCTCATTGATTTCAAGTGGTAGGTTTGCTTCTAAATCACATAGGTGCCTCTAGAAATCTCACTTTCTGGCACAAGTTTCTTAAATATGCTTCTCATGTTTTGGATAATTATTTCACCTAAAGAGCTCCTGAATTTTTTTTAACCTCACTTTTATAACAGCTGCCAGTGCAGTTATTTTTGCTTGTGCAAAATAATATGATTTACATTACATAATACTCTCTGAAATCTAAACACACTAGATGTCTAAACAGTGAAAAATCCTAAACTGTCACCTCAAGAGTTTTATTTAATGCAAAGAAACCTGGAATAAAGTGTTACACACAGCAAAACTGAAGTCAGGCATTCTGTATTTGATATAACTAAAATTATCAGTTAAATTTCTTTTTTTTTTTTTTTAAATGAGCACGTTTGATTCAATAGTCAGTCATGCAGAAATTAAGAATCTGATTATTAAACTTTTTTAGTTTAGGCAGATTTTATAACAAGCTCCCAAAACTTAATTTCCACTGGCATGTTTAACAGTCCTGTTTAACCCTAACAGAAAGTTAATTAATTCCCTTAAGAGTTCATTTGTACGGCTCCAAGTAACTGTCATAAATAGACACTCTGAAATTTCTAAATCTTTCAATACAATCCTACGTCACTAGACCATTACATTGCTGAAAATTACATTTGTGCGTGAAGTTACCTGAATTCTGTTAATCCTGCAGGAAAAAATTTGAGAGGTAAGTCCCACCACCCCCGAAATAAACCAATCCCCTCCCCAAAAATATATTTACGTAGGGAATATACCAATGAATACAATTACTTAATTTGGGTCTGTATTTTACCTAACGTGTAGCTTAACAGCTTTGTTATTAATCATGTCTTAATGTAAACACTTTGAAGCTGTTGCTACTCAGTAATGTTCATTACAAATAGTCCCTGCGGGAATCACCACCTTATTTCATTAAAACTCCTGCCTGCTGTTAATTGCTCTTAGGAAAACATGAACAAATTAACTGCATTTTAAGAGACAGTGGTGTAAATTTATATGCTTGTGTGTTTGATTGCTGGGGACTAGCAATGCTCCTGATAATCCGCTGCTGTTGCACTGCCCTATATGATGGTTGCCAGCGCCAGCTTGTTTTAATCAATAAGTTGATGTTACAAAGGTTAAAAAAAGAAAATATGGTTTGCAAACCATAGTGTTTATCATGCCAGCTAAGACACAGTATCATTTTTGGTCATGCTCAATTAATTTTTAAGTTTTAATGAATCTTTTGTGTGAAAGAAATTATGCTCTTTAGCAGGGATGATTGATGTATATTAACTGAGAAAATAAAAAAATCCAGGATATTTTTACTATGACAGTGGTATAAATAGGATATGTGACACGTTGCTGTTGAAACCAAGGGGTTTCCTTAGTTCAAAGAGATATGTGACTTTGTATAAATTGTAATAACATTCAGGTAAAACACTGTGATAAAGAAAAGAACATTTAATTTAAATGTTTGCATTCAAAACATTAGTAAATATGCTCTGTGTAGCAGAAGCAGCCTACAGTACAATTTGGACAGGAATGTTTAAGCAAAAAGAAAATTCTCATTTTTAATAAGAAAACTAAGTCACATTTCCAACAAATATATGTTAAAAATGGGAGTTATCTAATAGATATCTTCCTTACAAAAACCTACAGCATGATACGACATTCCTGTTACTTAACTGGGCTTCATCATAGATGCCTAAATAAAGTCCCTTGGAAAATATGGGGCTGCAATCCAAAATCAATAGGAATTGGGTAAAGAGTAATCTGGGAATATATTTAAGTGCCGTTAAAGAAATCATTATTCCCTCCCCTATTAGCACAATGAATCCCAAGTGTTTAATTTGTGTATTCACTCTGACTTTTGAGGGAACCAGCGTTTCAAATTCAGATAGATCTCTAAAAATTGGCAATGTGATGGTCATTAAACTTATTTATTATTAGTCACTTGGTCTCAAAAAAACCCAAAAGCAGCAGCAACTTATTGGGTGATCAAGGAGTGGGATACTAAAAACGCTGGGACTTTGTTTTGAGAAAGATAAATCACATAGGAGACACTAAGAAGTATAAACAATGAAGGTAGATTAAACTTTTGTTCTCTTCGTTCCAAAGGTAAGAACAAGATGACACTCAAAACTGGAAGCAAGCTAATTGCAGATTGATCAAAGGTAACAGTACAACACAGAAACACACTTTCAGAAGCATTGCCATTAAACACAAGACTATTTAAATATTCAAAAAGGATTAGAATTTGTATGAATTACAGGAATGTTCAGTTATGGTAGTGTGGACAACGAAAAGAAGATTTGGGGTGGATGTAAAAACTGGATGTAAACATTGGTTCCTTGGAGGCTAAAGACAATTGCTACTTAGCAGGCATTAGGGGAAAACAAGCAGATTGTCCTAATTATTATGTTGAATGCTCTACTAAAGCATCTGTGGCTGGCATCTCCTGGGAACTGGATACTGCACTTGATGGTCTCCAGATCTCAGTCAGCATTGCCATTCTCTCAATTCTAGCTGGATTGGCGGGGCCTATATGTGTAGTATCAGCTACATTCTGCATCTTAGATATGAAAATTATGTTGGAGCTGCATTAAACCACATTATTTATGTTTCAGCTACTGCCTGTAATGTTGATCTTAAAACATATTCCTCATTTAATAAGTAGTCCTACAGACTTCATTTAAGCCAAAAATGTATGATTAGCAAATGCATGCTTGCAGCAGCAAGGAACGGGCTGAAAGCAAACATGGTGTTTATATTCATGCTTAACTACATTAGTACAAATATTGTGCTAGGGAAACTGAAAATATTTTGGACCATGCTGTGTCTAAAGGACCATTCAGTCTGTTTTAAAAATATTTAACTAATGAAGTATAAATTAATTATTTTTGTAAAGCACTTTGTAATACTGTAGGTGAATACTAAGTATTCACTTTCTGTTATTAAATCAATAGGAACTAACTTATAATAGTAGCAGAATAAAAAGACACGAGAACTTCATAGACATGCTTGTATTAATCACACACTTTATAGATCGTGCAAAGAGAACTTGAGTGAGCCATACAATTTCTAGTTTGATTTAATCACTGTAACAAAAGCTTACAAAACTACAGAGTCCAATGTATAACAGAAACAGTAGGAAATGTGCAGTAAGCACTCCACTGTAAACCATTATCGAAAAAAAAGTGAATAAAATTTCTTTTACCCTGCAATGTAATCTCTTTTTCACTGTTGTACTGCTCAGACTTTTCTTTCACGGCCCCAGCAGTAACTGGGGCTGATACTAAGGAAATATGGGAAAAAGGGAATAATTGAACATGCAGCATAGTGCTGACATATGCTGTAGGATCCCAATCTATCTATGATACCAGAGCTAAACAAAAAGCATGCACAAGCCAGTCAGAAATGTCATTGCTCTAAATTAGAATCGAAGAGCCCTGCCCTATGCTCTTACCTGCTATAGTCACTTCCTATCACACCATACAGACTGTTTTCCCCTTTCACTCACTTTAGCAAGAGGGAATAACCACTTGCAAACGTGACTTGGAATGCCCTTGCTAGTCATGGATTTCTTGACTCCCAAAAGTTGATGCAATATAGCAGCTCCTTCTGTTTGAGATACAAGGAATGAACAAATTGCCTTCTGTCACACTTTGCAATAACTTATATTGGTGATTATGTGGTGCTAAATGGGAAAATTATAAGTAAACCCTATAGGGTTGATAATGATTAATTTAATTACTCATTAACACATCTATATGTCAAACAAGAAGGCAATATGTAGCTGCTTTTACCTGTTCTTTTGTCTGTGTTAAATTCAATATTCCAGAATGTATAGTGAACAAGATCATGTAACTGAAAGCTATTTTGGCTGAGAGGATATGTTTGTAAAAGATCTGTGATATGATATAGGTTACATTCTGATCAATTAACAGCTTGAGCTATTAGAAGAAAGATGCAAATTAAACAGCATCTGTTGCAAAAGGGAGAAAATAAAGAATCCCTTGGAAATTTTGTCTTGTTCCAGATGACTTACTATATATTTATCTTTAGAAATACTTAAAACCCTTTGAAGGAAACGTATCCCATTTTCCAGTTATGTTACTTGTTAGAGAAAAAGCATGCAGTGCTTAGGAAGAAATTTAACTGTACCTATTTTCTCTTTAACTTGCTGAGCGCAATGAGGTTCTGAAATCACTAGGAGAAAAGGCTGAGAATCCGTCATTCTTGAAAGTTATCATTCTTAGATTACATCACCTAAACACAGCATTAGTATTTGAAAGAATGATATGATTTCCAGGCCCTGGATTTTCAACATATGTAATCCTCTGATTAAGTCTGACCATAATCAGAAGAACATTTTAATAATACATGCTTAAATTAATTTTTTTCCTTAAGTCCTACTGAAAATTTCTAATTAGCCCATTGTCAGTAATTTTTAATCAGCTCTATTATTTTTGCCTAGCAAACTAGAATTTCAGTCCCACTCTGAGCACTCCTGATTACTGATAGCACACAGAGAGATGACCAATACGGTGAAGGCCCAGTAGTTGCAACTGAGGGTTTTAAAATTTTTAAGTCAGAATTAGTCCCTCAAAAAGAGATTATCATTGAAGATTAAATGGTTTGTCCTATGTATCAACAACTTTATCACATTTTTGTTAATCTGTTCAATCATAAGAATCTCTGACTTTCTTGTCTGTTAAACTATGAATGAATGTTTTCCTATTTCAATATTTATCAGAACATCATAAACTACCACAAAGAGCAAAGGGCTTAGAAAAGTTTAATAGTTGTTTAAATAATTCTCTGGCTTTCTTTGTGTAAAAAGGGCTCCAATATTGAATTAAATGACAGGATCATGTTAAATACATCCCTGCATGCATGAAGATTTTTACAAAGGCACACCTGTTAATTTGCAAAGCCTAGTGTCTTTGAGACACTCAGACCTATGCTTGCTGAGTTAAGAAAAATGAACCTCAGGCTTTTTTGGACTAGAAGGAGAATAAAGCAAACAAACAAACAAACAAAAGGAGAAAAGTTAATTCTCGGTTATATGGTTGGTTTGCAGAAGAAAAGCTTTTTTGTCTTTCAACATCTGGAGAAACCAGAAATAACTTGACTTGTGGCAGTCAGTTGTGTCTTGCAGGGAGTAGGAAAACGAAAGGAGAACAATTTGGGGTGACAATTTTTTTTTTTTTTTTTTAAGTATTTTGTTGATTTGCTTATTCATACTTTCCCTATTTCCCTTGAAACTATAGGTTTCCAGTGGCCATCATTACAGATTTAATAATTAATCTGAGGCATAAATTTGACATGTCTCCACCAGAGAGTGTAGCTTCTTCAAAAATTAATATTTCAAACACAGCTATTCAAGAGTGGTCTCCCACATTTATAGTGTCTGTAAGCCAGGTACTATAAACCAGCTGTAAAGATCAAATCACAGTTCTAATGCAGAGACATTGCAAAAGCGTCGGAAAGTCTTGGTGGAGTTGGTAGTGTTAGCCTAACGGTTGGATTTGATGATCTCAAGGGTCTTTTCCAACCTAAATGATTCTATGAAAGCCATAAAAAGTGAACAACTCCAGCCCATGAGTAAGGGGCTCAGATTGCAAAGTACAAAAATCTCCAATCCAGCCTATCTGAAAAACCTTTTCTCAAATATTATGCTACCCAAACCAACACCACCATCATGTGTTAGGAAAACAATGGCAGTTTTATGTAATATAATGCAGAAATTCTACACAGTCACCTATCCCCAAATCAGTGGTGCTTGCAGAGGACTTCTCCTTTTACAGATGGAAAGAGGAAGTGAATCAATTCCTGAATGTGAGCTGCATCAAAAAAATCATAATACACTTGACTTGGCACTAGTCAAAATGATGCAGGGAAATCGGTTTATAGGTGCTACACAGATTGAAGCAACATAACCTGGCACCCTGGCACGTTCACTGAATGAGCAGGTTTAGTGCATGTTTCACAGTTGCAACAAAATTAGATAATCTGTAGAAGAAACAAGCTGGGATCATCCAGAAGGAACATCAAGGACAATATTGATAGTGCATTTTCACTATAAGAAATTGTCTGAAAATGCCAGTGGATTTTGCATCAAAGAAAAACGATGAGAAATTTGAGCATACACATGGAATTTCCAGGTCAGTGAAAAGTCAAAAACTTTGGAAAAATACCAAAGTAGATTTTATATTCATCAGCATGTTTGGGCTAATATGGAACACAAGAAGATTGCTAGGATGATTCTATAACTGTCTGATTTGGAAGGTAATTTTATCATTTTCATTGCCAGAAGGAGCAAAATGGAATAAGTCTTCCATGGAGCTTAATATTTGGAAGCTGGGTTATCACAGAACAGCTCCAGAAAGTGAGACTGCAAGAGTAATTCAAAGTATATGGAGTATAGCCAGAAAATCTTTGTTACCTTACATAATTTCAGTGTGGAGGTGATACAGTATTGTAAACCTCTGCACTGGGAAGCAGCAGTGGCATGTCTTAATCTAGTAGAGAAGGATCCTGTTGGACTGGCAAATCACTATGTGTCTGGAGGCTTACCACATTTGTTAACTTATTTCCAAAACAAGAAATGGCTGAAATTTTGAAAAAGGTAATATAGGGGCTGCCAGGATAGAATCACAGTCTTAGAACATATGAAACAAAAATTGGGTTAGATTTTGCAATGCCTAGATTTTGCAATGTCTGGTATCTTTTATGGTTACAATCAAAACTAGAGGCAAAACTTGCAATTGTCAGTCCTTTAGAATTATATTCCAAAATTAACTGAAATGAGTGGTGAATCCCCTGAAGTGTGAATAATGGAAAAAGCAATAGATTCTCTGGATCTAAAGTAATTTAGAGATTATATTAACCAGAAAAGCATCCAAATCTCCCTTTTCTTTTTTTACGCAGAGTAAAGGCTTCATCTGCCTTATTACCTGGTAGAAGTATTTCCTCAGAGTCAATCTTGCTGAAATCTATCTGGAATTTAAAGTACACTAAAAAGAGACATATTTGCTAAAATAGATACTACTTATCTTGAGTTTACAGATTAAGGTAGAGAATAGAACCTATGATATTTGACAGCAATTTATGGGAAGATTATTCTAGGACATTGCTGGTGTAAGATTCTTGAAAGTTTGGGGTTTTTTTTGTAATGTAGTATTGTAGAACATAAGGAAAAATATTTAATTTTCCCAAGTTTCCAAGCATATTGGAATAATACATTGTTATTAGTACTGGATCTTCCATAAATCTTAAGAAAAATGTGGTCACTGTTCATTTGGGTGCTTGCAGTAAGTTCCAATATACTATAGTTTATAGTTCAAGAAGCATTTGTTTTCTGCTACAGTCATTATTCATTCTAATAATAGTAGTATTCTGTGTGAACTCAGCTAGATCAGAAGCATCAGTAAGTGTTAAAATTGTTGTTACAGGTTCCTCAACAGATTACAAGTGACAATGGAACTGAGTTCACATTTCAAGTTTCACCTATTTGTCATAATAAATGGTGTTAAAAATCTCATGTCAGTTTCTTACCAGATTCCCAGAAATAGATTAATAGAAGGATTTGATCAGACACACAAACATAAGTGATTATATTATAACCCCATTAAATTTTTTTACATTAATTTTAGAACTGCATCCCACACTATTATAAATCAAACACTAGCAATACTGTTTATAAAATGCTTGGCCTTTGTTAAAGCCGGAGTGACCCCAAAAAACGCTCCGAAAAACCAAAGACAAACGTGGTTTTTTTTTCAGTTTATATTCAATAGGAGGATTACCTGCAAGTTGACATTCTTAAATTTAAAAGGGAAATAATGAAAAATCAGCATGAGTAGCTGATGGACTGCACAGTTACATAGTAAAAAGATTAAAAAAAAATCTTGGAGTACAGTTTCATATTACCACTAAACTAGGATAATTGAGGTTTGCTTCCAAAAAAAAAAAAAAAAGGTATTTCAGTTTACTTACCCCTGGCCTTGCCCTTGCACTGTTTTTCTTGCACTGGATCTAATTAATGATCATGCAGCCAACAAGGTGAGTTAGTTCAGCTCACAGATTTGACAGAGATCCACAGATAAAATTAACAAACCTACAAACTGAACAGATTCACCTCAAAGGCATGTGATCAGTAGAGTCAGTGCAAAGGGAAGGAATCCACAACTGAAGCATGATAACGTCTGCTCAATGTTATGCTCAATTAAGAGTAGTGTTAAACCACATTTTTAATTTGAGACTATGGAAACATTATAATGAAATTCTGTATTGATTATGCCTAGTCATATGCCTTGCAGAGATTGCACTGAAGTACCCCATAAAAATACGTGAGCCAGCTTTCATGCACTAATTCTGGAAGAAGTTCTATAATCAGGATGTCTGATGAAAAAGCCAGCAGCCTAATCACAGAGAGAAACTTGTGACAGTCCCCCATGAGTGTCTATTTACATTTCTAAGGAGATATAGCTAATTGTGCTGCTTCTGAAAAATACTCTATTAGTGACAAAATGTCACAATAGGGATAAAATCCAAAAGGGCTTTTTCACCACATCCATAAAGCAGTATCACACAGCAAAATGAAACAAATACACACTTTATCTCAGTCTAGCCTCTCTCAAATCCTCCTGTTTGCAGCAACGTCTATCTGCATATGGATGTCTCAAAGAAAGGATCCAGAGCAGAAACTAGATAGTAAATGAATATTATATTACCCAGTACTCTGGTGATGTCAGCTTTAAAATTGTCAGAATCAGATTTGATGTAACCTTCTCATTTTATTTGACAATGAGTTGAAGCGGTTTTAAAATCATAGTGGTTGCATATGGATATTTGGATTTAAAAAACAGTATTTTTCTCAACCAAACATAGGCATTTCTATGTGTTTGAGAACAGAAGAATTAATTTGGCCTTGAGTTTTATAATTTAAAAAGAAAACATACTGTAACTTTTATGCTTGTAATTTCTGGCCTCTTGATTTTGTCCAAGAACATCCAGCATGGAGAGAGTAATTTTAAGTCAAGTTTCCAAAGACAGCCTGTGAAAGGCACCTGCAGATGCTGCTCCATTTTCCAGATGGTCTTAGTTTGGTCAGGTGAGAAATCCAAATCCACGAATGGTTTTGGCAGTCACAGGCTTTCCAGAATAGAAGCCAACATTTAGTTGCTGCAGAAAAGTGCTCTGAGGGGGAACGTGTCTTTTTATTTCTGAAGTAATCCACTTCTACTGAAATTTATTGAATGAACGATAGTCAAAGAGAAGGTACCTGACTAGCAAATTATTAGGAAAAGACAAATATGCTAAATGCCCTGAATTAAAAACAAAATCGAACAATTTTTAATTGATAGACTTATTAGTTGAATGTATAAAGCCAGATACAATGGTTTGACCATGCTGCTTTAATGTATTCATTTTAACTATTACATTAACATTCAATGACTGTAGCCCCAAACCCAGAACCTTCTCTCCTAAAAAGACCATAAGATCTTGTTTTAAGCAGAACTTTTCACTGAAAATGTTCCAGGATAGAACAAAGTAAACCCAGTATGTTTAAGAAACTTTAAATCCTGCCACTGTTTCTGCAGGAACCTGGGACTTAGAATTCCTGTACGCATTGTATTTCCCATTAGCTTTAATCATAACTGAAATGGTAAATAAGCAATCTGTTAGTTCAGGACTGACTAATTTGTTTATAACAATCTGAAGCTACTGCTACATTCTATGGGACAAGTAGCAAGAGACACATCAATTTTGCTGGTTCCTGAGGAAAGCAGAGACCAATTTATCAATTAGTCTTTAAGTTCAAGTTTCTTTCTCTGTTAATTCTTTAAAGATAAATCCAAAAACGTACTCTGGGAATATAGCTAATTTCCAAAACACAGTAACATAAAGTCCTTTTTTTCATGTATTTCCTCTGACATTTTACTCCAGTTACTCTTCCCATCACTGTTTACAACACTATTCCGACAGAGAAAACCCACACTTCTGTCATTCCCAAAACAGCTCTGTGCTAATGTGGCATAAGGCATCACATCCAGATTGACTGGCAGATGCTGGTCAAGTGAGCAGTCAGGTTCTGCTCTTCCATTCGTTATGGAGACCTGGTCAGAGCGTACAACATTTCCTTCCAGTCCAAACATCAATATTTCCTACCCTTGGCATACACGTTGTGGCTGTTGGATACATAGATTTCCTCATGATAGAAAGAGAATAGAAAGAACTGCGATGCAAAGAGGGAAGGCTGTCCTGCATTTTCCTTGATTGCATCTAGCCTGTGCACTGGATTTTACTGAGTATTGACACTGATTTTTTTAAAAATCACATTAACTAAAAATAGTTTACCCTCTGCTATTCCAGCATTTAGCTGAACTACACTAACAGAGAAGCATACCCTTACTCAAGGACACCATGCACTGATAGAAAAAAAGCCATGACATCCAGATCTCAGTAAAAGCAGGGTAGTATCAGAGTAATTTCATATGGTACACATGGCTGTATCTGTGATTAGACTTAGGTCAACAAGATCAGACTCTGATGTACTGACATTCATGGCAACTTCTCTTTTTCTGCTCCTTGTGACTTGAAGCCTAGGACGTGCTTTATGACTTCAGTTACAAAATCAATTGTTCTTCCCGATGCATGTCACACATTTTTCCTCATAAAGCATTAATAAGTGTCATGAGAAGACAAATGCCTCCCAGACAACCAGTGAAACCTAAGAGGAGCTGAAAGCTCCTAAAACACTGAGATACACTTCAATAGGACACCTTAAACTCTGGTGTGTATCTTATTTCAAGAAATTGCTGTAGCCATTAGTTTTACCCTGAAGCTTGCCACCAGTGATTAAAAATGTTTTAGTGATATCATATAGTTTGCAATATTCTCTAGACCATATGTAGTTAGAAACATACAATTAATGTTCACATTATCAGTGATACGAACATGCCTGATTTCTATTAAATCCATTAGTTTTGGGAGGCTGTGTCTACACATCTAGTAACGACAATAGAAATATGTTATAAATACTCCTATTTCAGCTGACTTTATGCTTTTTAACATTCTAGTTCACATTCAGAAACACTTTGTGTCTATAATAATAGAATAAATTGCATTACTATTTTCTTGTCAGGTACCCAAGACTTTCTCAGTTCTGCACATCTCACCATTTTTTCCTCTTGGAACCTTCACTTTGGAAAACACGTTAAACCCGCATATAAAATCTGTTGCCAATATAGCCACTCTCTGTGAAGCATTAAAAAAACCCAAAACAAACAAAAAAAACCCAAACCCCCCAAAAGGTCTTGCGTAAGCTACAGCAGGCTAGCAGCTTGTCAAAACATCAGTTGAAGCAGCAGGTTCCAAGTCATTAAATCTCAGTTTATGTTATACTCCAGAGATTCCTGAAGTAGCAGGATGGTGTGCGTTATTGTGTAGGCAAAATAAGAAAGACAGATATTGCATTGACCTCTTCTCATTGGAATCTAGTCCACTATACTAACAGTTGCACTAAAGATGTCCCTAAAGTTGTACTGTGGACTCAACAATAATAAAAATGGAAGGTGAATTCATGAAGACAACACCACCTGATTTACACTGCAAAAAGACTGTAAATTGCATTGAGGTCACACATTTCTTGGTGGGAAAATGTTCTTGGGGGACAATTAATATTAACCAAAATCACTCTCTATCATAAACAAATTATTCCTGACCAACTCTAAAGAGTAAGAAAAAATACAGCGATATTCTAACCAACAGTTCTTAAATTATGTGGGAAAGGTTAAGTGAGGGACCTTCAATATTGAGAGAATTCAAGCAACGTCAGAAAAACATGCAGCTCTGCTGCAATTAGCGTAAGCATAATTAACATAGTTGGAAACTTCTAGTGTCTGCAGGAATTAGAAAAGCCAAAACAGGAAAGGAGTTTAATTTTTTATGTTTGATATTATGTTATGCGTTTAAAGTTGACTGGGCATGCATTTAATGCTGACATAAAATAATTAAAATAAAACTTTAAGAAGAGGAGGGATGGTCACTTCCAAATGAAATGGGAAGAAGAAAATGATGGGCAAACAGGTCACATTAACAAACACTGTAGGAATTTACATAGCTGTGGTCTTGTTCTACTAGGGGCTCCATGCTGAGAATTTCAGATGTTGAAAGCTGATGCACAGCTCAGCAAATACCAAAGACTCTGCTCGTTGTTCACCTCTGCAGCAAAGCTACTCAATGACATGTAATAAAAAGACATGGCTGCAAATCGCCCAGAACATAGTAGTAAAGTTGGTTTGGACATCTCTTCAACTCATTTTCCTCCTGCCCTTCAAAACTTTTAATGCAGAACCGTTGCAAAGTGGTCAAACATCTGTCTACTCAGTCCTTCCATCTTTATCGTTGCTTACAAATTTTTGAAAGCTGACAATGAGTTGATCCAAATAAGAATTAACTGTATTTTTCCTAAACTTAAAGGGAAAAAAAGATTATTTTCAAGAATTCTGTATCTTTCCAGCTGTCTCCTCTTTTTGTGGAATACAATATTTGTTTCAATTTTGCACCGAGGACCACAGCTGTGGCATTATATTTAAGCAACCTAAAGAAACAGTTGGTTTTGTCAATATTGATCAGAACATCCAAGGACAATTAAGCATCTGGGTTTATCACCTAAGGTAATTATTACTTTGGAGTTGATCTGCTTGAGGGTAGGAGGGCTCCACAGAGGGATCTGGACAGGCTGGACCGATGGGCTGAGGCAGTGCTATGAGGTTCAACAAGGCCAAGTGCCAGGTCCTGCACTTGGGTCACAACAACCCCATGCAGCACTACAGGCTTGGGGAAGAGTGGCTGAAAGCTGCCTGGCAGAAAAGGACCTGGGGGTGTTGGCGGACAGCCGGCTGAATATGAGCTGGCAGTGTGTCCAGGTGGCCAAGGAGGCCAACAGCATGCTGGCCTGTATCAGGAATAGTGTGGTGAGCAGGACTAGGGAAGCGATCATCCCCCTGTACTCAGCACTGGTGAGACTCAACCTCGAGTACTGTGTTCAGTTTTGGGGCCCTCACTACAAGAAGGACATTGAGGTGGTGGAGCACGTCCTGAGAAGGGCAACGAAGCTGGTGAGGGGTCTAGAGGACAAGTCTTATGAGGAACGACTGAGGGAACTGGGGTGGTTTAGCCTGGAGAAGAGAAGGCTGAGGGGAAACCTTATCACTCTCTACAACTACCTGAAAGGAGGTTGTAGAGAGGTGGGGGCTGACCTCTTCTCCCGGGTGACAAGTGATAGGATGAGAGGAAATGGGTTCAAGTTATGCCAGGCGAGGTTTAGATTGGATATTAGGAAAAAGTTTTTCACTGAAAGGGTTATCAAACATTGGAATAGGCTGCCCAGGGAGGTGGTGGATTCACCATCCCTGGAGGTGATTAGACAAAGGACAGACGTGGTACTTGGGGTCATGGTTTAGAAGTGGTTTTGTCAGGTCAGGTTAATGGTTGGACTTAAAGGTCCCCTCCAACCTCAACAATTCTATGATTCAGCGTTACTTTTTGTGAGCCTTACTATCTTGACTTCATATGTGCATAGCACTATCACTTCACCTAGTCTAGCACAAGATAAATGTTGGAAAAGTTTCCCTGGTGGTTAAAAAAAATCAAAGGTCCTAAATTACTGAGGTAATTGAATCTGTGTGTAATTTTAGTATACTGAAGCCGGTAAGACTAGTTATATGCTTGAAGTTGAATATCCTCCTACTTTACCATATAGAAGATTTCATTTCTGTAAGGAATATGAGGAAACTTTATTGGCTTGTACAAGTTCTCTGATAAGATTCAAACCAAGATACACTTATACACACAGTATGGGAGTATTTGCTCAGGGGCATTCTGTCCTTCTAATACTGTCACTGATGTTTCAGCCATCTTTCTGAACCAGGTATTTTTAAGACACCTATCATCAGGGGTATACCATCTGGCATATACCATCTGGGGTACCTGGTCTGCAATGGTTGATGATCATTACCTTAATTAAACACATTTTATCTACCTCACAGGGATGTCATCGGTAATGGATTGCAGCGGTAATGTAGATTACTTGCATATACAATGTACACAAACTCCCTCAGGAGATTACCAAGGCATTTGGAAAACTTCTAAAATATAGGTGACGTGGTAGAAAGTAGTATTAGGGTCTCTGCAGCACCTTTTTCTTCCAATTGCCCTGATCGTAGCTTATCTTTTTCTACCATTTGTCCTGCATATCACGATTTTTCTATAGCAATAATTTACAAGTCCCACTAGGAGTTTGTATATATTGCATATTCAAGCACTCTGCAGCACTTCTGTAATGAATACAGAATACTGTGCAGAGGCACAGTATTCACTGCAAAAAAATGCAACCCATTTGGCAAAATTTCAGCCAATGCTGAAAAAGAAATACACGTTAGAGCCCTGAAACACAGAGTAGCTGGAAAGTATTAACTATTTAAAAATGGGCTACTTACAGATTAAATGGGAAGGGAGATTACACATTTTTTAAAAAAAAAGATAAAACAACATCTTCTGAATTGTTTATAGAGTCCTTGAAAGATTTCTTACAAACCAAATTGGAAGTGACAAAAGCATGTAACTTTAATTAGGATAGGATTTAATAAATTTACTTGAACAGATCATGTGTTACCTGTTTTAGAATATTTAGGACAACCAAGGTCCTTTGTGTAGTGACAAACCTGAAGGAAAAACCCCTCGTACACTGAAAGCAGTCCACTTGAGAGGAAAATATATGTTACATACACAGGGGTGTTAATAAAAAGATTAAAAGCCACTAGAAATTGATCATGGCATAAAAACAAGGTAGAACTCAGAAAACATGCACATCTCAGTTCTGTCTCCCAGCAGTTATCAGTGAAGCAGAGATCTGGACGCTTACACTGATTACTGCAAAGCAGAAACTCTCTGCTACAGCAAGAAATGCACGTGCTGCATGCTTGTTGTTTGAAATAAAGAGGTGCTGAAGGAAGGAATTGCATACTGAAATGTTGTATACTGTTAAGATTATATGAACTAAGTGTTCCCAAGTAAGATACCAACCAAGTCATCACTGTTAGGAGGGTTAGTATAGTAGTATAAAAGTTAAATAACCAGGAAGGGCAATCAAGGTATTATATGTTATACCACCAGATAAGAAGGGCAAAAGGTAAAGCGTACATCTCTACTAGCAAATACAATTGGTTATGGACTTTTCTTTGGCCTATCCTTAACATTAAATTATCTTACAATTCAAGGCAGAATAGCCATATGAAACCAGCACAAAAATATCTACCCTAGCAGAAAAGACAGACTTGTGTTAGTTTCTTTTCTTCTATCTGGACTTAGGATCAGCTGTCTGCAATACTTTACTTAAAAAAACAGACAA
The DNA here is from genome assembly GCA_017639485.1 of Pluvialis apricaria. Taxonomy (NCBI): domain Eukaryota; kingdom Metazoa; phylum Chordata; class Aves; order Charadriiformes; family Charadriidae; genus Pluvialis; species Pluvialis apricaria. Next base: position 22,920,533 of record CM030011.1, on the reverse strand, counting down.
CTAAAAACCAGTCATCTTCATGATTATTTCTGATCATTGGTTATATGGTGCAAAATTAATACTGATTATTATGATCTTTAAACACAAACATAAGCTGAGCATTTCTTTCCAAACTACTGTTGTTATTTCTTATTGCAAAAGTGGAAAAAATGCCAATTAAAAGAATTTGTTTTTCAAGTCCTTTGTTTTTCTTTGAATTGTCTTTCTTCTTAGCATGCCTTGTTTTCTGATTGAAGCACAGCATACAATGACCCACCAAACCATGTTCAGAGGATGTCTTAGGTGGGATGAAAGCAATAAAATAGCTGCACTGAATAGAGGGGAAAAAAGAACCCACAGCAATTATAATGATGTGAAAATCCATAAATTATCATTCAAGATCTCTCTGCTAGCATTGTACAAATACCACTGGCATCTCATTTAATAATACTGCAAGGTTTAAGCATTTCTGCATTTTGCATTTTTATTCTCTCCAGAATTTTCTTCCAAGTCTTGAGTTTGCAGTATGTATATTTGTAGTTAGAAGTACAACATACCTGCTGAAAACATAGCAGTCTAATCAATTACCTTGCCTAAAAAAAATACACTCTTAAAACATGATCATTCAAACAAACCCTGAGGAAACACTTAACGCCCATCCAGAAGTGACGGAAGACATTCTTACTAGAACATAAAATGCAAAAGCTGCAAACAATCCTGGATGAAGTTTAATCTGTGTTTGTGAACAAACAAAGATTTGATTGAATTTTCTCAAAGCTGGATGTGAGTTTTTGCTCTGGCTAGATATTTGTAAACATTTTCTGTCTGGGTCTTTACTACTGCCATTTCAATTTCAGAGCTGGAAAAGGTCATGTGATTTCCAATGTAACAACTGTCTGAAAAAAACAGGCTAACTTGTGCCAAGAAAATCAAACCAAACCAAAACAACCACAAAAAAACACACAAAAACCCCCAAACAATTTCAGTGTCACCTATAGGTTCACAGTAAGTTTAATCATGGGAAAACAGATCCACTAAGTCTCTCAAAGTGCAGGGACTGCTATGAACGTTATGGCCAGCTGCCTAAAATATTCACAAATCTTAATTGAACCAAAATATGGACATTTGAACACACAAGCGCAGGTACGTACTCTTTTCATAGATTTCATCTGTATATTTTTTTCAGTTGGTTAAGCCTCTTTAAACCAAAATTTATGTTCACTTAATGCTCTGACCATTCAGAAACAGCAAATGAAAAGTAGTGATACGGAATTCAGAAAGCCACGTGCATGTGGGAAAATTGTTGTTTTATGAAGTAAACTGGTGAAAGTAAGAGTACAGCACTTAATATGTAATAACCATTACTTGGAGTGAGAAAAATGCACCATTTTTCATAGTATGAAGACATTTAAAGTATTACTTAATACTTATATATTAAATATGTCTATACATTATACCATGCCCTGTGTACACAAACGCATATACGGAGCCACTATCGTGAGAAAATATGCAACTTTCCCCAATAATCCAGGAAAGCAAGGTACCATTAGTTTTCCAGAATATAGTCATCTTTATTATCATACAAACACTGTCAATTTATTTTGTTGTATGCATCATACCACCAGTGTAACAGAAGAATTAGAAAAAGAGAAATTCTACGTCGTCCCTGAGGTCACTCTCTGTTCATAAGCTTTTCTGCTGCCCCCCTCACCTAATTCTTTTTTCCAGAGGTCACTTTTAGGCAGGAAAGTACCAGGATCTTACTTAGCCAAACCTCCCAACCTAATACAGTATTAACCCAATATTGAGCAGCTTACAAAAGCAGACCTTACTATTGCTGTCCCCTGACATTTGTACTAAGTATTAGCTGCCACTCCTTGAGACAGATAAGTAAATACTAAACACTAGGGGTGAGGAAGAAACTCTTCCCTCCCCTCCACTTGGAATACTCTTGACCAGTATGGGTCTTCCTGCACTTAAAGTAAGGATGCTGATACAGTTCTTCACAAACTTCCCCATACCCAAACCAGCAGTCTGTACTCTTCCAGAGCATTCACCAAAGCACAGACATTTACAAAATTCATCATAGAAGTAATATTTTGAGAAACAGCAGAAATATAGGGAAAAATATTTCATAATGAGAAGAGTTTTATGGTGTATTTATTTTCATAAATGATAGCAAAGGCATCCAGATAAGCCTCTGACAAAACCCTTGTTATTCATGCTGTGCAGCCATGAAAAAAATAAGTGGTTTTTGGCTGTATGCTCTTTAGCATTTGTACCAGCCACAGAGACAGTCAGCTTGCTAGATTCTGTAATAATTGATTTGCTTTGTTATTTCAGATAGAGAAGCATCAATCCTAATGTGTTTCTTTAAACCATTGTCGTGATACAGAATAGAAATATCTATGCTTTCAAAACTGTATCAGGAACTGTTTGTTACATATGACAGAATCATAGTGCTGTTATAACAATGTAAGAGTGAGTTTCCCCACCAAATTAGAGTGCCTTTTAATGTTAAAATGACTACTAACCATTTATAAAAAGAGATGTACACTTATTTCCATTTCTAAAAGGTAGTAGCTCTAGAGCAATTTGTCCCTTCGGGAGTTTAATAGAGATTAAGATTAATTTTGCCTTTAATTCCATTAAAAAAAAAACAAACAACTTGTACCTAGTGACATGATTTCAGTGGAATTAATTATCTCCAAAGAAGCACATTATTTATTTTTCTAAATTTAATTTTAACAAAAATAAGTATTGTTAATTCTTCAGAATGACTTGCAAAACAGAAAGCTCACTATATTAATAGTGAGGATGAAGTTATCTATGTACGTGTTGTGGTTTGGGCTGGGCTGGCCACTAAACCAAACAACAGATGCTGTCTTTAACCCCTCTCCCCTTTGGAGAAGGGAGAGCATCTCCCTTCAGAGGAGAGGAGAGAAAATGAGAGAGAGAGATTTATAAGTTGAAAATAAACTAAACTACTTTAATGAAATATTAATAATATAATAATATAATAATAAAAAGAAAATATAATAATACAAATAAGAAAATAATGAAGTATATACAACATATACAAAAGTATCGAGCTCCCAGGAAGATGATCACATCACCAGCAGGCACTGAGAAAGTCCCAGACTGGACTCAGCAACAGATGGGAACTGGATTCAGGAATGCATGGCTCGGGATCGAAGGCAGATGAACAGAGTCCTCCTTGGACACCAGCCATGTGATTTGACACAAATAATTACTATTAGTGTACTGGAAACTGTAATTAGGAATCATCACACAGTTATAGTATCTCTCTCCATCTTTACTTCCATTTGTTAGAAGGAAATGAACCTAAGGTAAACAAGAGTGATTTATTTCAAGAATAGAAAACTGGTTATTGACACAAAAAAAGATATATTGCTTTGCTTTATCTTGTTACAGAAGATCAGTGCAAAGACAGAAGATTTCTGAAGAGGGAACAACCTGCATTGTCATAGACTTCTGCTGAAACCATGGAAATGTCTTTGGTTTGTGGCTTGCAAGTGTGAATACATAAAGGCTCAGATTTTGAAAAGGAACTGACATATGCTTATATGATGTTTTCTTGCAAATACTCTGAACAAAAAAAAAATTAGAGGTGAATATATAGAAAAATAAAAGGGATGGATTTTGCACTCTGTTGTTTGAAAGAATGCTCATAAGGGCCTTCTATAGAACAAAACAGTGGTGACATAGTAGCAAGTGAAGAAAACTATTTAAATACTGTGGCTTGCAGCAAAATGGCTAAAGAAATGGAATCCTTCTAAAAGAAAACAGAAACTGTCCTGCTTCCCACCTGAAAGGGAAATTCCAGCAGCTCTGCTGCTCAGTCAGTGTTCTTCTAATTAGGTTTTGGCACAGTCATTCACAGTCAGGACATGCAGTATAAACCTCGTTACAGAGGGCAGGATGAAATCTTTATACTTTAGAATATGAAAGATTTTAACAATGCCAGTATTTAAATGTTTTGATCAGAATCAAAATACAAGTTAACACCACTGCAAGGTGGGCTGGTTATCTCAATTTTTCTTGCATCAGTCAGAAAACCACTGTTTAACAACTCTCTACTGACAACTTGTTTACCAAATAAAAACAATAGTGTAGCATCCGCTTGTTTCATTTTCACTAGAAATATAAAGAATATACTTATATTAAGTAATATCTGTAAACAGACCAGAAAAAAAAATCTTCTAAAGTTAACTTTCTATTTTAGACAAGTATTCCAGTTCTACGTATGCTGTACACTTAAAGACAGACATGAAGTATGGATCAATAAAATATAGTAATTGTCCATCACAAGTATGAAGATAAACCTTAAAGCTGTGCAGTGAAGCACTGAAAGACCTATCTTTTGTTCTTGAATGTCACAGAGAAAAATAAGTACTTCAATAGCAGAACAAACGGTGGAGGTTATGTAAGAGACTGACAATACCAAAATTGAATTGTCTTGTTTATACTACTAGGAGGAGATACGAAGATTCATTTAGCATCGGCCTATCGCATCTTAGCAGGTGGTGGATCAACAAAGATTAATATAGGTAAGAAAAAAGAATGCTGGCTTCAAAACATGCCCACGCTGATTTGTTATAGATATAACCTACCACTGCAGTAACGCTTCAAACAGGTCAATTTCAAATGGATCATAGAAGGGATTAGTAAGAAAAAGCTTGTCTTTGAGCCTGTGTGTTTCTTAAAAGTTAAGAAAAACAAAACAAAACAAAACCACGAACCTTGTCAGATAAAGTAATCTGTTTATTATCAAGAAACCACTTACCACTTCCCTGTTGAAGTGTACTAGGCTAGAGATGAGGGGCATAAGCCATGGATCAGCACCTTTACTGTTAGTAATACAGAATAAAAAGATGACTTATGTCCTCAGAGCTTACAAATGGGAGGGAAGAAAGAGCTGAGTTTATGCTAAATTCAGTTGTTACTGAAATGCCCTACATTCCTAAAACCTAAACAATTAATATAAAGCCCCACTCAACCAACTTTCTAGTCCTGAACATATCTAACCTACAGATAAGACTATAACCATCACTTCAGTGCATTTTCCCTTATTAGCAGTAAAGGGAATTACATGCTATAAAGTACATTCAGCACTCAATGCTACAAAACAAAGCTGATGGACCCTCTCAGCTTTCCTGAGGTCTGCCAGGCCACTTGTTATCAAAACCGTGTCAATGTCAGAGGAGGGCTGTGCTCTCTTGCTCTGTAACATTTGCAGTCCTCGGTTTTCCTAGTTGTTTTTTTTCCCCTCTGGCTTTAATCTGTGATGATAAATATACAACAGAGCTCTGCAGCATTAATTGCATTTCAGTGTGGCTTTTAAGCCCTTCAGAGATGGGTAAATTTTTAGCCATTGAGGTAGCAGCCACATTACCTGCTGAAAGGCATGGCCCTTTAGCAATTTGGAAAGGTGGGGCAAGAGGTACCTTAGTGGGATAATGATGTCTGAGATAGATCCCTCAGATTCTTCAAAGCCACATACTACACCCTCTAAGCAACACAAACTCCATTTTTTCTGTTATCGTAACAGAACTAACAATTTGAGGATTTTGACTAAATACTTTCAGTGTCCTAGTACCTATGTAATGTTTAGCTAAAGCATACCTTCAGGGCAATGAAAGCAACAACAGAAGGGAGGGGAAAGTAACAACTAGAAAACAGCTGTCCTGTACTGCCTAAATTCTCTGAGAAAAGTGGTCTTGAACTTCTCTTTACATTTTATGCCGAGAAGTCAAGCTATTCATTCCTCTCCCTCTGAAAAACAGGAATCTCATCTTATACTGGAGAAGGCTGGATTTTTAGTTTAAAATTATATGGATATTCTGGTAAAGGACAGTCTATACAGGCAGCTCCTTCTAGTGACGAAACCCTAGATCTTTATTCTTACTGGCATTACCAAAAAATACCAATCCAATATATATGCCCTTTCTCTTCTGAACTGCACTTATTAAACTACACTTATTAAATGTCTACACTGTGAGTTCTGCCATATTCCTGAGAAATTAATGCTTTGCTTAGAGGACAGCCAATGCACAGAACCTTAATGTTGAAGAGGCAATCACGTAACAAGGAAAGTAACTGTTTTTTTGCCCTCAAGTAGCAATCCTCTACTCTCATACATACAGTAAGAGCTGTTCAGTTTTCCTTTGCACTGTATAAGCAGACAAGAGCATATGGCTCAGTCTCCAATCTTCTGGTGAATGTTATTTCTCAGTTTTAAAATAATTCCGAAGGAAAAGTAAATAAAGTTCTACTGAATGATTTAATTTTAAACGATTGGAGGTTGTGGGTCTTTGTGTGAGATACTGTGAAAATAAGATAGCTGTCTAGAATCATGCAATTAAAAATCTCTTTGATATGAAAGGATCCTCCACTATTATACAGTTAAAAGGAATGGAAATATAGTAGCTTTGCTTCTGTAGACTATATTGATGAGTTGCTTTCAAGACCACCAGGTTGACAATAAATACCTAATTAGATGGGTAGTCTGACAGTTTCGTTTGTACTCACAAACTCTGAGTGACGTGAAGAAAATCAGTTTGGTTGTGGAATAAATTGGCTGAAATTTATTACTGAATTCAGAAACTGATACAAGAGGAACATCATGTTGAAAAATGTGCTGCTCCTTAACTTTAATTTCCATGTTACTCCACTAGGTATCGAAACTTTAATAAGAGGTTGTGCAAGGATAAAAATGTATGATCAAAAGTCTAACAACAATAAACACATGTAATGGGGTATATAAGCAGTTCTAATACCAAACCTTAAGCAAACATTCCAATTTACTATAATATGAGGTGCAGTTAAGTGGGTTGTGAGACTGAAGAATAATATAAGTAACTATGACATTTCTAGTAATTTACCATTCATGAAAAAGAGACCAGCTATAAGAGGCTTTCCTGGGGAAAAATATTTTGCCAGATTTTCTGTACTATACAAGGTTCTAATGTCTGTCCTATATAGGTTTGAGCTGATTTGAACAAGGCATGATCAAAGTCCTTAAGGAATTAAAAAAGTATAATACTGAGTAAAGGTGTTACTAGGTTCATTTTTATATCTGACACTACAATTACAATTATATCAATGTAAATCTTAGTTAAAAATTTGTCAGTGAAAGGCATCCTGCAGAAAACTATTTCTAGGATTGCAAGAGTTATGAAATCTCTAATCAACAGCTCCTGATGCAATATGCCAAATAAAGCAAGAAAGCGATGATGTACAAACGCACAGCTAATAGCTAGTATTCTTGCTATATTATTAGTGTTAAGCCAAAGCAAACAGTCCAAGTAGTTCATGTTACTGCAAGACTATAATCTTGCTAATAATTCAATAGCCCACTTTAATTACTAGAGCTCAGTATAGCATTTCTCTCAGTTCAAGGTCTCTTTAGTCCTCAACCATCTAACCTGATACTTTTCCACTGAGCTATGGAGTAATGAAGGGCAGGAGAGGGTCGGTTTGTGTTGATGATGCTGATCTTTTTAAGTTAGGTTACTTACAGGTGATGATCCACTTCAACTTATTATGCATTGACAGATTGGAAACATCAGTTAAAATAATTTGAGCCTTTTTTGTAAATCAAAGATCAGCTCTGATACTAACAGAAGCCCTGCTAAGATCAGCTGCTGGTGGACCATCTTATGTTAGGGCAATCCGTTTGAGCACTGTGTCATGAAACAGGATTCTGATACAAAACGATGACCAACATTCTCATCTGAAATTTTAATTCCCTTGGTTTGTTTTTTTTCCCCTGAGTTTAAATAAAAAAAAAGAAAAAGTACAGCATTTTTCTCAGAACAAAAAGGTTTGAAACATTTCAGTCAATGGGCATTGCCATTTCAGAAATCAATAACAATCACATGCAGAAGTTATAAAACACATCATTTTTAACAATTGACCTTCTCTCATCTCATCATGGCATAAAAGAAGGAACTTTTACCAAAAGTGTAAAGTTGCTTTGTTTGGCTTTAAATAACTGCACTAAGGGAATACCAAAAGCATGGAAGAGTGTCCAGCATTGACCTTCCTATAGGCCTTCCTGTCTTAAACAAACTTAAGAGACCAGACAACAAGCACAAGGTACCAAGATGCATCTTTCCAGAAGTGGCATTTTGAGTAAAATCCATCTGTCAAGAAAATATATCCAGAATATATCAGAATATTTTTCCCTTCACGTGAGGGTAATAATAGTACTTGTAATTTCAGATTCTCACAAAATAATATGTAAAGAACATAAAAAATTAATTTTCCTATTAGTATTTCTTCTGACTAAAGTAGCCTCATACAAACAGGGTGCATAATCAGAATTTCAAAATAGATAGAATGACAATACAGATTATGCAAGGAAAATCTTTTTACGCATGGTTTGAACCAAATACTGAGCTTCAAATTCAATAGAAGTGTAGCTTAGTCATTAATTGTGACAGATGTTTGACCACTACTGTAATAATATAAAACTAGAGGGGGGGAGCGAATTTAAAATCTGTGGTTTAGAACTTTTACGTAATGTGTATTTGTACAGTGTCTAAAACAGTCTAGCTGTAGTTATTAGGCAGTACTTGATTAAAAAAAAATAGTAGGGATAGTTATTCTTTAAAAGTTATATCAAGGAACAACACAGTTTCAAGGAATACAGCTGGATGTTCCTGGGAGCCAACTAATGATGACCAGGCTTCCTTTCTCATCTCAACCCACATGAATCCATTAAGAGGGTTGTTAATCATACGATGCTTGCATCACTGTGTCTTATATGAAAGTGTATGCTGTGCTACGCTTTGGATAATGTATTAGCTTAAAAATTAACAGAATATCTACACAGACACATACATAAAGATCCTGCAAAGTTGCTATAAAATTTAAAAACAAGAACAGCAATGAGTCATGCATCTCCAAGTGGGGCATCATTCAGCAGACAAAAGTTGTCGCTGCTTGAGAACCTTAACCCTTGCTTGTATTAGAAATCATTCTCCTAAGATGCTGAAAACTAAGTCAGGTTATAGGACATACTGGTTACATAGGCAAATGAGCTTGATTTTCTATTTAAAAAAAAAAAAAAAAAAAAGGAGAGAGAGAGAGAGACATATAACATACCTAGGACTCCAGAAACCCCTTTAAAGAATTAAAAAACTGTATGATGACAGTGCACTTGCAGTAGTTCAGTGGGGCTGGTGTCCTTGAGGAGGAGGTTGTTAAATAAAGGGAAACAAAGCAGAAAACATTTAAGTAATGCTTTAGTGGACATTTTTTTAAAGATTAATTTCAAATCCACTATCTTATTTATTTGCAAAAACACCATTAGCTTGGCCATTTTATACTGATAGTAACTGCCATATTTTATCATTATTTCAGATAGGCATAAAAGAACAGTGAGGAACTCAAGGAAGAGAACAACAAAAAGTTCAATGTAAAAAATTGCATCTCTCCATAAAGTATGTTTACCTACTACTGTGACTCATTTCCCTACTGGGTATTTAAACAATGGTATTTGAAGAGCCAGTTAGTGTGAGCCATGAATCATAAGTCAAAAAACAATTATCTCTGACCCAGACATCTGCTTTCTTGTGAAGGGTTACAGAGCAACTGAGAAACGCTACTGTCCTTTGGGTGAATCAATAGTTAGAATACACCAGAAAAATAGCACGCAATCTATTTCTTTTAATACAAGATACCTCTGCCTTTTTTCTATTATGTCCTTTTTTGAGATACACATGATGACATTCTTGTTTTGATATTTTTTTCTACTCTTTATACGAAAACAAACAGATCAGTTAAATTATACTTTCTGAGAAAGAACCATCAAGAGAATAAAAAAAAATAAAAAAAATCACACTACTTAAATGTCTTTACTTCACTGGGAATTGTCTGTAGTGGAAAAATAGTCTAAAAGGTCACTATACACAATCTTCAATTCTTCTCTCTCAGTCCCAAATGGTCTTCCAGCCAAATGCTTTATATCTCCTAAAATATCTGCCTTTAGAAAACAGAACAATTTTAACTGAAAAAGGAACCAATGATGAAAATAGTTGCTTAAAGAAAGTAAAAATAACTTAAAAATACAGTAAGATAGTTTCCATGGTATTTTTGTCGGTGACGGCATTGAAATGACACCTGCGTGTTTTGATTTTTGTATGAAGTTGCTCTCTTTTCTATATTTATGTCCCATGAATCTTTTTGGTCTTTTAATGAATATTCATGATGTGTGGGAACTGCAGTTGTAATGAAGCCAATAGGTATTTGCCATTTACTTTTAGAAGGCAGTATCAGTAAGAACTACACATACATTCAGCCTAGCATTTTGTTTTTAACAATGGGCAGATGAAGAAGGTAGGTACCCTTGAGTAAGAGTATAAGGCAGGGATACACTGATGATTGAATTCTTGTATGACCTTTCTATATTTTGGTAGCCACTCAGCCTGTGGACAAGAACAGCAGTCCAATAAATGTTAAATTAACATCAGAAATTATTTGCAAGTGTTTTTTAGAATTACTTTACCTCAGGATTCCCCTTCTCCCCCCTAAGCGGAGGATAAATGCATTGGGGAAAAAAGTGGCTATGGCAAAGAGTTTACAAGATTTTTGTGAGCCTTTGTGTTATAAATCTGGTGCTAGCAGTTTTGCATCCCCACAGAGAAACACTCCATTTGAACTAAGCAGACAATCAACCACATGCAACTTCAACAAATTGCTCAGAAACGAGAATGAGAGCTAGAGTAATATTTGCACATGTTGCAAATATTCAAATAGCTGAGAGGTCCTGATTTTCACAGATATATAGTCTTAACTGGCTAGTAGATGACTTCTTACACTATTGACAGCATTTTCATCTCTTAGGTTTCAGTGCTATGGTGAGATAGGAAGTATTCAGGAGAACGCAAATAACTGAAATTGCCCATGTATGCTTTATTTATTATAATATATATTTTAATGTAAAATGGGGAGAAATATAGAAAGACCTAATACAAGCAAAGATTTTGTCTGTGTCATAGTTTATCCCACCCTGTGTAACTTTACCAAGTTCCTCCCCTGCTTTTTTTTTTTTCTTCAAAGAAACCTTCTTCAAGTTTGCTGTACTGTACATGCAGCAACAAAAATCAAGGACCTAAACAATATATGGGTAAGAACTACCAGTATGTAGATATAAATCAAGGAGGTATTCCAGCCCTTTTCTGAACAGCTCATTTTTATTCTGTCCTAAGCAAATTTAAAAGTTGATTTCTTTTCTTCTCAGTTCTGGACAGGCTTTGGCTGTTTGATCACCGTAATTTAGGAGAGATTGAAAGAGACATCCTAATGAGGAATTCTGCAATGGCTGCTTGCCAAGAAATCAATCAAGTGATCTCTCTCAAAGTCTATCACTAACCTCATTAAACTAGTGAGAAATGAAGCTGTGACTTTCTCAACCTCATTCTCTACAGGCTTCTGATGCCCTGAAGGGCTAACAGTGAGGAACAATAACTCTGCATCCCTCAGACATGCACTGACACGTCACTGGCTAGGGTCAGAGATATTATGGATCTAATAAGGTCACAGAGATGAAAACGCCTATAGGGGTAATACCGCTTTAAAGACTTACATTATCTGCGTAGTCTGCTGTGGAGAACATCAAGTGAAGTTAAGAAAATGTCAGCTTCACCTTTCGGGCTTCATCTGACTGCCAGTTTACTACCATGGTGATTCATCCTAATGAGTAGTAAACAACTGTTAGTAGGTGCCCTGAATCAGCATAGCAATAGGCAAACAGAAGCCTTTGTTTGAAGCACAGGCACACTAGAAGATAAGAAACCCCAAAGGAAGTGATAAGAAAGCATACTATGTATCTGGCACATTATAACTGTGTTCTATTCACCTGTCTGCTGCAAGCAGGCATATATAAAGCTTGCTACTACCTCTTTCATATTCAGCATACCATCATCTGATCACCTCCTCTTCTTTCCCACCACACAGGTACGACTTCTCTTTAAAATGTCATACATGGCGCCACACTTCCAAAAGCAGTAACAGAATTTATTTTCTAATAACAGCATTAAAAATACAAACTACAGAAGAAATTGTCAAACAGTTGGTATATACCAACAAAATCTCAAAGACCAACTTTCCTGAACTGTAGAGCACCAAGTGCCTGTTATAATTATAGAAGCTCTATGAACGAAAAGATTTTTCAACATATATGTTGTAAAATATTTGTTCATCCACCAACTCTTAATCTTCTGGAAAAGTTCCCTAACATCAAGAGCCTTAGTAATTTTTCTTATAGATGAAGTCATAATAAATTAAGAGTTAGTGATTTGATTAAAGACTTTCTAAGATGAAAAAGGTTCTTTTTTGTGATTATAATGTTCATTCAATACGACATCCATTCACATGCTGAGGTCCAGCACAAGGCCTATGCTCTGTTTAAAACATATTTAATCCCACGGGGTTCTCCTTGCATAAATCAGCTTGGTCTCCACATCTTGCAGTACTAAATCATCAGTGAACAATGTTATCAAGAGTTAGAATTAGACATCAATTCACTTAATGGAAGCATCTAAACATCAGTAAGAGAAATATTACCACATTACCAACCTATGACATATATGACATATCGTGAATCATATTGAAGATTCAACGGTTTCAAGTATGTACTCCCTGAGCCACAAATTCTCAACAGGCTTCCAAGCATTTTTACTATAGATAGTCAAGATAATACGAATTGGCACGCTTAACTGTGCTGTTATCCTGAGAAGAATATGCTACATTCAGTATGTTTCAGAGAAGCTCTCTTGAAAAGTAGCACAATAGTTTGATCTTTCAATGGGAGTATTTCCTGCTTAGGAGAACAATATTTTTAATTAGACTAGAACATACAGCCATTCCTTTAAGATATATTTAGAAAAATCATATCTTACTATAAATAAGAAGCACTATATAAGGGATTAATCAACTTTAATCCCACAGAATTAAATGACACAAGTTAAAGAAAAGTATAATGTGTCAGATACATATTTTGCTCTTTAGTTGGTTTAACTAAATTTAACCTGGGCATCACATTCTGACCAGCCCAGTTGTGACATATTTCACAAGAGAAAGGCATAGGCATAAGTGAGTCCCAAACTCTTTTCCATACTGATAGAAGAGGGAAGCTCTTAGAAGAAGGTGAGAATTGCATTTTCTCAGCGCATGTACCTCCAGGAAACCTTCACAAGAAACCTAAAATTTAAGGCTAAATCTTAAGCATTAAAAATGTGTGTGGGTGTGTGTGTTAAAGTTTCTTTTTTATCAGTTATTCAATAACAATCAGCATACTTTGTTTTCCAGTTCAAAATCAACCTGGTGGGACAACTCTGCATTATTTTTACTTAGCTTAGTAGTATGATTTTAGAAATCTCTCTTTTTCTCTCTTTCAAATAAAGATGCAATAACCCAGAAACAACAACACAAAAGTTATCTATGCATAACTGCAGCTGCAAGAATGATTGGGATTCGGATATCTGTACCATAGCTGACGTAGAGGGTCATAGGCTGTTTTACCTCCCAATGAAGCTAAAAACAGAAATCTCTCTGATTTTACAATATTATGAATAAAACTGTAGTGAAAATTGCTCAACAATACTACCCAGAATAGCGTGGATCCTGGTGTCCTTACTGGCATTGCTGTTGCTATAATTATTTTTTTTTATTACTTTCTTTGGAGTAGTCTTCAGAACTTCAGTTACAGGAAGTTAAACAAGTGCATAATACACTCTACAAGAAGAAAATACTTGAAAAAACTTAGGCAAGGCTCAAAAAAAAGCAGCTGCAGAAATATTCAGGTGAAAACTGGGAGCCTAGCTCCCAAATTATCCTAAAATCTCTACTGAAGTTTCATTTAATGCTGAAGGTACTCATACTAGAAAGAAGCATCAGTTTCTCATTTTACAGCTCTCCAAAGATTTGAATACTTAGATGTAACTCAGTTTCAATAGCATTGCTCAGCAGCTTTTCACGTATATGCCTAGCTAGAATTAATTTTCATAAGCTGTTCCTAGTTTGAATTCATTTTCATAATGCTGTTCCAAGGGATATGAAGGCTTATACATGCTTAGAAGCATTTCTAAAAATGTTAATTTCCCATGTTAAAAAGGGTTTTTTCCCCTTTCCTGAAAATTGGGCCTTTAATTTTTTATTGTACCACTACGAGGTATGTACGACTACTTGGGGAACAATTTCAACAGCGTGAGAGATTCCTCGCCTTCTCCCTTGCTCCTTTCTCTCTGTCCCATCATGATGGTTAGGGCATCCTCAAGAACCACATGCCAGGAAGATTAACATCTTTGGTAAAAACTGGAGAATGAGCCTAGGCCTCTCATATCACAATTAATTACTGTAGCATCATAGTGACCATTTCAAGAAAGGAAAGCCCTGCTTGGTTTCCCTGGGACAAAGTTCAGGTTATCTATCAATTCCAAGAGGATGAGAAGTGAGATTTAACCCCTAACAACAAAGACTTAAACATTTAGAAAGTGACCTGCAGATGCACACTGAGGGGCTGCTCCTGGTGTGAGCACACCATGACTTCCATCTGACCTTGATATATGGGCTTATTTTCTCTGGAAACCAGAATGCAGGTGTAAGACGGGAGGAGAGGGAGACCAGGGGACACGTGAGGATCTAGTGCTATAGCTTGCAGTAGCACCTGGGGTGCCATAAAGAGTTCAGGGCCTCAGAAGCTAAGAGCACTTTGAAGTTTCCCAGTATAAGCACTGTCTCCCAACAGCTCTCAGATAGAAGTCTCCTACTGCTGATCTGGTACCCCGCTTTAAGGCATGAGCTCACCTATGGTCAGTTCAAGGAGCTGATGTGCCTCTCACTATATCTAAAAGTAAGCTGTTACAAAACCCCACATTCCAGTGACTGTCTTTTCTATGAATAAGTCTCAACAGAAACAAGAAAGGCTGAGAGAAACACAGGCAGGAACACACAGAAGTGGTAAGATAATACTAGAGAGCATGCTAAGCAGTGATCTCTCCTGCTGTCAAGCTTTTGGTAAGCCCTAAAGCAGAGGAAATCTGTGATACAGCGCAGACCTTCCACTGATAGTAGCTGGAAGTGCAGGCATGAACAGAAGGGAAGATATAGCCTTTGCTGAAAAAAGTATGTAGTGATAATTAAAACAGTAGTATATAAAAGTAGTTAGTACGTCACAGAAAAACACAACTAAGTATGTGGCAGATTTTCCAATGTAAAAGTCCTGTCCAATGTAAACATTACACTTCTCCTGTTGTACTTGTGTTTTTTCAAAATAGTTAATTTGTCTTTGTCCTAAATGCTTACAGATACTGAGGATATTCCGTAAGACTTCAGATTACTTCCTGTCCAACATAAGCTTTATTTCCTAAAATAAGCACAACTAGAGAGGCAGGTGGTTTAGGAAACAAATCAGAGCCAGTGCAATTACAGCAAGACTTGACTTGCCTTCAGAACATAGCCTGGCTATCTGCAAAACAGATTCTAATTTAAATCCTAGTGGGAAACTAAGAATTAGACATGGTTATCACAAACATGCTGTTCCTGTCTGTTATTTCATTTGGATTTGGACAGGCGGCATTAGGACACAGCTGGATGAGAGAGTATAAATACATTAGCATCATGCCTACCTTTATTTTACTTTTGTAGATTCTTGCACATCCTTAACTTTACTCATGTAAATACACTGAAATCAAAGTGACTATTATTGTGATTAAAGTTAAGCAGATGCTAAGGTGATTTACAGAATTGGAGCCCTAAAAAGCAAACAGTTTCAAATCGAAAGGAGTAAACCCAGTCATCTCTGCTTTCTCTCTCCACTCCTCATTTATTTAAATTTTCTTTAGTTTCACAATCTCCTTTTGTAACAGCACGCATGGCATATATGCTGCATGCCAAGGAGACAGCCTTGTATGTTATTTTCTTTTTGCAAACCTACTGCTTAAAATAAGGACTGAACTTAGTATTACATGTGGGGAAACACAACTGAGCGTGTTTGATTTCTGTAACTGTGAAAACAGCTGTTATGCATGCATAAAGGCGCGTATGTCTTAGCAGTCATACCTTCATTTAACAAAGAATACACGACCCTGTGCAAGACAGTTATTCATCACCTTTATGAACGACTGAAAACAGAAGTGAATTATCTTGTGGCCCTCTCTGTGTCCTACACCTGTAACGTGCCTCATCAGAAGTCTGTAGCCAGGACTATTATCAGCTTCAATGGCCAAGCTAGGCAAGCAGCCCATTCTGAACATGTCATCCCTTGCCCCATATAAGCCCCCAGTCCCACCAGCAGCCAATGACCCTTCATCATCAACACCAAGCACAAGCCATTTGAATATAAACTCTTCTCCAACTTGATGACCCTGCTACTGCAACCTTAACACCAACTCCAGCTCTAACCTCTTATCCTTAGTTTAGTGATATTTTTCTCACCCCAAACCAAAAAGGTTGTTGTCAAGTGGCAAATGCTAGCCTCAAGTCTTAGATTAGCGTAATAGCCTCTTTCTGAATTCACACCTTATTCACACCTCATTTGTATCTGCAGTCCAACGTTCAAATCTTAAGTCTACTCCAGACACTTTCAAGTAACAAAAGTTGGCCTTTTCCAGCACTTTAGGAACTGTACCTCACCCTCCGTTAGCCCAAATCTCTTCTTCTCTTTACGGTATTCTACCCAGCCGTTGAAGTCCCAGACCTAAGCACTGGCAGGTACCTGTCAGCGCCAGTTCTTAGCTTAGCCTGGCAGCACCCTTTGAATCTATGGCTTACTCTGAATTATATCCATATCTCACGCACTGCCCTGCACTGGTTTACACCAGCACTTCCTTACTTCACTTCATTTGTGAGCACCTTGCTTTGAATTAAATGATGCATTTGAGCATTTAACATCTGCTGATGCAGCCTCAACCTTTCCCCTAGAATTAGCACTTTTTCACCCTCCACCTAAAAGTAGCAGTGTAGCTCATCCAAGAAGCTTCAAAAATCATAAATGTATCCAAATTATTTTCTAATTTAAGAGACTTGTGTTTTATTATGGGGGCTGGGGGAAATCAAACTCTCTTTTACTTTCATTTGAGATACGGAATCCTACAAAACACTGATATATTGCTTCCAAACAGGAACACCATTTCAACCTGCCCTGTTCTGCTGGTTTTCTTGAAATCAAATAAAGTTATTAAGTAAGAGAGGGACTATATGCTATCACGGAACATCTGAAAATAGTGTGTATATTGGCCAGCTCTGAAAAGAGTTACAGCTGAAATGCAGTAGAGATGTTTTGCTGCAAAAACTCCTTCAGAAGGCATTTGCCAAGGAACAAGTCTGAAAGCCTTTCCTTGAATTCCTGAAACATACCTACAATTAGAACAGCAGGCATACTGCTCCAAAAGTCTGCAGTCACCGGTTTTCCTGACTTTTAGAACCACCCAATACCTAACCCCAGTTTTGAGTACAAGTACCTATGCTTATTAATTGTAGTCAGCCCTGGAAATGCACAAGCTGAATTTTCTTCCCGGTAATTCCCCTCCCTCTCTTCCAGTGTTCTTAGGGTATGGATGTGTACATTGATATGTATTGTCATTAATTCCTCAGTTTGAGGGTGACCCCTCTGTATCCACATATTCTCATTCTCTGTGTATTTGAAGGAGGAGGTCAGGCTGGGCCTCTAGTAACCAAGACATGATTAACAATTATGTGGTTTCATTATGATTCAAGTCTAATATAAAAAATATCATAGATCTGGACTTCATTTATAGTATAAGCAAGAATCTTACAAATCTGCATGGCTACATGGACATTGGTGAAGTTTTGCTACTATGCTATCTTAGAATCTGTCACTTTGGATGACAGTAAATTGCATATATTATGATTTTTTTTTAAGTGCTGAGTATACATTGTCATCCAGAATATAATTTAATTATCTTATCTGGTGTGAAGATATCTAGGTATCTTCTGAATAAACAAAGCATAATATGAAACCTGAATTAAAGTAAAACTCATGGAATGAAGTAATACATGTCTTTTCTCATTAATGTGATGGGGAAAAAAAAGGTTTTGACATAATGGTGTTTTAAAATCAGAAACACTGACACTGCATTATAAATTATCCTATCTCTCTTTTTACTTTATATTCATGTCCTCTTAAGGGTTTGTGATTTTTCATCTCCAGGCATCCTTAAGTATGCTTGAGAACTAGAATAAATGCCAACTCAGAAGCCTTCTTGAACCTTAAGACCAATGTCACTAAAAATTCACTAGGAAATTCCATTAAATTCCTCATGCACATTCTCTATTGTCATTTCAGCACATTTATGATAAGGATGCAGAACTGCCTGCTTTGAACGACAATTCTACTTGCTACCTACTGGCTTGCCTGTCTCTATTAATAGTACATCAGATTTCAGAGGATAATGCAGACTGAAATGAAACTATCTCAGGATTAAAAAAATGATTCTCAGACGTTAATTTTAAATATGAAGTAGAACTATTTGGTTTTAGCTTAAAAATGATTAATGGGATTGGATTTAATGTGCTAATTTAACACATCACAGTGATTTTATAAGCTGTAAGTTTTCTTTGCGGAACACCTTGCTTCTATTTCTTGAAGAAAACATTCCCTCTTTCATTTATCTGGATATGAACACTATGTGAAGATAAATTACACACCGCAAGTTCCACATACTATCACACTCCCCACCTTCCGATACAGCAAGTTCTCTTAGAACTAAATTAACGGAAAGAGCATAAAACGTTAATAAAAAAGGGCAGGAACTTGGTTTTACGGCATAATGCTGAGCAGGTATAATGAACCAGAGGATCCCAAGTATCTTGTCACGTATTTTGTATTCAACAAGACAGCCAAACAAACATTTTCAAAAAAGGAAGTCTACTGTTTGTTTCTGAGGGTAACTATTTCAAAGCATTTCTCTGATTTAGGATCACAAAACCCTAATGAAAATCAGTGTGGTTTAACATGAGTTATTTACTGCCTTACTTTCAAAGGTAATTATGAACTAAGAGATACAGATAAGCATTGAGTGGGATTTTCTAAATACCTGTCACTGTTTTCCACATGTAAATACTTTCTCTCCATGCGGGGCAGAAAAGGAGAGAAAAAGAACAGTAGGTCAGTTTGTATGTCCAAAATGTCACCCTATCTCAGCATAATCAAACTACCTACAATAAAGGAATACAACCTGAAACACAGCAATATGGGACATTAAAATACAAGAGGAAATTAATTCCTGCAATTAATTCCACAATAATCTAGACATATCAAAAGGATCAGGACATAGGACACGATACTGATATCATAGCACACACGATGTGGTCTAGGAAGCCATCAGAGGTATTAGTCCTTTGACCTTATTCCCCCAAGATGCATTTTTTTCCAGGGCAAACTAAATATAAATCTTGAAGACACAGAAATATAACAGCTCAAGCTTATGCAAGTAACACTCAAACTATACACTTAAGAAATGTAGTTTAAAATTTAAAATAATTCAATCAACCTGATTAGATTATGCTCCAGCATGTGCATAAACCCAGAGCATTTAACATATATATATTTGAATTAAAAATGCTGTTTCTAACCATTTGATACTGATGTTTCATAAGGCTACTTGGTTGCCAACAATCACATCCATCTGTTATGCTGGCAGCATGCTCAACCACAAGGTGCTTGGATCTTTTAATTTTAGGCATCATTGCCAGAGAAATACAAAAACTTTGAACTGACAGTGTGAATGCATTCAGAAAGTAACAGTTAAAAGTTATCTGGATGGGACAACACAACAACAGGGAGAAAATAAAGAACAGAGGAAAGAATTTTATAACCCTAACAAATGGCATGCCTTTGCTTGAAGAAGTGAGCAAACAGATGAAAAGGGTCATTACTAGGCAACAATAATGTGTAACGATACTTCCCAAGGGACACATATTGGAAATAACAGCACTACCTTATATTTCTTCCACAGAGCTTAAAAAGAATTTTCTGAATTCTCTCTCACGCATGCATGTATATATCTATATAAATGTACATACATAATATAAATACACACACGTACTAAGTATATACATATGTGTGAAATATATCTTATGCACACACATATAATAACAAGACATGTATAAAATATATATATATACACACATTATTGTTACTGATAAGCCCTCTGTGGTCCACTACAACAACTGCTGAGGAGCAAAACCTACTATGCTATAAAGTCCTTTCTTTTTTTTTTCAGGAGATTGGAGAAGATGGTAGTTGCTCAATGCTTCTGCATAACAAAACACATTTTCCTGCGCAGTTACAAGGGAAAAAAGCCACACAAAACAGTATGGCTCTTATTAAGAGCAAATCCACTAAGACAACTTCTGTATGTTCCAGAAAACCATTGCAGCTCCAACCTTGAGTCTTTTTTCAAGGAGATTTAGGAAAAGGTTTTCACCTGGGCAACAATTTTTGCAGCCATCATGACCCACGGCTTGAAAACGCTTACCAGAAAATGGAAATGGGCCTTCCTTTTAAGGGGATTATCCTGTGTGGTATTTATAGCTTGCCCTAGATCTCTCTCCTCCTTTGTGCTCTTTATTGACAGAGCATCCTCATTTGTGTTTCAGATATATTAATTTGGGGCAATGTAGGCCTAATTTTATGCATAACAATGTGGACACATGTAATGTATTACTAAGGTGCTCAGGGATCTCACTGAAGACCTAAAATTAAGCCACGCAGGGAGAGTAGTCTATTTTACCAGATCTGAATCCTGTGAAAACCAGCAAATCCTATGGGCAAACAAATAGCGTGTATTGGCATTAAACAGAAAACAACGTAATTCTAGTCAGTAAAGACATTTGTTCTGCTGTTTTGGTTTGGGGTTTTTTTCTTGTATTTTTCCTTTTCTCTGATGTGACAAATCTATTCCTTGTAAATACTATAAGGAAATTAGGCTTAATCATTACTTCTCCTCAACCCATTTCAATAATATCTCTAGGGAGCTTACCAGTATATATTGGATTAGTCTGAAAGTGTTACGTAGGCATATCACAACATTGGTTTATTTTTCTTGCTACCCACAAGTATATTCTTTCAGAATTATTTAAGCAAGGATATCTCACTGGATTTTGTGTTCTTTCTGTGCAAGTATAAAGAGACCCTTAAAATATTTTATCAGCTATAAAATCTGTTATCAGCCATACCAAATAACATTCAGATGAATGCATTTCCTTTTATTCCACTAAACACACTCAGCCTAGTTACCTCCTGAATTTTAGCCTGCACAGAAGTCTCATCCAGAGTGATTTTTCACCAGTCTACAGCAATATGTTTAACTGTATGGAATTGTTTAGGTGGAGCAGCAGCCCCTCCAGCATCCTTTTTTAATGAGCTTGCTTCAGCATCCTACAGACACGGTCTACAAAAGCATAGTTCTCAAGAGTGGGGAGGTACAGACAGAAAAGGACAGAGCAGAATGTATCTCTGCAGAGGGGCACATCAAGTACGGAGCCCCTGGGAAAAAAGGAAGGAATAGTGGTAGGACTAGGCTTGGAGGTGAAGCTGGAAGCAGTGATAAGGTGGCAATGGCCGAGTGAATGACCACGGTACACTCAACAGGAGTGAATCCCCAGCTTTGGCAGGAAACACCCAGTCAGCTCTTAGAGATTGCCACGTGAAGGAAACAATGGCAAAGGACTGAATGGCAGCTGTGCAGCTCCCCACGGCAGATCCCTGCCCTGTCTGACTTGAATCTGCTCACTGCTGCTCCATCCCCCTCACCCAGGCCTGCCCCCACTGCTTCTTCCTGGCAGTGCTCCCAGCAGATAATCCACAGCAACATACTCCTGCCTCACCATACATACTCTACTACACCCAGAGCACACTTGTAAACTTTAGAGCTGTCTTTGTAAAGCATGTTAGCAAAAAAGTTGTATTTATTCCTGCAAGTT
Organism: Pluvialis apricaria; assembly: GCA_017639485.1. Taxonomy (NCBI): domain Eukaryota; kingdom Metazoa; phylum Chordata; class Aves; order Charadriiformes; family Charadriidae; genus Pluvialis; species Pluvialis apricaria. Next base: position 22,898,579 of record CM030011.1, on the reverse strand, counting down.
GTAGTGTTGTATTTATTCCTGCAAGAATCAAAGTACAGACAAAGTGTGATTTATCTATCAGATTTCTTTAACGAACTGTCAGCCATCCATGAGCAGATATAGAGGTAGAAAAATATTACGCTGTTTTCTTTGTGTTGTTAAGTAAAAAAAGAAAATTATTTCACTAGCACTGATTCAAAAATATTTTTTGAAAAAAAAAATTATTTTTTTTTTACAGATGGCATAATATGGCAGAAGTTTGCCACCATAAAAAACAGTTATAAAAAAATAACTGTTAAACACAAAATAACAGTTAAACACAAAATATTTGTCTGAATAGTTTCTCCAGGTCTAATAGATTTACAAGCTACATCAAAGCAGACATACATAGAAGTGATCAGTAATTTGCTATACTGTGCAGTCATGGAATCAATGATAAAACCCCCCGGGAATACATTTACTCATATACACTACATTAAACGTGTGAGTTTACCCATACTTATTTATCACTTCCCTAGTGATATAGTTCTAGAGTTTTTCCTCCATCCAGTCCCTAGGTTTTTTATTTCATTTACATATCTAAATTTCTATACAAAAGGAAGACCTTATGGACCTCTTGCTCTATCATATGTTTATTCCTCTCTATAGAGAAATAGCTTTAATTAACCTAACTCTTTCAAGTTAAAGCACATATGCTTCGGAGCTCTCTTACAATGATTCTAATAAGCTTATATTATACATTTGTCTATAATGTAATCTACTTCCAGGTAATACCTTTCTTTACTGTACACCTAAAAGGTTAAATCTATGGGAAGGTTCTACAGAGTGTTACAATCCAAATGTATTTTACTGGAATTCCAGATCTGGCCTACAGTTTGCTATTTGAGAAGTTTTACATTTGAGAGGGATGCACTTGATGTAATTCACAAGATGGCTAGCTTAAAAAAAAACCCAGACATCTGAGTCTCGGTGATTCAGTCTTCCAGCAGTATTTTCAGTGCTCCTGAAGCCATGATAGCCACAAAAGAGCTTTAAAAGTTTGTCAATTTTTCCTAACTATATTAGCAGGACTAAAAAAAAGAAAAAATAAAAAAAGGGTTGTTTATTCCTACAATTCTTCTCTCCAAACTTACTGAATATGCATTTCTCCAAATATACATCTCAATGAGCTGAGCAGATTTACAGGACTGCCTTTTTCAGCTAGTAAGTTTTCCTTGTATTCCCATAAAACCTGTTCGATAAAACTATTTATTTTTGTTTGTTTTCCACTAAAATTTGCTTGCTTTCAAATAATTGTAGGATCACAATTTTGGAAAGTAGAGAAGGCAGAAGTTTTCAAGATGCATTTGCTAGATATATTACCTTATTCCATGACACAGTGGAGAAAGCGTAATACTTACTGTCAGCTGAATGTTTTCCATGTGAGGTGAAAATTTCCGCTTTCCTTGAATATGGGCTGAATCATGCCCCTAAAAATCAGTTTCTTTCTTAGAGCTTCAGGTTATCTAATGGTGTTGAATGGATATAGATACAAGACCTCAGTAAAGCAGTCTATGACAGACAATTTTTCAAAAAAGTTCCTAAGTATTAGTTTCCTTTATTTCTTCCTCTGCACACTCTGCCTGAAAAAGACTAAATAGGAACAAAGCTCAGTATTTTCACATTCACTTACTTATAGATGCTCAGGTTTTGCTCTTCTGGAAAAGACCTAGTGAATATGCACATTAGAAGAGCAAAGGAGCGGTGTTTAGAACCCCTACATTCAGTTTAGGAAGCACCTCACATTACCAGCTGTCACTGAGAGACTTCAACCCTGTGGGGAGAATTCTGTTCTGTCTGCAGCACTTCTCTCAGCTGTTTGGCCATGGGCTGCATCAAGGACCATCCTCACTGCCAGCCACATTACAGTCTCTGGTGAGAACTGATCTAATTTCAGCAAGATTGAGCTTTATCCCTTTGCTGAATGTGACTGGAATAGATGAAGACAGTCAGGTCCCTACACAGTCAATGCCTCAAGTGGCACTCAGTAGTATATAATTGTAAATACAGCAGCAATGGAATATTCAAATACAAGCTTGTCAAGGAATAAGAGATTTCTTAGCAAGTAAAAGCGCTTCACGGTATCACCTACAGAGATTGTTTGATGATACAACTACAATATACAGCATTAGATGTCACAAAGTGACAGTAAGATGTAAGACTGTTGATCAAACCAGGAAAAAAAAAAAGTCTGCACTAAAATTGAATACTTTTCCTAAAGTAGTGAAACAGTAATAAATATTTCATTTTTAATACTATTTTTGTAAGATTAATTATTTGAGGCTTCATTCAATTACTGCAACTTTGTAATTTCCACTTATTTGAAGGAATGTGCCAACAGAATCTTCCCTTCACATAAGAAGCTCAATGTATGAAAACCGCAGTTTACTTACCACAGAACAGTTCTTAATCTATAATTCAGCTATCTTGTTGATTGCTGTCTTTACAAACTTCAAATTATATGGTTCTTTTCTTAGTCTAAAGGAAGATAAAACAAGTCACCTTTAGTAAATACATTCATGAATTCTGAACACAAAAATACGTATACAGTCTGCAATTACTTTAAGAAAGCATACAGTGCATCAAAATTAAATTCAGAACATGACTCCATCACTTTGACTACTGAAGCTGTATTTTCCAGAACAAGATTGTTTTATGAATATTATACATTAATGCCAGTGTGAAATGTTGTCATTGTATGTCTATACAGTGAGACTCTGTAATTCAGAAAACTTAACTATGTTCTTCTGCAGTGTGACAGCGAGCAATAAGGATTGATAGTAACTGAGAGCAACATCTAATTTCAGCAGATTTTAGACCTTTCACCCGTCAAACGCAGGAATACTGAATTGTGTTTTCTTCCTTAAATATAGAAGATGAGTCCTCCACAAAACATTTATATAAATTTCAATTATAAAGTTCAATTCACTGATCATACTTTTTTATAATAATGAACAATGATAATTATTAGACAGATCCATAGAAAATATTATAATAATTTGTAAACTGAGAATTTTTTTTGTTTCTTTTTTTAAAAGCTGCTTTAACTTGCAGGAGATGAGCCTATATCCAAATCACAGGTAGATGGAAATGGAACATATATCCAAAGAGTTTGATGTGGAAAAACTGATAGAATTGATCAATTCCCATTTTCTGGCGGATTTTGGCATCAGATCTTAGATTAGGCAACATTATGGTACAGGTTAAAGGTAACATAAGATGTGCTCTAGTAGATTTTTCAAGGCTTTCATCACAAAGATACTTACAGTCTTGTAAGTAAGTCAGTGCATTACATCCCACAACTAATTATTTACATGTGTAAAATTTTAGTCGAAACTAGCTGGACAGAATAAAAGCATCGATACCTTTATGACCTCCTGGGGTCTTCTACTGATGATGCAAATTTTTGTCTTTTAACAGTTATGAAGTCAGCGTTTATCATACAGGACAGACTTGCAAATACACTTACACTCAGACAAAAGATTCAATAACTTAAGGGCCTAGTTCTCTTCTGCACTATAACTGCTTGGCTCCATCAGTAATTTATCAATTTCCACTGACTGATCAGGCTCAAGATTTTTTTAAAGCCTAAAGTGACTCAGGAAGAAGTTTAGACAACATCACTTCCCTTTGAAAAAACTGTGAATACAGCAACTCAGCCAAAGAATTTTTAGAAAGCTGAGCTTTCTGAGATTCTGTTGCCTCAGGTGAAACATCGTCTATAATAAACAAGACTAAACTTTCTTATTAATCTGCTTTTAAAACCTGTAATTAGATGGAGAATTTAACAAGTGGATAACAATAAGGGTAGCTTGCCGTTTCTCATTACCAGCTTCAAATTTTCTGTCTTCCCTTGTTTTCTCAGACCGTTGCTAATGTCTCAGACATGGTTCTCATGCATGACAACTCGTCATGGTTTCACTCAGTTAGCCTTCTCTTCCATTCCATAGAAAATTCTTTTTGGAGTCTACAGAAGTTTCTTCTCTGACACTAGGTCTATTATTCTTTGTGTGAAATGCAGTGAAATGCTGTTTGAAGCTGTAAGTGAAAATAGAATAAGAGAGACATGGGAATTATACTATTTTATAAAAATCAAATTCTTGATACTTTATAGTCACAGCTGATAGCAAACTACTGATGAATATTGAATTCCAGAGAAACCACACAGAACAAGACTAAAGAAATAATGCTAAGTAATAAGTGTTGTTTATATCCCTGTGCAGTTAAAATGTACCTTATGCAGAATTAAGACCCAGCACAGTTTCCCTCAGTCATCATTTCTAACTTGGCCCACACAATAATAAACAAACCAACCATACTATTTAATCCATGGCTATATTGTTCTATGTGTATAATGAATTAATGTTCTTAATCCAGTTACGAAGAGCTTTTTCACATCTCAAATATCTTATCATAATTGATCCTAGCTGCCATATCTGTAATATTCAAGTATGAGACCACCTGAGGAACCTAAAGGTGCACAAGTCCATGGGACCTTATGAGATACATCCACAGGTCCTGAGGGAACTGCCAGACGAAGTCGCTAAGCCACTAGCCGTCATATTTGAGAACTCATGGCAGTCTGGCGAGGTTCCTGCTGACTGGAAAAGGGGAAACATAACGCCCATTTTCAAAAGGTAAATACAGAAGATCCAGGGAACTACAGGCCAGTCAGTCTCACCTCTGTGCCTCGCAAGATCATGGAGCGGATCCTCCTGGAAGCTCTGCTAAGGCACATGGAAAATAAGGAGGTGATTGGTAGCAGCCAGCATGGCTTCACCAAGGGCAAGTCATGCCTGACAAATTTGGTGGCATTCTATGACGGGGTTACAGTGGCAGCGGACAAGGGAAGAGCAACCAATATTATCTACCTGGATTTGTGCAAAGCATTTGACACTGTCCCACACAATATCCTGGTCTCTAAATTGGAGAGACATGGATTCAACAAATGGACCACTCAGTGGATAAAGAACTGGCTGGGCAGTCACACTCAAAGTGTTGCGGTCAACGGCTTGATGTCCAAGTGGAGACCAGTGAGGAGTGGCATTCCTCGGGGGTCAGTACTAGGACCTGTGCTGTTCAACATCTTTGTCGGAGACATGGAAAGTGGGATCGAGTGCACCCTCAGCAAGTTTGCCGATGATACCAAGCTATTTGGCGAGGTCAACATGCTGGAGGGGAGGGATGCCATCCAGAGGGACCTGGACAGGCTGGAGAGGTGGGCCCATGTATACCTCATGCAGTTCAACAAGGCCAAGTGCAAGGTCCTACATCTGGGTCGGGGCAATCCCAAACACAAATACAGGCTCGGTGGGGAACAGATTGAGGGCAGCCCTGAGAAGAAGGACCTGGGAGTGCTGATTGACGAGAAGCTCAACACAATCCAGTCATGTGTGATCGCAGCACAGAAGGCCAACCATATCCTGGGCTGCATCAGAAGTGTGGCCAGCAGGTCAAGGGAGGTGATTTTGTCCCTCTACTCCATTCTCGTGAGACCCCAGCTGGAGTACTGCATCCAGCTCTGGAGTCCCCAACATAAGAAGGACATGGACCTGTTCAAGCAGGTCCAGAGGAGGGCCACAAAGATGATCAGAGGGCTGGAGCACTGCTCCTGTGAAGACAGGCTGAGAGAGTTGGGGCTGTTCAGCCTGGAGAAGAGAAGACTCTGGGGAGACCTTATTGCAGCCTTCCAGTACTTAAAGGGGGCCTACAGGAGAGCTGGGGAAGGACTTTTTATTAGGGTATGTAGTGATAGGACGAGGGGGAATGGCTTTAAACTGGAAGAGGGTAGGTTTAGATTAGATATTAGAAAGACATTTTTCACCATGAGGGTGGTGAGACACTGCAACAGGTTGCCCAGAGAAGTTGTGGAAGCTCCATCCCTGGAGGTGTTCAAAGCCAGGCTGGATGGGGCTTTGAGCAACCTAGTGTACTGGAAGGTGTCCCTGCCTACGGCAGGGGGGTTGGAACTAGATGATCTTCAAGGTCCCTTCCAACCTAAACCATTCTATGATTCATTAATAAATAATCCATAGCTGTCCAACAGCCATAGTGAACAGTGATCTTTTGGAATCAGAGAGCCTCCACAGCATTATATAGGGGAAGGAACACAGTATTTTCTTTGCTACCAAATTCCTGCCGTGGGCTGCCAATATTCAGGTTGGCAATTGGCACATCCTAGAAGTACTCACATTAGCAAAACACTCGAATATTAACCAAATATTGGAGAGGAAGGAATTTTTGCAAAGATGTGCTTTTGCAATATTTCATCTATGAAGCTGTTGATTTCCAAGCCAAAACAGGATACTATGAATTTAAGCTCCTTTTTACCTAAATTTTGCAAAGCCCAGTGTATCTGTGTAGAGTATTTGAATGTGACCACTTTGATACAGAGCAATAAGAGATCAAAAGCAGCCTCAACGGCCACATTTCCATTCCATTAATTTGCAGTAAAATTATGTAACTCATGTTATTGTGCTTACCTTAATAATGACATACTTTAAACAAGCTGCATCTTTCTATAAGAAAGCTTGCCCTACCCTTCCCAAAATAAGCTACAGGCAACAGAAATTTCTAAGTTACTATTGACTGATACCTTTATAGCTCTCCCTGAGTGTTCGGTCTCATCTGGATTTGATTTGACCTATGCCTTACCTTTGCTTGTAAGCTTTAAGCTTGTTTGAATTTTTCAAAAACTCTGTGTATTCACAAGTGTTCCGACTCCCATGTTGTCTGTCCATCTGGAGTATGACACAGTGTATACCAGACAAAACTACCAAAGCTCACCATTTTTTAAGGCTCTCAAGAGTTCCTCCTGATGACAATGATAATGAGATATATCTAGTTATTCCAAAGGGTCCAGATTTCTTCAACGCCTGTGCTCTATACTCTTTTAGTCTCATGCACATGGATTACATCTAATGCCACCTATCATTCCGGCAAGCTACTACGAGGTATGCCTGAGCAAAGACAGGCCAGAGCAAAAATTATAACTTCTTTGTTATTGCATGAACAGTTCATTGAGAAGTAAAAATTCCCTCCCAATTCCCAGTTTTTCCTTCCAGTAAATCTTTCAAGAGGTACTTGTTATCAAACACACCAAGTCACATCCACCTCTAATGATACTTGTGTAGCTCCCGATAGAGTTCTGGTTCTGAAAGAACTGCATCGTTTCGTACCAAATTAAATCAGGAATGCATTTCTCCCAGTGCTTTTCATACTATTCCTGCTGTACCTCAGGAAATTACAGTCTTTGCAAAAGTAACTCATAGAATAATTTTACCAGAAAGCAAACAAGCAAAAAAATCTCCTCTCACTCACTTCCATCTCTCTCTTCTTTCCTGAGAAATAAACCACTGATTGTGCTGGCACCTTTGATAGATGAATTAGTGAATTTTTTTGGACATATTCCCTCTCTCTTAAGCATGTAAGTTGCAAAACTGTTTTTCTGTAGACCCTATATATCACTGAGGTACATTCAACCATTCAGTAATCCTGGAAACACACCAGCTGACTTCAATCCTGGAATGAAAGCAAACCAGCCCAGCTGGAAACCTAAAAATGCATGACAAAAGTGACACTGAATGTTCAGAAAGAGGAAAAAAAAATCACCAAAGTTAACCAGAATTTTCTCAAAATGGATGGTCAAAACTGCATTATTGCTATACAACAAACACAGACCCAATGAAGCATCTTTTAGCTTTAGGAGACTACATATTTTTTTCTTACTTAATTTACTAATTATATTAAGGTATTTTAAAAAATATTCTACATTCCTTTCAAATTATAAACCTAACGTTTATTTTAAAATAAGACATAATTATATATACAATGATTTCCTCAGCAATATGTCTTATTATATAATTCATCTATTTCTAATCACAAGCAGTGATAAAGAGTCGTAATGACAAGTAGTATTTTATCACCGGTATGGTTAATGTACATTTCTGTTCTAAAGCAAGTACATATTTAAATTTTCTCCTACTCCTTAGCATAAAATGACAATGATCTTAATTTAACTTAGAAGTAAAACAAGAGCTAATTTAGCTACACAAAAAGCAAGTCTAGTTGTGTAAGCCTTGGGATGAAATTTCACTGCAAATGAATCATTTGAAGTGAAAATCATCCAGTTATACTTGCCTTTTTCCTGGGCCTAGAAGCAATATAGTTGCATCTCATCCACTCAATCACTTCTGATTTCCAGAGGTTTTTTCCAGAGGGGTGTTTAAATGAGATACCTAAATGTATTTTATGCCAAACACTCCAAGTACATGCATTAACAGAACTGACTTTGGGTCTTATACCTAAGAATAATTACAGAAATCATTTTATCTGTCATGTGAAGGACCCAGAATAAAATGAGCTGTCACAAAGCATTGTATCGTGTCACCATACACATGCACACACATTTTATACAAGGAATATTGCAGTTGTTCACTTTCTCTCCTGTAGGGACGCAGTCTAAGGTGGCAGTTTTCCTCAGGGAATATGCTATCATTAGATTTCCCATTAGGGCCTTTTCCATGGAGAGATATTTTTTCCTGTACCATAGAAGAAGTTCTGTTCTTCTTGAAACCATGCTAGATTCAAAGTAGAGGCGGTCTCACCAAACTGATTTTCAGAAGTGGAAGAGAGGAAAGAGGGATATGGTGGATTGTGTGAAAGGAAGAAGCAACGTAACATACATTTTCAAAATCTTGGTTGCATAATCTGTATTTCAGAAGCCCTTGAGATTTGCATTGCTCTGTTTGCTTCGTTGAACATTTCAGCTCTACTAATTCCCACTCACATACCCACTGTCAGAATTTCACTGACAGCACTAGATTTCTACAGCTCCTTTTTGAACTTATGTAGCTTACTCTCATTGTTTCCTGGAATTTAAAAGTATAAACATCAAATACCTGTTATACCTTTTCTTCTGAGAGACAGTAATTTCTCCAAAAGAACATAGAGCTGTTTCACAAAAAGCATAAGTAATAAAAATAATAATAAAATTTCTCTGACAATAGGAAGAATCGTCTTAATAGTCCCACTTCACTCGTGGGAAAATGAAAAGGTCATTACATGTCAGAGGACTGTATCTGAACAAAGACTTGGGAACTTCATTCAAGAGAAGACAACATTGGTTTTAAGAGGCGTCAATTTCTAAGGTCATGAAGCAGTCAGGGATGCTGTCATCACTGGGAAGATGCAGAGTGAGCTTGTCATGGAGAGACTACTGGTACATTCCTAGGAAAGCAAGTGGGTGGGAAAGCAAGAAAAGAGAGGTTCCCTCTAAAATTCTGTGAGATTTTTAGATTTTTCTGTTTCAGACAGGATGGTTATACTCAAATGAAGCATAAAAAACATGTCTTAAAGTATTTCTGAATAGTATTAAATTATCATTTTTAAACTGAACTTATATAAATACATACATGTATACATCTGTGTTTGTGTGTAGCTACACATATAGAATATATATTAGCTCTCATCTTGCAGTTTGAAAAACTACCACATAAAATATTTTCATCAGAAAATTGCAGGCTAGCTATTATGCAACTATCTGCTGTTGTGTAGCTATTGCACTTTTATGCGAGCCAAAAAGTTCAAAAAACACTTCTACTGAAGCACAGAACGTACGACCTTTCACATAATACAGTAATCCAAGATGGGTAAAGGTTATTTCTCAAGCACTCAAACATATCTATCCATTAACCCCTCCAAAACAATTCCCAAGCAATAAAGTTTTCTTTTTCAGTTGTTTGAAAAGTCATTCTTCCCTTCCCTTAGGAAAGTTGGAAAATTTGTATTACCTAAATATTACCATTAACAAGCATGCCTTGATTTAAGGTTGGGATCATAAAAGTTATAATCTTCTCCTGTTATCTGTTAGTTCAACATCCCTACAGCCATGAAAAGATTTCACAAACTCTGCAAACTCCTTTTTTTTCTTTTTATATTCTGGGAAATACTCAGGATTTTAACGTTGACAAAACTATTTCAGGCTGACTTTACTGATACTTTCGTAATACCTTTAAGAGAGAAAAAAAAACCGTTCACAATAATCCAGTCTTCCCTAAAGAAAAAAAAAATCAAAAACAAAACAAAACAAAAAATGACAAAACACACCCAGTTCTGAAACAGGACATGTTTTAGGAGACAAATTTTTAAATTTTTTTTTAAATGCTTTGGCTTAAAAGAGAAAAGACCTAACATGTATCAGCCCAAAACATTATCCACATTGGTGGTGGGGAAGATAAGAAAATAAATTACAAAATTCTATGGAAAAACATAAACTGAGACCAAAAGGGCCAGCAAGTCGATTATTACATCACAGTTTGATTTAAATTTATCCTTCTATACAAAACTTTCTATCTCCGTAAACTTCAACTTTATAATGAAATATGTTGCGCTACAAAGAATGAATTAGTTGTACTGCATATTCTAGGGAGACTTCCAACCTTGTAAACTACATTTTAAATAATTTAGAAATCAGTAGTGCTCCCCTTCTCCCTGCCCTGCACCCCCATAAGGTAGAGACCCGTGTAGTCTTCTAATATGTTACATAGAAAAGTGGAAAACCACAATAATTATGTTGGGTGGGAGGAATAGCTATGCATTGATATTCAAGACAACATGGTCCTATGACTAAACGGGGATACTGATTACTATGTCAGGATATATAATTGGTCCGAATAAAGAAATCCCTGAGGAATTTCTGTAATTTCCAAGTCCTCCAGTAAAATAAATAAGGCATATGTATATACCTAAAGTATACTTAAGTGTCTACTTAAGTAGCTTGCTGAATAGCATTTTCAGATATAAAGAGCAGTTATAAACAACAGGTTGACTAAAGACTTCTCTTTAGCTCCACAGGGAAAATTAATCTCATATAACGTTAGCAACCAAGTGAACAGGCAGCTCATCCACCCCAGCTTTGAAGGTTCCCATTACAATCAGTGGTGAGAACTACCTCCAGGCACCTCAGGTTCATGGAGTACCACCTAAAGTGACTTACAACCTCAGAGGTCCTCCTAGGCACTTAGTTCTGACTAGAGGCCCAGCTGGTAGCAAGGGGAAGTCAGGTGATAAAACTCTTACATTAAATTAATGTGATGTCCCTGGTTTAATGATACTAAAAGGAGAACTAGCAAAGCAGTTAAGTTCCCTCCTCTTCTATCGCTTGTTATTTCAGACTGAAAAGGAGAACAAAAATATTTGATGATTTTTGCACTTTTATCTCACAGTTCTGTATTAGTTATTCTCTTCTTCCATGAGCTGCAGTATAGGACCCCACACGAAGTGAGCAACAAGGGCAAAAGTGACTGTTATTAAGCAGAGCAGCAATGAGACATTTCAGTGTAGAATATTTGAGAATTTTAAGAACTGCACCGGTCCCCTCCATGTGTCTCTCTCTCATCAGTATATATAGTTCATTTTCCCACACTGTGTGATGATGACTAACACGAGACATCAAAGTAGCACTTTTACGCCAGTCGAATGATATCAATTCAGAAGACAGATTGCAAATTTCACTATAAAGCAAAACCATTCAAAATCATATCCAGACTCTCCTCTTCCATCAGTGAATAGTGACTAACTTCTGTAGCATTACTCCAGGTGTTCACTGCCACCAATTTAAAGAGATTCAGCACCCTTAACATTGAAAATTACTTAAGATACCAACTTCTTATAACAACAGTAGCAGAATGATGTCATAGCAACTCCTGTTACAAATACCTACAGGAAACAGCAGTTCCTGTCCTGTAACTATGCCTCATATATATTTAGTATGAATTTGCATGGCAATCTCATATATCCTGGCATCAAGAGGTTAAACTGTATTGTCATTACCCATGTAAGTTCAGCACAATACCCTGTAAACCTAGCATACCTAGGAAAATTAATTGTTCATGCATTTTGTACACGAAAAAGATACAGATGTTCTTAGCAGTGACCTTTGACTCTTCCTTGGTGAGATATTCTTTTTCCTGATACACATTGAATTATTATACTTTATGCATGTCTCATCTGTTATTTTCTTTAGACATAAAGAGAACTTTAAAGTTTATTTTATGGTTCACAGAATTCAGTGGAAAAATTTTGAGCCTTCTATCTCTTGCATTTTTTCATGCTTTTTCTGTCATAAACACCTTGCCTCTTTTGAAAAAGCTCAGTGACTTCTTTCATGTCATTTAATTGTATAGGGGAATATCAAGCAATTTGGTGACTACTTCGTGTGGTATTAATTCTTTTGGCATCTGTAGTTCTACTGATCCAGCCATTTCCATTTGTTTAATCAGGACCCAGAACAATTACATTAATAACCTTTCATTCTAATGAATGAACCTCTATTTTAAATTAATAGTGTACCATGCATGCGAAATTTAACGTGAGTATCCTTAATTTAGACTGAGATAAAAGGTTATTGCTACTGTTGTGGTAAAAACATTACCCAATTTTTTGGACAATACTGGAAGAATTTAAAGACAAAAATTGAACCAATGAATAAAACTTTAAAAACATATGGTGTTCCTCTTTTAAATAAGCAAGGTAGAATATACGCAGCACCCAGCATAGCACATCACATATGGACCAAGAAAGGGCAATTTACAAAGGTATTTGGGTGCTTAGAGTTTCAAGTGTGATTTTACTCACCAAAGTTATTTTGAAATTCCCATTAGTTGTCAGTTTTGCATCTATGGTAACTTAAAAGATTACCTGGCCTGAAGTCCATAATTTTTAACCCTGTACTTGCACTTCACTCCTCATCCTTACAGTGATTTTTTGGGGGGGACTACTCACATGGACAAGGCATACAAGGTTATGCCTGTACCATTGACTCTACCATCTATGGAGCTGCACACACTGTTGTAAATTCTGCAAATGAAAATTTTTAACCATTCAATGGTAAACCAGAAAGATTATAACAAGATTCCAGTGTTAAGTATATTTAGGTTACAGAGGAAGTTTAAGGAGTAAACATTTTAATTTCAAAATAAGCAGTTAGGCTATATTCTGGGAGGTACTAAAAGACAACCTACATCCATGTGATCTGCTTACAAAGTCTAAAATTAATACCATGACAAGAAATTGTCCAGGCTCAGTTCACCTTAATATCTGCTAGCAGGTCCTCTGACAGCCAAGAGGAACTTGTTTGTATGCTGTTACATCATGACTTTGGATTTACCTTTGCCAAACTCTGGATTGGTCTGGAAGTTCTTGCAGTTCGCTGCCACCTTTACTTTTTACATCAAGCCATAAAGGAAGTCCTATAGGAGGCAGTTAGCTTAGGCTACCTTCAACACAGGGCAGTTTCCAAAGAATTAATAAAAATAGTAGTTAAAGTTTTGTTTCTCTTTATACACCAGACAGTCACCAGTTTCCCAAAATATTCCTGTTTTGTGTGGCTTGTCTTTAATCCTGTGTACTTTGTATTATAAAGTCATGTCAGTTACACTGCTTTAGCTGGATTCCTCAAAGGGCCACTTCACCATTCAACATCAGAGGTTCTGTATGTGATTTTCAGCAGAGGCCTCACCAAACAACAGTGCTGGCACAGCTATAGGAGCACTTCAGTGTCATAATCATATGAAGCCCTTATGAAAATCCTTAGTCCAGCTTTATAGATAGTTTGCAAAATGAGGATATGCCCTATAGAAACCAAGAGTCTGCCTTAAGGTATTTGTTTTTCTTATTGCAAAGTTTTGGAGTTTGCCCTAATTTGGATGCAACACAAAATACTCAGCCTTAGTCTTCCTAAGTCTGGTCATGGTTCAGTGCCTTCACCTTTATCTTCACTTGTTCTTGCCTGTACTAGAAGAAGGAGCAGCCGGCATCTGATTCATCTCAAATAACTCCAGTCATTTAAAATTCCAGGCATCTCTTATATGCCACTTGTCCAGCTCTGTCTACAGGCTAAAGAGAGAGATAGGAAGGGATGAGACTTCTGGAAGTCTATATTTCTCTCCTTTAACTACAGAAGGAAAGTGGATGAGCAGCTTATACTGACACTTCCTATTGCTTAACTGTCCACTAACTGTTCTGAACTGTTCATTACCATACAGTTTATAAAGAAGCCTCAGTAATTGCTGAGCTTTATGATATTTACAGTTTTATACCTCCCCCAGGAATCAGCATACAGTCTGTGACCTCTTCCTAGTTTCCCCAAACCTCTCCTGTCCCCAACAGAGCTGAAGTGCAGAAGCAACCCGTGTCTTTATTTTTCATCTTCCCATTCACTTGTGATGAAACTTATCTCTAAAATACACATAATGCCAACTGCTTTAAAGGAATTTACTGTGGCTTAATTGCAGCATGCTCCAAAATCTCTAAAAGACACTGCAGAAAATGAAAGCATTATTATTCTGTAATTCGTATACAACAATATATTTTGAAAAACTGCAAAAATATGCACATTGATATATCCTAGGAGAATAGTTCCAAATCCCTTAGAAGACTTTTTTCTTTCTCCAGCAAATCTTTTTCTTTAGAATCATAAACAAATGAAAAACTAAACCACAAGCAAAGCTGAGATATGTATACACAGCTACCTCCTTTTGAAGTTCTCTAGGTAGAGACCATATCAGTGTACAAATTTGAGAAGCAAGTTTTTCATTTCTAATCTTAGTAAGAAAACCAAAGAGGTTAATTTTGTTGAAGTTTCAGGATTTACTTGAGCTGCTTGCTACTATATTACAAGGAATAAGAAAAGTATAACTCAATTTCAAAAGTCAACAACTTTTCCTACTTTCCATTCTGGAAATATGGGGTTTTTGTTTATCTCCTATAATATTTATAATCCCATGGCATCAACTGAGTTTATTATGCTACTTGAAAGCATTACAAAAAAGAAGTATGGTGGAGTACTCTAAGCCACATATAGACATGAATTGGAATAATAATAAGAGATAATATTTTGATTTGCGTATTTGGAATTGTCTCTCCTTTCAGAAGATATTCCTGCAAAAGTCATCAATATGACATAGGAACCCATCAACCCAGATTCTAAGAATACTACATGAATAATTTTAATTACCACTACTGTGAACAAATTTTCAAAGACCTATTAAATCAACAGAATGGAAAAAAAGAAAAAAAAGCGTAGAGCCCTGAGAAAACGGAAAATAGCAAAAAACCAAAGCAAACTCTTTTGCCTGAAATTGGTCTTACTCAGACTGAAGAAGCAAAAGTTTCAGGGGGAACCAAGCTCCAGGGTGAATCAAATAGCAACCTTTCAATACCAACTAGGACATTACTGAAAAGACAGAGCCAGGCTCTTCACAGTGGTGTATGGTGCACGGATGAGTGACAACAGTGATAACCTGAAACAATAAATGTTTAGACTGGATATAAGGAGAAGCTTTAACCATGAAGGCACTCAGGCAGTGGAGCAGGTTGCCCAGGGAGGATGCGCAATCTCAACCCTTTGAGGTTTTCAAGAGCCAACCAAATAAAGCCCTGAGCAGTCTGGTGTGAAGTCATGGCTTACCTTGCTTCAGTACAAGGCTTGGCAGGAGACCTCTTAAGGTTACTTCCAACCTAAATTATCCTATGAAGCTACACTTACAAACACAGAGAATAACTACAATACAGAAGAACCTAAAATGTTATTTCTGACTTTAAAAGAACAGTTGGAACAAGCAATGACAATTATACTTCTCAATCCCAACTTGTTATACCATCATAGAAAGATTGACGTTAGGCATATAATGAGGTAGTTGTCTAAACTTCAGCTTATTTAGATCCCAAGCTGTTTTTTTTGTGGATGGATCCTCATTTATTTGATAACTATAAATAACTTTCTATAATTAGATTTTACTACCTGTTGTAAGGCTTCTGGATAAAGAATATATTATGAATGATTTTTTGGAAGATTTTCCTGTCCTTAGATCTCTCATTCATACCACAATAAAAACATCAGCTTCCTCCATTGCTTGTTCAATATGCAAAAAGGACTCTTCAGAATATAGGTTTTAATCAACTTTTTCTCATGCTTAAAATGGATAATGTTGTTGTGAAAACGGTAAAGAAAAAAAAAAACCTTCTCTATATCCTTTTGTTTCCTTATTTAATTCTCAATCGATAAACAAGGAAGTTTCAGATGTTTTAAATACTTTGATTTTCAGTTTTGATATTAATACAGCAAGTCAATTGAACTGGGTTGAACTGTAAAAGGCCTTTAATTTTAAACTAGATGGTTTTAGTTGAAAAGACTAAAACTTTCATTTTCATTGTTAGATTCCAGGAGAGCAGAATAAACTGAAAATCACTAAAATTCTTTTCAGTCATTCTGATATAAAGTTAAAAATTTAATTACCAGAAATATGTTATCAAACAAAATACTATTGTAGTGTCACTTAATTGGGTTATGAACAATGATAAACAATAAAATATAAAAGTTATTGTAACTTACGCAAATTGATATGAAAGCTGTGACAATCACTGACATCTAAGCTGCGCAAAAGTGTGTCAGCTAAGGATCTTCACACTGATCTGCTACACTGAAAATCAATCACGCACACAGGTTTTCGTGTTCAGCTTTAGTATCTTAGTTCTGCAATAAGCACTATTACATATACTATTATTCTTCCTGTTATCATTCTTAATGTATTTAATCGGTTTGAATTTACAATCTATTTAATGATATATTTCATACTACCTGTGTCTACATTTTCACTTCTACCATGCAACAAACTGCATTTTACCCAATGCATACATTTACCCAGTTGCTATAAAACAGTTGCCATTTTATTGAGTCCTAATATATTTGTATTCAATAGAAATAGCAAGCACATGCAAGAGTGATGTTAATATAACAGGGCACTAATCAGGAAATGACATTTTGAAAAGCACTGTATTTTTTAAATTGCATTCATGCAAAGAAAAATTCAACTAAAACCACCTCCCTGCTTAATTGGCTAGTTTAATCCATAGACCTGTCACACAGGCAGAACACAACTGCCAGAAACATTCAGTGTTCACATTGCTGCTAAGATTAAAATCAAAGAGAATGTCACCATTCCTTTTAAAAGCAGAAGAACCAAGGTAGGTTTTTTATTGTAGCAAAATAACATGAAATACGCATGCAATATGAAAATAGAGAGTATTTATTTCTGTTTTTTTCTCCGTATGTTTCTCAAAGCAGTTCTCCTACAAAAACTAAAAAAGACTATAACGAAAAAAATCCTAGACAAGTAAAAAATTTTCCTAGAAATGGTGATGGTTCATTACACATTTCTTGACAGGAAAACACACCTTCTTTCCTTCAAGGCCAAAACCACTTGCTTAGGTTTAGGCCAAGATTTTCACAATGGAGGTGCTTTAGTTCCCAATCCCCAGTAGGCAAGATAAAAACCAGAAAATATCTAAAATTCAGTTTGTGTATACTTTACAAAGATTTCAAAGTTGATAAAATAAAACCTAGAAAAATATTATTACTTTTACCTTTATTACTTTTAGAACTCTGGTTGTTCTCAGTTGGATTGAAAATCCAAAACCTGATTGATAATTTCAGACAAAATAATGTGGACCATTTTAGCTCCTGCAGTCCTTGAGTATACAAAAGTCAGGTTATCTCAGAAATATTTGATTATTTTTACTTTTAAATGGAAAATCATTTATACACGATTGCTGAGGGCAGGAAATCTGAAATATTTCTATATTTATCTTAGGTTGCCATGCTTTTCAGTAAATTTCAATTTCAGTAAATTTCAATTGCAAAGATGCAATTAACAGAAATACCTTTTCCTCCTCCAGGTAGATCACTACTTTAAAACCACATTTCTGCCAGGCTTCATTCACTGCTCTTTTGCAGCAGATGATCAGATAATAACTGTTGTAGGGCTTGCACAGGAAAAATGCGTTTGCAACAGTTGTTCATTAAATTTTAATCTTACTTTCCCTAGTGTAATTTCATTGACTTTTCTCCATGAAAAGTTTTGCCCCATATATGATAGCTGTAGTTATACTTAAATTCTCTCTCAACTAACAAACAGAAAGCTATGTAATAGCTACAAATGATTTTTTTTAATAAATATAAGCCTAAAAGCATAAAATAGGAGGCCAAAATCAGCTCTCAGTTATACTGAGATAAATCCTGAGTACTCAATAGACTTCAGTAGTCATAGTCATGCCAGGTTTCTTTTTGTGTGATGTATTTGTGAGAATAAAATTTTTTCCATATATTCACATTCCTCAGGATAAGCTGTTACTACAGTAGGTCATATAAAAGCTTTCACAGCTGAAAATATCAGGAAAGTGTCACAAACAAACCATTTGTGATGGATAAGCTTTCCCTATATGGCAAACAACCAGAAATAAGATATCCTTCTGTCAAAGGAGCTGAGTTCCCAGACATAACAGCACTTATTGCTCAATGCTGAAGACATGAGTTGTTTAATGACTAAGTCACCACATTATAACATAAGTTACCCAGGAAAAAGCTTTGCTCTTTCAAGAAGTCTCCCTAGTTTAGTGCCAATTAGCAGAGATATTGCTACTTATTTTACACTCAACCAAAACAGCAATTTTCTGCTTCCTATACATTTTAATTTTCCAATATGCTCCAAAATTCTGTATTCAAATCACATTGTTGCCTTATAGAATCAACCACAAGAAAGCACAGGTTTGTAAGAGCTAATTAATAGACAGTGAGGAGTCCTGGAATCTTGCAAAACACAGTAGAAGTTTAGGTTATTGCTGTATAAATCCAATTTAACATCTTTGTTTTGAGAAAGAGAATGCAGACTGGATAACTAGAGGAAACATGAAATCTGGAGAATGGTATTTTGGCTCCCATGTTTTTCAGGCTGGCCACAACATGAGGAGCTTCCCATAGGTGCTCACTTTTGAGCCTACAGTCACAAAAAACACATTTCATTTTCAAGGCATGACTAAAATTACTGGCTATGCTGTATTCAATATAAAACAAAACTGTTGTGTCAGCAACAACATAGTAAAAATTCAGATTTTTGTTTAAATACCCTAATCCTAACTCTTAAAAATCAGATTAAAATCTTAATCATTCTGAAAGAAAATTAGTTTTCAAGCCCTTATTTTGTAGAAAGAGCTTCAGAATGTGAAGTCTGAAGACTTAAAAAAACAGTGGAAAAAAGAACAAACCCATCAACCATTTGGAATTCAATGATTTTGTGATGAAGCATACAAAACTGGCACTTTAAGTAAGATCTCAATTTTCTGACTAGCATATTTTTGTATTTAAAAAGATCAAAACTATTTTTTAAGTATTGGTCCATTGGAAGAATTCAGAAACAAAACCTAGCACTCTAAATCATTGCTACTTTTAAAAATTTTAGCTGCCTGCAGCAGCTAATTTGGCAAAATACTTTTCTAATTTTGGCCAGAAAAGTTCCAGTATAAAACTCCTGAGAAGTACTAGGCCTCTCTCCTTAAATATTCATTTTGAATACCACAGTAGTCTCACAAAGCATAGCAAAAACTAACTTTTTGCACATTTATTTTCTGCTGTCCAGACTTTGAGCAAAAGAAAAACAATATAAATTAATGCTCACTATGCATTAGCAACCAATAGAGATGACACGCCACTCAGTACTAGTCTCTAGAAGTGAACTAACAAGACACTGAAAAGCTTAAAAACTGATTTTCGTAAAAACAAGAGGCAACTGTATTTTGTTGTAGTTACAGCTTACTCCAGATGGTCAAAATTGGTACAGTTGACAAAACACTTCTGTTCCACAGAATTCTTCAACATTTTGAGATATATTACTCCAGATTCATCTGAATATTTTTTTTCTATTCCTCAGAAAATTCAAATTTTCAGTAAGGAAAAAGCATTTAAACTTCCTACTTCAGATACTTTTTGCTTCTTTCAAAAAGCCACTTGCATATGCTAAATGGAGCACTAAAGAGGAGTGAAAAAAAAAATCAGGACAATGCAAAGTTTGTTTCAAGCTTTCTTAGAAACTACTTTCTGGCAATCTTGAGCAGAGCCATTAATTGTCAATTCAGCATGTCATCTGATTTCCTTAGACCAGATTTAGCAATAGAACTGAATGAAGCAACGCACAGGGGAAGATATCCACAACATAAGCCTCCCAGGCTTTTATCTTTAGATCAAAGGGTATTGATTTACAATTCTCAGTATGAAGACAGTGGTGAAAAACAAAGGAAGGCTTTAAGTGCTGAGATCAGTGACAGATCTGATTTTAGCTATGAGTTCCACCAAATAAAAACAAGGCCAATGGCCTTGTCATAAACAAACACGCCTTCCTTTCCCAACATAGTTGTAACACTAGCAACTACATTAATGTAAAAAAAGTAAAATAAAGCCACGCAGAGAAGAAAAAACCCAAAACTTTTAAGTCCCAGCACAATCACAGAATGAATGTAAGTGAAAAGCTGGAGGACCACAAGAAATACAGCAGTAAAAAAGGGTGAAAGAAAAGTAAGGTCTCTGGTATATAACATAGTGGGCTTTTATTCAAATCTAAACACAAAACCATTGCTGCCTCAGCGATGAATTCAACAAGGCCAAGTGCAAGGTCCTACATCTGGGTCGGGGCAATCCCAAGCACAAATACAGGCTCGGTGGGGAACGGATTGAAGGCAGCCCTGAAGAGAAGGACCTGGGAGTGCTGATTGACGAGAAGCTCAACACAATCCAGCAATGTGTGATCGCAGCACAGAAGGCCAACCGTATCCTGGGCTGCATCAGAAGAGTGGACAGCAGGTCAAGGAAGGTGATTCTGCCCCTCTACTCCACTCTCATGAGACCTCACCTGGAGTACTGCACCCAGTTCTGGAGCCCCCAACATAAGAAGGGCATGGACCTACTCAAGTGGGTCCAGAGGAGGGCCACAAAGATGACCCGAGGGCTGGAGCACCACTCCTGTGAAGGCAGGCTGAGAGAGTTGGGGCTGTTCAGCCTGGTGGGGGAGACCTTATTGTGGCCTTCCAGTACCTAAAGCGGGCCTACAGGAGAGCTGGAGAAGGACTTTTTACTAGGGTATGTAGTGATAGGACGACGGGGAATGGCTTCAAACTGGAAGAGGGTATGTTTAGATTAGATATTAGAAAGACATTTTTCACCATGAGGGTGGTAAGGCACTGGAACAGGTTGCCCAGAGAAGTTGTGGAAGCTCCATCCCTGGAGGTGTTTAAGGCCAGGCTGGATGGGGCCTTGACCAACCTAGTCTAGTGGGAGGTGTCCCTGCCCATGGCAGGGGGGTTGGAACTCGATGATCTTCAAGGTCCCTTCCAATCTAAACCATTCTATGATTCTATGAGGGGATAGACATCCTTTCTTTTGAAAATGCAGTCCATAGGCAGGGGGACATCGAGTCGCGAAAGTTGTGCAGACCACATCTACGCTTGTTTTTGTTTGATGGTGAGTTGTTATTTTTTTAATCTTCTAACCATTTTTAGTGCTAGTATTCCCAAGTATCATTTTACCAGCAGAGAGAAAAAGCTTTTTGAAGATGAGTGGATTTTTTTTTATGGTGACAGTATCACTTTTAATAGCATTCATACAAGTGCAAAATCCTTTCTGTCAACTGATTTTCTGATTTTCTTTTTTAAACCTCATTAAGACAGCAGCAAATTCAATAATGCTAAATGAAGTAACAAGAAAAAAAGCACAGGATAGCATAAGTTTTACAGAGCTTCCATTTGCTCAACCAACATTAAAAAAGGAATGAAACAAGATTGAGGTCTATGAATCCTGACTGAAAATACCAGGAGGAAATTAAACACATCTTTCATGAAATCTATTCACTTCTCTCTTTCAAAATACAGAGACAAAATACAAAGATAGAACAGTTCAGAAGTTACCATCTCCTAGTAGTAAGGTAATTCATAACATATCACCTTCTCTGTGTACCTTATACTGCTCTCAGCAGCACCAGTCCCAGTATTCCTCATAACAAGGATATCTCTCCCATCATACCGGACAATCTCTGCATCCATCTGCTTCTTCCCTGGTCCACATAGATCCAACTTATTCCTGTTTTGATCTCCATAAGAGCAAAAGGGATTTTTGTTAGCTTCACAGCAAATGGATCATTAGCATAGAAGTTCCAGCTGCTTTTCCACTGGGGCCTAGACATATGTTTGGAGCAGAAAACTGATTATTAAGAGGAGAATCGGGCCCACTGTCTATACGAATTAATGTCACAAATGTAGCTCTGAACTGGAGCTTCATCTCAGGTGACACAGTACAAAAGTTCAAGGTTTTAGTCATCCCAGAAGTTGAGTACTGTATTAGAAATAAAAAACGGTATCATCAAGTTTTACTCCCTTTCACAATTGCTACACTTTTTGCAACAGTTCCCCAAAAGCTATCAGACACCCAAAAGTCTGATCTAAAATACACAGAATTCCTTTACAGCTTTCCCTTCAAAAATAATTTTTAAAAATTTACTTCACGAAATACATATTTTGTTTAAGACAATATTTACCCATTAAAAGCAAACAAAAATGGCTATGGAAGTTATTCTAAACCTCATTCTTTTTGTAATTTGGTAAAAATACAAAGTGATAATAAGGAAAGCAAATTTAAAAAAAAACAATGAGGTATTTTATATGGGTATAAGCAGCATTTTACTCTTAAAGCCCAATTCTGTTTAAAACCTGAAGGCAAAGTGTTAGGAGTTTTGGTTGGGTTTGGGTTTTTTTCAAAATAAAAGAGTAAACATGCCCATGAAAATCTCTGAAAGGCTCGCAAGTTTCTTGAGAAATATTTAATCTTTTAAAACAATTTGTAACAACAACAAAAAAAAAAGTGAACAGTGCAGCAACTGTTAGTTTGCGCTGGAAAGTGGCAGAAGAACACAGATAGCGTAATGGAGAAGAGCCGGGGCGGGGAGAAGTGGTTGTTTACTAGCACTGCAATAAAGCTTTGTTTTCAGAAATTGTATTAAGACAATAAATAGAAACTAATTTAAATCTCCTCTAGTGCAATCCCCAAACCAAGGTGCCAAACTCTGCTCAAGAAAAGCTCTACGGAAACAAGAAGCATTTCAGCAGAATACTGTATTTCTTCCCAAATCTAACATTAAATGAATACGGTGAGTACATATGACTAAACTTCAGAGTTCTTAGATGATGGTATCTCAGTTGGATGCTCTTCTAGTATTATAGTTTTTCCTATTTCTCCTAAATGCAAACAAACAAAGCATTTTTTTTTTCTTGTCATCACTGTCTCTGACAAACAGCAGGTTTTTAATTGGGAAGTGGATATGCTGACTTTGCTATATGAAAATCAAGCCAAAAAAAGATCAGGTTTTCATCCATAGGATGAAACAGGAATATTTTTTTTGTAGCCCATAAAATGTTAGTAAAGAGTTTTCCTAAAATGACCAAGAATCACAAATCTATTAACTTCTTTGTTTATATTCAATTCATGTAACCACATTTTGACTCCTTGTCCTCAGCAGTCACTTATTTGTCATTCGGGCTTTAAGAAGAACCAATTTATTGTTAATAATAAATATAACCCGATCAAGAACAGCTGGTAACACTGACATTATCAGCTTTTGTACCTTCTTATAAAAGGTCCTTTTTTCTCAGTGGCACAGTTTCTACAGCTTAAAAGAAGGCAGCAGCCATGTAGATAGTCTCTTGAGCAAACCTTTTATCAAGCACTTCAGTGAACCTAATAGAAATAAAAATGCATAATTTCTCAAGCAGCAATGCCCATCACCAGTTTAAACCTCAAAGTACATGAAAGCATCTAGATAGCTATCTAAGGGTGAAATATACTAGTGCCATACAGAGACCAAAAAACTGCTCTGCAGAGATAAAGTGCCCAGAGGCAGGATATCTGAATCACTCATTAAAAGCCAGGACAACAGTGGTTGCTTTAGTCATTCAGATGAATGACAGAGTTATTGGATCACATCATATGGTCTCCCCAGACAGGTCTGTCTGCACTACATTTTTTCCTATATATAAAGCAGTCTTCTTCATCAAGCCATAGTGTCTCTTGCCCTCTCTACATCCAGAAAGCATAAAGACTGTTTACCAACCCTCTATCCCAAGGCAAAATCACTCTGTACGCATACCCTGGGCTAGGAGATGAAGAAATACAGAGGGCAATCTTCGGAAATAAAGATATAACTGAAAAGATATTAAGTGTATTGTGAGACCTAGGTGTTTAAAATTATTTTGTTGCCTACCCTATCTGAAACATTTTAGGAAATTAAAAAGACAGCATGATACATCGTGGGTAGGGCTCAGGAGCCTCCAGTTCCAGTCCCTCCCCTGTCACTTAATTCCCCTCAGCTTCTTTTTGGCCTCAGAATGAATGCATAAGCTTAAACTGGGACTGTTTACAGATACACTAGCAAAAGAGGAAGGCAGAAAAAATAAGAGCAACGTACAGAGGAAAGGGACATCAATAAACAAATTAATTTTCTCTCACAACATTGCAGCGACAACAACTATCCAACAACGTTTAGTATGTTGCTTTGTAAAAATCAATTACTACACTGTGAATAGTTAAAATATTTCATTTAATCATTCATTCTTATTGAACATCACTCTGCAGACTTCACAGTAACACAGAGCCCAGTCTGATTCATGCGTAGAAACGGAGGATAGAATTAATCCCCCTATGGGGGGCAGGAAGGAGTGGACTGAAAAAGAAAAAAATGCAATCAATAGAAGAGGACCTTTTGTGTTACAAACACAGTATCTTAGGTAAACGCTAAGTAATTCTTTTCATTTATATGTTATTTTTCCTAACATGGAAGATAATGGTCTCAAGTTATGAAAAAAAAATGTTGTTAAAGAATCTAAAGTAATTGAGGATCTTTTCCCCCGATCTGCTTATGTAAACCCTCAGATCCTACTGTGATAAACTATATGGTGGATGTTAAGGAAAGAGGAACTAAGTTTCATTTTGTCAAAACACAAGACAAATAGTTCAATGCAAATAATCCAAAAAGAAATTCTCTCAGACAGGCAGTGCAACTCCAAATATTACTCTAAGCACCACACTTTGTACTTTAATTATTAATTCTATTTTTAATATAAAGTCAACAGCTATAAAGTCAAAATTTTCCATGGAAAGTAGACATGATAGGAAAGAATTTTCATATGTGAAACCAAAAAGGATCTAATTAAGAAAAGAGTTTGACCAACTTCTGAATTTGGTATCCATCATTGAGGGGGAAAAAGTATTTACTAAGAGAAAGATTTAATTGCTTCTTCCAAGCAGACCAAAACTACCTGGTAGGATTCTTTTAGAGAATTACCACCAACTGCCTTTTGGTAGAGCAGTAATTATTTCCTCAAATCTCTATTTCAATATTCTTTTGGATAAGCACACTTAGTAATTTCTTTAATAAAATATTTGCATCACATACTCCTTTTTGATCTAAATTTTACCAATTATGCGATATTCAATCAAGAAGGCTATAAAGCCCTAATGACTGGAATCATTGTGGTAGCCTCTTGTTCCCATCAATAAAATCATTAAATAAGCTTTTCAGAGGTTAAAGATTTCCTAACTGCAATTTTTCTCATGGAGAACATGGCGTGCTTTTTAAAATCAGATACCGAAGTTTATTGATTGAAGTGGATAGTCCTGTTTATAACAAAACCTCTAACTTGTGATTTATTTTAGTTCTTTAAAATATTCCCTATTTATAAAAGTAAAAATAGCCTCTTAGGAAAATAATTTAGGTAATAACTGCAAAATTAAAAAAGAATAATCAAAGAACTCAAGAACAGTATTTTCAGTTATCATAGTTTCTAATTACCATTTACTTTATGGCCTTTTAGCATCACATGCCTTCACAAAAATATTTATTTGGCTTCTATTAAAGTAATGAGAAAGACTTGCATTGATTTCAGGGGGGACTGGATTGACCTCTAATGAGAGTTGGCTATATGTAGTTTTATGCATTCAGAAATAAAGCAATACTTGGTTCCTTTTGTCCTATACTAATAACAAAATCTACTGCCACGTCACAGTTGCTATGGTCCAAGAAAATTACATTCTGCCCTGAATATTTTGACTGTCCTATTTCAGGAATAGAATCTCTGAAGATTTCCTTTTCCTGCTTATTCTGATCTCTTCTTTTTTGCTTAAATCAAACAAGGCATGTCATTTATTAGAATAGTGATGCTGTGCATCTGTGAGAAATAAAACTTGGAATCTGTTGACTGCAAATTTTCTTTTTTAATTTTTTTTAAGAATAAAAAAATTGTAGTTTTACAGAAAGAACATAAATGCAGCACAGGAGCTGGAACATGATCTTACCTAAAACTCACATTACAATGAAGCAAATCAGTATCCGTTAATTTTTAATAACAATGAGGATAGTTGTATGATTATAAAGCTGAAATTATTCCTACCACCAACAATAGCAACTTTTCTTGTGAATAGCAATTATGTTTTACTCTATTATGGACTCCATGCAGAACAGCTCAAGTACTTTTGATACTAAGAATGTTGAGAACACTCCAGGCGCAAATCACCAAGACAATGCTTTCAGAGCTAAAATGCTTTTCTTTGTGATTTGCATGACACCCACGTGATCCAAAAAAAAGTATCCCATATTAATAGTTTCTTTTGAGAATACTTGTAATGAAAGTTACATATTTTCCTCCTAAAGATCTTTGTATTAAAGTGTGATAGCCCAGAAGGAGACATGTTTCAGCTTATTTACAATCATACCAACAGGAACCTAATTCTGCTAGCTTTTTATTGAGTATCAGATAAACATAGAAAGCAATTTTGCTTACCACTTCTTTTTTTGTACTAAAATCCTATGATCTGTATTGTAACATATATGTATTCAATGCCTGCCTTATTAAGGGCCATTTTAATTGTGAAGGTTTTTCACATTTAAGAAGGTCTACGTTTGTTGCAATTAGACTGCAATTAAAATGTGATTTGTGTGCAAAATTTTAACCTATGCAAATTAAATTCCTTGTAATTCTTAGAATTTTTATCTAATATACTATCCAAACTGATTTCAGAATGTGATGGTGACCCTGTACTTAATTTATTTCTATTTCCTGCTTGATGGTTTAGGACATAAAAGATAAATTTTCATTAAATTTCTCCTTAAACTTCATGTGATAGCACATACTCAAATAAAACTTGCAATCATACTTGCCATGGGTTTTGACTCCTACATGATTTCATACAGGCAAAGCCCTTTCCTGAGCGAAACACAAAGCACAACAGAAAGTTAATATATGCTGTGTAGGTCCTGTCATTGTAGCTGCTACTTGAACAATATCTAACTGCAACAATTTTCCATGGAAATAGTTCGAAGTAATCATCACAGTTCCCCCTGCAAACTGTAAAAAGTAGAACATAATCTGAGCTGAAGGAATTCATTACGAATTCTAGATGATTTTAACATTGAATGCAATCAGTAATGGACTTGCTTTTTCTGTTCTTACAAACATCTAAAGTGGAAAGTTTAGTGGGGCTCAATGGTAAATAAAGGATTAACTTTTTACAGCCATCTGTTTAGCAAAAGTAACATTAGACGGAAGAAAGCGAAGAAAATGAAATGTTACTCTCATTCAAAGTCATGCTGAAATCAAAATGGCCTACTTTTGCATGGATTCATTTTTCCAACCAAGATTGTAACACTCCCTTGGAATTACTCTTCCATACTCTCTGCCCAGAACCACTATAAGGCTTGATATAAATTTCCTGGAGATTTCCTCGTTTTTCTCTCTCTCATTTCTCAAAATATTTCTATAAATAATGTGTAATACACAGAGAGCTGTTTTAATTAATATTAGTAAAATGCAAAATAGCAAGTGTTCTGCCTGTTTAATAATTTGCATTGTTCTTACTCTCTTAATAAGCTGTATCATTCAATTTCCAGCAATTTTTTTCTTCCTCCACCCCTCCAAAAGCCCAAACCAAGCTTAAGAAGTCTCTGCTAGTAAACCTAGAAACTATTTTTCTTTCTGCATGCCTGTCCTGTTAACATTGCTTCTGATATAAAGCACAACCACTCATACTTTTAAAAAAGGTAAAAAAGGTAAAAAAGTCTCACCTCTGTCTCTGTGCCCAGCAAGATCATGGAGCAGATGCTCCTGGAAACTCTGCTGAGGCACATGAATAATAAGGAGGTGGTCGGTGGCAGCCAACATGGCTTCACTAGGGGTACGCTGTGCCTGACAAATTTGGTGGCCTTCTATGACGGGGTTACAGTGTTGGTGGACACGGGGAAAGCAATCGACATCATCTATCTGGACTTGTGCAAAGCATTTGACACCTTTGCACACTACATCCTTGTCTATAAATAAGAAAGACACAGATTTGATGGATGGACCACTCAGTGGATACGGAACTGATTGGATGATCCCGCTCAAAAAGTTGTGGTCAATGGCTCCATGTCCAAGTGGCAAGCAGTGACAAATGGCGCTCCTCAGGGGTCAGTACTGGGACTGGTACTATTTAACATCTTTGTTGGAGACATGGATGTTGGGATGGAGTGCACCTTCAGCAAGTTTGCCAACGACACCAAGCTGTGTGGAGCAGTCAACACGCTGGAGGGGAGGGATGCCATCCAGAGGGACCTGGACAGGCTGGAGAGGTGGGCCTGTGCAAACCTCATGAAGTTCAACAAGGCCAAGTGCAAGGTCCTACATCTGGGTCGGGGCAATCCCAAACACAAATACAGGCTCAGCAGGGAATGGATCGAGAGCAGCCCTGAGAAGAAGGACCTGGGAGTGCTGATTGATGAGAAGCTCAACATGAGCCAGCAATGCGTGCTGGCAGCCCAGAAGGCCAACCATATCCTGGGTTGCATCAAAAGAAGCATGGCCAGCAGGTCGAGGGAGGTGATTTTGCCCCTCTACTCCACTGTCGTGAGACCCCACCTGGAATATTATGTCCAGCTCCGGACCCCTCAACATAAGAAGGACATGGACCTGTTCAAGCAGGTCCAGAGGAGGGCCAGAAAGATGATCAGAGGGCTGGAGCACCACCCCTGTGAAGACAGGCTGAGAGAGTTGGGGCTGTTCAGCCCGGAGAAGAGAAGGCTCCAGGGAGACCTTATTGCAGCCTTCCAGTATCTGAAGGGGGACTACAAGAATGCTGGAGAGGGAATTTTTGCAAGGGCACATAGTGATAGGATGAGGGGGAATGGCTTCAAACTGGAAGAGGGTAGGTTTAGATTAGATATTAGAAAGACATTTTTCACCATGAGGATGGTGAGACACTGCAACAGGTTGCCTAGAGAAGTTGTGGAAGCTCCATCCTTGGAGGTGTTTAAGGCCAGGTTGGATGGGGCTTTGCGCAACCTGGTCTAGTGGGAGGTGTCCCTGCCCGTGGCAGGGGGGTTGGAACTCGATGATCTTCAAGGTCCCTTCCAACCTAAACCATTCTATGATACTGGTTAATGAAGAAGAAAAATGCTACTATTGCTCTTATACACATATAATGTTCCTGCAGCACCAAAATCTTTTGCGGATAGTACACGCTCACATAGTGAGGATAGTGAGGTAAATACATACTCATGTCAATACAACCGAATAGATTTTTTTTCTAAGCACTTGTATAGAAGTGCAAAACTGATATAAAAAAGGATTGCATTTTATCTTTGGTTAATCCATCTATTCCCATGAATTTCACAGTCATTTTTGTAAATGCAGTTACACTGACCAATGTTTTCAGGGCACAGCTCCCCCCTAGAAAAATCAGAAATAAGATATGTGAGGGATTTCAGTAAATTCCCATGATTGTACACAACACTGGAAGTGAGAAATGGGATTAATCAATACCTTTAAATCAGGTGTCATAGTGCATTGCTGCACTTGTCCCAACAAGTGTTAGGCAACTGAGCTATTAAAAGAAGTTTTGTTGCAATTTTATCATGGCAACATTATAGATTAAACATGATATTACAAATATAAAATGTCACTTGTGATATCAATCAATCTATTTCACATTAAAAAAAACAACAACCCCAAATACTGTCCAGAAAGGGACAATTTAAGAGAAACTTGCTTTAAGTACTGAGGGATGACTGAAGCTAAGAGAGGCGTACAGTAAAATGTTACCATCTCCACAGAAACTCAAGACTTTACCATCTACTATCTTACATTTGCCTAAGGAACTCTTCACTAGAAACTTTCTCTTCATTGGACTTTCAGCTAGGATTTTTGAGTTTGCTGCTAAAAGAAAAGTTAACATACTTTATATAATCTTTCAATAATATCCTAATTCTTAAATGTACCTATTTACTTCACCTACTTAGGTCAACAACATAGGAAGTTTAAGCTCAGTATGATTAACAAGAACAAAATAAATTGAGAACAAAATACAATCACAATCAACACTGTCTTACAGCCACTGTAACTAAATTTACAACTATTTTATAAATTAGAATTATACAAAGAGACACCTAAGACTGGAAAATGCTGCATAAAATACTTTTTCAAAGATATATAGAATACTGAACATTTCACGGCAGGATAATAATAGCACCCATAAAATATTTAAATATAGTAGTATGTATTGTGGAAAAGAAAAGCATCCATAAATAGGACTGGCATTAAAGTAACAAAGGCAAATGTAAAGCAAAATAATTCATGCAAATAATCTCAAATACCGTATTGGCCTAACACATGCTTGACACATGCAGAGGAAGAAAAAATTAAATCAAGAAGAGGACAAAATTAGACACAGGTTGAAGACAATTCCATCACAAATATTATTTTAATGACACTTTAGCCAGCATCTAGCAGAAAAATTAGTCATCACGTGAAACTGAAAAATACAGCTTCCTGAGCAAAGCAGAATACAAGACATTTCTGCAGTGGCCTTCTGAAACAGCTCACTGTAGCCATCCAAATAAGACCAGCCTGCTGTGTCCTCAGTGACTGAAATATTAAGAGTTTGCAACTATGTTTCATCAATAATAATTTAAAAGACTAAAACTATGTTCATATTATTTGTTTATGCAATAGGTCCCATTTTCTACAGCAACCCAAACTCAATGAAATACAGGCCAAAATACTAGCAAATTAATTGGACCACACAGCCTTGAAAAACATTTGTAGATGTCAATCATCAGTATGTGTTTGTAAAAACAGCTTGTAGGAAAGCTCCCACAAAAACTGCCACACTATGACAGATCACATTAAATAATTTCTTGTTTAAGCTACAAATCTAATGCTTAAATTACCTATAAACCATTAGCCTGAATAATCTCAGGGGAATGGCAATTACAGATACAAAGTCTTTCATCTCAATTAGACTGAATATAGAAACAGTAAGTAGTGAATAACTTTCCATAAACAAAAATCTGCTACCATTAAGGAGAGCAAGATTGGTTATTGTTACTTACACATTGGGGCAAAGAAATAATTACAAAATGAAGATTCATCTAATCAGGACTCAGCAGCACTCAAAGTTTGAACATTTAACAGGTCTTCAGGGCAACCACAGTGATGGAATCAGAAATGGATCTGAATGTCTCCATAAATCATAAGCTGATCTAGATTTCGCTAAAGAAAATTTAAGCAGTTAAGAAATCAGCACGTACTTTGAGAAGAGGAACCAGCTGTCATCTGGATTCAGAGCTGCACAGGCATACAACCACTTTATCATCACACAGCCCTCATCCTTCCTGATAAACCCACTCTTGATTTTAACCACGTAATATCCCACTAAGGCTGTAAAGGAATATTGAGTCACCTTCATTGCACAGATAATGAAACTAACTGCTTCCCAGAATACACTCATATATGCTGCAAAGTGAAGCTAAAATAGAAATCAGAGGATCATTTCCATTTTAACGGTAAATTAATCAGGTGTTCTGAACAAATATTTTAGTAAAAGTAGTGCCTAACTCACTTAGGAGATCAGAAACACTGAGGTCCTCTACCTGGATGTGCATTTTATAGGGGACTCGGTAAAACTTTGAAACAGAGAGTTATCGTTGCCTTGAAAAAAATATTTAATATGAGACACTCTTCCTATTTTTACCATAAAAAGCCAAGTGTCTTCATCTGCAGATGCTGCAATATTTTATTTGCATTAACATGCCCCCAGTGAAGTAGAAAGATTTCTAAGCAACAATAGACAAGACAGTTGCTAATGGATGAATGATGTTAATTAAAGACAGTATGAAGGTGCTGCAAGACCTAGTTACAAGGAAGGAAAACAGTAATCAACATCGTTTTCCTCCATTTCCACTTTTCTCTTTGAAAATAACCTCCCCATTTGCAAACCCACTCTTCTGCTTTATGGTTACGACACTCTTCTCTTCCTCCAGCAGCTAGTTGTGCTTAAAACAAAATTCAGTAGAAAAGCATTTGTCATTCATCAGTTTGTAATGTAGAAGCCTCTGCAATACGGGTTTACTTTAATTACAGCTACAGAAAGACATATAGGAAGAAGTTGTCTATGAAATACATAAAAATAAATTTTCTCTCCTAATCCCAAAATGTTTTCCAGCCCTTCTGTTACCCTGCGTGCAGTCTGGCTTGATGGAAAATAATGACTTATGACAAAACAATGAAGCCCCAATGATGGATTTTTCAAAAAAAATACCTAATCTCTTCCCAGTCCCAAGTAGCCATTCTTTACATTTCTCCTGTGAGGAAAATAATCTAATACCTCATTACCGAATTCTTATTTTTAAATACCCCACTTTTCTATTTGAGGAACTTATCCCACAAGCTGCAATGTGTGCTTGTATTCTCCTTTCATTTTTCTTAATAATAGTTGAGAGAATTCTCAGTTAAATAGGTCTTTTTCCAGGTAACCAGTAAAGCTACTAATCATGAGTAAAGTTAGGATCTGATTTTGCACTACAGTGTCTACATATACCTCCTGCTGATGTGTGCAGACGATCTGCCTGTATAAGGGTTCCTGGAACACCTAGAATACACTTTGCAAAGTACTAAAGAGTACTTCTTTGCTTGTTTTATCACAGAAATCATCTCTCTTATTCATGGTATCACTCAAAATATAAGGAAGAGTGCGCGCACTGGACAAGCTAAGGGTGTGTGAGGAAGTGCAGGTAATAGAAAAAAAATTAAAATCTCACAAATAAAATTATTTATGTTTTTAAACAAAGCCAAGTTTACAGACAAGGTCTTTGCACCAGATATAAAGACATACATAAACCGTGGATCTGCTTAACAGTACAAAACAGCTGCCAGACACATGCTGTTGGGAAAATGGATGGAAAGGAACCTATCAATATATTGAAAACATGAAGCTTCATAACCGCACTGCACCAAATACTAACCATAGCAAACAATGGCATAAAGGCCCCAACATCAGAAAAACTTTCCATTTAGGAAGACTACCAGTGTGTACACATAAAACAGGGGCCATGTTTTTATGCTACTATTTTATAAAAAAAGCTCCTTCTTAATATTTGCACCATTGCACATTCCTGGATTTAGTTTCCATTCTTATTTTTTAAGTATTAATCCTTTCTTTTGCTTTTTACTGAAAGGGTTGCCACTGGATTCTATATTCTCAAAGGCCTATCTAGATTTGGCAACTTTTTAGCATCTAAATGAATTGGTTCATACAGCTTACATAGAGAAGTTGTAAAAACTTTGATCTAGTTACACTTCCTTCCCAGGACAACGCTTGCCCTTTTCTTTAAGCAGAATTATGTTGTAAACATGTCCTCGTTTTAACTTTGTTAAACTGTCAAGTAGATCTACTTGGTATACTCGCACAATGGCACATATTTTTCATTATTATTCAAGTTACAGTTTTACTTGCCAACATTCTAGCATCAAATACACATAGAGGGCAGTTTGATATTGGTACTTTGAGGATAAAGAACAGGAATTATTAACTGTTTCAGTTTGATAGAAACACCACTGCAATTACTAAATACTTTGCTACAATTCAGTGTTTCCTTTCCATTTGCCAGTACTCCACTCTCCAGTACAATTTTACCCCAGGTATTTAGGGTACAGGTCATGAGAACATACCTATTATTTTTAAACACTTAAGGCCTATCAGAAGAATGATACTCAAAGGGGATTTACATTAAAACCTCTTATGAAAAACACAATGCCAAAAGACAACCTGGGAAACTACTTCAGTCCCTTCACAAATCATGGTGTATGTCCTCTTGGAACACGTTTCGGGGCACTGCAAGGAAAAGCTCATTGGGAACAGTCAGGATGGATTTACCCAGGATAAGACCCCACTGAGAACACTGTGTCAGGTTCAAGCAGCCTTTGATCAACTCGAGCAAGTTTTACTTGGACTGGATTACCTCCTGATGTACTTTCCAACCTGAACTTTCCTATGATTCTATTCATTAAACTTTAATCTGAATGCATAAAGATTTTACAGCTACAGTAACACACTCCTGGCTTTCTATATTCTATTGCTTGTATAAACATATGAGGAAAGCAAACCCACTATTTCTCTACACCACATTGCATCAAATTCAGTAAGCTAGAAAACATGTTCCATGTGAATTTTGGTAATTTTGAACTCTTTTTGCATTCAAAATGCCAAAGAAAATAAAATATACTGAAAAATCCCTAAAATACAGATTATAGTTTAAAATGCTTTGACAGTTTAGTTTCATTGCAACAAATTAAAAAAAAAAAATCATAATCACATACTTCACAAGAGCTTTCAGATATATAAGTTTAAGTGAAACCACATTTGTCATTGTAAAACTGTTCCCTCAACTCTTTTGATCATCTCTAGTTATACTCACCCAATGAAGCAGCACAGTTAGACCACGATTCCAGGAAAGTACTAAAGTATGTGTTTAACGCATTTCTGAATCAATGCTTTGTACCATACACAATTACTCTGACTTCAGTGTGACTCACATCAGAATTTTCCCACTTTTAGTTACAATTAACACTCGGAAAGTGTGACTGAGCCTAAAGTTTTTCCTCATTCCTCCAGCACCATCTCAAGCTCTCCCTATTCATTTTCCACACACCAAAGGGATTCTGGATGGTAAATAATACTTTTGCTCACCAAATATCCAGTACTAAAGTTTTCCAAACTTCAGATCTGGTGTATTATGATTAAGAGTTTTTAAACACGTTTGCTTCAATGATGGCGAGAATATTGCATGCTCTACAATAATAAAACAATAAAGTGTCATTGTTTTCTCCTGCAGCTGTTTTCTTATAAGAGTTATCTTTCATAACTCGGAGTGATACATAAACTATGAAAGCTTTCTGAATTACCAGAAGCATTTGGATATACTTAATTGGTGTTTCCCAAAAGTGTTTTCCTATTTTAGGAAACGGCTCTGATGTTTGGAAGGAAATTCAGTGAAAACCTAGAACTGGACAAAAATAAATTCAGTTCTATTCACATTTACATTATCTTTAAGTAGGTCAACATCATACTATACAACTTATATTTAATTACATTATCATCAAGGACCTTAGTGACTGCTCTCTACCCTTAAAGTTTTTCTTTTTGCCTGTTTTAATGCAGGTCTTTTTTCCCCCCTCCCCTTAACTACAACTCCAGACTGTAGCCTGCAGTTAGTCAGGTAATATTTTCTCTTTCATGCCCTTTAAAAAAAAAATAAAAAAATCTCTTTCTAATGTCTGTGTATTATAACCTTTAGGCAAGAGTATTGTCAAGTTGACATATAAAATTTCCTTTAGTGTCTTTCAAGAGCTTTAAATGTTTTTCCATTACTATAGCCTTCAATCATGGCTTCATGAAAAAAGTGTTATTAGTTCAAACAATTAATATCTCTGTATTACCATTTGCTTCTAGTAGTGATTTATATTTGACTCATTATAGAGATGATTTAATTTTGGTACTAAATAGAAAGATGTAATGATTTAATTTTTAGTATTATATGATGTACATATTTCTACTCCATTGCAGATTTAAAAATTATTAAAAAATATAACTTGATAAGATGCAAGGCATAGGGACCCAAAACTATCACAAGTATTGTCGCAATGTCACATTCATTTTCCATTCTGTAGTGAGTGGGCTTTAAATAATCCTCATTCTATTTCACTCAGAAAAGATTAAAGAGAGGAAAATTACTCTCTATGAAACATTTGAGCTTGAATGTGAAGAAAAATATATATCAATGGTAGCACTATTTTTTCCAACACTAAGCTTCTAGCAATCAAAACTGAAGCTTTTTCAAGTACCACTATAAAGTATGATACTGCATGTACAATGGGTATTCCTATAGATTTCCATGTCTTTAGGACATAGCCATCTTCTGATGTCACAGAACTGCCTGGATTTGAACAATGTGCGTGGTTTTGTCACTCGCAAAGGGAACCGGTGACTGCTTCGATTTCTTGAGGCTGAGTTTGACTGCCAGGGGAATTTATAACACACAATCCAGGAAAGTGAGTTTGGTTCTCAAGATAAAAGAATGACCTTCCTTGGCTCCTATACTCTCTCAAAAGAAAAAATTATCTCCCCCAAAAGACCATGTGCAGGAGCTTAATTTAAAATGTTCTGACTCGTACTCTGGAGAAGTCCATTTGTCTCAATCAGTTCTCATGAAAAGCACCTTATGGGTCGTTCTGATTGCGTTTTGGGGCATAAAGCCCACTACCTAAAATTTTGTGCTGTAGTAATCCCTGCATAGCTTTTACAGAACAACATGGCGGATTTTGCAAAGCTTTCTGGTACAGATTTCTCAATTTAAAAAAAATAAAATAAAAACCAACAAGAAACATGAAATTCCTAGACATTTAGTCTTAGTCAAAATCTCCAATGGAGCAAACTACAATAAAAGCTTCTAACAGGAAAAATTAATTACTCAGTAAGTCTCACTGGCCATATTCTAGGATAATTTCAATAGGATAAATTTATATATTCATGAATTTTTAAAAATGCAATCTGCAACAAAGAGACTGGAAAAACTGAATCACCTCTACTTATCGATGTCTCACGGCCCGTTATATATAAACCTGATTAAATCTATGCTGCAGTGTGTGCCTGCTCTACACAAATAACTCGCAGGTGTGAAAAAAAAAAATTGTTTCCAGTACGCGATGATTTTACAGGTTGCTTTTTTAAGCA
Organism: Pluvialis apricaria; assembly: GCA_017639485.1. NCBI lineage: Eukaryota > Metazoa > Chordata > Aves > Charadriiformes > Charadriidae > Pluvialis > Pluvialis apricaria. Next base: position 22,861,594 of record CM030011.1, on the reverse strand, counting down.
AAGGACAATAAAAGACATAAAACGCATGCCAGATCAGCAACCATACCTTTTTCGAAAATTTGACTTCCATAAGGTTCCTTTAAGTATGTTCTCCAAATTTTGTTCTCATCTTCCCAAAACTCCAAACCAACAATTTTAAGAGACTTTGGTAAATTGCAAGACATTAGTAACTACCTAACACAAGAAAGATTAATCACATAGCAGTCAATAATAACACAAAAGTAGACTCTACAAAAAGTGCCATTTCAGTTTCTGATAAAGAATCAAGGCATTCTTTCTGTAACAACAGAGGACCAAACAGTAAAGAAATTAGTCATTACAAAAGCAAATAATATTCTACTTTTCAAAGTATCATAAGAGAAAGCATTATGAATGGCCCAAATCACAATTAAGTAAATCTGCAATGAAAAATTAGTCTAATCTAGTTTTCAGCTTTTAAAAAAAACCCAGTGAACTGATCACTGATTCTAGTATTCTGAAAGATGATTATTCTTCAAAATATTTAAAAAACTTATTGTAATTTTTATAATTCTGAATTGTTCAGAAGCATTAAAAAAAATCCATGGTGCACTACTTAAGTCTGAATCAGTCAGAGAAACTATACAGAATTCCATAAATTAATTAATGTGCAAATACATCTATCAGTAATACTTACAAATTTCTGATTGTTTCATTGTTTACAAATAATTGTGCTTATTTCTTTGGAATTCAATTTCCATTACCACTTGTGCAAGCTAAAGTCACCTGTTCAAAGATTCATACAACCTCCCTCATCATATTGCTAATGCATTCCAGCACTGACTGATAACATCTCTTTCTTCTACATTCTGGTTCTCCATACAGCAGATTGTCAATGAAGAGCATTAGAATAAAGTAGGCACACTCATTTTCTTATCATTGATGATAAGCCAGGATTTAAACAAGCAATTATACAGGTTTACAGTTGTAATTCCAATTACTCCACTGGATTTTTTTCTCTTTCCAACTGGTATTTGGGAAAAGAGAATTAAGCTTTTACTAATATGTGTAGAACTTTATGTTGTGGGTCAAAATGTGGTTTTACAAAGATTTCAACTTCCTTTTTACTTTTCCTTTTCAGATGCAGATAAGTACATAACTAGCATTGCCAAAGACCATATTAATCTCAAGCCTTCTGTTAAGAGAACAAATCCTTTTCTTTCATTCTCTCCTGAGAGCTCCATATCTATTGAATCAAGGAACTACATTTTATGACAGAAGCAATCAATTCACTAAGTTTAATTTGTTATTCCCCCACAAAACAAATCCCAGTACACAGAACCACAGACAGTTTATACGCTGTCATATTCCACTGTGAAAACAAACACAAGATTAAAACCAGAGATTAATGGAGTATCCAAATGTTCTGTAAATTTCCTGATAAGGTCTCCCTGCTCTATTCAAACTATTCTGACGAGTTACAAGGCCAGCCAAAATCATACCCAGTCACACCAACAATCTATAAAAACAAAGATTTAGGAAAACATACATAGGACACAGAGACAGAGTCAAGTCCAGTGCACTTACGTGTAAACTGGGGAGAAAGGAGAAAACAAATCTCATACATTCCTGATGCTAATATTTAGGAAAGCTACAATATCCTACAGCTTTCAGAGAAAAAAAGTCTTCTCAGCCTCTCAGGCATATAGCCACATATACATAGCTTGAAAATTCCTCCGACTTACAAGGAAATCTCAGCTAAATAAAAGACAACAACAGCACTCCTTCAAAAAGATTCATACACATTTACAATAGGAAGGTAGAGCACTTTTGATAAGTACATTTTCCTATCTACAAATCTTATACATTTTTCTTTTTATCTGTATAAAATATTCAGAACAAGACTCTAAAATGTTTAAATATCATTATAATATGAGAATTAATATGACTACACATTATTGAATTGCTATAGACTTCCCAAATCAAAACTTCCTTTGATATTTATTAGGAGATATGAGCGTTAAAATCTGACATTTTTGTTACACATCTTTTGATTTACATACTTAACTTTATTATTATATTTATATTAAAACACCACATGAAATGGGAAGAAAGTAATCTCATGTAAGCTCAGAAAACACTCATGGTTAAGGCAGATTCACACCACATTCTTTGAAAGCTTTCTTAATAGTTACAGGGTATTTGAGTCTGACTTAACATAACTATTGCTTTTCACCTCTGAAGTTCTGTTTCTTTCCAGAGTTCTCCATCACCGTTGAAAAATTAGTTTACTAAGAATGTATACAAAAGGTTTTATTAACAAGAATAGGTCAAACACAACCAGTTTGAACCTGAAAAACTAATATAGTTACGCATTACATAGCGGATCTGCAAATTTTTTCTTTTAGAATAGACATATTTTTCACCTCTGCTCTCTCACTGGTTTTCCTTGATCCCCTGTATCAAGGCAGTATGCCAGAGCATTTACCAGTCACAAGTTTAGTGGATATTCCAGATTTCTTCATTTGCACGTTTCAGATTACATTATGCAGTCCTCAACATCATCCAGCTCCTCCAAAATATTCAAAATGTTGCCTCTGACAAATTATAAAGATTTACTATTGCTGTAAATAGAGATGGGTTGTGTGCCCGTCCAGATAAACCACTTTGGAGTCATCTTTGGATGCTTTCCACACTTCAGTAAAAATTAGCACCCCCATTTCAACATTTGCTTGGCATTTAACCTAAGCTTGCCTGAAAGAATGATTTAAAGTCCACAATTTAAAAATAATAAATTATAGAGTGATACACTGGAAAGAACTAGAGCAAGACTACAGGATTGAAAACACCTGTTATTTATCCTGTATTAGCAGTTTTCGAGTATAAGATTGCTGGGGTTCCATCAGTTTATCTTTGGAAAGGTAAAAAATTACTTCTTCACACCCTATTCTTCAACACCTATAAAAGGAATATAAATAAAACAATGCTATCAGACCGAGGTAGATCAAGAAAAAATGGGGGGAAAATCAATCTAAAAATTAAATAAAAGGTTTTAACAGAGAAAAAAAAAAAAAAAAACATTATGAAGAAAAGCAATAAAAATGGGTTCCTTAGCACTTCATCTTTAAGAAAAAATTACATCACTGAAAAAAAACCCATGCTGTTCTTTAGAAAGTCATATTACCATTACTATGTAGATCAGACAGAAACCCAGAAAGAATACTCACACTGTAAGAGAACACTCTTACTCTACAAGATATCATTTACTTACCTGTCCTAAGAGAAGATGCAGGTCGGAACCCTGCACATTTACTCCTTTCAGAAAGGTAGAATTCATATTTCCTTATAGCTTCCTATTAACTTGATTTCTATACTTAATCACATATGAATCACTGAAAGATTAAAGTCAATTTATCACTATTATATCAGCTATAAATTATTAAACAATGAAAAGCCCATCAGAGGTAATACAAGAGAAGCCCTTTTTAATTTACTACAGGTTCCCTTGTAAAACAGTTGTATTCTCAGAATTTATTTCAATGAGCGGTTCTTTAAAATAATAATTCAAAATGCAATTTTTTGTTAATGACTATTACACACTAAAAAGAAGATTTAGGAAATCAAAGACAGAAGCCATAAAAGATTCAGGCTTTAATGGAAAACTCTTTCTTCTATAATTCTGATGCCCTAAATACCATAAACTTCACAGAAAACTTCTAGCTGAATTCATTCCACAAGTAACTTGCAAGTCAGTCAACCTGTTTCCCAAGCTCACTTTAAACACCCACAACCCCACAGCATATAGGTGCAAGCCACCACCCTTTGTTATCTGGTGAACCAATTAGCTGTAATTAATTAACCCTCGGATGACTACACTGGACTCTGAAGACTCTCCAGGTATTTAAAAAACAATCCTAGCAGTCCTTCTCTGTAACACAATTTTTTTCCAAGAACAGAAAAGGTGCAAGGGGAAGAAGAGGGAAGTATAATTTTAGGTTTGAGTATACTTCTCTAGTTATTGTAGCTCTTACGTAAGAGAATAGCAATTTCGAAGAAACGTATGCCAAAACATGAAGGGTTTTATTTTTTTAATTTCTTAGTTCCATTCTAGCTACTGTAACTGAACAAGAGTGAATTACATTAGTAGTTATATAGAATATTTTATAATTAACCCAGATAATTGAAATTATATTAAAATAATTTTCATTTAAATTGTTACTTTTAAAATACATGACATCTAAAAAGCAACAACCCAATCTTTATCCAAATACTCAAATAAGAATAAGCTCAAGAAAGATGAAATACAATTATTATTTCATTTATCTGTAATCACATTAAATAATCTTAATTCAATAATTTACTTTGTTTGCTTTTTTGCTCTATAGCAATACTAAGAAAATTAACAGACCAGACACTTCTCTGAAGCCAGCAGGAAAACTACCAGTGAATGAAGAGAAGGAAAGATCAGACCCCTGACAAAGTAAAGGTACAGAGAAAGGAAAAAAAAAAATTTTAAAGATTAAATTTACTTAACAGTCAGAGCTAGTCTAAGAGTCAAGGAGCATTTTATATGTGGTTTCACTTCTATGAAAGAGTTGCAGAATAAAACAATGATGACACTGAAAAGTAGCTTTCCAGCTCTAGATTCAAAGATATTCAAGGTGCAGATGACAGAAAACTATCTTGGACATGTAATAGAACAGGTTCAATACAAGTAGCAAGAAGACACCGTAACTATACTATTCTGAACTATGACTAGTTTTTAATGATATAAAAGTTAGAGTAGAAACATAGAATTGTTGAGGTTAGAAGGGACCTTTAAGATCATCAAGTCCAACCATTAACCTAACCTGACAAAACCACTTCTAAACCATGACCCCAGGTACCACGTCTGTCCTTTTTTTAAACACCTCCAGGGATGGTGAATCCACCACCTCCCTGGGCAGCCTGTTCCAATGTTTGATAACCCTTCCAGTGAAAAAAATTTTTCCCAATGTCCAATCTAAACCTCGCCTGGCATAACTTGAACCCATTTCCTCTCATCCTATCACTTGTCACCCGGGAGAAGAGGTCAGCCCCCACCTCTCTACAACCTCCTTTCAGGTAGCTGTAGAGAGTGATAAGGTTTCCCCTCAGCCTCCTCTTCTCCAAGCTAAACAACCCCAGTTCCCTCAGTCGTTCCTCATAAGACTTGTCCTCCAGACCCCTCACCAGCTTTTTTGCCTTTCTCAGGACATGCTCCACCACCTCAATGTCCTTCTTGTAGTGAGGGCCCCAAAACTGAACACAGTACTCGAGGTGGGGCCTCACCAGTGCTGAGTACAGGGGTATGATAACTTCCCTAGTCTTGCTCACCACACTATTCCTGATACGGGCCAGGATGCCATTGGCCTTCTTGGCCACCTGGGCACACTGCCGGCTCATATTCAGCCGGCTGTCCACCAACATCTCCAGGTCCTTTTCTGCCAGGCAGCTTTCTGAGCAGTACTCAGATTTTGTTGATGGAAGCATCATCAGGGCCTTTGCAGGCATACTGGACATAAGCAGCAAGAAATAATTTATTCAAAGATGTAGTTTCTGAACACTGGGCACTACTCCTGATGTAGCTATTGTCACTAAACAGTAGCAGCCCAAGACAACTCAGAGAAATTAAACAGAATTTCAAACATCTGGTATCAAGTTTTGTTTAATTTGAATTTAATCTCACAAACTCCAGGAGACCGTTAACCTCTGTTCCATAATAGTACTTCTAAAGAACAGGATTTTGAAAGACATCAGATAACAACAAACAGGAGATTCATTCAAAATATTTTTCTCTGGCAATGATTCTGTGATAAGGCTCACTGGAACTGTGTCCATCTTTTGCTATTCAGCAAAAATATTTAAAAGGAGGCTTACCTCCAAAACTATGATTAACTTCTATTGAAACCAAACCAAAGATATTAAATATCTCTTCTAAACACGGCTTGACTGCAAAACAGAAACTTTAATTCTTCTTAGTCAAGACCTGCCAAACCAGGCAAAAAAAAAAAAGTTTCCAAGTTACAACACAGGTCAAATTAATTCCTAGTGCCCTTTTTATTTATTTTTTTTTAAAGACAATGGGGTAACAGTAGGTATTCATTTGGCCCATCTGACCAGCATATAAATCCTACAGTGAAATTTTAGACAAACTTGTAGCAATGAAAATGTTGTATGTTAAGCCATGGTTTTAGTTAAACCCCTATAGAGTGGTGATATGTCCCTTTAAAGAGCAGGAGGTCTGAGAACAGGAATTTGAAGACATTTACAAGTTGAAAACAGAAAAGAATTGTGTTTTCCATGAGGAACTGCTGAAAGTCCACTTAGGATGCATCAGAAGGACATGGTTCTTGGGACTGATAACATACAAAACAGCAGGTTATGGCTGTCCCAAGTTTATTCTCAGGGACCTTGCATCATGGCCAAAGAACAACTCATTCAAGATTTTTAGGTGAATAATAGGCTATGAACTTAAGCCAGCAACCTGAAACAGATCTGAATGTGGGAATTAGTCCTTCTCGGACCGGAAAAACAGTTTAACAGTTCTACACTCTCTTTTTTTTTAGCAGAATGACTTGAAAGACTTAAATGACTTTAATGTTCTTTAAATTGCAGAGCATTACAGCAGTGGTGCCCTACTACTTTGTTCTTCCACTAACCTTGACATATACCCTTCGAGTTCAAAGCTTGATTAGAGAAACAGATTGAAGAGATGCATAGTGTATATACACCATAGAAGGAGCCCCATTTGGATTTTTTTTTTGGCACTAATACATATTGAGGAGCGCATACGTTTAATGTGAAATACTGTATTGACATGTCCTAGAAATACCTGCAGAACATGTCGATATAGCACTTCCAAAAATAAGTATGGATTTTTTTTTTCTACTGAATAATGAAGAAGTCAGTAAAGCACTCATAAATTGCTGAATATAAACCACTGCTGCCTGAGGCTACAATAGCCTAAATCTCTGCCTTTCAAAGAGGGGTTTTTTTCCCTTCTCCCCTGCCTCCCCTTTAAGCATATATATATCACAGGACACATCTTGAAAACATCTTTTTTGTCAGTGGTACTGCATGAGGAAGAGATGTAGTACCTGTAGTTAAATGTAATCCTTGCTTGCCTAATTGAAGATGATGAGAGGACAGTCTTAATTCATGCAAGTACTGTAGCAAAGAAGGGCAGTGAGTAAGGTCCCCAAGTGGAGCATACTACCCTAGTATCCACTAAAATTTGTTAGCTACATGTATTATTGCCTGTGCTGGTTTGTTCTTTAGCAATCTATGAACACATATGCTAATCACATACTAGTGGTCTGACAATGCAAATTTCAGAGGAAAAGAAAAAACATTTGCATAGTCTTGAAATATTTTTCCTGTATTCAAAAAAGCAGCATTCAAATCGAGTAACAATGTGAGATGTAAACATCTGAGATTTTTCTCATAGAAGTCATTGTCAAACAGTGATCAAATGGAGACAGACTGCGTGCATATGGAACAGAATGGTATCAAAAGCAAGAAATGGAAACCACAGAACCAAATTTGAAATAATACATTGGCCTCCTCTATTCCCTTTGTCTGCATATTAGAACCAGTCACACCTGGTGGGATAGTGGAATCCACGCTCAAAAAAGCATATAGATAACAAGCCAGAAAAAAGGGTGATCTCTCAATGTCTGCATTTCAGTAACAACAGGCAAGAAAGGAGAATACTGGTAATGTTTTTTGGTATAATGTACAACTAATTGTACAGGAAACTGGAAGGTTTTATACCCTTTGGATAGGCATACCATTGAGAAGTGAGTGTCATTTAGAAATACTGTATCCTTTTAGGCTATAAATCTGAAGCAAATCACTAAAATATAAGCTTTGGCAGTATTCACATTGTGCCATATCTCATCGTCAAAATTAAGGCAAAACAAAATACCTCACAAAAGAAAGGAATAAAAGTAACTAAACTGTGAGGCAGGAATGTCCTCAGGCCATCATTCCTTGCGTAAGAAGTGAGGAAAATAAAATAAAATTTATTGCCAGCGTCCAGTCTATTGAGGATCAACCCAGTGGGAATTTGGAGAAGTCTGACTAAAATGTTACATGAATAGAGGTTACACTGCATCAAAGAAACACTACCATGCTCCACTTATCGAGCTTCCAGTCTTCAGCAGAAAGACAAACTAATAATGACGTTTGACAATATTAAAGAAGCAGCCCCACAATTCTTCAATTCAGCATTAAAAAGTAGTCTCAAATAACAAAGGGAAACCTGCAAAAATATACTTGAAACAACATGAGATAACTGACCAATGTATTGAGGGTTTTGTTTTGTTTTTCCCTGAATATGCTTACCATTGCTAGCACTGCCAGTGTAACTCTTTTTGCCCACAACACTCCTGCTTGACGCTGTCCTGAGTCATGATAAAGATGGTGTTTTGTCTTTGAGCCTCAGAACACCTGCATCCCTACACAAAGGAGAAATCTTGGTATCATTCTTACCAAGCACATCAAAGTTGTACTATTGCTCCCCAGCTACATCAGAAGGGAACATTAGGAAAGCCCTGAGAGAAACTCAGCAGTGGATACTGTCACATTTATCTAAGATCCAGCTGACAGAATGAGCCATGGGCAGTATGGAGAACTCAGTGAATTTGTGCTGACCATTTCACTTCAGTGCTGATATATGAAAATTGCAGTAGCCTAAGATTTGCGATGTTTATTTCCAATAACTGTGTAGGTGAAAAAACCTCTTTGTAAAGCCAAGTAAACCTTCCCTTACTTTCTGAATGCATCTGGAAGACAAAAGTTACTCTATAACCCTGTTGGTATAATTTTTTTCCTACCACGACACTGAATTTTAAATGTCCTTGGTGTGTCTTTGAATCTTTAAATGTCCTCTGAGTGTCTTTGGACTACAAACTCCAAGCACAACAAAATGGATCTTTTTTCTTGATAGTTCTTGGGCATTAACAGTTAAAGTATTAAAAGTATCTTATTATGTATAAAAGCCACTCATGTCACATGCTTCAGAAAATAAAGAAGTCTAATCACTTTTTGGAGCAGATACCACTGATCAGGCAGACAGTAAAAGAAAGTACTCATAAAAAATTACATGCCTGGAAAAAAACCCAAAAGGTGGACACTTAAAAGAATCTAATAATAATAAAGTGGATATGTCTCCATCTAGACACTGTATTCCCAACTTGTACCTAGGGATCTACTTATCACTGAAACAAAGCAACAAGACTTACCAAAACATTGATAAAAGAATAAAATAAGTAAAGACAAAAATCCAATAATTACTGCAGAATAATGCAATGGAAAAATCAACAAGGTAGTAAAACGTCCAAGAATATTTGTGTGTCTATGTGTATATATAAAGCCATACCAACACCTTTCCAAATACACATAACTAAAAGTTACACTTCTGTGAGTAATTTTTTTTTCTCAGGGATGATGGTACTGATGGGAAAAAAAACAAAACACAAATCTTCTTGCAAATTATGAAGGAAAAGGAAAAATTAGAAAACAAAATATTTCAGGCTGAACAAAATATTTTATTCAAAGCAGATGACTTTGTTCAGAAAGTGACTTTTGGAAGAAAGAAAAAAAACTTTTTTTTTATTTTTCCTCATCACTCAAGCTTTATTTTAGCCAAAGCTTTTCAGTCAATTTTATGCAAAACTCATAATTGTGTGTGCATTTTTTTGAGGTTTTAACTCAAAAGTTTATCTGCTCCTACTGAAAATTCAGTAGGATTTGAGTGGCAAGGTGATTTTGTAATTGTTCATTGTCATCCAGGATAATTAAGATGCTCACCCACCAAAACCGCATTCAGCTGACTAGTTGACTTCCAGGACAGTCGGCAAGAGTCTGGGTTGCTCCTGTGTGCAATAAAAGACCCTAGCAAGGAGACTGTACTGTATTTCTTGCAGAGTGACATGTATGTCCAGGAACTTCAAAGTGCTGCATAAGTATTCATAAATTAAACCTCAATAGGTCACTTTAGTCAGACTTCCAATGTTTTCTCATTTGTAAACTGAGACATTATATAGTCCTGTTCCCTTGATGTTATTGAGATTTCTATTGTACAAAGAACCACAAAGAACCACAACGTGAGTCCTGTCCCCTCAGCTACAAAAATGAATGGAATTGATCCAGCAAGTAGTTGTGAAATGAAAAAGGACATGTAAGAAAAACTGGATGTGGAAAATTGTGCCTAGGATTCAGCAGTGCAAGTAAACTTACATGGCTGATCTGCACAGAGACAGTAGTTACGCCGCAGGGCAGAGACAAGCCATGGTAAGGTCGTGCTGGTTTAGGTACAATCCAGTGAATACACATGAAGTTTAGAGTCCCTTTGTCATCTTACTCCTTCTGCCTCCCTGGAGTATTGCTTTGTCCAAGTATTTGGAGAGCTGACCTTAAAAAAAAATTGTGCATTGAGGCTGTCACTTGGATTAGCCATAGAGACAGAAATCCTTTTCTGACAGATCTGAAAAAAACCTCTTGCTACTCCTGCACAAAATGTCATAATGAATGCAGAGCACAGCTCTCCTACCAGATCACCAGTCTATTCCTCCTGCTTCCTTTGACCTCTTTATCAAATCCCCTGCTTGTAGTTCAGCATATTTTCCCACACACGCACCTTCTATTGCAAGATCAAGTTCAATAACTGTCAGGGTGTCTGTTTCTTCTTACCCCACATCCCTCTGATCCTAAAGCGAAGTTATGCTTAAAATCAGGTTGATGACATTCTAATCACATTGATAGCAAGAAAGGAGAAAATTAAAGTCAATGTCAAATTTCTTTTAATTAAAGGAACAACAATGAACTACTTTTGCAAATACAAAGATTTGCTGTCTACAAAGGAAAAAAACAAGCACAGTGGAACATTTCCATTTGTACACTTTTGTACTACCAAATAAGTCCCAGTTTGAAGTCACCCAACTTTCCATCCCTTTCCACAACATTATAAAATAACTTATTTTTTTATAGCACATTTTTTATAGCAGAAACATAGCCTCCAGAAAATAGGGCATTTATAATAGACAGATTCTCAGGTACAATAGCATGAATGGTGATGCTACAGTAATTTCAGAAATAATTCTTTCTATGAATTGGGTCTTAAAATTTCAAACTAAAACAAGAAGTATGAGTCATATATACACATGCTCACAATATCGAGACACTTGTTGTCTGTCATCCTAAATGCTTGATTCTGAAAAATTGCTGAGAGAGAAAATATTAAGACTTTCTTTAATCAGATTTAAATTATATAAAAGTAACCCCATGTTACCTGGCTCCTTCCTTCTATTAATGTGGTTTATATTATCCTTCCACATTCTCAGGCAAACTGAACTTTCTATGAAGATTAATGCTACACTTATTTCACTGCACATTAATGTAGAAGACATTATTACTTTGAGCTCCAGGAACTCCCACTGGCAAATGATATTAAATCCATGCATTGTCTCTCCAGCTATCCTGACATGTTGGCTTTAGAACTTCTGTAAATTCAGCCATGGTTGATAGTAGGACTCCATGCCAGAATTTTGACTGAAGTATGCAACCACTTTAAAAAATATATATCTCTTGGAAGACAGTACATACCAGTACAAAACTGCAATTGCTTCTTCCTAAGCCACCACAATGGTTTCTATGGGAACGCTAGAGAAGTTACCAAGTTTTACTTTGAAATAGCAATATTTTTTTTAGAATTGCAAGGCTTTCATATCTTGACATATTAATTATACTGTTTAATGTAATGTATTCATCTGTAAAGATGTGTCTTTAAGAGCACTAACATTCTTATACTCTTAGAGATTTACCTCTACTTTTTTAAGGGAAATGTCCTCGAAAATGCTCTAAGAATGCATGGGATAAGAACATTGATTGTATATTCCCTATGTCTTCTAGCCCAAATAAGTAACTAAACATGGAGAAATCTCCATGTTCTATGGTATCATTGTTCTTCAGAATTAACTAAATATAGTCTGTGCAGAGACTTAACAGGTCCTCTCCCGCTGCAGATTTACTTCAGTACTTATCAAACTTAACTTCCCCTTCACCCCTAACAAAACTTTGGTTTAGAAAAGGAAAATACGTACAAGTTGCTAAGCTCCAAAAACTGTACAGAAGCTTTCCTTCTTGGATGCATACCTGATATTGTAGTAATTACGTACACAGATTGAAATGATATGTGTAAACTTTTGTGCAGGGGTTAAAAGAACACTACAGAAGGAGCGTGTTCCTGAAGACTACCCAGAAGTCTTAAAATTCTTGGAAAATGGGATCTTATTCAGAAGTCCATGATCCAGCAAAATGCCTGACATGAAATCTATCTCACTTGAGTTGAAGGTATATTGACAGTATTAAATCTCACAGCTCTGCATGCTCCCAGCTTAACACTTGAAGTAGCAAAGCTGGGAATTATTAAATACAGGCCAAACAGAATCTAGATTCTAAAGGTCCTGTTTAACCTTGCATTTACTATTTGGAGTTAGAAGCAAGACTTGAGGTATTTACCATTTCTGTATAGCTGTAATATGGGTAGCAAAAAATTTAATGGAAGTAGTCTTCTGTTCCCATATTAGATATTTGATTTAAAGTCTTAGAGTCAAGGTTCCTTTCCCGAGGATTCCCAAGGGAATAGAGCCAGGAAACATGCAAACACAGGAAAGGGAATGAAGCTGATCAAAGTGATGCGACTGAGCGCTGGCACTTACCACACATCTTAGAAGCAACAACATTTTTGTTTGAATTTTATATTATTGGAAATAAATATCATGAGGGCTTTACTTACCACATCCCTCCTTTTCAATAATATGCTTTTCTCATACTTCTTATATGGTGAAACTCCTTCTGTTACAGAACAGTAGAACCCTGAAGAGCTCTGTGTAGGTAAAACAGGTGCATACACCATCTTGAGTCAGTCTTTCAAACAGTAAAGCAGTGCTTTTGGAGGAAAATGTCCTATCAGTCACATCCTGGTCATAATCATGCCTTCCATCCTGAAAAGACCTACCTCTTCCAAGTCATGCCAGTTTCAAGCTGCCTGTTTGATGGATGCACTCACCTTGGAATAAAGAGGTCTGATTTGTAAAAGCTGGGTTTGGATCCTAAAGGCTTCTCCCAAGATTTTAGGATTCTAGACCAAATGTCAAATGAGAAATGTGGCCTATTTTAGTTTACTTTCGTATTTAAAGTCAATACAAATGTTATACAAAATAGCACTATGGAGCAAGCAGCTCCTTTTTCGTTCTTGCTTCTCAGAACAACTTAGACTTTTCACCCAAAACACAACAGAAGACTTCAAACTATTTCCCTTGAAATAATTTTTAAAAATTCTCTTTGACTTGAGAGAGGAAGAGCTTGAACTTATATACTTCATATTGTACCTCTGCACCATGAAATAACATGGCTTTCATTTATAACCTCCCTTTCTCTGCTTACTCAAAAGACTAATACTGCCAACATTTGGCATGAATGCCAAAGCATTCAGCAGCAAAACATGGCCAGATGCACAGATGTTTTTGGCCCTCTCTGTATACGTGATTCATACATAAAAGCACTTGCCTAGTGAACATGCAAGGCATAGATCCTGTATGCACATGCTAGGTGTATTAGTAGTAATGTCAGTGGAAATGGCACATATAGGCAGTTTTACATTTAGAATTCTACAGTATCTGAAATTGCATTTTGATCTTCTGAGAAATCATTTTTCCATTATTAGACCCTAATTCAGAAAGATACTGAATGATGAATATTTTCGTCACGTTAAAAACTCATTTTCAATTAATTGGCTTTTCAAGTTACTAGACAAGATTGCATTCCTCAAAATGAGGAATTACTATTACTTATATCTCCACCTATCAGTACAACACCGATTTGGCTTTCTATAACCATAAACTGTTTACTATTTGTCTTACCTCAGCAGTAGCAAACCAGAACAAATATGAATACACATTTTCAAAATGACAGCAGCATCTTCTAAGTACTTTAAAGCTACATATTTGATTTTAAATATCATTACTGGATTTCATGAGATTCCTATTTGCATCATTTTTCACAATTCATGTCTACTGTGCAAGATTCTTCAGAAAGTGCTGGTATAAAAAACTTACCACATCTCCTTCTGTTATTTATAAATGAAAGTTTAGCCACTGTAAATCCACTTGGAGATCCACATTCTAAAGGTTCTAAAACAGTGCTGTCATAGTCTCCCCCTTGTTGATCTTTTTGCATGTTTATTTTGTTTTGATTTTTAAATGGAAAGAAAAAAAATCAAATGTGTGAGATCTAGTTTAACTAGTCTGCAATTTACTAACTTTGGCCCCTTTAGGAGTGACAGGCAGTAATTCACTCAATGCAGCCATGATGCTCTGGTGACCTCTTTCACCTGATGGAAGATATCATGAAACTGTCTCCCTCTCTTCAAACCCACATGGACCCAGGTGCTCATCATGTCAGGATGAAAGGACTGGAAATGTTATGTTTCTTTGCTGCATTTGTCATACTTATCTGACTTTCAAATACTTTTTATGCTGTCCTGATTGTGTTTTATCGGAGAACTGGACTTCCTGTGAAACAAATACTTACACCAGATAATTTCTTTCAGGGATAGCGCTATGGTTTCCTCCAAACTCTGCCATTTCCCAAAAAGCTAATTGTACCCTATGGCCAAAATATAGCTACTGCCCTGTCTTTCTTGAATAACTTGCATATCAGAAACAATGTTTTGCTAAGTAATGGCTTACACGCCTGGACAACTCCCAGCACTCAGCTAATCTTAATTGCATTTGCAGCTGACTAAGAGTGTGCCTCATGGCAGTTCCTTCAGATCAGCAGTCAGTCCTAACCTGTCACTCCAAAGCAACTTGTTTGTGTGACTGTGCTCTAATTACTGATCTTTTTCTGTTCAGATGACCACATGACTTTATGATTCGTTAATCTATGGAGCACAGCCAGATACTACGTCTTCTACAGCATTTAAAACCAATTTACAGTATTTCAAATGAAATATTCTGCCAGTTCCTGCCGTGGCTACTAAGAGTGCAAAAGAGGCACCAGCTGGCCCCAGAAGATACATTCTTAACATGTATCTTTTTACAGAAAAGGCTTACATATAAATCTCTATAGAAGCCACCTGGTCTAAAGCTCTACCTGTTAAGAGGATTCCTGAGAACAACTTGCAGAACAGGCTAAATCAGTCTTAGAGAATTTCTTCAAAATGAGAAATAAACCCCTTTTTAATAAGACAAGACTATCCCTATCTTCTGGATAAATAAACCATACCTCTACACTACACTCAGTATGTGAAGGTTCTCCTTGGATTTTATTCCAGTTTCTATCAGTTTCCTGTTGCACAGGTGAACTTTGTGAATTTTCCTCAAAACTATCCCAGTATGACTATTGATGTAACACTTTATACCTCTCCTTGAACTAACAGCATATCATTTTGGTACAAAAGGGAGTGGTCCTTCCATTCTGTTGCTTTGTAGGGAAGGAGCATACACAGACTTTTAGCAGTGTAATCAAAGCATACCTATTGATTAAATTAAAATGAAAACAAAAATGTCAGGTCTAGACTTTGGTACTGCAGAAAAGTAAATGCCAGCTTATATGCATAGCCTCTTTATATCTCAAAAATAGCTTTTTCCTTCATAAGCAGTGCCATTGATTGATGCTATTCAGGCAAATGTCTAAGAACATTTTGTTCAGTAATTATTGTGGGCTTGAGCACACAGACTATAGAAGAAAAAGCTATTTTAAACTCAAAACCCAGTGTGCCCTTCACTGCAGGCACGGCTGTGACTAACAGAGATGTCATGCTTATTATCTTTACCAGGTGCAGAAGCTCAAAATGAACTATTGAGCTCATTAGAAGACACAAAGCAAGGGATAGCATCCAACAGTCATAGCAACAAATTACTGGGATCCAGGCAAACTAGCTAACTACAAATTGAAGTGGAAAAAAAAGAGTGAGCATAAGACCTATAGTAATCATTCACAGAAAACCCAGAAGTCAAGCAAACAGCCTGATTCTTGATGGTTTTTGAACTGTCAATAAGGAATATACCAAAATGCTAGCATGTCTCAGTGACTAACAGATGAAAAAATGACTGTTATTAAAAATTAGACAAAAATGCATGCAATAGCCAAGCACTGCAGCCAGGCATCTGATTAAAATTCTTGCCAAGGAAAAACTTGTAACTAGAAAACATATTTCTATAAAAATACTTCCATATCAGCGATGCTGTGTACCTCCTCCCCTCAAGCATGCCTGTTGCACTTCTGTGACCTTAACAGAGTTCTAACTCTTCTGGCAAAGGAGGATTAAATGGAATTTTTCTACAGTTTCCCTAGAGCCACATAATTTCTTAGAGTGCAATCACTGGTAAGTAGAAAGAGAGATTTGCTCTTCATTTGCACAAAACTATCCTCTTACCATTTCACTGTCTACACCTCAATAGATCTTGTGTTCTGTTATTTAAACTCTAGATCAATGTTCAGTGGAATTACACAACATATACATTAGAATTACAGAATGAACTGGGCTCAGGATTTGGGCACAAGGTTTTCTATCAGTTTTTCTTTCCCTAGAAAACCATTTTTGTTTGTTTCTGCTATTCTTATTTCTCTTTTTAAGTCTTGCATCTCACAAAGGATTATTTTGGGGTTATTGATATAATGCCCTACTCTCACAATCCCACAGCATTCTGAAGAAGAAACAGATCTATGTTTTGAATGAGGCTGGATTTCTGTCTCTACATTTCTCAAAAAACCCAGAAGTGATAGGTGAGTGTTACAAGTGTTATAATACACCAATCTCAGGCTTTTGGTTACACTTAAAAAAAAAAAAAAAGGCATTTGCTTTATGTAACACAATTTTTATGTATTCTAATAAAAAATAACATCACTGAGAGTGTGGTCGGCCAGTGGAACAGGCTCCCCAGGGAAGTGGTCACAGCACCAAGCCTGCCAGAATTCAAGAAGCGTCTGGACAACACTCTTGTCATATGGTTTAGTTTTAGGTAGTCCTGTGTGAGGGGCGGGGAGTTGGACTCGATGATCCTTATGAATCCCTTCCAACTCAACATATTCTATGATTCTATTGTTTCCTGTTGGGGTCTCTGGATGACAAAATGGGCATCTACCTTACCACTGAGATCAAGGGTTTCATTCAAAAGTAACCTGGCATCAAAACTCACTGTATACAACCCAGCACCCACCTTGGAAAGGATCAGTGGAGAAAGCTGAAGTTCAAAAGGGCGTTTACTGCAGTCTCAAGTCCATTCTTAACTGCAATGAGAAAAGGCCAAGCAAAGCAAGGTCATGAATAACCAACATCTTCCATCTTGACACAGCCAAAGACAACATGAGAGGCTGTCAGGAGTATGAGTATGTTTCAGAAAATCAATGGATAAACTGGAAACTTTATCTCAGCATCTTTATCAGACTATGAGATTGTACCAGTTGTAGCTAGAAATCAAAAACAAATCTAGACACTGAACAGAAGTCAGCTTACTTTTATGGGCATTTTCCCTTCAGAAGAGTTCTAAGCAGACTAAAAATCCTATTGGCATTGTTGCTATTCTTGAACAAACACATTATCGCAATAGTTGAAGTCTTGGTCCATTTTAGTCAAACAGAAATATTGCAGTCTCTCACTCTGCATATGCCATATTTTTCACCTCCTCTGTTAGACTGCTATAATTCATTGTTTCAAATAATGAGTAAAAGCAACACCTCTGAATCTAATTAGAAAAACAGAATACAGTCAATCCAAGTTTTAACAAGTAAGTGTGACTGAGTGTATCACGCCAGTATTCCATAACAGCCTGCTTTGTCTCTGGACACAGTTTCAGTGCCCACTCATTGTCTTTAAAAACATCAGCTTCTTTCATCCATAAAGATGAAATAACTGTGCTCATCAAAGTGCTAAATTTCATGTAGACTTCTTGTGAAACTTTAAGCTACTAAAGAAATAGAATCTTCAGAAGGGAAAAGTCTTCAGGTTAAGAGGTCTGCCAACAGATATGAAAGGTCATCTTCAATGCACAATCCAGTGTCTGTTTTTGCAGAAGTTTTCAAATAATAGAGGTCACATAAAAAAAAAAAAAAGTCATTAAAGAAAAGCAGCTAGGTCTAAGTACAAAGAATATGTTTCTTTCATCTGAGATTTTAAATCTTGGAGTCTTGGAGTTACCTTCCTGAACACACTAAGATTAAAGACAGAAAATTTTACAGGTAGATATGCAGAATCTCCAAAAGAACAGAGTAAAGACTAAAATCAATTCTTCATGGAATAATTTTATTTTAAAGTATCCTACAATAATATAAAAGGGGTCAGCAATACACTGAGTATGTCTCATTTTTCATGAAAGTGTCTTAACAATAAAGCAGAGAAGCTCTTTATGAATTATCTCACTTTGAAAAGACTTGAAAGACCAGCCTGCAAATTGTTGACATGAAGATGTCAGGTGAAAAGAAAAAATATCCAATCCATTTTATGGCAAATTGGATATATTTTCATTGGGCTAGACTATGCACTCTCATGAGTCACAATTCTAAGATGCCAGGATAAATAATTAGACATTTTTAAGTCTTATTTAAGGGATATTACTAACTGTTGACCACTATGTCACTTAAAGAATAGGGCATAATTTGAAAATTGCTAGGTGAAAGTTATAAAATTAGATATTCGTTAAATTATGATCATTTATATTTTGACAGTCCATAATAGTTTTAAGATTGCTATGAAGACCTTTTGCATGCCTTTTTACGCTGTGATGGCTAAATCCCCATGGAATTATTAGGACTTGACAGCTCTACATAAAGTTGAAATAATGGGGTTTGGCATCTGAGAGCTCCTTAATCCTCTTCCATCAATACTACTGCAATAATTGAAAATGTCAGGCTAAAATGACTGTAAGCCTTAGATGCTTGTCACTTATAATTATACAAAAAAATTGGTATGATTATTGTACTGGATTGTCAATCACAGATCCACAATACTGAAAGCATAATTACTTCAGCATGTTCAGTTTGCTTCAATATAAAGCAAAAAAAAAATATAAATCACCCACCCAGGGCTTTCAAGGAAGCCCTACTCAACTATCAGAAGAAAATTACCCTCTTCTGCAGGAAGGGACAAACTGTCGTTTCTAATTCATCAAGGTATATGAAGAATGGCATTGACACTGCCACTGAAAGCAACAGTTGCATCAGACATGTTAAGTGACAGAAATCAAGAATATCTGTTCAGGTATACATGTGCAGCCTCACATGTAGCCTCTTCAGAGCAGTGTGATATGTTTGTATATATATGCAGTTGCTACACATTGACTGGAGATAATGGATGATGTATGCTATTTTAATCAAGATTTTTTTTCTCTTGCTCTTCCTTGAAATAATCTAGTACTACTAAATATTCTCTGGTGTTTTCTAAAAAAAAAAAAAAAATATATTCAAAGACATTATAAATGATTGCTTGTCATTAGTATCCTTGGATACTTTTAATTACTACTGTTATTGCAAAGGTAACGACTTGTGAAAATTGTTGGCAGACTGTGAGGTCAGCATTATGCAATGTTAAACAGTTAAAATTATTTCTGTTAATTATGGGTTCTGACAGTGGGCATTCAATAATTTAATATACAGTAGGTAATTGGCATTTGATTTTTTATCTCTTCCACTCTCTAAAACTTCAGGTGAGTTGAGTTCCAGTAGTATCAACACTAAAAATAATCACCTGTGAACTGTAGGAGTAATAAACCTCCTCTATGAGAAAGCATGTTCTTTTAAAGATAACATTTCCTTGATTCCCATGTTTTGGGCTCAGACTTTGTTATATTACATCCCAGGAATTCAATGTAAATATAACAGAAGACAAATGTATACTTTGTAATGGTGGCTAATTTGTTATCTAATGAATTTTACTGGCTAAACAAAAACAAACAAACTATAAATTTGATAATTGGTATAAATGGTAATTCTCAGCTGCTTTGTCTAGTCCACTGTGCTCTGCTTTTATTCAAATGACCCTGATACCTAGATGCAACATCTTGGCTAGATACTAAAAGAAGCAACAGACTAATGATCCCAGCAGCTAGGACCTAATGAAATGGCTGAATGAACGCACAGAATCACAGAATGACTGAAGTTGGAAGGGACATCTGGAGGTCACCTGATCCACCCTTCCTGTTCAAGCAGGGCCTCCCAGAGCCAGTTTCCCAGGACCATTTCTAGATGGCTATTGAGTATCTCCAAGGACAGAGACTCCAAAACCTCTCTGGGCAACCTTTTCTAGTGTTCGGTCACATGCATCCAAAGATCCTGGAATTGCACCTGTTGGTGGCAACATTCCAGTTAAACTTTCACTAAAAAAATTAATCTAAGCAAGGAAGAAGCTTTTAGAAAAGCGCAGTTCAGTGGTCAGAGCAATTCTCAGGACATACAAGAAACTCAGGTTCAAATGACATACCTCCAGCCTGCAAAATTCTAACATGGAGCATCATTCAAAAAACCCCTCTCTTTTCTTGTATATAAATATATGCATCACTAAGTCAAATATTGGGGAAGATGAAAAAAATTTTGAGGTTTTTTTTTGTTTTTAACAGTAACCCCGCAGAGGAAGTAAATTTGAAAAAATTGCTCAATTTTTTAGTTTTAGGTTTTTTTTAGTTTCTATTTTTAGATTTTTCAAATGGATACATTAAATCCTCAGTTCAAAATGTAGGTGACTAGAAACATGAAGGATACCACCCAGCCCTCCCACAGAATCAAGTCTTATTGTTTCCTATAGGAGAAAAAGACAGATTTCATATATGAATTATTAATCATCCTCTTTAAATTATACCTAATTAAAAATCTTCATTATAGCGACTTAGGCTATGTCTACTTGCAGGAATTGGGGGCATTTAAATTCATGCTAAGACCTGGGTACTTACAAGAGCCTCTTCCCTCCCATGTCTTGGTTTCCACGGGAAGGCAATCTTGATTTACAGACTGGAAGACACCTTACATATTTGGCAAGTTTTACAGTTTGGATGACTGAAATACCAGGACTGCAGAACACACCTCTGAGAACATCTGATACACAAGTATGCTTCAGAGTGATAGGAACTCAAAACTTACTTTCTTAAGTAAGAAGGGAAAATATTGGGTGCTTATTTCTCTCAAATAAATTAATCAGCTTTGTACTGGAAATCAAGAGACAGTTTTATATAATGTGAAATAGTACCACATATACCTCTATAGAACTATATTCAAGAGTCCTTGGGCACCTGAGCTCCCAAGCAGTACCGAAGCAGTGCTTAATGACTGTTTTGCCTTTGATTCTCCTTTAACTACTTTTACAGAGCTGTAACCACCATTGCCACTGGAGTCAAACAAAAAAAAAACCCAGATAAGATATATGAAACAACCAGACTCAAAGCTCCTAGAGTAACAGGTCATGCTAGTGCTGCCTATCAAAATGATTGTTGCAAATGCATTTGGTCCACCATCCATCACGCCACATATTCAGACTTTCTAATAAAAACTTGCAATTTTCATCTGGGATTTAGTCCAAGTCCTATTGCTCTAGATGAAATGATCTTGCAAAACCTTACAGCTGTTGTTAGGAAAAACATACTATTCTTTGATTCTGATTTGACTCACAACTGAGGGCCCTTCATACAAACTTTGCTTTTGCTTTGATTAACTGGCAACACTTTTTTCCAGCTCAAAAAGTACATATTTAATAATGTGATCCCTGAAAAGGCTGACTTTTCCAGAATCTCTGACAGCAGAGTCTCCAGGAAAGACCTGATACAAGACATGCCTCTTCCAGTAAACAGAGGCCAAAGCCTCCAAAGATTCCCCAGTTTGGTGGAGTTAATTTATCAAGAAATGCATGATTGAAAGATATCGTGTTATAGACAGGCAGTGGGTGAAGGAGAGCAAGGATTTATCTGACCTAACCTTGACAGTATTTTTGCCAGTACTTTCTAAAATTTTCAGAATGGGAAGAAGAGATATAGACATTGAGAAGGAGAAATGATGATCATACAGGACAGCTTTTCCCATTTAAGAAATGTGCTATAATCTTCTGATAAATTTTAAATTTAGTGATTATAACACTTAAGGAAAAAATAAATAAATCTATTAAGCAGAAGCATTCCTCAGCTTTATAACAGCCTGAGGAAAATTTTTGGCCTCATTACGGTTTTTTGTCATTTGTCTTTTGGGGTCATTCCACAAACAGCTGGTTAGCATAAGAGTTTAATGAATTTTAGATTCATTTATAGAAATCACTACAAATAACTGACTGAATGTGATGTTTTTCTTCTCATGCCATATTACTCACTGTTTCCTAGTCTTCCTAGAAAACAAAGAGTTTATGTGTGTATGAAGTGTCATAACTTTTAGGTTTGGATTATGTATCTGAGATATATATCCATAGTTAAGTGTTAATCATTATATGTTACTCACTTCACTATCATTATGTAGATGTTGCTATGATTCTGAAAAAGCCTTTTAATACCCACTAATATGCAAAGAATGTACAACCTGTGGGACAGAATCAACTTGTGGTAACTTGGTAGTGTATCTAAGCCAAAAATTTTCTTATATAAATGAGTGTTTGTGGCCTGTTCCAAAGGCAAATCACTGGAGCACAAAAACAGTGACTCAGGTATCTTTGCATAAAACTGCATTGTACCATTTACCTACACTCAAAATAATTGCAGAGTCATGTACTGTTTCAGTACACATCATCAGAGTAACAGTAATGTAATAAATAGTACTATAATAGTTCTTCAAAATATCACTGATGGCCTTCTCATAATGTATTAAATTAATGCTTCATCAGAAGGTTATTTTCCAAGACAGAAATAGAGCCAGAGAAGATACATATCTAGAGAAGAATACACATCAAAGACAGTGCTGCAAAAATCTGTTTTGTGAGAAAGGAAATAAACTTGCACATTTTTCACTGTTGATTTTTCCAAAGAAACTTTAAGCTTGTTTTTTGCTTGTTTAAATGGTTCATCACTTCTATTCTGTTCCAATGCAATCTTTATCTTAACCTGCTTTTTATAACAAGCTATAACTACAGAACATTTTCAAATTAATTAAAGCTATATTGTCTTGAGGCTTAAAAAAGCCAGTGCAGCTTTTGATGTGTATATGAGAAGGAACAAGGAGAGAGAGGAAGGAGGTTACATTACTATAGGTTACTTAGCTATAAATTATTCTTAGGATTAATTGGTATTAAAAATGAGAAGTAAAAATAAGAATGTTATTGTGAAATTAGGCCCCAGCCCATCCCCACAATATTTCATATAAATAGTAACTACTCTCAGAGGAAGAAAGGATGACTCCTGCAGCCATGTCCTGGTAGTAATGAGCTAGCTGAGTTACCAAAAAAAATTTCATACTCAGCAGCCTGAATCAGGCACTCAGTTCTAATAAATTCAATTTTATTGAGAAAGAGAATCAGACCTTATATATGAAAGCTGTTGACTCGAGTACTCAAGATGATACTTATTGCGATGAGTATTGTCTATCATTAAAAAAGAAAATGTTCATTGTCATATACAATATTGGAAGGGGAAGTCAGGAAAGTGTTAGATTGATCATTCAGCATCAAGTATATCCTACAGGACAGAGTCACCAGTGACTTGCACCAATAATTAGAGAATACACAGCAGGCAGCATTAATTGAAATCCACAGGTGTTTTTCACTGACTTCAATGACACCAGAATGCAACATTCTCAAAACTCATTGTCAGAATTTTGGCCCTGATAACCTAACTAACCTGATCTAACCAATAGTAAAGCCATATATTTAGTAAGTACCCTAACATTTGTACTTTATTCATTTGAGTATGGTGTTGCTGAATCAACAACATATTCAGACAGAGAAAAACAATGGTAACTTGTCTAGTTGGTTGATTTCTGCTAAAAATTGTTTGTAAAAGATCAATTCAACTCAAGCAGAAACTGTCCTGTCCCAGCTGATCTTACTGTTCTTACCACTTTACCTTAAATTCCATACTGAACCTTTCCTCCTACCCAAGACACCTCAGTCTATCTTGTCCCACTGGACTGTTGAGCTATCTCTGCCTATTGATGAAATTTCTGCACTTTTCAACTGACACTCCTCAGCATTTGTGTTCTTCCCTTCCTTCCAGTTTATGGTGACTACAAGTTGCTGAAGGATTATTTCTATCTAGTTCAGTCTGGTCACATTATGGTAGAAAAATTGCTTAACATAGAGCATATATGTACTTTGGTTAGCTTTGCTGAATCAGGATGATTTTAAATTAGTTCTTTTAATCTTGTTGCCATATATTGTTTTCATAATCTTCCTTCCTCAGAGCTAAAAGCTTATGGTATTTTTTGTTATTTGGTAAATAAACATGGTTTTATTATCTTTTTTCATTTGTTCTACAGTACAAATATGAGGGTTTTGCATGAACTACCCATATATTCAAACTTCTGTTTGGAATTAGTGCTGTTCTTAAATAATTACGGTTGTAATAGAATCATTAAAAAAAACTTTGTATCTGACAAAAAAAAAATAAAAATTCTTTCATTAATTGTCTCTCTGCTCTTCCTATGTATTTGGGTATGAAGGCTGAGGTACTGGCAGTCTACCAGACTTCTCAATGGATAGTTTCCTCTAAATGATGAATTAGAGCTGTTTATACTTCTGTATTTTCATAAGCTGCACTAGCTTCCTTTTTGTTATTGGTATGAGGAAGTAATTTATTGCATTGTTATGGGATATTCAGCTTCTCTGTCTCCCTCTCTCTCTTTATATACATCCCTCTATATGTAAACACTTATATCTGTTTACTCGTTATTCAATGAACTCTTCTTAATACCAAAACTAGGAAACTCCCAATACACCATTCTTTTATCATGCAATTTGAAGCAAAACATGTGAAGTGAAATTAAGACTATTCTAACACTGAGCCTTTAGTGTTGTCAGTCAAAATAAGAAGGAACTTACAACAGTCTTTGGGATCTTCCTAAGTAATTCCAGAGCATCTAAGTTAACACTTCCATCTACTAACTTTTGTCCTACGGATGTCCTAAAGCTAGAGCAAAATACTAATAAAGCAGCCTACATCTCATCCTCAGTCACAAGTGAAATGTTATGCCCTAAAATTGTTTAACAAGCTAATTTGTCTGTTTATCTTCCATACAAGCAACTCCAGCTTTTCTTCTATATATTTCCCCTCATGTTTGCAAGGATTTTCCTATAAATACTGTAAAGATACTTTTTGTCTCCATTTAAATCCTTTATGAAAACCCTTTCTTTCTGGGAAGTCTACAAAACCCTTGATGCTGATACGCTAGAAAGCAATCTGTCTTTCTAATCGGCACTATTTATTGGGTTTCTTTACTCTTCTATTTGTCATAGCTATCCACCATCTTATGTCTTAGACTTAATTCCTAAGCACCTGGAGCAAGGATCATTTATTAACTCTGTTTGTACAACATGAAGTGCAACAGGGTTATGATTTATGCCAGAGCTGACAAATTAAATATATAGCCTGTCTTTTCCCTGAGAGCCTCAAACACTGGTTTTCAGAACATTTGTAAAACAAGTACTGGAACTGAATAAAGTGACTTGGATCGTAAGCGCAAAAAATAAATTCTATGGACATTTCTCTCAAACTTAGGAATTCATGCTTTTCATCTTTGCTGATTCTCCTAAATATTTTTGTTTCAAGAAATCTTTCAATTTTTTTTTTTCCCAAAAACAACAAAACCCTGCATAAAGTGAACATGAGTTTAGGTGCAGGAATAGAATACTAGAAACTATGGATTTATAGATACAGGTATATAGCAATTATAAGACACACGAGCAATGTTTATTCATTACTCCCTGGTTCTCTGGCAAGCACTAGATCAAACCTTAAAGATTCCCTTTAATCAGAAACAAAATAAACACATCTGAAAGCCACATATATGCACACAGATTGGGCTTTTACATTCATAAATATCTCCAAAGGGGTTTATCTAAGTGTTCACATGACATATCCGTTTTATAAGGAACTACATGGTTGTGTGCATGCAAAGCAGGTATACTCTTGCATTCCAGTTTTCTGAATGTGTATTATTCCTTCTGACTCTTGAGAATAATATAAAAGAGATTTTTTAGAAATGGTTTTGATGAAACTGATGAAAATCTGTTGCACTCTGTTCACAGATAAGAGTCAAGCAGATTCAGTGAGAAGCATTAGCCTTCTACTCTGTCACTAGAAGGCTTTGAAATCAACCCACTTAACATTTAAGAGTTTCAGCTTGCCAGATTTGGAAAATATATATATATATGTAAGCCCTTACCACTACTTCATGACAGGTGACAGAGAAAAGATGATGTCCTTTCAATCTTTTGCTCCAGTCCAGATTAACTAGCAAAAAACTCCTACTGAAGAATAGAGAGTGATGGTTTTAAAAGAAAGGGGGGATAAAAGGTGGGGAAAGGGAAAAGAAAAATTAACTGTCATGGCAACTGAGAGATTAATTCAATCTGGCCCATCCTAATTATCACACTAGGGCAAATCCTAGATTTTGAGTAACTTAGTACAGAAGATAGGTCAAACTGGACTTGAAAAACTGTCATATTACCATTAAACTATTATAGACCTCACAGTGAACTCCCATACGGTCCCACGTATCCTGTCACTTAGTAACAGAATTCAAAGGCTTCATTTTTGTCATTCTGAAAGACAGTTTTCCAAGGTGAAAGCTCTTTCAACTCAGTGACCAATATAAGCTTTTTATTCATGCAAGTAGACCTGCTGGTCTAAGTGTTCATAAAAGGGGAAAAAACAAATCATCAATTGCACACTTAAAAACATGTAACTTGACAAATATACTTGATATTTACTGTGATACTTCACTGAACAGAACAGGCTTATTTCAGAAAAGTAGTAAAGTGGCACTGATAGATAAGACCTTTTCTCTGGAGAGGCTAGGGTCACAGCTCTCCTGTATGCTAAGAGAAAGCTTTTGAAAGATTCAAAGTTTCCCAAAACAGTAAACATGGAAACAGACTGCATAATCCTAAAATTCAAGTCTGCACACTGTATTTACAAAAAATCAACTGTGGTTGCAAAAGGATGCAAAAGAAAGGATTGCCAACACCATGTATATGACAAGTTATTATTTCATCACAGGTGCAGTTAGTCTGATCTGTTATCACATTCAAATTTTATGTGCAAATTCTGGCCTCAGTCAAGCTACAGAAAGCATGAAGAAATAAGCAGTCTGTTCCTATAAATTACTCAGTTTCCTGAAAATTTGACCCCAGGGAGATAGATTTCCTTGGTTAGTCTTTACATGATTGAAACCATGTCCAGCCCCATTATTTTTCATCATTAAATCAAATTTAAACAAACACAGTTTTCCCCTCTCAGACTGACCATACTTGTACACTTGTGCTACTGAAACTGAAGAGCATATGATTAATAAAGGACAAAGCAAATGCAGAACACTAAGACTGTAATATTACATTTCCTTAGGAAGATGGAATTGAATTGTAAAAGATGGGGAATGGCAGAAAGAACAATAAATAGAATCCCTTAGAAACAGGTTTCTTTTCCCAGTTGGATAGAAATCCAGTTGATAAAACTGGATACAAATCAGATAGAATTTTTAATACATTTACATTTTAATATTCTAGTTAAATTTGATTTAAGGCCATTTTCAGAAGGAACAAGTTTTCTGCACAGGTAGACACACCAAGGGAAAAAAAGAGAATGAGTTCAAACATGCATGAAAAACATGCTTTAAAACTATGTGTCAGCAGAAAAGCATTGTTATGTGGAAGAAGGAAAAGTACAAAGAAAGGATTTTTCATATCAAAGGCAGTGCTTGACAAGAGAAGGGGCATCAGCTTCCTGAAAGAAAGAACTCTTCTCAATGCAGTCTGACGTGAACTCCCTGGGAGAGAAAAAGAACCAAGTCAAAAATACTGACATGACAATGGCTGATGTTCTTTAATCTTTGTTACCTGTGTTCCATACAACTTAGAGGCACACCTTCACACAAAACAAAAATTCTGGGGATTTATGAATAAATCTGTCCTATTCTGCTCTTTTTTAAAATGGCAGGCCTTATTCATCCCATGCTTATTTTTCTGTTTTTACTTCTGGAATAGCAACTAGTGATTTATCTTGACAGATACAAAAGATTGCTGATGGGGAAGGTCCTTCTGGCCAACGGCAAATAAAAATTATTACAGATAGATCTAGACTGCGAGATGTCACAGCAGTTGGAATACACACTGGCAGAGAGGAGTCCCAATGGCTGTGGAACACCACATATAGCATGCAATATTATATCGTTTGATCATAAGTACCATGATACAAGCATATGTTGTTCTTCTCAGGCAAATTATCCGTAATCATACCTCACAAATATCCATGTATAAAATTTATTCTCATATGCTTGTCATTCAACTGAAGCAGTTGCTTTCATGTCTAGACATGTGAATCATTGTCATAGTCTGTAGTCAAATTACCATCACTGGGCATGAGTTACTTTACTGTGGGATCACAACTATTACATGATGAAGCAGCAATGGCATTTTGCAATCACTTTGTGTTGATTTCTCACTCACTGCTCATCTCTGTGCAGTCAGATGACTTAAGTCATTTTGTAATCATAGACTATCCAACCACTTTAAAATGTTATCACAGTCATAAAAAATTATGTGCTATTGCAGTCAATGGATATCAATACAGCACAGCTGGGATAGCTAATGGATGAGGCTTTTTCGAAAGTTAAGGTCTTTGGAATTTTCTAGTGCTGTGATCGACCAGTAACTTAGAGAATATTAATTAATTGACGCTTAGTTAATTCGCACAATTTAATGCAAGAAACCACACATCATATCAAAGTATGTCCAGCTATTAGAACAAAGCAGGTTGCTCAGGGCTTCATCCTGTCTGGTCTTGAAAACCTGCAGGGATGAAGCCTGTACAACTTCTTTGGGCAAACTGCACAATTGCTTGACTGTCCTCATGGTGTAAAAGATTTTCCTAAATCCTCTCCAAACCTCTGTTGCTTCAACTTATCCCCGTTATCTCTTGTCATTCCACCACACAACCCTGCAAAAAGCGTGACTCCATCTTCTTGATCACTTCTTCATATGTGTTGGAATGCATCTATTACGTTTCCCTGAAGCTTTCTCTTCTCCAGGCTGAACAGGCTCCTGATCCCTCAGCCTCTCTTCACAGGCACATGCTGTAGCTTCCAACCATCTTGCTCGTCCTCTGCTGAACTCACTCCTGTTGACTGATGTCCTTCCGTATTGGGAGGCCCAAAACTGGATGTAGTATTCTATATTTGGGCTAATAATGAGTGCTGAGTAGAGGGAGATAATCACTTCCCTAGGTGTACTGGCTACAGTCCTATTAATACAGGCCAAGATGCTATCAGCCTCCTTTGCTATTAGGGCATACTGCTGGTTCATGTTCAGCCTCCTGTCTGTCAAGACCCCCAAGTCTCATACTGTAAAAATTTTCAGCAGAAAAAAAAAAGTTATATGTTAATTTTATTTCACAATTATATTCTACCTAACATGTTTTGATGGTCCCTTAACTTGGCATTAGAGAGACCTGACCAATGTTCACTGAAACCTATCAAGTCTTGTTGATTTCAACAAGCTTTGAATTTGATCCTAACTACTGGTTATCAAGAAGAAACGCAAAATCTGTGTTCTGTGTTTTCCTTTCTTCACTCTTCTGGTGTACAGATAAGCCTTTCTAGAGTGCATGTGCATATATGCGTACATGTAAGAGCTCTAGTTCTACAACTACCATCTACCAGGGACAGGAAAATAAAAATGAAAGATCTGCTTGGTGGATAGCACTGAAATTTCCATTTTACTCTGAACAGAATTTAGAGCAGAAAGCAAATGAAGAACATGGACTACAAAAACAATGAAGATTGGAAATACTATGAATGACCCAGGTTGCAGATCTTACTCAAGCAAATGCTGCCCACTGAAGAAGTAATGCATGATTGAGCTCCAGATCAATCTTATAAACACTAAAAAATTCCATTAATAGTTTATATTTAATGGAGGATCAAGCATGAAACCTAAATTTTCAGAGTGACTCTCTAAAAGCAGAAGAGAAGCAGTGGGAGACAGAGAAATATAACCTCCACAAAATTTGCACCCCAGTTTACTGAAATACACAGGAATTTATATTTTTAATCAAGCCCATATCCCAGCAATGAAGGCTAGGTGTGAATATATACTAAGATGCAGTAATAGAATAAGCATCAGTTAAGGGAAAGAGATATCCAGGGAACAGCAACAGAAGTGGAAATGGGTCAATGTATTCAAATCAAAGATTGATGTGTGTCATTATCATATGGCCTTCTAGTGCTTGTTTTCCTAGTGGGTTTAATATTGCATGTGACACAGCTATACCCCATTATGCATAACGGACACTATAGGTTATACTGCTAAGCTTGGTTCCCTTCCATAATTATTAAATCACTTATTTGCTTCTGTTCTTTAGATTTATGTCATGCAGACTGAACTGTGCAAAATGACACCCTTGCAGTGAATCAGTAATAAGCAGTAATGCTTTGTTTCATTGTCCAAACACAAGAAAGGACACTTGTCTGAAGAACTGCATTTGCATTTGAATACTTCTACCTTATAAAAAGCCCCTTCTAGAAGTATTAATTAGGCTACAGTATTAAAATACTGTCGAGAATGTGCTTAGTTTAATAACAGCATGTCGTAAGAACAGTACAGTTACAGAATTATGATTGTTTTATATTACTGAATACCGTTGCTATATAAACAAGTTTACATCTCATCTTTCTAAAACTTCTCCCACACAAGAGTATCACAGAAGTCTTTTGTGGGGAATTGGGTAGTTATGCATTGCTTTTCTGCTGCTCAGGTTATCAGTTTGATACCAGTTCATCTTACTGCCAGGAGTTTAATCAAGCAAGACTGCTAAGATGAAAATCAATAGCAAAAAGCACAATGAAAGAAATAAGATATTTATAGTAGATGGCTTCAAAGTAGTTAAAATAACATTGGCTTGAGCTATTTACCAGGTGGGAGCTAGTGGTCTGGCACCACCCAGGCTGCTGGCTAGATTTATTATTTTCTGTCTGATAGCCTATAGTGGAAGGAAATCCCAAACCTTAAAACGTTGACCAAGGAAAGTAGGAAAAGCTGAATAACTATCAGGAGCTTACAGCTTAAAACCAGGTGAAAGAATCAGATTAATAGTTAGGGAGGTACCAAGTGTGTAAGACAGAGGTAAAAAAAAGCCTGTTTTGCATCCTAAGTAGCTAGACTTGGAGTCATTAGTTTCCAGAGTTAACCATTCAGGCACTTTAAAATGCAGACATTCTTTATAAAATACAATACTGCCTTTCAGCTGTCTAAAGTCATCTTACGTTTCTGATTTTCCTCCTAACTCTACTGCTACCCATTACCTTTTCACTGCCAGAATTCTCATCCTCCTTTAATGCGAGAAGGCTGACCCACCCTTCTTTCTTCCTTTTTCTCAAAGCAAACAGAGCTTGTGTGTCTTTCAAACACAGTATTGTTTAAAGAAACTCTTTGAGATGGGTTTTGAAGACAACTCTGTCACGTTCATGCTGTTAATATCTCTACACAATGTTATTTGGGAACCTACCACCAAACTTTTCATGATAAAGATTTAATGTTTTCTCTTCCAACAGGACTGGTTCAGAATGTTAACAGGCATTTCAGTATCTTCTTACGCTTCCATGCTGCCTCCATTTTATTTTTCCTAGTATCATCCAGTACCCTTTCCATTTTTTTAGAACAGAAACCTCATATTTCAGTTCTTTATTTTTTTACCCAACTGCAGTAAAATTTCATACACAGGAAAAGTATTCACTATAAAATATGCAAATTCCATTAAGAAAGCTAAGAAGGGTGGACTATATCTTCTCATTACCCAAACAGTAGAAAACACAGAATTAAATTAATACGAAATCCAAAAGAAAAAATTGGGCAAAATTAGAGTGCTGCCACATTCCAGTTTAAGAGAAAACAACATTCAAGAGACAGGGGTGTGAATGGCCTCAGGAGGGTGTGGCCTGTGGCAATATAAGGAACAAGTGAATTAAATACTTGAAAATTCTACAGAAGAAGGAATACCAAGTTATTCCAAATATGCTCAGTGCAAAGTCTTTTAAGCGGAATAATTTACAGTTTCAAAAATAGCTTCTTCAAATGAAATCAACATTATGGATTCCATATTTTGGAATCACAATACCACAGCTGCTTCTCTTCCGTCTCACCAGAGAAACTATTGCATGTTCAGTAAAAAGACACATGGGACGATATATGACCTGGCAGTCACAGCAGAACACCATTTTGTATTGTTTCTATCATAACAGACAGATTTCATTTCAGGTTGTAATGTTCCATTGTGATGTTGAACATGTGGACTATAAACAAGCATAAAGTTTTAAAGCCTTTTTCTTCTTAAAAAAAAATTAAAAAGCCATCTTCCATGCCAAGTAAGCATCATCTGAAGCCTATTAGGAAGATCCTAAATGTCCTTTTAATAATTAACCAGACAGGGGGTGTTGTATAGTTGAGGGGGAGAAAGGGGTTTGAAAACAAGCTTTACCATCTCTTTCATGATGAAGCTTGAAGACTACATACAACAATTAGTACTTAAAGCTCTACATATTATAGAACTAACATAGTAATACATTAGGAATTAAGAAAAGGTTTACAGACCATTTTATTGCAAAGAAATGCTCTGTAACCTACAATAGCACGTGCTTACCAAGAAGCCAGTCTCAGTTTGGAGAGGAAACAAAAATTGGACTTCAGGATAAATTACTAGATACTAGATCATTAGTCTCTGGGCAGTCTCATGCCTGTCTAGTATATTTGTAATGTGAAAGCGTTTCCCAATGATAAATTCATGTTCCTTACATATATGAAATAGAAACAGTGCAAAACTGAGTACAGCTAATCTTTCCCACTGAGCTGTGTAAATAATTACATTGTCCTTGTGCTACCAGTGAAGCTAATGGAGCAGAAAAGAGGCTGATTCTTTGCTTCCAAAATTGAGTATATCATCTGGACAACGAAGGTTGACTCATCTGATATTCCCGTTACCTTTCGAAATACCCAGTGGCTTATATGAAAAGGGCGAAGAATGGGTTTATGTAGGACAAAAATAAAATGGCTTCCCTTGACTTACTAGACAGTCTAGACAGTGGTTCACAATATGCTGTGCATCTGCCAACTCTAATTCATGCACAGGGCTCAGTATATCATCGCCTTTGCTACTCCTCTGCCTTTCAGAAGGATGAAAGAAGTTGGGTAAATAATGACATAAAGATGATAGAACGCCTGTCCTCCTAGTTTGGTCTGATGCCTGTCTGGCAGTAGTTCTGTATTTGTGCCAGACTATGCTGACTGAATGCTCACTGTGTCCTGTCTGTGTCTCACCCCTTTCCTGCCGAAATATATACACATCTTTCACTGAGCTTTCACATTGGGAAAATTCAGCGCACATCTGATACACCATTTCACAGTTGCGTCTTGTGAACTGGTACTTTTTCTCTGAAGCTGATCATGAATTGATACAAAATATGAACAGTTCAGATAATGGCATGTATTTTCCTTGCTACCTGAACATTATAATTATTATCCTCATGCAAAATTTTCCATTACTACGTACTGCACTCAATAGATTCACAGCATCTTAGAAAGTAAAAATAAAATTACCATGTGTCTGGTGGCCATTAAATTATTCAGTGCTGTTTTATTGAATTCCAGACTGTAGCAGTTAAAATGAGAGATAAATTGATAAAAGATGGTTCACTGTTTTTCACCTTCTGCCATTTTCCCCCATCAAAATCCTGAGCATCACATCACTTTCTGACATCTCATTCAAAGGCCCATCCTGCAGTCATTTTATCCATACTGCACCTGTTAGCACAAACACAGGAATTCATTTGTGTATGCCCAAACAGTAATACAAAGCACTCTTAGGAACTGATGGGGCTACATTTTCTTCAGAAAATTTGGTCTAGATAGTCAGACATACATGTAGAAAAAAGGAACGGGAAGGCAAGCTGAAGTGAGTAAGATCTGATTTATACTAGTATAATGCAGAGTAAAATTTGATATGAGAATTTATCATTAATCCAATTTGTAGTATGAACAACTCTGAGTAGCAAACAGCTGAAGGAGCAAGGAAAATCCTTCATCTACTTCAGGGAGACTAGAACCTCCTGCTGTACATGGTTTTGGGGAACTAGCAGTAAGACTGGTGTAGAAATACCATGAAAATGACAGGTGCAAAAAGAGCCCAGCAACAACAACAGACACTCTGAGAGCCTCTAGGATTATGCCTCAATTCTCTCTCCCCATGCTTTGTAACTAGCTGTTCTGAGCTTCTTTTCTCTGTCCCTTTCTCCACAGTGTATTCAGTTCATTGCCACTCTACCATTTGATTCCATTCTTCTCTTTATACTTTGTAATTAATGTGTTTGCTTCAGCCCAGCAATCACTTTACTTGCCAATAACACTTCTCACCCACATTACGTCTGTCACACCAGTTTGGGTTGTGAGCCAAGACAAACACTGCACACTTCCGGATGGTATGGCAGCACATTCTCTCTGTTGGTCCTTAGGCACTACCATAATCTACCTGACTAATAATAATTGTAATATACTGGGTAACTACACACAGCAAAATGTCTCTTGTGTACACGTTTTAATATAAGAACTGTGACAATTAACTTTTTCACAAGTGGTATGTAAAAACTGAGTAAGCGGTAGTAGGAGGCTGCTGAGGGGTTAATTACATGCCTCGTGGATGCTGAAAGCTCTCAAGCTCCTTGGTACTCAGTATTTAGTCTAAACAGTATTGGCAAACATTTACCATTATGGCTAAGTTCTGTCAGCATTCATTTACAAGCAAGCAAAAGTAATGCAGACGGCAGTTACAAACAGAGCCATGGCCCATTTCCTTTCAAATAGAAACTGTAAATTATATCTACTGGGAATGATTTAGAAAGAGAAGTTCAGCTGATGGCGTTTTGTGTCAAATACCGGAAATATACAGATCTACTTCTACTAGGCAATTGCCTTTTTTTTTTTCTCTTATGGACTATGTTCATCTAGAACAATAATAAGAGAGCAGGATCTTTAAGCTCTTGCCTGAACATGTCTGTCCATTACATTTTTGTCAAAAGCTGACATACAATCACTTACTCATCTACAGATAATGTCAGATGCTTTCAATCAGTGTACAGAAACTACTGTGTTTTATACTTACAGAAAAACACCAAGTATCAAATCCTGCACTTTATTTGTAGCTCCTAAAGATTCCAGTTCTATACGCTACTTTTAACTTCTGTCAATTCTGATGTTTTTAAAGGTGTAAAGGACAAAATTAGACAATGCAGGAATTGCAGATTACTGATGCCATAAAATGTCTCCAGACCTTTCCAGAAGAAGATAATAAGGACACCTTTAATAAAGACACTGGGCCATATTCTCAAGTAATTTCAAGTGAAATTCAAGTCACAGATTTGCAAAGCACAAAATACAAAAAAATAACAGTAAATTGAACAATTCACTGTTTTGAACAGAATGCTGATCAATTCTATATAAGAAACACTCTGAAAACCATGAAAAGGATGAACTTACATTCATTTTCATATTATTTATCTGATGACACATATTTATCAGTTTGTCTTCCAGACAATTCTTAAAGCTAGTATCCACAGAGATTAGAAAATATTTTCCATGGACTCTTATTAAATTCAATTATTTACTTCTATATGCATCTAATAAAGGTTAATCATTCTGTTAAATTTTGTTCTCAGCATAAGACTTTTTTTTTGTTTGTGCAACATGTGACCCACTAAGATTTACAGTACATTTGTAAAGATGCTATCTTCAAGATCTCAGGAAACAACTCTGGGGCATTTTACATACACGGGACTAGTCTTAGAGTAAAAAAGTTTTTTTTTCTTTTAGGGTGATGAAACATAGAAAATACCCACAAAGCTTCAAGTATTTTTCCAATTGGCATCTATGTTTTGTGATGGTGTTGATGCTTCTCAACTGTTCTGCATATTAAAATATTGTTTTAATTTTTCAGTTCTTATATTCAACTTCTATTCTAACTTTCAAGCATTACTCAGACTAAGTAAGAGTAAAAAACTCTCACATGAGGATATAAGGTAAGGTAAGGTAATAAATAGCCAATACAGCACAAAAGTCCAAAATAATTAATGCCCTAAAGTTACATTTAGCTTTCTTCCATGTATTGTAATCCAAGGGTTATACATACAGCCACACATGGCCTATGCTCCCCACCCACCTTTTACATAAATAGTTTTTTGTTTTATATTCTCCTTTTCTTCCATTGCTCCATAACTTACAAAAGTATGTAGTTTAGGTGGCTTATTAAAGTACCAAGTTGAAGCTCCAAAAATATTCCCATGTACGCTAGAAACGCATCCAAAGGTCCTGAGGTCCTTACCCTGTTCTTCGTGCTATTAGCTCTCAATACATTTTTCAAATACATTCTCTGATCCTCTAACACTTGCTCTGTCATCCAAGTACAGCTCATACTCACCTGAACCTATTGTCTTTTTTTTTCTACAATGTTTTTTTGTCTGCTTTTTTCCTCTCAGTCTTGCCTTTGTCTCCTATCTAACTAGTATCTGTTTTCTACTTCACTGTCTTTCAGTCAAGCAGACAGAAAGAAATAACTGATTGCTGGCTATGGAATCTATGGGTACATCTCTACTGTCACATTAGCTCACACATAAAGCCAAATTCTGCAGTTGCCCATACTGCCTAGTGGTTTACTCACCCTCACTAGGGCCTGGCAGTGAAACTCAGATATATACAGTGACCATCCTGAACTCCAGTTCTGTCTCTACAGAGTATGGATGGCATAAATTTGAGCATCGTAGCATGGCAAATTTGAATCCACATGAGATACAGCTAACAAAGATCCTACAGACAGCATCTGAACTCTGTATTGCATTATATGCTTTGGGAATGGCCCTCACCAAAATGTGAAACTTCGGTTAAACAGCTTGAGACTGCTGGATCTATTCTATTCTTCCTTAATTTAAAAGGGAAACAGAGTTTCTCTGCTTCCTGGACACCAGTTGTGACAGTGCTAAAGCTTTCAGTTTATATTGGAGAATATGGTGTGCATTTATCTCCCACTAATGTAATGCAACATTTAACACCTATACTGAGTTGCTGGAGAAGGAATAAGTAAATGAGAATCCAAAATAATGTCAAGAGCCAGAGGAGAGTAAATAATAATTATTTAAAAAAAAAAAAAATCTCACAGGCAAGTTTCAAACACCCATGGTATTTTTAAGTCATTGTGTGTATAATCCACACGAAGTGCCCCAAAAGATTCAAAATCCTTTGTATTCCTGACTAAATTTAAACAATGTTAATGGCTTTAAAAGGTGTTATGGTATTGG
This sequence comes from Pluvialis apricaria, assembly GCA_017639485.1. Taxonomy (NCBI): domain Eukaryota; kingdom Metazoa; phylum Chordata; class Aves; order Charadriiformes; family Charadriidae; genus Pluvialis; species Pluvialis apricaria. Next base: position 22,824,109 of record CM030011.1, on the reverse strand, counting down.
ACGAATGGTCCAATAATATCACCTTTTCCAGCAATTAAATAAAACAAATGAAGATGTAATAACTCTCAGAAAACACAATTTTCTATAATTGTCCAGTGTATTAGAGCAGTAAAGTTTGAATTTTAAGAATTTTCCAAGTGATTTGGGAATCCAACTCACTTCTTTCAAAGTGACTTTGACATGGACAAGCCCGTCTTTAACTGAAAGTCAGGGGGAGTTAAGCTTTTAAGTCATTTTTGGATATTTTAGCCATAGTGATTTATGGCTAGATCTTCAAATGGCATAAAGAAGCATAGCTCCACAGACTTCATAGAGTTATGTTGTTTTATAGTGGCTGAGAAGCTGATCCCACAACACCAAAAGTAAAGTTCAATCAAAATGCAAAAGGTTTTGGATCAGTAGCTAAGTATGTTTATAAGTAAAGGTCTGATAAACACTGATAACTGCTCTCAAAGTTTACTCTATATAAACTCAGAGAATTTTCACTTTAAAATACTGTAAAACCTTTAATGGCCACTCCTGAGTGATGGACTATTTCCAAAGAAACCAGAATACTTTATTGTTTCAGCTGTGAACCAGAAGAAATAAGTATTTTCACATTGCTTTGCCATGGCACAAGATGAGATTATAACAGTGCATCTGACTATTTTTCCTAAAGTCTGTAAGCTCCACTAATCAAAAAATCAAAAGTACACTATGTAGGATATGTCTGTCTGTAGGAAGCAATATGATCACAAATCCTAGCAGAGTGGAACAATATGCTGTAAACAGCACTTTTTTCTTTTTCTTTTTTATGTTTCCAGTAAGATTTTACTATGCAATCTCGAAAAAATACATACATGAAAGAATCCTTGTCACTACAACCTTCCAGTCTACAATCAATTGCAACCCACCCTTTGGTGCAGTTACATTGGGGTCCAACAAACCTCAAGTATAATGGATCAGTTTCCTTATAATCATGACAGAGCTAGACCTAAGAAATTATTTAGGTTCAGGCATTTATTGAATTTTGAGTATGTGTAGTCAAATCCTGAAAGAGTTTGAGTACCTGCAAGCACTATTTCAACTTAATCAGTTCTGTTAGCGTCATAATTGCTTCTTCCAATCTTACTGTGGGGTTTTTTTGCATTACTGGATACACCTCACAGCAGGTGCTTTCTGGCAAAAATAAGTATTCAACATTGTTTATTTGATATAAAACAATTGTTTGACTGGGATGAATTTCTGCTCTTAAAAGGTAGTCTTAAGGAACAGAACATTTTTCTTTCAGACTTTTAACTGAGTAATACAGTGTCTCTTTTTCCACTTTGATAATACTTCAGAGAAAACCTGAAGTGAGAATTTTTCATACCAAAGTTGAAGCAAGTGTGAGGAAGTGCTAGAACTTTCATTAAGTTATAACACTGAGATCTCACAGGAGCTGAGAAGTGGGGAAAAAAAAACACCCAAAACACCAGTTCCACAAAGCAAAGAAATTCAGAAAGCAGAGAAACAATAACTTCTTAAATTCAGAATGACTCATACCCCATCATCAAAACTACCCTTGATATACTTTATTGTTTAACTGAATAAGAGAACTCTGGAAATCGCTAGAAATACAATATCACTACCAGAAATTACTTCCGTATATCTTGCAGGATCAAGAGCACAATTGTTAGGTCTGTCCTTTAATTCCCATAGTAGAATGTCATCATTTAAACACTGAAATTCAATATTGCTCAAATTCTAAATGTCCCATATTTAATATAAGCATGGAAAACAGTGAGTGCCTAGCAGACACAAATTAGCATAATATGAATTGATAGTAATAAACTGTGTCTATGATGTTGTTCAAAAGCACATTCAAATTAACTAAATGTATACCATTTGTTTTAAAGTTGCTATTTACATAGAAAAATATCAAAATGTAAAAGCTCTTTCATATATTTAAAAGCCAACAAACTATATACCATGCTTTTATTCTGGGAATTCTAACTTACACTAACAAAGGAAAAGGAGTTACTGACTCTGTCCACTGGAATTATTTTACAGGCAGTTGTCTTCGGAGATTAGGAATACTGAGAAGTAATTTGTTAAAATTGGTTGTTCTGGTGAAAATCCCATCTACGGCTTTGCTCATTTCAGGGAAGGGTGAAAGGTTTTAAACAGCAGCCTCACAGCCAAAGGGATGTTCACTTGAAACAATGGTCGGAATCAATCTTCTATAACTTCAGCATGCAAAAGTCAAGTATTCAATTTAAGCTAGCTTTTTCTAGGATGATTCTAAAATAAGCAGAGACTGCCAGTCACCTTCATGCTGCAGTTAAGCTTATTCTGTGACTGGAAGTCCAAAATGTGTAACTGTCTCCATCAACTGCAGAGGAAGCTTAAGTGGGAACCTGAATTGTTCATGGTTTTATTATATGTTGCAGTTGTTCTGCATAAGGTTAGGACTGGTAAAACTTTGTTTCCCTTCAAATAGCTCCCTGAAAACTAACCTGTTAATCGCTGTGTCGTTGCCAAGGTGTGGAGAACCTTCCAGAAGGACAGCCGGGGAGAGGCACCAGGTGATCATTAGGTGCCGTAGCAATGCCAGCCAATCAGAATCAAGCATTGCCTGGCCACCCGCGGCCAGCAGGGGCAGCCGCAGCGCCGGTGGGCCCACCGCACTGAGGGGAGGGGTGGGCCTCGGCCCCACACTGCCCGGAGGCCACGTTAAAAACTGTTACGCTGGCCTGCCCGGCTTCTCCTCTGGACTGCACTCTCTCTTCTGCAGGGCAGACGTGTCACTTTTGAGAATGTATGTGTGACTAGAAGTGTTTTGGTATCCAACCTCATTTAGTTTCCACTCTGCCCATTTGGTCCCAAACCACAACACAGAATCGTAGAATCATTTTGGTTGGGAGAGACCTTTAAGATCATCAAGTCCAACCTTTAACCTAGCACTGCCAAGTTACCACTAAACCATGTCCCTCAGCACTACATCTACACATCTTTTAAATACCTCCAAGGATAGTGACTCAAGAACTTCCCTGGGCAGCCTGTTGCAATGCCTGGCAACCCTTTCTGTGAAGAACTTATTCCTACTACCCAATCTAAATCTCCCCAGGACAACTTGAGGCCATTTCCTCTTTTCCTATGGCCTGCTCCTTGGGAGAAAAGACCAATCCCCACCTTGCTACAACCTCCTTTCAGGTAGTTGTAGAAAGCAATAAGGTCTCCCCTCAGCCTCCTTTTCTCCAGATTGAACAACCTCAGTTCCCTCAGCTGCTCCTCATAAGACTTCTTCTCCAGACCCCTCACCAGCTTTGTTGCCCTTCTCTGAACACACTCCAGCACCTCAATGTCTTTCTTGTAGTGAGGGGCCCAAAACTGAACACAGTACTCGGATGTGCAGCCTCACCAGTGCTGAGTACAGAGGTATAATCACTTCCCTAGTCCTGCTGATCACACTATTTCTAATACAAGCCCGGATGCTATTGGCCATCTTGGCCACGTTTTCCCCTCAATGTTTTTACAATAAAATAAGTAATACCTCATATGTGAAAAATAGCTGGCCATTAGTTAACTTTCTGAACAAAAAATAGGTAATCATTGTCTGAGAAGAGAGAAATGGGAGTTTTGAACTATCGTGAGGACTTGCTGAGGTGATCCCAGTTGACAGGTATATTTCTATTTAGTGCCAAACTCAGGCCTTCTCACAGCCTACTCATCTCCCCCTCACAGATGACCATCTGTTTCAGAACTCCTTGGAGACTGTTCGAATGACACTGACTGAAGTTGTTCATACCACTGGCCCAAGAGAAGGGGAGATGAGCTTCAGAAGACAGGCTAAAGACCAACAGATACATTTCCTGTCAAAGAAGTGAGCTTCACTCACAAACCATACTCCACTACTACGAACCCAAATTTCTAGACGCAAACGGCAAACACAGTAATATTCTGGACAGATTTCACAGAGGTATTTTGAACCACTTGTCTGATTACCTCTCTGTGGTACCAATAACTCCTTAGAATTATGTGTACGAGGCACACGTGATAGGAACAAGTAATAGGTAATACTTAGGATGCAAAATGGGCCATCACTCCAAATAAAGACAATCTAGGACTAATGATAATTCATTTGACTCTTTGTCAATGACACAGATACCATATGACAGAAAGGAAGTAAGTTTCATATTCTGTAGGCAACAGATCCCATGTAAATGAAAACAAACTTCCTTTAACTGAAAATGCTCTTTGCATAAATTTGTCTGTGCTCTAGCACCACCTTGGATCACATATATCAATTTAAGCTGATAATTAGTCCAACTAAAATCAATGCTTTTGCAAGAACTTGGCATTACAGCAGAAAATTGAAAGTGCCACATACTGAACTTTTTGAAGCAATCTTTTGGTAAAAATCTAGTGATTATCTAGAAAGATTTTGGTAAAAATATAGCAGCTATCTAGCCAAAGTCTAGGTACCACTAGAGTGAAAAATCCCAATACAGATTGGCTGCTACTATTTTCTGCTGAATCCCCAAACCCCACGATATACTGAGTAGAAGTTTACCTGAAGAATGTTTTCTTAAATTAAAATTTCTCACCTGTGCTCTTCAACTTCTTCCTCATTTTTGCCCTTCCCTATCTCAGTAGTCCAAATTTGGCCACTTTTACTAGATCAAGAGGTCTGCTTCCCCTTCCCAACCATATGTGTTTTCATTTGCTATATCAAATGCTTTGCTTGGATTTACCATTCTAAATATTTCACCTACATCTGACTTTTTCCATGCCTATGAAAAACAAACACTGTAAAAGTTAACACACATATGGTGTACTTGTAATCTCCCCTAAACAAAGTTTACAAATGTGGTATAAAAAAAATAAAACTACATTAGTAAAATACTACTATGTATCTCTGAATAAAAGCAATCAATATTTATCCCTGACTTTATTTCTTTATGATTCAATAACTGCTTGTCTATAGATGAATAACATTTGCACTGGTGATTGTGTCAGCTTTCATCAGCACATTTTCTAATGAATCATTGCACTAGTTAACCATCTCAAAGCAACCTGGGTATATAAACAGTGCCCAACTGTCCAGTCAAAGCAAAACTTCTGACAGCATAATCTGACGTCACAATAGCTGGTATGCCCACCAACCTGGAAGCAAGGACAATATCCACTTCAGCTCTGCTGGTAGAAAAGCAAGGTGAGCTATCTGTTGGCATAAGATTAAAACTACATTTAAAGAAGTGGGGAGATTAACACACAATATCACACACACACAGAACCACAATTTACTGTTTCTGCAGCCATTCTGTTCTGTTAATAATGCTCTGTATATTGCACAGTATTTTCAGTTGTACTGCTAGTATTCTGAAACTGGTATTTTTCATCCAGCTTGCTTTCTAAATATTCCAGCATGAGTCTGTTTGTCCCAGATGGATTTACTAAAATAAATAAGAATGTAAATTATTTATAGATCTACTATTTTTCTACTAACTTGCTCCATTTATCCCTTATAAAAGTTTAATACTGGAACACAAAATCTTGACAAGTGCCTCTGCAAGCAATTAACCTGAGTTGATACCATTCTATATATTTTGTCCTAAATTCATAGCATCTTACATATAAAGGCAATATGGTAAAGATTGTCTAGTATTTTCAATGTTTCAATGATATTGGGCTACAATTCTGTTTTCCTTTCAAAATGCTTAATGGCTGTCAATATAAAATATAGACAAAACTACACTGGTGAGGTCCGTTAAATAATTTATTGATGGAGAATTAAGTCTTAGATGTTTGAATCAGGAAATATAGCAGATACATGAATGTAATATTTGTAAGAATATAGATTTGCTAAATGATACAATGCATTGTTAAGCTTCACAAAGTGCAATGTCTATTTAGTGTCTAAATGTAAGCTAAGGAGACAAAATCATTGCATTTGCCTAAAGCGTACAGCATGAAAACAGTGCAAACTTCTATCCCAATCTTCAAATGCACATCATCTTGGTCTGTACATGAGCTACTTTCCATGTCTGGATTTTTGTCTCTTGAAGAGTATACCAATCACACCAAATAATGTGCTGATTCTTCAAATAAAACAAGACTTTCAGAGGTCAGGTCATTCAAGTTGAAATTGTTCATGCACTAAAAATACTAGCTATGTCCAGGCAATGCTTGGGGATCTTTTTCATTTTCTTTTTCTTTTTTTTTTTGCATCCACACCTCCACTCTGCTGCCAATGTTTTTTTTTAATTATTACTATTATTATATTTTGGGTAGCTAGAAAAGCATATTTTTATATCACTAGGGAATATTCCCAGTAAAAGGGACAATAGATAAAATGCCCCCCCTTTTCTTTATTTTTAAAGAAATGGAGATGGTGAAACCAGGGTTACTTTGACAACACCCTTCCCATCCTAATCAGCCAAGTGATTTACAAACCAAATTTCTTAGAAATCAGTTCACATCATCTAGAATTTAAGATATTCCACTCAGCAACTGCACAAACAAATAGCATACAAAAGGCACTTTATGTAAATGTGAACAGTAAAGAGTCTTAGTTCTGCGTGGTACTTAAGAATCTGGATTATGGTTCTATGTAGTAATCTAGGAGCTATATTCTGCATGAGGAGCACTTGACTGGCTTGTCACTGTTGCTCCACTGTCACCCCAGAATAGCAGGTAACATACATGTAAAAATGTAATTTAACATGTTCTAGGTAACATTTGTCTCACTACAGATCCAAATCCTTCTTCTCTTGCTAAAACATTTCCATTCTGTCCTCCTCCTAGTTTCCACTGACTCAGCCTAACAGAGTGTGGCAACAATTACAACAAGCATGTAGCAGCATGGGGACTAGACACATATGTTCCAACCTCTGCCAAGAGGCTACTCAACAATTTCCCCATGGCAAAAGCAACTGAATAGACCTGATATTCAGAGGTAGCACTGGAGTCCAACTGAAGCAAGGCTGGCTTCTGTCCCATTAGGTGCCACAAGTATTCCGCGTGCTTTCCTGTCCTTGGGCTGGATAAAAGACTGTGTAAGCAAATCATCCTGTCCCAGAACTTTGTTTGTATGCGCTTGCTAGAATGTTTGCTACTTCCAGTCTCAATATTTCAGTCTCTGTGGGGAGGGAGATGCCAACCTAAATGGAATTTGTGCCACTTAACTCCAAATTTGTCAAAATGTTAAACAGATAAATCTTAAACAAAAGGAAAACTGACAAGGATTTCTGCTTAATCTGTGAAACCTAACAGAGCACTAACGAATTATATACTATTGCATGCCAATGGTAACTTCTATAATGATTCAGAGAGCCATAACCAAAAATAACTTCCCCTTTCATTGCAAATATCCTGGGCTAATGGAGAATCAAATGTTCCTCATTACTTCCAATTATTTGCATATTTCTGTGTAGAAAACCGTCATATACTCAAGAAGCGAGATGCATAGCCATTCCTGAAATTTAAAATTCTGCTTTCATACACGCAGGCTCCCAGAGGGAAAAGGACCTAAGCACATGCTTTAGTATAAACTATGAAGCAGATCACTGGTTTCATGCGAAACAAAAGACAGACTCTTTCTTAAATTTCATTCAGAGAGCTTGCCACTTTCAAGTCCCTGGAAAGATTCCTATGTATGGAGCTGGTAATGGCCAGTGGATGTTTTAGTGCCTTGTAAGCATCTGATACTAATACCAGAGACAGAGATACTTTATAGATAGTCTCCTTAGTTGGCAAGTCTTTCCTTCCTCTACTTATAACTGCAGTGCACCTATTCATCTCATTCCATAGCCAAGTGTTAAAGCTACTTACTACATGCACCATGGCTGCTGTCTCAAAGAAAAATACATAAAATAATTCAATAGCACAGGCTATTTTTTTCTGTGTTATAGTGACTGACCCAGCTAAAAAAGCAGATATCAATGATGAGATGCTATTCATGGAGCACTTACCACAGACATAACATACTTACCCTGTTATACAAATATTAACGAAGAAGTCATTATAAAACTCCATCTGATGACTGAATCATGTGTGAGCAATCAACCTCTGCTACTCTAGAGAGCAAAAGGGGAACTTGCTAGTCGTAACTGAAAGAACTGAAAGGTCAGTAGTCATCAGTAGGCCTCTGCAAGCAATCATTAATCCCATTAGACCCTCAGATCAAAGATAATTTAGTACTGATGGCTAAGAGATTCCCTTAATCAAAGTAACTCAAGAGCAAGGTATCTAAAAGCACGTCTTCCTAGAACTTGGCACTATTTTATTCCAAGTGGAACTGTAGCCTATTAACTTCTAGTCAACCTAGCTCTCAATTTTCAGTGACCTGAACACAATCTTAAGCATTCAAAAGTTGCTCTGTTTTTTCCAGCACTACTACTAGGGCCAAAAAGGAGTTTTTCTTTTTGTATTTCACTGCATACAACTTTTTCTTTACACAGGCTGTCATGGCTACTGCTCCCATGACTGAACAAAGTAGAAGTCTTAGTATACTTCTGGAAATCATATCCTTATTTCAGAATTACACCAGGGTAATCTGAGCAGGATAAGCTTTCATGGGGGAAATGCAGCTGACATCTCCTGACTTCACTTCTTACCACAATGCACTGTGATCTGGTATCAGAAAGGAAGGAATGCAATCATTCATAATTGCCTCCATCACTTCAGGTTAGTATGATAGCTCCATTTCATGGTCAACAACAGTAAATTTATATGCAATTAATAATCAAAGAATACCAGCAAATCCTTCATTAATTGCCCTGAGTAACATGGTGAATATCAGTTTCACATAAGAGTTCAATGTTAAATCTGATTACACATGGACATAATTCCTAGATCTAGGAGAAAAACAGCTTACCCTCACAAGTTTAAAACAAAAAACCACCCCACACAATTCCGTCTTATTTTTTAAAAGTTATTTTTGAAATCTGAGTGGCTTTGGCCATGAAAAATTTTGTCTGAAAATTTAACACCAGATGTACATTTGATTTCAATGCCAGTTTGGGCTAGAACACACCTTTTTCATTTAAACATTAAATAAAAGGTAGAAACTTGTGTGGTCACCCTCCCTACCTTCCCTTCCCATTTCCTCCTCCAAGTCTCTTTCATTCTTAGGCAGAGACAAACTCATGTAGAGACACACGACAGGACTCGCTGACTGCGAAGGTACCTGTTTCACCAAATACACACAGTTTAGATCCCATAGAACACAGCTGAACACACTTAGGAAAACATATTTAATATACAACATAACTTGGAGATGTAACATCATGGCAACCTGATTCTGGAGATCTGACAAGACTAAGCATTTCTGGGAAAAGAAAATTGAAAGAATCTACTTAGCATTAGGATTTACTCTTCTATACAACCCAGACCTATTTATCCTCTCAGAGGAAATCTCTCAGTGGTAACTGTGGTGATGAAAGATGGCTTCTGAGGGGTGTGATGATAGCCAAAAAGCTAATGCTACAAAGACATCATTCTCATTGCATACATAAAGTGATTTGGCAGCTGTGGAAAGGACATCTATTCAACTGCTGAAGACACATAACACAAGACAATCTCGTGATTAATATGCTCAAGTCTGTATCCATTCGCTATTTTTCATACAGAGAAATATTTTTTTTAACAATCCTGAATCATATGATGAGCCTAACTTACATCAAATCACCTCTTATTTCCTATATGTTAACAAAATCTGAGAAAGTGAAGATGGAAAATTATTCTTCTCCAGAGGTTAAGTTGCAAAAAAGTACCGATTCCTTGGCACCCTCTCTACTAAAGGCAAGTTCTATTGGCTTAAGAAAACAATGTGAAATATTGTTGTCAGGAGTTTGCGTAGTCGTTAAAAATATGTTCAAAGTATCCTCTCTGGGCTATTCTAGATTCCTGTAACTTGCATCTCAGTTCAAAATTCTCCCTTACTGAACTTCTAGTATGCTTTAAAAAAATGCAAAAACGTCACTCATAGCAATATTTGTCTTGAGAAAAGTTCTCTTACACCCCAAGTGTTCAGCAAAACGGTGAAGTACAAAACCCAGTACTCATAACAAGAAAGTATCACAAACAAACGAACAAAAACCCAACTGACAGAATAAGCAAACAGATGGATGGAAAAGTAACAGAGAAACAAACGCGGTGCTACAGTCAAGAAAAATTGCATGTAAATAATGTAGAGATGTATAAACTTATCTCTAATTTGGACACAATTTATCCCTTACTCATATACACCAACAAGTGAGTTTCTTAGCTTTTTTTTTAAAATACTACACAGCCCTACTGGACAAGTCGCAGCCCACAGCTGGGCAAAGACATGTAAACTTTAAAACTTTGTAGCCATGCTCTCAAGCAAATGAACTGTCCACGGACTTGTAATTGGGACCAGCTAGATAGTAGAGAGCTAAATGTCTCTTCAATTCTTTTAAAGCTTGATTTATACAAGCAGTTTCTCTACTTTCCAATGATTCAGTCATATAGTAATCCCAGCGAACTGCATTACAATGGCTTTAACTTCTTCCCTTAGGCAAATACTACGTAGTCTGGTAGAACTTAATATTTTCCCCATATTTTGTTGCATGTCTTTTTTTCATTACCTGACAGTTCTGACCATGTTATTTGGCTTGATTCCTCAAGAAGAACACGGCTATATGGGCATCTGCCATCAGGGTATGGGCCCACCAGAGATGCGCAACCTGTTCCAGTGTTTCACCACCCTCATTGTAAAAAATGTCTTCCTTACATCTCATCTAAATCTACCCTCTTCTAGTTTAAAGCCACTACCCTTGTCCTATCACAACAGGCCCTGCTGAAAAGTTTGTCCCCACCTTTCCTGTAGGACCCTGAAGTACTGAAAGGCAGTGATAAGGTACCCCCGGAGTCTCCTCTTCTCCAGGCTGAACAACCCCAACTCTCTCAGCTTGTCCTCATAGAAGAGGTGCTCCATCCAATAATTACCTCCTTTCTCATCTACTAATGAGAAGGGCAATACAAAAGCTAAAAGCAGCATCATTAGACATCTGGGATTTGCATTATGTTATACAGCCACAGATGTGCCCCTTTCTTGCAGAGTGGTGCCACTGACCAACAGGACAGCAGTAAATTCATCCTTTTCTTTTTAATTTACCACATTTGTGTTAGGAACATTTTGACTGCAGTATTCCAGTTGAAACAGCCTCTTGCTTAGTACCCACATATACAAAAAACGTGAAACTGGCTTTGGAGGAAGATTAAATATTAGACAATTTTTCTGAAAATTAATAAATAAGTTGGAACCCATTATGATGCACTCCTACAATGATTACTAAATATGTATAAAGCATGATTCATTTAGATCAAACACTTACAATTCGACTAAGTTCGTAGGAACCAAGCTTATCCTCAGTATAAATCCAGTCAAAGTCCACGGAGTTCCACCAGGAATTAGGCTTTTGACCTATGTTTCCTAAATGCATGAAAATAAGATAAACACTTTCTTATGAATAAGGCATTAAGTCATTAGAAACCTGTGTGACCCTTCCAGGCGTGACTGTCAGTCTGACACAGTAATTCCCTGCATCAGTATTACTACCAGACTTCCTTGGAGGATAAAACTCCTTTCAGAACAAATTGTCAGTTCACTTTTAGGACACTGAGATTAATTATAGGCTCTGACATTGATTTGTAGATCTTTAAACTGGTCAGTGATTTGGGGCAGCCAATGGCTCTGGCTGTAGAGTGAAAAAACAGAGTACCTCTCCCAACATGTGTCTGATTCAATAGTTTCCCAATATAACTGCAATTCTTTTTATGGTGAGGATATGAACTATGATTCATATGATCTCCCACAATCCTTTCTTCATAACACGTTGTTTGAACAAGCACAAATGATTTATAGGTTGTCACTGCAGGTTCTCTAGGGTACAATCTATTTCCACTGCATGATGCTAAACATGTGCCACAGAATTTTAAATTTTGAGAACATTAAATTTGTAATAGTCTTTCTAACATATATTAGAAACATATGGCCATAAGTAAAAGCTACTGAAATACTTCTATTTTCACCTTGCTTGTGAATACTTCTGCTAGGGGCACAATAGAGGTTCACAATATGTGTACATACATTATGCATTATTTGTAATGCAAGTTATTACATGATTTTTAATTTTCTGTGCACAGACAAGGACTTCAAGGACCTGACAAGGATCTCATTCTGAGGAACTCTCAACTCGCTGACCAAACTAGGAGATGAAGGAAAGGAAAGGAAAGCAGGACTTTGCTGGACAAGATCTGGCATTCCCAAAAATTTTTTCAGATACTACTTCATCACTCTAAACATTATGCACTACCTAAATCATAATAACATTAATAGACTCTTTCACAATAAACTTCCACGAGTAAGATTTTCTCTGTAACATTCCTTGTTGTCATGTAAGGAGAGTTATTACTACTGATGTGATTAGGCAAAGCCCAAGTTTACATTTTTAACTTGCCTACAAGTTTACAGAAACTGTCTCCTATTATGATTTATTTTTTGCAAGGCCCATAGCATCTAAGAAGTCTGCAAGGTGTGAGAAGTTTGGTTTAAAAGACCACAGGCTGTATGTTGAAGGGATTTTTAATTAAGCCTTGGGACCATATATTAGCAGGAAAGAGGCCTCTAATGACTGACTATTCCAATCTGTGCACAAAGAGGCACACTTGAACAGGGTGCTTCATCTCCAAGATATTCAAAAAAAGATCAGTTAGAGAACAACAAGCTTCTTTAGTCAATAAGGCATGAACTATCAACAGCAGTTAGGCTAAGGATATCGGGATGTCTGTATTCGTAACATGCAACTCTTCCCTTGTGAACTAGCTGCTAGTCTGATAAGGCTTCATTCTAGTTTTAAGCCCAGGAAGGACTATTTCTGGTACAACAGCTTTATTATGAAAGACCTATAAAACTTTTGCATTCAAATTATATTGAAATGTAAAGGTAGCTGAATACTGCTGGTTTTCATTGCAAATTTTATCCTAAATAGATAAAAGATTTAAAAAAAAAAACAACAACAAACAAAAAATCCCCCTCACTGAAATTTTCATGAGAGAGAGTTGTATGGTTCCCACAAAATATAATATCTCTTAATTTATTCCATGGGAATAAAACTTTTTATGGATTTGATACAATAGATGTGAATCACTGTAGCCAATTTGCACCAATGGAGTAATTTTGTCTCAAGAGTTCTTGTGGAATTCAAGTTGCAGAGTCAACAGATTCTTGTAAAATGCTAACAGTATAAATTATTTTAAAAAAAACACCAGTCTAGCTTAATGATGGAATGTCTGCCAAATTCCTTATTTTAAATCTTAGTGTTTTAAAAGTAGAATAAAACAAGTATCAGCCTATTATTTGAAATCCCTGCTGTCAAAATCATTAAAGCAGTTTTTCATCAAATTTTGTAAGGAAAATATGCTTAAATATTAATCATTCCCTAAGTACATAAAATTTAAATATCATATTCTATTTCATAATTACTGTCCTGGTACAGGACAATTACATAATTATAATAGCCAGGAAAATCACACCTCTAAGTTTCACAGACAGTAATGCATTGTAACAATCTCCACTTCTACTCTGGAGTATGTGCACCATATGATTACAGATTTTTGCCTCTTGCTGAAGTTAACATTCATTCTTCTTGTACTACTTCCATGCAACGGAAGATGGTAATTTCTAGCAGTGCTCCAGAGAGAGTAAAATAAAGGTTGATGTGCCACCGAACACAAATTTCTGCAGAAAGCCATTCTCGCCACCCTGGCAGAAATAAAGACAGAATAGAAAGCACAACTGGATTGATAGTACAGAAAAAAGATGAGACTGATTATGAGAGTGATTATACTCACCTGTAAATATATAGACTATCCGCAATCAAAAGGAAATGCATAGAAGTAGACATTTGGGACTTAATTGGAGTTTCAGTAAAATATGATAATCCACAAAATATATCTGATCTGCAGAGTGCTGCTTCAAGTTCATTTACATTGGTGGAATGTATGTTGTCGTAGACTTCTTGGCTGACAGCTCATTGGGCCAGTAAATGCAAAAGCAGCCCTAGAGAAGCTATAGACATAAACTATCAATGCATGTCATTAGATTACCTGCACAACAAAACTGCCTGTGAAATTTCCAATAAACAGAATATAAAGCAGATACAAAATAATGCCTCTCTATTAAAGGCAGGATTTAAACCTACCCTTTCTCTTCAGGAATACACTCAGTGATTAATTCCTGCCATAATGCTATTACATGTCTTATTGGTTGGAAAAATCTGCTTGGTTTAACAAGATTTTTTTTTTTTTTTATTGCAGTATCTTTCATTTTATTCTAAGTATGTTTTACTCTGTGTACTTGGAAAAATCTTCTAATTTTTTCTTAAGTTCATTAAATTAAGATGATAAAGCTACCACTGAGCTGCTCTTTCTTCCAAAGACTACAGCATATATGGTTTGAATACTGGTTACCTTCACATTCTTCCTATCTCCTCAAGCTTTTAAGTAATATGTTCTTATAAGATAGAGGGTCAAATCTCACTGAGCTCGCTTTATGTTTAGATATTCTGAAAGTCTTACATGTTGAAGCTGTAAGTATGCGGTAAATCTGATTTGATCTGGGTGCCAGTAATGTTCTGCAGCTCTGCTCCATTATATATCTAGCTATTGTAAAACAAATCAGTGCTAATTAACAATAGGTTCATCTCATTTACCATTAGTTTGAGCATGCAAATTCACATTTTATACTGGATTTTCACACGACATCCTCTCCTTTCAGAAGTGCTAAGCACTTGCATTTGAAGTCAACAGAAGTTATGAATTCTCCACGCATCTGAAAAACCGCCGCTTGATTTATGAGCATATTCAGCACCATCCATTAGAAAATCAAGTAAATACATCATTGCATTATTGTTCTTGCATTTTCGAGGCCTGATAATGCCCTATGTCAGGGGTTAGGATTTCTTCCTACCGTTACGATTACAACTTTAATATTCTTGTAGCATTCAAGAGTCCTGATCTTGCATAAACACAGAAGGACTCATTCTTATTTTGTGTAAAAAAAAATGAATTAATTCCTAGCACTACTACAAAAATCTCAGTCAGTGCTTTCTCTGCTCTCACCTTCATCAGCAGCATCCAGGGTCATTATCACTCAAGTAAAAAGGTTGTCACAGCAATAGCAGGTCCAGCCTAGAGCAGGGCATGGCATATTAAGCTAGCAAATCTAACACAGTCCAAGCAGAAAGGTTTTCTCATATTCAGGAATGCCAAATCAGGCTATCAATGTGATAAAGTATATTAAAGCCCCACAATTCAGTTTGCTATAAGACTTCATGCATTTTGTCATTTGGAGTATCTTCTGTCATTAATGTTCTATCCTGCACCTTGTCCATCAGAGCGTCTGCCTGGTAAATGGTGATGGCTATTCAGCGCGGGTCTAGAGACACAAATTACAGCATAATCATAGTAACAGGAGTTCTAAAGATGGCATGCATGTGCAAAAGTTTTGATGAACTGTCCATCCTGGAGAGGAAACATGCCCTTTATCTAATGCGCCAGAAAAAGAAGCTCAGAAAAGAACTGTTTCTCTTCCATTGTAACCAGCGTGGTCTGCAAGCAGTTCCAATGATTTATACATTGAGTTGGGAAACTAAATCAAGATGAGCTTTCCAGGCCTTCCTTCAGCTTCCCAAGTAACAATTCAAAGAGGTCAAGCCGTATCTGCAGGGCACATAGTAAACAGCCCTCATAAAACTGCCTCTGCAGTGGAACAAAACCAGAAACAAATACAGAAGAGAATCTGTGCGAACATGGTCCTTTTTTCTCTATTGCTTTGCTTTAGGTGAAACCCCGACTTCCATGGGCTTGAAGAGCCTAAAAGTTTGCACTAAGTCTGGTCTCTCCGAAACATAACAGAAATGAGAGTAAAAACAGTATACAAATAAAGTTAAAAGGTCATTCTCCCCACCTTTTCTTTTTGTGGGTATGAACACAAAGGGGTTTTCTATCTCAACCTATCACGTCCATAAGTTATTACATTATCTCTTTTTCTAATTTGTTCCAGCAGGAAAAAGGGAAAAAAAGGGGGAAAAAAAATCAGTCAACAATTCTTTTTGAGTTGCTTCTAGTGTTCTAACAAGCTTCACTTGTCTGACAGAAGTATAATTAATAATAATACCCTACATTTATCTAAATCCATTCAGCTTTTGACACTTCCTTCTGCTTTGGAAAGTTTACAACTTGTAATTCAGAGGTACCAAATACATCAGAAATAGACATATGACAACTTCTCAGAAACATGGAACATTTATATATATTATATATATATATTTCTGAATATTACTCCAAAAATATATTGGAGCTCAATGGAGCTTAACTTTGGAATTCAAGCAGAGAACTGAAGTTGAAACTAAGAACCCAGAAGATAACGTCGGTAGGATTTTGAAACATATGCATACACATACGCAGCCCTTGCTCTAGTAGATCTTGTTAATTCTACCTACAATTTAGGAATGCTGCTGGATTCCACATTGACCTAATGTTTTCCATAGTTACAGTTAATTACTATTAAGTTATCCTTTCTAATATTCCTGTTGGTTGGGAGATAGTCCTGTCCTAGTGACTGCTGATCCTTGTTTACTCATACCTCTGTCATTGTTCATCTGGATTACAAAAGCTCAGCAAATCAAAATAAGGCACAAATAACCCTTAGGAAATTCTATCCAGGAAAACTGTCATCCTCTTCCTCTGTCAGGCAGGATGCACAATCACACCAGACACATCCTGAATCTTTTTATATACTATACACAAGATTCTCATAGAACATAGATGCAACTTCAAAGCCTAGTCATGTCTTCAGATTATTCAACAGCCTGGACAAAATGCATCAATGAATCAGCTGCCTGTGGCTGAAGGCTGTGATAGACCTATCTAACCCTCAGCCACCACAAACAAAGCAGGAGACTGAACTTTCCCAGGAGTCACATTAAAGCTGTGCTACTGGCTGCTACAAAGCCATTTATGATATGGATGATTAGAAAGCTGCCCCCCACCAATTCTCTTATCTAACACAAAACAGTATGCGTACTAACAAAAAAATCCCTTGCTCTCAAAAGATGAGCCAAAAAGCAAAACCCTTTAAAAAACCCCTTTGTACTACAGAAGCTTTTCTCCCCTGTAGAAAAGTAGTGAGAAAATAAACTACCTGTGGCAGATCTTCATTCTGTTGTTTCATCAGTGATTTATGGAAGTGATCCCAAATGCCGTAGAGATGAAGTAGTCAGAATGTGAGAAAAAGAGAACGTATTGGGAGGAAAGACTAAAGAAATACTTTCCTCAGTTTTTTTTCAAGGCCTTGCTCAAACTAGGAAATTATTAACAGAAAACATTCATGTAATTAACCCAACTTTCCTTACATACAATAATGAAGTCTGGGTACAGGAAGAAAAATACATTAATGGGGTCAAAAGTGTTTATGAAACTTAATGCAGTGCCTTCCAGTTTCAAACACTATCTTTCTCAATTTCATGACCTATCCAGAGAGGTTCATCTCATTCCTTGATTCATCTGTTTCACTTTACTATGTGCTACTGAAAACAAAAGATTAAAATCACCTGCACTTTCTCATGTACCCAGGACAGTTTTTCCTCATTTACATAAAGTTGAATGTAGTCTTTGGGAACTGACAGAGAAGCCAACAAATACAGGATAACTCACCTCAACCATCAAGCATCAATAAGAGCTAACAATAAGCCACACTCTGTTACCTTTACAGATGTAGATGAAGTGCATTTTTAACATATATGTTATACGGGCTTAGAAAAGAGTTTAAATCTCGGTGTCTGGGAATTTAAATCTACCTGTCTGCAGGAACAATTTCATTTATCATGACTAAGTGATTTAATTAAGAAATTCATTTACAGTCATTTTAAGTATGATATCCGTCAGTGGCTGTTCTATTCATCTTTGGTAAAAGATTGTTTACTGCCTTGCCAGATGAAAACTCTGTCTAGCTATGCCTATGGGATATCAGTATTTCAAAAGCATCTGTGTATGTCAAAAGAAAACAAAATTGCAGTAGCTAACTGTTCTAGAAGTATTAGAAACCAATATCGTAATTATCAAGTTGCAAAAAAATGGAAATAAACCACAAACAGTTCAATTTCAAAATAATATGACTTTCTAATGTATTTTGGCCTTACTCTGATACAGGGACAGCTTTTAGGATAGTACTGAACACTGAGCGTGAGAACACAGTTCAGAACAGCCCTGATTGCCCAACACTATCTATATTCTTCATGCACTGGGCAGGAGCTTAGTATTTCATACATTATTCACAACTTGCTGCAGTCATTCAGCAAGGTCAGTACATGCCCTATCATACAGTAATGGAAAAAGATGACATATATTTATGGAATAAGACAACACAAAAATGTGAGCGAGCTGTTCTCTGCATCAATTTCAAAGCCTCAAGTTGCTTTTGAAGCCTGGTTCTGTGTTTAGTTAGACTACATACTCAATAACAACCCGCAAGTGACAGGTGGGTTTAGTGGGTCGATCTGACTGATGGGGGTTAGTATTCATATCCCCTACCAGCTCCAGGCAGCTAACAACAAGAATAACCAAATATACCCCAGTTATAAAGCAAGATCCACTTACATACCAGGCTGTAACTTCACAACATGCCATGTTTATCTAGACTTTAATTCACTTTTATCTGATTTCCCTCTCTAGTGTCTTTTGTTATTGTAGGGCTCATTCTAACCTCAAGCACTCTTTCCTTATTCTCCTATCAGTTTAGATTTATGCATATTCTTCTCTGGGATCACCAAAGCATTTTCTGTTAAGTCCAAGAGAATTCTGATTTGCCTCTCCCACCTTCTTCCAAGTTTTACTTTCTGCCACAGCTAACAGGAATATAATTCCCTTTACCTGCCACCACATCTCAACTTTGACTTAGATGGTAAACCCTTAGGGGTGAAAGGATAACCTGATCTCTCCAGGAGTTTCAGAGTGAGGATTCTGCTACCAAAGGAACCAATTACCATAATTTTCTAGCATAGTTTCACTGTGATGAGAAATAACAAGAGAAAGATAGCTGCTGCATAAATGACCAATTACATAACATGGATGGAACAAGAAATGTTCGTATTCCCTCATTTCTAATATTAATACATTTTGTTAAAGTATCTTTTCTGTACTTCTTAAAGAAATTACAAAGCATAAAAGAGGACAGAGACTTTTACATGGCTTAACCAGCATGTTTAGCACAGACTGTGTGTGTCACCATTTAATAATGAGCCATTTGAGCTTATTTGAGGTTTCAATGGAAGGCTGAAGTGAGCCAGCAGTAATAGAAAAGCATTCTGCAGACTATACCAGAAGCCATTTTTATTCAGAGGTTTCTGGGTTTGTCAGATGAGCTGTCTCGTAACTGATAAGCAAACTTGTAAAATAAAAGAATAAGTTTACCAAAGACTTAGCATGACAATAGAGACAAGCAAGAAAAATAAACCACATCCTCCACTTAAGCTGCCTCATGTCTTTTTCTTCAGGGTGACCTTCTGGTAAATATGATTTTACAGAACATTATACTATATGAATTCCTGCAGGACTGACTTCAAGATGGTATATTAATGCTTTGGAATTTGTAGGAAGAGTACAAAAGAACTGAGACATTTTAGACTTTGGAGTATTAAGTTTTTTGTGTGACCTAACATTGGCTATCATTCTGAACTAACTTTTTCATAGGAAATATGCTAGTTGCATACTTTAAGTTTTAAAACAAAACAAAACTTTGATTGCAAGCATACTACCACTACTAAATTTTCCATTAGATTGTTTTCTAGTGTTTTTTACAGACCTGCTAATTAGTTCTGCACTGATTTCAATTCTTAAAAGACTTCAAAACATACAATTTCCACTAAAACTTCTCTTGATATAGCAATGGTGTTCAGGGATTTCCCTTCCATTTGTTTCCACAGTTGAATTCTTCATTTTTACATCAACATTTGTATTTTCCTAATAAACCCTGCGGAGCTAACTCTTCAGGCATTATACCACCAAATAATCCATAAGGACATATTCTAGTTTTAGATAAACTGACTTAAATCTGCAAAGACACTACTGACAGCCTTTACTTATATTTTGTACCTTTGTTACCCTACCATAACGATTTTAAAAGCCTTCTTAGATACACTAAATCATTCTAGTTTTATCACAAGTGCATCTGTTTGCAACAACAGTTTGTATTCAAGACGCATGTGGAAGTAGAACTGATATTATATATATACACACATATATACTTAACAGTACATTCTATTTTCTCTTTCTGTTCTCAGAGGGTAAAATCCACCTATGTTCAAAGATCCATGCTAAAACCTACACATTATTTATAACATATTCAAACGTAGATCCACTGGAATAAAAACAAGAAGGAGGAAAAAAAGCCCAAACAATGCAAGAAATCAGAAAGAACATTTTTGCAATGTGCACAAACAATGTGCTGAAATTAGATCAGGCAAATAAATACCAATGCAATTCCAAAGAAGATATGCATCGAGCAAAAGGAGAAAATAAAAAGAATTAAAAGTTTCTTTAGATTGCCCTTTTACTTTTATACTATTATTCCCTACTATTACTGGTCCTGCAAGTTTAATTAGGAAAGGCATGTTGGTATCCGTGTAAGATTTCGAGAATATGACAGAACCTGATGTCAAATCTTTAAAAATACCATCCTTATTTTTCAGGCCAGTTATTTCTCCACAACATTCTACAACCAAAATAATTTTTGTTGTCAAAGAAACGGATATTGGCTGAGATAGTTAAAATGCTGCTATATTATAGTGGAGTAGAACTACTCTTATAAATAGGATGGATACTAGCTTAACAACTATCAGACTATTTTTCTAAGCCTTCTAAATGGCATGGGTTGTCCTAAAAAGTAGTCCGTATATTAATATTTTATTTCCTGGGATACAGGCCTTTAAATATAAGTAAAGTCAGTGTTCTGGAAGGCTACAGAGTACTGTTAATTAACCTGACTAATACTAATTAACTTCTTGGACAAAAAAATAGCTTTTCTCTATTTTCTTCACTTTTACTCATTTCTACATTCTTTCTGTATTATGAATAAGCATTTCTTCCAGACAGGTACAGCACCACAAGGTTCCTTCTTTCCCTCTATCCATGGGCTCCTGGGCCCAGTTCCAACCTAGTTCCCGCTGTGACAATTTGTGCAGCTTTCACGTAGTTGTGGTCTTTAGTGTTGACAGAGAGAACCAGCCATAGAGAGAAATAGTTCCCAGCATCTTTGAGGAGATTCATTATTGTTGCTTTCAAATTATTATACATGTTACACAGAAAATTGAGGCATTATAAAGATTTTGTCAGGTTTGCTATGCTGTTATATGTTATACAAGGAAGACCTGGAGCACATTTAAGTGCACTATATGAGTCAATGCTGACAGGAGTTGTGCATGTACCTTTCTGCAACGCATAAAGGGTAGCTTGCTTTATGGGAGATAGAGATTCTTTGGCACATTTTCTTTTGTCTTTTAAAAGAACACAGGAAAAACTACTTATAAAAGGAGGATAAAAAAAATTCACAGCTTGTCCTGCCGTTCCACTGCATTTTATGTTTATATTTTATTGGCAACTCCACTGGAATTTTGAAGTAATAGCAAAAAAAAGAGGAAGTGTTGAACATTTAAAATAAAAATCAAAGTTTGTTTCAAATATTTCCCTTAATTTCTGCCTGCTTGTTTTACCTTAATTTGTGTTCTATATGTAGATACTGAAACGTGCAACTGAAATATTACTTACAGGACAACCGTCAAAATATCACTATGTGCATTCTAATAGATTAGTATATCTTTTATCACCTATTTTAAAAGGGCTTCCTACAAAGACCCCTAAAGACTAGATAAGAACCTATTTTTAAAAATTTAAAACCATCCCAAGTACTAGTATGCTGCTTTTATAAATGAGAATAGAATTTATTTCATTAAAATAAATAGTGACACTAAAAGACAAATGTTTTATTTTATATAATTTGGTGGATAACATCAAAAGAATACTAAGCTGTCACTGCATGATCGTCTCCAGCTGATATATAAAATAAGTAAACAGGTTTATTTTCAAAGCAGGGGAAACTGCTGTTGTGACTATATTCTTCCTTAATCATTTTATTTCTACCATATACAATGACTTATGTCAATCTCACCATTTCCTTAATGAACAAATGCTGGAGCGGTAAAGTGACAGTTGCTCCCTGCTGTCTTGTGTCCTGAATGACGTACAGAACACAAACATAATGGGTGTTTCAGTCTTTTGCATTCTATCTGATTCAAAAAATTACTTTTTAAACTCCTTGTGTACTGTTGTAATGTGCTTGCTCTGCCTGGACGAAGTTGGGGGGATGGTGCGTCTTCTAAGTCTTTACCCCAAATACAGATCAGCTCTCCAAAAGTTTGGTGGATGAGATAAAAGTCTTTTGTTGAACTAAAGTGATCATCTTGAAGCAGTAAACCCATGATTTCTTTGGAAAAGACAGGAGAAGGAGAAAGTGTAAATGTAAATGACTGTAGGTTAAAAATACTGATGTCTGCAACAGTAATTTCTACACTTAGTTCTTCTGTCACTGCTGCATATATTCTAACTTGGGGAAATATGTTTACAAAATCTCCACAACTAACCAAATAAATGGTATATACATGAAATCATGAACCTCAGCTATGGCAGCATGCTACTTTTTCAGACAGGAGACTCCTGAGTGGTGGACAATGTGAGAAAGATTGATCGATAAGAATTATGTGTGGCACTGAAGAAAAAAAAAGAAGAAAAAAACCCAAGCAATAACAAAAACAAATTAGAATGGATATGTGAAAAGTTATTAGCTTAGTATGGACCTGATCAAAAACTGAGGTGTGGCAGGGGATTTATTAAACAGAATTTTCTTTCATGATTTTTTAATGGAGAGTTCTCCACAGCAGCCTTTCCTGTCAGTTAGTTACACAGGGAGTGAAGAGGTCCAAGATAAATTCCTAGCAAGCACACTCACTGGCTCTCTCATGCACCAGAATCACCCAGGAGGTGGTGAAGACATCATCTTTGCATTCTAACATCCATTTCTGAGAACAGCGCTGATCATAATGTACCGGATACCATTATTATGCCACACAACCATCTGACTCCAAACAGTAATACCCCGTTCCCTAGAATTTCTATTCAACTCTTAAGCAAATTTCTAGTTAGAATAAGAAAATCAGCTTTGCTTTTCTGGGATTCCAACTTCAGTCCAAAAGGAATTCTAAATAAGCACTTCACTTACATAAAATAAAATGCTTCATAAAATGTAATAAAATTCAGCACAGTTTACTAAGACTGGGCCTCCCTGATTCATATAATTTGAATACTTGCAATTAAAGAGGCTCATTTACAAAAATAATTTTAAAATGCACTGACTCCAGTGCCAGTGTCACAATATTCTAAAATAAACAAAAAACCCCACATACATATATAAACACATGGTTACATATGACACAAAATAATATAGTGGGAAATATACTTGTCAGAAATATCGTATCGTAAGCTGACGCATTTGGCCTTGTCATTCTGTTGGTTATCACTCTAAATTACTTGCTATTTCAAGGCATTTAACAACTCATATTCCTTATCGACACCATCATTCCCCTAAAAGGAATAAAGCTGTGATTGTAAAAGATGCTTCAAGTGAGCAGACCACTGACTCCAGTAATATGAGTGAGCCCTGGGGAAGCAGGAAAAATAAGGTATGCATCTTTCATATTTTGACACATTTCACTTTTTGCTAAAACTCTCTTTCTCTTGGAGGCCACACAAATCTGGGGAAATTTATAATCTAAATAAATAAATCTAACTAAAATATGGAAATTCACAATCAGAAGAACAATGCCTCTTTTTGTTTGCAACAAAATGAGTTAGTTCCATACCTTGACATATTAGCCCCAGGAAAGAAAGAATACTACTCAGCCTGATTGTCACATTTGCCTGCAATAAAGCTCACTGTCAGGTAAGCAATGAGCTCACAGGGACATGTGTTCCCTCACCAGCTTCCAGCAGGATTATCTGAGGTCATGCTAATTGGACAAGCAGAAAGTTCTAAACATCTACACTGCATATGACTGTAACCAGGGGTGACTGAAAACTAACCGATTTTAACTGGCAAGAGGCTACCAAGTGTTGTGGGGGTTTTCTAAAAAAAGAAACTGAGAGCACATGAAGGAAAATTTTCCTTTGTGATTTCAGGGTATTTGTAGGATTGGAGAATTTATGGGCTAGGTAAAGCAATAAGGAATGTGTTGCCCCTTCATAGTTCTGTCTTTTTTAGCTTCTGGTTGGTTATATTGAGGTATTCATTCCCTTTTTTTAGGCTAAAATAATCATTATTTTAAAAAACAACAACACACAATAACAACAAAAAAGAACCAAGACATTTGGGAAAGCTGTTATTCAAAGGACTGTGACATAAACCGCAGCGTGAGATATCCCCGCTAAGAAACAGAAAAATGACCAATAATTATGGGGGCACGTAAGAAAACTAAAAACTGGGAGGAAAAAATAATGATACAAGGATTACTCATAGGAAGTACTGAGGTGATGAGCTAAAAATGTATTTGCTGTGCTTAGACACAAAATTTGTGTCTGAAGGTGATATCAAAGCTGTGTTTGCTCTAGATCTCATTTAGCAATCATCAAGCAAAAGGAATATAAAATGATCTCATTTTAAAATGTCACAGAGTTCAGGACACTCTGTGGTTTAAAGAAGCTTTCAGCTGGATACAGATGAACAAGTCTAAGCAGATTAAAAATACTCCTGCTCCTTTGCAGAACACCCCCTTCCCCATGTCTTTACCATACCTTTTTATATAAATACCTTTACAATGTGCTTTAGGAGAGTTGCAATTAAAACAAACCAAGTAGAGTCAAAACAGTTACAATCTTGTCAGTGTACAACACAATAAAGTAAAATAAGTGATGAGCATAAGGCTAGTAATTTGTACTTATTAAATAAGAGCACTGCATGGGAGATACAATCAAACAAGCAGTACAAGAAACAATGGAATATTTTTTCAAAGTATTAAAATATTCAGTTAGAGGTGATGTTTTGAGATGTCTGTATTAGAAACATAGAGGGGTCAAACAACCACCTGGTTCTGAATTTTATTTCTATGTACTTGTTTCATGGGAAGCCCTTTTTGTATGGATCCAGGCAGGGCTTTGCTAGCTATGAAACACATACTAGAGCAGTTTCTATTCTTATTCATCTAGGGTGTAAAGTAGCTATTTGTTCTGCAAGGAAATAGGAGGCTGACTTGGATGCCAACAGACCAGCCCATGATGAAATCATAGTGCCTTGGATGCTCAGAAAGCCATGCACCAGCAAGTTAATATCCCCATATAGTCCAAAACTTCTGGAGAGGGCCCAGCAAAGGGCTGCTAAGATGATTAGGGGATTGGAACATCTTTCTTACGAGGAAAGGCTCAGGGACTTGGGGCTTCTTAGTCTAGAGGGAAGCAGACTGAGGGGGAATCTCATCAATACTTATAAATACTTAAAGGAAGGGTGTCAGAGCGATGGAAACAGTCTTTTTTCAGTGGTGCCCAGTAACAGGACAGGAGGTAACGGGCACAAACTTGAACATAGGAAGTTCCATCTAAACTTGAGGAGGAACTTCTTTACTTTGAGGGTGGCAGAGCACTGGCACAGGCTGCCCAGAGAGGTTGTGGAGTCTCCCACTCTGGAGACATTCAAACCCTGCCCGGACACCATCCTGTGCAATGTGCTGTAGGTGTCCCTGCTGTGGTAGGGGGGTTGGACTACATGATCTCCAGAGGTCCCTTCCAACCCTGACCATTCTGTGATTCTGTGTAGTGCAAGGCCTTAGAAAGTAAATATGAAACACCTCATACTTTAATGAGATCATGAAAGGCAGGAAATATGCAGGAAGAGAAGACAAAATGGCTGTTCTTTTCTTGTGACCAAGTGAACAACAAGGTCCAGAATTCAAACTACAATGAGAAGTAAGCAGCGCACAGTGATTCTCAAGGCCTGAGTCTTCTCTTTTGCCCTCCTCAGTCAGCTCAACTGAACAGCCTCTGCTTGACAGGGGGTAGAAAGGAGGGGAATTGTTTTTCCCTTCAGGAGTGAAGCTCTTTCCCTGCTTGAACCCAGGGAATCCATGTAGGCCTCCCATGAGGTGTCCCCCTAACTATTACAGAGAATCCCTCGGCAATTTCTGCTCTTCCCAGACACTGACATGAACTGAGTATACCATTTTTTAAAGAACAAATACCTAAAAAATTTACATTATAAAACTTGGACTGTGGGAAAATAAAATTTTTCTCATGGACTACACTTGCTAGCTATGAAAATAAATGAAGAAAAAGATGCTACAATGCCGTAGCAAGAGCAGAGGCCTGTAGCACCCATAAAGTAGAAATATATTAAGCAGGATACAGTTCATATTTGCTTTTCTTGAATTCAGGCATAGGTGTTCTAAATTAACATAAACATACACTGTCATCATGTATAAGCATTTTGTAACACAGCTAAGTGTAATACATAATAACAAGAGGGGCAAGGAATACAGAAACACCAACAGTGTGAGAGGAAAAACAGGGAAGAATGGCTTTACCCACAACGGTTCCATCTTCCCTTGGCGAAGAGCTCTGTAGCCTGACCATCTCAACCTCGGTGATTAAGACCAAAGACCATATCCATTAGCACTAACTACATGGCTCTGTGGTACTACCGTTAATTTAGGATAAGCTTGTTAATAAGAATCGACTGCTTTGAAGTGGTGATAACGATTAATAACGTTTAAGAACTAACCACCAGCAATATGTATTGTTACTAAATGTTGGTCTAGTATAGTTCTGGTTTGAAGCTTCAAACCGCGCTGATCTATCAGCATCTAAATGCTCTCACTGCTGCAATCTCTCACTCTCTTATTCTCTAATTTGCATACACTTACATTCACTTGCTGAGATGAGCAGATAAGAAAAACATTACTGCAAAATAAACTGTGAAAATATTGAAGCTGCAGGCTTGGAAACAAATTTTTATCTCACCAAAGTTTATAAGCCTGCATTTCTCAAATTTAGAAGGAAAATACTGGTGTTTTTTACCAGCAGTTCTGTCAAGTCTCAAGCCATCAGTCAGAGACCTTTACTGACTTCTGATCTTCTACCTGCAATATTGGCATCAATGGAATCTGTTAGAGTGCAGCAGTGTCTCTTCTGCTTTGGGACTCCACGCAACAGCCACAGCACCGTGCATCTGTGACGGATGCACTCAACCCCTTAACCAAACTAGCAGTAGTTTGGTACAGGGTCCAAAGGAGGTAAAGGCCCGAGGTGTAGCTGGGCCAAGAACTCCCCTAGTTTCAATCTGTTCTTTGAAACCCACAAAGGAGTGATGCGTATGAGCTTGGAACACCAATCATGAGACAAACGCATGAATAGCGAGTAGCTTTTCCAAGACTCATTTATCAAGGAACAAAGAAATTTGTAGGTACAAGGAGTCTCATCCATACCTTTCCCATCACATGTAATTTGACTATGAGCCAACCACTTAATTCCATAAATATGACAGCCTAAGTGAGCCCTTTTTGAGCTCTCCCTGCTAGGCAGCATGGCTGCATGGCGATGATCTCCCCTTGAGCTGGGACACCTCTCAAGGTTGCTCCTCGAGGCAGAGAGACCTTTTACCAATGGCAGATCTTTGGTAAGTGACTGATAGCATGATGAATTAATACTAATGAAACATTACTAATCCATTTAGCTATTAAATATTAATTATTATAAACCTTGTACAGATAATTCTGTTAGACATAAACCATTGCACAAGCCTGAGCCTGACATTGTACCTAGCCACGTCCAAGCTCCATCAGGAGTTTAGAAAGCAAAAAGGCCCACTCTGAACCCCGTGACTCAACAGGAGGGTTTTCCTTATTCTTTTGCGTCTCCGGTCTCTGTGTGAATCAAACTCAATTCTAACTCAATTTTCCTTTGTATGTTTCTTCCATGCAATAATTAATAAGGTGAACCTTGCCATCAAACTTACTGAACCTTGGTAAACCACTGTTAAACTTTGTTAAGTTACATTGAGTTTATTGAACTCTGACAAACTATTATTTTTACCTCAATAAAACACATTGCTGCTTCTCTCTTTTGAGCAAGGTGCATTCCACTCTTTCGCAGCAGCATCCCACTAGGGTCTGTGCCCAGAGGGGCTTTGCTGGAAAGCACACCCCTTTCCCATCAAACAACCTTATCTCCTTCCTCAAGCATTTTTCTATCACACCCCAGGGCACCTTCACACCTCCCCTCAAAATGCAGAGTCTAAAGCACTGGATTCACAATATTCAAGCATTCGAGCTGTTATTCCCCGCACGTATTGCCTTATAGCTTGGCATAAAGTGGAAGTTTTACACAATAGTTTGTCTTGTTTCAAGTAAGTATCAATAACATTGTGGGAACAGATTTTTTACCAGGCAGGTAAATTTTAATTCCAAGGAATTTAAAAAGAGGAAAAAGATTATTACTGATACAAGCATGTTAATTTAATCTCTAAAGGTTGGGTTAAGCTTGCAGGATACAGGAGGATATCTGCTGTCCTACACCAGCTTCCTTTGCTGCTGAACTTCTAATAGAGCATTTACCATGAGGGAAAAGGAGACTGTATGTGCAACTGTGGCAATATAAAGGAGTTTCCTTGGAGAATTAAGTTAAACCCCTGACTTGTTCTGTGCTACACCACCAGTACACACTTGCTGTAAAACCCTGGAAATAATTAGCAAGTATTGCCTCTTCCCACTGTGACCCTCACATCTCCATTTCATGAGCACGTTCCTTCAACATATAGCAGGCATAATCCTTTCTACAGCAATCACTAAATTTGCTACAGTGGCAGCAAAAAAGAGAAAGGGCAAGCTGACTTATGACTCCTGTCTTGGGCTACTGGTATGGCTACTTGTAGCTCAAACACAGCGTTCTGACAAGCATGGCCTCTGGATACCTCCAGTATACTGAAGGAAGAACACATGAAGTAGTAAAGAGTTCAAGGACATATGGCTTTAAAAAGTTTGTACTCTTGCTTATGCCTTTTCCTGTGCAGCCTGTGTTTGATTATGATACTGTTTACCCTTCTGTGCAAATGATATTTTAATGACAATGTTATGAATAGTAAGAGTCATTAGAAGCAGAGAGAATAAATGAATAAAATAAATGAATGAAAAAGCAAAGGCAAGAGAGAATTTCAGTGGAGAGAAAGCAGAGCTTTGCGTACCGATGCTTTTCTCTTCTAGGTGCAGGGAGTTGCATCACTTGATTCATTTTTAAACGGCCCCCAAAACACTGAAGAAAAAAATGCAAAAAAGCTTTATACTGGAAGTGTAGTGGACTAGCTGAAAAGATGATATTTATTTCTTGCACCTGCTCTTCTCTAAAATGTCTCTTGCATGTAAGGTACTCAATCAATGCTGTTTACAGAATACTATTGTTTTATATTTGATAAATCTGCAAAGACATTCTGTTTAATCCTAACGCCGATATGGAGTTCAGCAGTTTCTGCATTCCACATTCCTTTAGAATTAGGTTTTCTTTTTGAAGCAGAGGAAAAACGGTTACAGAGAATGCATGTTTCCTGCTTTTCGAAGCAGTCCTCCCCATGCAAGGCAGCAGCAATGAAACAACAAAACCCAAACTCAGACAGGCATAAGGAACTGTGGTTCCAATTAAAATTGCATCAGATTGGCATTGAGAGAGAGTGAACACTGAGAGCCCAAGGATATAGGAGGTCAGCTTATACATAATTAATTTGTTAATCTTCCATGGCATTTTGTTGAAATGTGTTATTTTCTCAAATACATCCAGAAGGATGACAAGCTGTCTTTTCAAGTGGTTTTATGTGCATGTGCTCTGCATTCCATATTTCAATAATAAATACAATAGGATGACAATGTTTTAACCACTTTTTAACATCTCTCAGCATTCTGGGAATTGCTTACTTTGCCATATGCTATTTAGTGGCACATTTATGATCAATCAGAATGTTCAATCACAAGAATCTAAAAATACCAAATGACATTTTTTTTCTTCACAAAGAAATCACAGGAAAATGACTCTTCAGAAATAATTCAGTGCGACCCTTTATGTTTGATGTTACAGATATTTTCAGTGTTTGAGGTTTAATTCAAAGTTCAGGGGTAAAAATGCAAGCCTTTTGATCCATTTAACAGAGCTGCATTTTTTTGTTTTACTATTTATAAACTAAAATGTGTTCAAGGTGTGCCTTAAAATGTAGACTTAGATAACTCCTTAGTACAGTGGAGCGTTAAAACTATTTTTTGTATTGAATACCATAAGGGAATCATCACTTATATTGAGACAGATTTTATGAGGAACACTTCAATAAATGCATGCACTCCTGTACTGCTTTGCTATTTTGTGTGATACTTTGCTGCCTTCTATTTTGACACTTTGCTGCCTTCTATTTCCCAAACACTCTCTGAGAAAATAATAATTATCAAGATGCTTTTAAAAAAACAAATCTCTGAGGAGGAGCTATATTATAAAGTGGTTTTATTGAAGTTGCAAATGGTAGAACACGTATTTAACTGAAATGATAGTGCAGCTCAGAAGGCTCTTAGTCTGCATGTGGTATCAAAAGAAAAATCTTGCTACAAATACAAGGAGCAAAGCCAGTGTCTCACTGAATGCTGTGAACAATATTAATAGGAAGAACTTGATGCTGACCTTGAACGCATAAAAATATCCAGTGCTGTATGTTGGTGCTGACTAGTGGGATGATGTTGACCTACATTAACATTTGATTACCTTTTGGCACTGTTTTTAAGCTGAGCCAAGGTAACGTTCAGTCATTACTAATTTCTTTATTGTGCCTATTTAAAATAGAGCCATCCAGGTGAAAATCAGAAAAAGGAAGAAGAAATAAAATAAACAACAAAATCTACTTAAATTTAGATTGAAGAGATATGTTAAATATTCATCATGGAGCATTTATTTATGATAATAGCACATTTTTCTATTCTCAGCTGCTGTGATCTTTTGTTATGTAAAATGTGAAGTTACATAAGATTTTTATTAAAATCCTTACCAAGTAGCTATTTTAAATACTAGAAGGTGGAGGTAGTACAAATTATTTCAAAGACACATATATATACTTTCAGGATCACTTAGTAAGTTACCTCCTTCTAAGTCGTAACATTTTGGATTTTGAAGCATCTTTAACTGATTTAGTAAATTACCAAATGGCTTCATACCTAGCGTGACAATTGCATTACTGCCAGACTGTCAAGAAAGTGAGAGTCTTCAGGAAGCCAGAAGTCAATGTCCTCAGAAGCATACAGGCATTTAAGCAAAAGTGGGAATCTAGTGGGCATAATCTGGCCTTTGTCATACTCTGAGCCTAATGGTTTCCTCAGCCTTCACTCCAACAACAGCAGAAAACTCTGGTCTGGAGACTTTTCGTCCTTCCTCACTGAGCTTGCCATCAAATACTCATCTCACTCTAGACTCAGGAAAAAAAAGAGGAGACTCAAGGAGCAAACTAAAAAAAGTGACTAGACAAAGCACATTCACCAGATGTAGAATCCTAACCTAAAACCCCAAATTAGTCAACACTCGGCTTCAACAGCCAATTATCAGCTCCCCTGTTCTTTTAGCCCCTTCAGTGTCGAAACCATTTTTGTCCTGCTGCATTTAGGCCTGCTTATTTAAGAGAGAGAGATATATAGCTCCAATACAAGAGAGTGAACTTCATCTATAAATGATATTTTATAAGCTTTTTAAAGCCCGTGTACAGAAGAAAAAGGAACAAATGCTTACAGTGAGAAACTATGTTTTGCAAATGAAAGGGACAGTTTGAAATTAACATTATTACATCCATAAATACACAAGGAATTGACAATACTAAAGATTTATAAAGCTTCTGTGATTGACAGAGAATACTACTACTACACTACTAGAAACATATAAACATAATTGGAAGAGAATTTTTCTCTTTTTTTTATCTAAAATAAACTTAATCGAATAAATTAAATCGAATGTATTTAGAATGGAAATAGAGGAAACATAAAACTACCTTTGAGTACCAAAGATTTTCAGTCTTTGTTAATGAAAGAGGAAAGAAGGCAGGAGACAAGAAAAAGAGACAGGAGAGAGAAGAGGAAAAGAATGGTTTTGATGTTATAATAAATAAACTTTTAGACACAATAATTTAAGCTGATAGATGTTGAATTTAAATATAGGCAGACACATCCCTTGGAGCTCTGTGATCAGCTTCCAGATGATGTAAATATCTCAAAGCTCATTATATGATTTAGTCTAGTCTTGAAATTTTTAACCAAGCTGTTCCTTTTGTCTTTTCACGGCTACAAAAATATTTGTCAGTCATAGTTTATGTTATTGTAAGGGTGCTAAGAAGCTTTTTCAGTTGGCCTTTCCTACTGATGATACCACATGAAAAGTAAATTTCAACAGTCCCCTAATTAGACTTGAACTAGGTTGTGGAAGATTAAAAAACTCTAATAAAGCAGTTTTACCTCTTATCAAACTGAAGACAATTTCTTGCAAATAGATTTTTAGAGAAAATGACCTTGTCTTTACCAGGTATTCCCTTCTCTTAAATTTACCACAACTGCTGTGCTTGTTCTGCAACGTCAGTGGAGCTGAACCAGAGATAAAAATGGTAGGCAATGGAAAGGGAAAAAGATTGACTATGGTACATAGCTCTCAACTGCTCACACAACTACAGCACATACATTATAGGAGACTTTTCTCTTCTATGAACAATGAGAAGTCTCTAACATAAATGAAATCTCTCTGATTCCTCTTGAGCATTGCAACCGATAACCATTCAAAGAGTAGTAATGTTAGCTTCCGGAAATAACTTCTTTGGAACCATATGAGAAAGTAAGAGTGGTTAAATGTACCTATTTCAGCACAACTCTAAATGCCATACTATTCAACCCAAGTTCATTCAACTCCTTCATTCCTCAACAAAGTTAAAGGATAAGAGTGGAAGAAAGTACGTCTTCAAAATACTGTGGGGCCTTCAAATATTGAGTGGTTAAAATGACATCCATATAATAAAGGCTAGGAAACAGTGGCAATATAGAACTTTCAAATCTGGGCAAAAGCTCTCGGGAAACCATAGTCCATATTCAGAGCTGTCAAAAGGAAGGGATGTGCCAAGTATCTGCTTACCCTGGGTCTGAACTGGAATATCGTGCCTTATTTGGAGCAGCACACTTTAAGATACATATCTCGGATCCAAAATAAAATGCAAAAATCATCACTGGGAATGCTGGATGATGACACAATCATTAGGAAAACTGCAAATAACAAAGACATGGGTTAATCAATATGAAATCATCTGCATCACAAACAAAAGGTCCTACATCTCGAAATCACAGAATAAATGCCAGGTGATGAGAGGAACTACTTATTCTGGAAAGCAGTGATTTTGAAAAGAATTTGGGCTTCATCATGAATAATCAGCTGTATAAACCATCATGCCCTGTGTGAAATGGACTAATACAGTTCTAGTATCTGCAAAAAAAGAGACTCTCATGTATAACTAGGCAAGTCTTATTCCTCTATTACAAGCAGCAGGAGCATGTATGTACATCAAGAGAAGTGTATGTGAGAGAAAAGAGGTGTGGAGATGAGAATTTATCACATGGCTTCTGTCTCTAAAAAGGGCCAGTCCAAAAGTGCACTTTCCCATAATCTAATTTTCTTTTATTTTATAGATGGTAACAGGAGAGTATGTAGAATGATCTGTATTCACAGTTGGTTCTAGCCCAATTAACAATAAATCGATATAGTAAAGCAAAGTACAGTCTTGTTGTATGTAAAACACTACCGTATGTTCTTCAAAAAGGCACACAAGGGAAGGAATAAAATTGTTTCATCAAGCAGAAAGATTCAAAAGCTTAACAACTAACTAATAGCAACCATTCCTGGATTTTCAAATACAAAGTCAAATCCAAATTTAGTCTTTCATCTTCTTCATAAACTCTACTTTCTATGAATTCCAACCCTCCTTTAGTAAAACACAAATGGGTGAATGTCAGTACCATGACATTCCAATTTGCTCGAAAAGCAGGAAGTCTATAAATGATAACAAGGGGCCACAGAATGTTAGCACTAATTCTCCAGGGAGGCAAAACTAGTTCTAGGGAGGCAAAACAGGGTGCTCTGTTCCTGCTTTCACTAACATCCTTCAGGAGCCCCATTTGCATGCTAGTTGCCAACTTCAGAGTCAAAGGTATTTGGGTTTCCTCTCCATATCAGATTAGCAATTTTTCCTCATCATCCTACACACAGTGAAGCATGACTAGCTTTTTAATTAATTTACTGAGATTGAGATGCCTACAAGGCTCATTTAGTATGCACATTTTCTTCTTGTAGCACACTACAGTTACAATCTTTGATCTTTACTACGCTGTTGGAGTTGTTATAGGGAGTTGGTTCAGAGCATGCAGTATAAGTATCCTTTGAGTCTTTTTAAACTGGTCCTCAAACCATGCCTATGTCTCCAATTTTGAGCACTGGAATTGTCACTCCCTTCAAATACACTCACTTCTAGTCTTGTGTTCCTATCAAGTACAAAGAAATGAATGAATACAATAAAAACTGTGATGTATGACTTTATCACATCCATCTTCTAGTGTTTTATCCACATTACATCTATGATTTTATATCTTCCTTTCAAAGTTCAAAAATTATTTTAATAATTGTAAATTATGATGGGAGAAAAGTAGGAATTTGAAAAAATTTGCACCCCAGAAAGTTCTCCCAGTTGATCAGTAGCCAATATTTAAATTATAGAAGAGATGTATTGCACATCAAACTACTTAAACAATCAACACAGAATGAAGTTCACAATGAAATCATAAGAAACACAGAAGTAAAAAAATCAAAACAAGAGGAACAGAACAACATTTAATGAAAAGAACATTCTTAGTAGTTATCCAATGATTTTTCAAGTTCAGACACAACTGTTCTGCCATGTATTGTAGTTCAGAAGTCTGTAATATCAGAAGCCAAACAAGAAGGAAGACACTGAAGCACGGACACCACAGTCAGTTGTTGTGACTGGAAACTGCCAGAACCAGAAACTTGGAAATACTTAGACAAAGCAAGTGAGACAGGGAGCACAGACTGAGAAATGCAGGAATGATTGACAGATGTTATACACTATAGTATAGATAGGCATTGCCTGGGGTGACCTCAGGTATTCCTGAACCCCACAACATTGTTCCTACAGGCCAATAAGCTGCATAGTGGTATGCATCTTGTGGTGGTTACCGTAAAGCATATAGTGACCCAGTCTTGTATAAGCTGGGAATGGACCTTCTTTCTTTCCCTAACAGCTGAGTTGCTCCAGAGCTAGTACAGAGAATGCTCCTCAAGCAAACAGCCCTGGCCTCAGGCCTGGCTTTGTATCTATACAAGCTGCCATTGTAAATGACTCAACAAGGATCTAGGGAGATAGCGGGATGGGAAACCAGAGCACAAAGGGAACCTGGAGCTGAAGAAAAACTAGAATTCAGGCACTAGCAACTGGAAGAAATGTGGTCAGCCAAGAAGACTGCACCCAGGAATGGACACAACTTAGACAGCAGTCAAGGAAAGAGAATAAATCTATGGGATGACTGTAATTCTGGAACAATGGACTACACCTGTGGATAGAGCTCATATGTGAGAATGTGCAAGTCACTTAAAACAGACTGTCACATGGCTAAGAATAGTATGCTTAGTATATTCTGGGTATGTAAATACCCTGCCTTGAGACCTGCAGAAGCGCCAAATTCCCACAGCTGCAACTGAAATTAATGGGAGTTATGTTTTAAGCATACTAAGCAATCATGTAAGTCTGAAAAAAAACCCCCAAACTCTAGACATTCAAATTAGGCACCTACAGTGAGTGCAAATTTTTTACTTTCAAATGTCTGTATTCTCTCTTTGTATTTCTACAAAAATGAGGTTAACAGTGCTACCCCACTCTGCAAGCACATTATGGAAATGTGCACTCATATTTTAGTTATGAATATAATTTAGAAGCTCATAAATAAATTACTAATAAAAAATGCTATGTTTAAGTAGCGTGCATGTGTGTATTTGGGGGAGAAAAGAGATACCAGAAATATTAGAGGAAATATTACATAGATACTCAGTGAGTACTGTCCATCTTGCACCCTGAACAAGGAATGTTCTCTGCAGCTGGGTAAAGGACCATAATGGGCAGGTATATCATACAATCATATAGTTCAGGTTATGTCACTTTTGTTAAGTTGGTCAGGTAGCAATAATGACATTTCCCAAATTCTGAATACTAAACAGTTGCAGTCTTAGTCTTCTTTTAATGTAATTTCTGGGGTGTGTCTACACAAAACATTCCTATTACACAGTGCTTCTTCCTCATGATAAACACTACCAGTCACTCCAAGAAAGGATCTCTTCACATCCATCTCTGATACACAGAGATATACCTCTCAAAAGCATTTTTAACCTCCATCAATTCCCACGATACGTTACGATTTTAAAAAATAATGTATTCAAGGAGATACTGCCAACAGAAATGATGATTCAGAACACATGAATAACAAGAAACACAAAACTTTCCTGGAAGGGAAAATCAGGCACACTACTATGTATGATACCATACTTCTGGAAGGACTGGGAATCTTTTTTTTTTTAATCTATTAGACTGTAGGAATAAAAATCTAATTAATTATGCCTTTCTGAATGGGTCATAACAGGCAATGAAGCAAAAGCCTTGTTGCTTTTCATGTCTTTAATTGTTGGAAAAATTGGAATTAGTGGGGTTAGATATCCAGTTAGAAAGATAGAACCTGTTTTGCATCAATGAACTGTCTGCAGAGAAAAAATACATAAAGAACCACATATTTAATTTTACCAGCTGCCCTAAACAAAACAAACTGAAAAGACCAATCCACCACATGTTTATCACATGAAGATATTAAGGCATTTTCCCACAGGATGAATTTTCTACCACCATCTACCCCTAACACACAACTCGATGCAGACATCCCTTATAAAGAAAGTGGTATAAGTCTGCACAAAAGCAGAACAGAGAAGCAAAAAAACGCGCAACAGACACACATATATTGATATGACATTGGTTCTTCCATGTAAGACTGAATTAGCACAGCTTTAAGGAAGTCTTAAAGACTCTACCATGCATCAGAAATGCCAAAGAATACCAATGACAGAAATAAATGGAAGCGGGGTAATTTCTGTTAGCAGGTATGACTGCATGATCAGTAGTTAACATCAGGAGCATTAGTATATAGTAGCATTAGTAGCAGCAGTAGTATCAGTAGCACAGTATTAGTACATAGCAGCAGACAATCTGTCACATCACTAGTATTTTCATTATGGGTGGATTTCAACTTGAACTACCACATGGCAACCAAGCTAAAGAACCATATTGCACTCAGATTCTGCAACATAATATTTGTAGAGTAAATGGTTTTCAGCACTCGCTCACACCTACTTAAATCAACATGCAGGCTGCTATTTGTTTCTTGGCACCCTTCAGTTGACCTCTTAGGCATAATTGTGATCACTCTAATCAACAAACATAAAAAGCACTTTCAGCACCTTAATATGCACTTGCAGACATTCGGCAGAGAGCCTAGTTAGCAAGCACACAGTATGGTCCTTTAGGAACAAAGCCTTAGTGTTGAAACACAGAAATGACAAATCAGTTTTAAATTTAAAAAATGAACACTAAATGATAAAAAAACTACCAGAAATAGCACAGCTTACTTCATTATTTAAACCCTTTCTCTAATTGCATTCAGTGTAGCAGCACATATTGGGAACTGAATTTATCCTGCAAGATCGATTCAAAACAACTGAATTTCGTAAGAATTAAATAAAAGTTCATGAATCAAAAGTAAAAGTGTGCTTAATACTACTTCATAAAATAGACGTCAATTCATATGGATCTCAGTATTTAACGGTGTATTCGGTCAACGGATACTTAGGGAAGGAGTTGCACTGCTTAATTTTACACACTGAAATTAGGTACACAGTTTAGCAGGCTTTAGTTTGGCCATCAAAGTTCATGTATATATTTATCCAAAGCAAAAAGGCTCCCACAGAGGACTATACAAAAAAAAAAAAAAAATCAGATTGGCACAGATTGTTATTCCTTATACTGATTTTCCACAAGTTTGCCTTTAATACAGGCCAGCTTCTGACTACCCACTATAAAGGCTCTAGATCATCCATGCAGATGTCTGGATTCCTTAAAGTGATGTTACACCATATTGTTCGCTGAAGTCCTGTGCAGGTTCCTCTTTCCATCAGTAGGTTTTTTTCTGATCTGTCAGCTCCCGTATAGCTGCTCTGCCTGAAGTCTGACTAGAAACTGATATTGTCTTCACTGCTTTCAGCATGGTTCATGAACAGAAATCAGAAAACTGTGCTATGAAGTCTACTATTTGAACTACTGTTAGGTAGAAAATGAACAGAATTAATAATGACTGGCCATCAGGGGCACATATAGCTAAAAATCAACTATAGTGGCAGCTTGGATATCTTGTATAGCTAGATTGTTTAATGTGTTGCAAGACACCGATGTTTAAGTTTTGACCAAGGGAACACACTTTGAATATGTATGTCAGATGATGTGAATACCTTTTTCTCACCCTTGGCAAAAACAAGAATATTGTTATTGTGGGAGGATTCTTACAAGGACTCATAAAATA
Organism: Pluvialis apricaria; assembly: GCA_017639485.1. Classification (NCBI taxonomy): domain Eukaryota; kingdom Metazoa; phylum Chordata; class Aves; order Charadriiformes; family Charadriidae; genus Pluvialis; species Pluvialis apricaria. The sequence goes on along the minus strand of CM030011.1, from coordinate 22,785,305 downwards.
TAAAGTTTTCATTACAGAGGGCAGTCAAAAATTTCTTCTCTGTGGTTTCCTTTTTCTGTCTGTCATGAATGTCAAGCATTTCAGAGTCATTATGAGAACCAACAATATCCTGTAGAAAAGGCAACTAGTGTGTTAATCACACCACCTCTCTCGCTCAGTGCCTCTTGATCCTTTCAGAGATACTATTCAATTACTTTTTTTTCTTTTTTCTTCAGGAGAGGCATTATTGTGACTGTTGTTGGAATAATTAAGTGTTCAGCAAAGACCACCTGAACTCAAAAGCCATTCTTTCACTTGAAAAGGAGGCAGCTGGTACACAGTAACTAGGTAACTAAGAAAGTATGAATGTTAATTTCAATGATGCCATAATTTTGGATAACATAAAACATATTGCTTTCAAGCAAACTCACTATAATCTCTTCCTTATTTCAAGCTAAAAATGTTACTACCTGAATCACTTCTGTTTAGTCATTATTTTTACATTCTCATTGTATGTGTAGTTATTATACGCTTCAGATATAACATTTCCTCACAGAAAAGCAGAACTGTGTAATTTTTTTTTCATTAAAGTGTACTGAAACCATTTTTAAGCTTCTCAAAAATTTATCTTAGAGTTGTCTTATATCTGGGCCTCCGATTAAAATTGGTCTTGCACTTTGGGGAATAATTTTAATGATGATAAGCTGCTTTAATTTTTCCAGTATGTTCCTTCTCTTCTTGGGAACTTTATTTTTTCTGCACAAGAAGAGAGATGGGGACGAAGGAACCAACATGATTATGTTTAAATAATTGTTTGTATAAAATACTGTTAATGTTTAGGTAAGTATGACAAAGGGGATTTTCTGAATAATGAAGTTACTCAATTAAAAATATGCCAATGTGCTGGATTAGCAGGGTGTTGGGAAAAGACTGAAACAGTTACCTTGCAATTGATCAAGGAGCCTTGTCTTATAGAACAATACTAGCATTAAAATAGCTCATAAATCTGAAAGGCTGATTACTAAAACTGTTGTGGGAGTTTTATTTTTTAGAATAATATTGAATTAATGAGAAACAATACAAAGGGGGAGTTTAATTATTCTGAATAGAATAATTTTCTACCCTAGCCTCTCAGGATGGGTATGATTATGTAGGTCACATATCTCAAATGACTTTTATGCATATTTCATTAAAAGCCACATCTTTTCATAAAGGATAGTAAGCTATAAGCCCTCTTCAGATAGTACTCTCTCTATAGCACCATAAATAAAAGCTATTTCCTTTGTGGTTATGGAGTTGTTAAGACGAGCAGTCAATAAATACAAAACCAGGCATATCTTATTTTTAGGTTGTTGTTTTCACATAATAACAAGGAAGTTGTTTTCTTTCTCACTCTCTCCAAACCCCCACCATCATTTTGAATGTATAGCAATTAGACATTGGCCAGGACTCCTAGTCTGCCTGTACTTCTGGAGGGTTACTATCAAACTGATGAGAATACTAGAAAAGCATTTTCATGTTTATCCAAACAATGAGATTTTGATTCTGGGTTGATTTGTAAGATTTTCAATGAATGAAACTAAAGTACATCAATAATGAAATTATTGATCAAAGATGCTGAATTTTCTTAGTTGGCATCCATTTTTGCTGTTTTCAGACAGGAAAAACTTTTACGTCCCAGCTTAGTGTTTTTCTGCATTAATTTTTAACTGGATTACAGATTATTTTTTTTCATTGTAATAAAACATTCCTCACCAGATTTACACATGCAAATGCTTTCAGTGAAATGTGCGCTGTCTTTCAATAATTGTTGTCACTTTTTCTTAGCTGCAAGACTGAGATTTAGTGTATTCCACATACTTACAAGAAATGGTGGAAATGGTTGGTTCATTAAGCATCAGAAAGACTAATTACAATTTAAATGATAATTTTGTGCTTAATCTTAAAAACCTAATGCGCACAGTGCAGGATAAGAGGGTTTATCAGGTTCTGTCATATATAATACTAAAACTTGGATCTCTCAACTCAGTAATTGAATGCGTATAAAATCCTTGTTTATCCAACATATTCTACTGGTGAACTGCACTGTACTTCATCACATGTCTTCAGAACTGAAGGTCTATGTATTGACTTACTATACTAACATGTCCCCTTAGAATACTAAATAATTGCTTGTAATATTTAAGTTTAGGAGAAATAAATTCCTGGATATTCCTATAATTCTGCTTTCATTTACACTCAAGCGTAGATATAAATAGCAATAAAGATAAAACTGTGTTCTTGTTAAATTATGAAGACATAAGTTCTATCACATTTTGGTATATGTCTTGGCTGTGGCACTTTTGTGTCTGAAAGTGACATTGGATTTACCTGGCTCATTTTTTCCCATAGGAATTCATATTACTTAGCAGATCCCATACTAGCATAGCCCTTCAGCCATTCATATACAACACAGCTAAAACAGGTAAGAAATATGAACTGCTTCAGAGTTGCAAATGATTCACGAGCTAAAGCTTGGCTCCCCTAGGGCCATTAAACGTTGAAAAGAAAGTGAAAAGTTATATGGATTCTCACACCCCTGCTAGTGCAAAGACCCTAATGCTATATACTTAAGCTTATAGATATCTTTTGTGCTTAACTTTCCTTTTTGCTTGTGATGCTTCTTTTTGCTTAGTTTTCATATGCTGCCTGTATTTAGGGTATTTAATCTGGCACAGAAATTACTTCTAGTCTGCAGAAGACCATATGCCACACTTAGAGAGCAGAGCAAATACAAATAAGGAGCTTTCATTTAATCTCTTCTTTAATTTGCAATGATCTAGACCTCTGTGATCTGAAGGAGTACCATAGCAACACCAACACATAAAATCAGGAAAAGAGTGCAGAGAGGACACCTGCTACATCAACTACAACAACAGGTTGTGCCTGAACTCACCCACATATAAATTGTGACTGGACACAATGTGGGCAGCTTATCACAGGGCTCATAGAAAATTAACATTTTTCCAGCAATTACTCCTCTGAAATGAGCAGAAGAAACAAAATGATACCCAGGATCTGTAACCCCACTGTTTTTAACTGGCAAAAACTATCCCCAAGTTCTTATAAATAGTTAGACTCAGCCTCGATGTTCCCAAAATATTAGCTTGATAGCTATTAGTCTGACCCTAGGAGAGAAATCAGAAGACAAAACTGCACTAGCTCTTACCTACACAATTAAGAATGGAGAGGTAAAATCATCAGCTTAGCGCCCAAAGGTAAAAAGTAAGAATTGAGTAAACTTTGTATTGCCCAAGTAGACATGGGTGAATTCCAGCTAGTTGTATTTATGCTTTGCTACACCTAACTGAGGTTCCATCCAGTTTAGCTCAGATAGATTTTCTGACAGTACTTTATGATAGCAATATAGTAGGTGTGCTTTCATGCAGGCAACTGCTTCTTCAAGACATCTTCTCAAACAGCATCTGTACCCTAAGAGATAGTCTTTGTTCAATTCTGACTATGACTTAGATGCTGAGACATAACAAGGACAACAAAAACATCAACACTGGAATATTTTCCAGTATAAGGGATACTTAATCATCATCTAATAAATTAAACTAACTTTTAAGATCATTGTAGATTATGCAAGGAAAGAAAAAAGGCAACAACCATATCCTAAGGGCTTGTTTTCTTCTGCCTGAAAGTTAAGTGCCATGAAACATTTCTAAGGCTCTGTGTTACTTACACAATAGATAGAGGTCTCAGCCATTTATGCATGTTATGCATGTCATTTACATTGAATGACAGTGACTTAAACACCAGCAATAGGCATATGCATACAAGCAAACCAAGACTCCTGGGAACAGCATACTACAAATTAATGACGGGTAACTATCAAAAGGTTCCTAAATTTCAAGTCAGTTCACCATCCGTAATTATTCAATGCCTTACCTGTAAAAAAGAACTATGTCTATGCAACAGGGTTATATCATAATACAGCAAGTCCTTGCTGATTAGCAGTTGATCAGAAATATTTTAAATAGAATGCTATGGGACTATTTTTGAGTTTTCTGTTTTAGTTAGTTGAAACTCAAAATGTATAACATAATTCAAAATAATAAAAATTTAATCAAGCATATGTTTTTAGGATGTGCTTAAGGCTGGGGCTTTTTAGCCTAAGCAGGTAACGAGAAGAAAATTTTAAGTAATTGTTTTAGATTTGTTTTGTGTATTGTTTTGTCACTCAGCATTTTTGTTTTAGTCACTTTCCCTCTTTTTATAACTCTGTTCACAGTCCCTCCCCTTAACTTACCTTCATTCCCCTTCCACTGCAATGTGTATAATTAATAAATATCTGCAGTGTAAACACTTTCTAAGCTACCACTCCAAGCTTTTAAAAAAATCTGTAACTGACCAGGTCAGAAAATATCAGGACCAATAGGAAAGATTTCCTTCTAAGTGATGTTCTCTTAATTACCAAACAAACACCATTTTTCCTCACAAAGATTGAAAACTGATTACCAAAAACATGAAAACTGTTCCATTTAGTCTTCTATATGTGTGTATATAAGTTCTATACATACAGAAATAAATTAATAGAAACAGTTTCATATGCAAGTTTTCAACCAACCTACCTGTATTATTCTGAAGAATACAGCTTGAAGCTCTGAAATACAAATAGCAAAATTTTACATAAGCACTTCTAATATCTTCCTTTACTAGCCTGGACAGCTGTGCCATCTTTACAAACCTTTGTTGTCTTATGCAAAGCTTCTTGAGAAAGCACCTACTGCTTATATCTAGTTTTTGTCTTATATGAGTGCCTTTGATCCCGCTTTGATCTTCTTGTTTCAGTCAGTCTCACAGAATGAGAGATTCAAATCACATTAAAATCCTTACCATATTTTTTTTAAACTATCATTTAATACTTTGGAAAAAGCAAGACTGTTAAAAAACTTTTAGCAATATTTCTGTAAAGCTTTGATTGAAAGAGGTAGTTTTTAATTTTTAGAGTATGTCAACATAATTCAAAGGATTAATTTTCCAAATCTATTTAGGCAAAACATTTTCTCAGTTTAGAAGGCTGAATAATAAAATCAAGAGCTTCTAGTTCAGTGTTTTCAAATTATCAAAATATGTAGAATGCCTGTTAATTTCATTTAGGTGAAGACAATTCATTGTGAAATTGCATTTTGAACAAGCTAACCATGTTCCTATAGAATCTAACGGAGTAAGGGAACAATGTCTGTATGTTAGCCCAGTCAGGCTGTGGTTTCAAAGGCAATGTTACTCTTCTGTCTGAAGCATAATTCAAAAGTGTTTGAACACAAATGATAGCTGTAGATCTATATTAGTATTACATTCTAAAATATTTTGTCATAGACCTACATAGTATAGATACAGGCATCTATCTATTTGAAAACAGATAAATTCCAGATTTGCAAGCATTCGTACACAGAAACTGCATTATTTAAAAACCAACCATCAAAATGATGTCATCAACTCCAACCGAAGATTTTCCTATCTGGAGACAGCATAATAAAAGGTTAAGAAACCTTCTCTTTCAAAGTATGCTCGCCTTGTCCAAGGACTTCTCAATATCAGAAGTGTAAAAGATTCCTTTGGCCCGTGACTGGTTCAGCAGTAAAGATATGCTGATCACCTAGCTAGCAAGGCAAACAGAACAGTAAAATATAAGACCTTTTCTCTGAGGGCAGTGCTAATGTAGGTCTGTCCTCTGTACCACCGCTAATACTTTTGTCCCCAAAGCAAGTATGAAATTAATTTCTTTGACACCTCTATCCCTCTCTTAAATTTGGATGAAATTAGCCAACATCTAATTTCAAAAAAATAATGGGAAGATAAAGAAGGGAGCAAAGAAACCCAAACCATGACAAATGCAATCCCTTTTTTTTCCCCCTGTAGGAAACAGGATCAAAACAAACAAGGTAGTCAATCCAAAGACTTTTCAACATTGTTCGTCTCTTGTCAGTCTGTTACTGTTGAAGCAGTTCTCTAAATTGTATTACTTTTTTTTTTCCTGAACTATTATTTTCAAGTATTTAAGGTTCTGTTCAACTCAAGCCTCAAACCTTAGCAACAGAAGTCCCGTAAGCGTTCCTAGGCAGATGGAAACAGCATCTTCTCAGCTAATGATTCAAGGTTACACCTTAACCCCCGTCAGAAGTTTGTCTGGAGCCATTGTATGCCTTCTCTGTGATTTCTACCATCCAGTTATTAAATCAAACCAATAGATGCCCACAGCAAATATTTCATTAACACAGTAAGGACTTCAGTAACTTTTCAAATAACTAATTCCCATACAGAATCTGTAAGCCATTATAGATTTATAAGCTTTTATCATTCTCTTACTGGTTAATCTCACAGTTCAGCCCAATTAGAAATTTTCCTTCTTCTTCATACTATGCGTAACTGCATTAAAGTATGAATGTCTATGCATAAAAACTGACTATAATAATTTGGACAGTTTTGACCATTTCTGTAAGGGAAACAGAATTTCCACTGCAATGGATTTACATGCAAAATATTCAGTACTATGGCCCTAGACAGTGCCAATAACCTATAATTTGATTGTAAGCATCTCATCACAGCTGAGTGACAGCTATAATAGAATCAAATTGAAAGTTTACAGCGGTCCAAACTGTTGGTTTTCTTGGCTGAATGAATTAGCCAAAACTAGTGTTTAAAGTCTGGCTGTGAAAAGACTTTAAGACTTCCTAGTCTATAGGTAATTGTTTTTCTTTCTTCAAATTATTCTTCTAACGTTACATTAATATTCTGAGCTGCAGTTTTACATTGGCATTTATTTTGTAACAAGCTCAAACATGAGAAAGCATGTTTCACTTTAAACACAAACAAAAGAAAAATAGAAGTTATTATGTGAATAAAGCTTTCCTTTCTCTCCAGTCTTCTTTAATCAGTTAAAAACCTAATACACTTTTAGAAAGACAGGAACACCAATTTGTGCATTTTATTACGTAAATCCCGTCAAATATATCACAATAGTTTATTTTTGACTTTCACAGAAGATTCACCTGAACTCACACTCCATATTAACTGCAGAACTGTTAGTTGGGAAAAAAAAAAAACCAACATCATGTATTACAGGGGGTAAGATCTCAAAGGGTAGGTGTAGAAGGGAAGCCTCCACAATATGAAACACAGAATGGAAACACAATGCAATTCCTTTATGACTGTGCTCATTTTACTGAAGGATGGCAAGAGAGTAGAGCCTCTATTGTAAGAGTCTGGCAGTAATATCGGGCTCTTTAAATACTCACTTTGAAAAATTTTGATCAGACTTCAGGTGTTTAACATAGCTTCAGGAACACCACACGCTATGGCTTGGATGTCTTCTCCAGGAAATTAGAATATAAGTAATTTCCAACAGGTTTGGAGCCAAACAAAGGATCACACTAAAAGCACTAGCCAAGAGCAATTATCAAATTCTAGGCTTAGCTGTAGATACTAACCAGTAAAAAATAGTATTCAATGCATGTATATTCAATGTGTGCACAGATGGACATCCCCAGCTCTGTACGACATCGCAAGAGCCTTAACTGTAATAAGATACACTCACAGGGCATCGGTGTTGATTTCAAAACCTACCTGAAGGTTATACACATCACTTGAGAAGTTCTAGTCTTTTCTCCATTACAAAAGTGTAAGGTGTAAAACAGTCTGATGTTATACTGACTTTAGCAAACTGGCAAATATTTTAATAAGACAACAAATACAGTTTCAGAATAAAAAAAATAATAATAAGGAAATAAAACCTCACAACATTTATATTGGTTGATAGCAGTGTTCACAAAAATATGGCTGAAGAAATTCTCCTGCTGTTTATTTAATTGGCCTGTACATCTGCTAAAGCCAACCTGAGCATCAGATTGTTTGCCAGAAAAGGAGAGGTGTGAATCAATGAGCAAATTACTGGAGCCACTGCACTGCCAAATCAGAACTAAGAGTGACCAAGTGGGAAAGTACATTACAGCTGCAAATATCTTCTGCATGCATACTTCACATAAAGAATCTGCAAGATGAAGGTGACTGTCAACACAAAGATGCAGGCAGTTCATGACAAAAATGGTGCTCTCTACTAAAAAAAAAACCAAAACAAACAAACAAAACCCAAACCCTATATCTTTTTCGTAATGCTGAGAGGAAATTCCAAAACAAAGATCATTAGATCATTATTTGAACTGCAGCAGTGCTTAGGATCATGCCATGGTTCTAAGTGGTATAAGGTGCTACAGTGTTATCCCACTTTTTGAATCCATGAACTCCAAACTCAGTGTGTTTATCTTTTAGAGTTGCTTGAAATATAGGGAAAAATCATATGCATTTTAAAATGCATAATCAAACAAATTATTCAGCTTTTTTCTTTTATTTTTTACAGTAATAATTTCCATTTTATAAACATGCTTTACTCAGAGTTTGGAGGGTACTTTTTGATTTTGTTTTGTTAGGGTTAAAAATGTCACTTAACGGATTTTTAAATAAACTTTTTAAAATGTGTCACAACTTGACTGAAATGAATAATCAAAATTATCAATACAAGAATCAAAATGTACCACAATCTAGCAAACCAGATTAATAACATAAAAACTTAAAAATACTATGCTGACACACAAAGTAATTAATCCACTGAAAGCTTCCATTAAAACCTTTTAAGACAGAAAATATTATTTTACTATTTTTTAAAAAAATACTAACTCAAGAAAAGGAGAGATTTTGACAAATTTCAGTCAACAGTAGCTGTTTCTCTCAAGTTTAACATCCATATTCCTCAGAACATTTATAAAGAATTTTAAAATACAGTGTTGTACATTGATACTCGTACTCACACTGTCAAATTGGACTCAAATTATTTTTTTTATGTAATATTCCTTCCAAGGACAGTATTTAATAGCATAGCGTTATATAATAGCTACTTTTTTAATCACTACAGAGAAGAACCATTTCAGCTATTCTTCAACTTTTCACACAGAACTTTATCTGAGAAGCCTTATTAAAACGACAAACTTCACTGGAACATTAAGGAATAAAAAGGAAGTGCCTAATAATACAAATTCCATGAAAGATATTCATTAAGCATCCTCAAAAATTCTCAGGAATATCAATCATAGTATAAAATTGTACCTGTTTGCTGAAACATCGTTTTGAATGAAATGTTTTGCATAAATTTTGACTGATTCAGAATGCAAAAAATGTCCAAAATATCAGTTCTGTTTCTATCTGTTTCAATTTGTTCGCATGTAAATGTCAATATTTATCACATAGTGATAGCAGCAATGCATTAACACAAATATTTTTATAGTGCTCTCAGTGCCTTTTCTTCACTATGAGGTCACTGGCAGATCAAAAATTCACGCATTACAAAAATATCATTATGCCTCTCATTTTAAAGCGGCATTTTCAGTACCAATTGCAAATACTGAAGTAGAATACAGTGTGATTTACAAAGGAGAGGATATTAAAGTTACACACACATACACAACCACAAACTTACAAAATCAGTTTATATCCTTTTTATTAGGGCATCACCATCATTGTCCACATACTTCTTCATGAATATTGCAAGAAGCTGTCGTGTCAAAACGAAAATAAGAGAGTCATTTTGGCATCGTATTTTCTCCTACAACATCAATCTTCTATTTCCATACTATAGAAAAAAAGTGTAGAGATGAAGAGCAAGCAAACACAAAGTAGGTGTGGAATTCAAAATGTAATGTAAGTAAAATGAAGCTTTTCAGTAAATCATTCACCTGCTACCTTTCTTGTCTAATATGTTAAATTGGTTTTAAGGCTCATGTTACTTTTTACAGATATTTAATGTTTAGAATGGTGATCTTAAACAGTTCCTCCTACATTTTGAGAGAGACCCTCACAGTAGTAGGTTTGTATTTATCATCAAGTTCCTTAATCTTCTGGAGAAGCCAGTTGTCAATAAAAAGACAAAGCAAGCTAAACATAACTAGTGACTTAGCATGAGACAAACACGACTTTACAGAAGTGTAGAAGAGCCCAGGACTAATATAAATCAAGATGTAAACATGCATTTTTTTGTCAGAGACCAGAAAATTATTTAAAAATGAGGGGAAAAAGATAATTGAAACTTGCTTTGATGTTTGAAGAAAAGAAAGTATTGTGAAATTGAAGTTTATGTGGACTATTTTGTGGAACATTCCACAAACAACATAGAACTAAGCGTATCTAAGATTTGGGAAAAAAAAATTAAATTAAAATCCTCTTTTTCCAAAGATCTACAAAAACATTTCATTTGATACATAATAAATGCCACCCCTTTACACTGATGGAAACACAGACAGACAACATTCCCATCAAATTAAATTGATTTTATCCAAGTTTATAACTATACATATCAATCTCTCCAGGATCAGAAACTTAGGCTACCACAGAAAGTGGTTAAATTGCAATGAAGAGTTTTTTCAGCAAATCACTGACCAAAATTAGCATTTTCCTATATAGCCAACTATCTGTAACTAGATAATAAGATCTACTCATTGGGAAATTTTCACACAGTTTTCTGAACAAATTTTAGCTATAAAATTTCTCATGAGGTACACAGTAGTTTGTATTACTTAGTAACATACACTAATAAATTAATAGTAGCCTGTGTGATTGTTTTTTTAGATCACATGAGAATGATCTTTTTTTGGTAGATGATGCAATATTTCATTAACCTTTCTTAAATAAATCTAAGATAGTAAGATACCAATTTCTCTTCATACTTACACAAGTACCGTCAATAGGCCTTAAAATTCAGTTTCTACAGACTCACACAAACAAAAGAAATGCTGCTCAAATAGTTAGAAACAAATAAAAAGAAACACAGATAAGATAAAATTGGACAGGGAAAATAATGGTGAATTCCATTCTTACAATACGTTCAGCTCCAGATAAAGTGCAAATTTCCAATATTCAGCAACAATCAAAAGTCTATGATATTTTTCACCCACGTTCACCTTAAGAGCCCTAGCCAAAATTCAGCATAGCTGAAAAATTCAGATAGCATTGTAGATTTTGTCTTCAGTATCCCATTATTCCTCCTTCTGCAAGTCTGATAAGAACACTACGATGGAAAACACCATCCTTGCAATCTCCTGTGTGGATCAGAAAATCAAGTTTTTTGTTTACCTGACACGGCAATTTGTCTTAGACAGTTATATGCCTTCATTGCTCATATTCAGGGGTTTGATAATGTGGCATCTACACCACAGTTGATCTGATATTATACAAAAAACTGGCCAAATTCAAAGGATGTGAGTATTGCTACTGAAAAGTCACACAAATATTTGCTTGGTCATGGCACTTTTTTTTTTTCTTTTTTTTTTTGCATGACCTTTCCTAACCTAATCCCCAGGCCCTGATCCTGGTACCCCTCAGGTATGCGTGCATGGAGATGTTAAATCTGTGCATTAATATTTTAAACACTGGGGTCCCAAACTGCACTCTGCTGGTTTTATATGTTTTCCTTCTTCCAACGCAGTTGTATTCTAGGAAGAAAGCGATATAATTCCACAATTAATTCCTACCTGCTGTGACAGTGCCCCCTCAGGGTAAAGATGATTTTTTACATTAACACACTGAAAGCTTCCACTGTGATTGACCTTAAAGACACTGACAAATTAATTACTTTGTAGTCAATATGGCATGGCAGCTTAAAGATTTGAGCAGATACCCAGCCAGTTAACATGCATGCTGCCATCTGCTGAATATGACAGCAAGGGATTTGTACTACTCTCTCTGAAAGAAAAGCTGTGCAGAGCCTTCCAAGAAATACGTTACCAAACCCTTCATTCATAGCTTATTTCACAAGTCAAATAAAGACTGTTCAGGTTCTGTAAGAGAACTCATAGTATCTTACATTTCTTTGACCCACAGGTTTAAAATGAAAGAGGAGGCTATCTCAGAGAATTCATTAAGACTTTGGTTTTGAGCCCACTGCTTAACAGCTGGAGCTAGGGTATATTCAATAAGATCGTGAGATTTATGTGAACACTCATGCAGTGCAGATGTGAGCAAGGGAGTTCATAGTTTATGTACCGCACTGCCAAGACTCAGTGTTACCCTGATTTAAAGAGCTTTCCTCTGTCTTGAGATAAAAAAGTGGCAATAACATATAAGCTGAAATTCCTGCAAAACAACGATCAAGGGCCAGCACAGAGTAGTGACTTTTAAAAAAAAAATAATTATGACACAGCTTGATATCATTCTTACAAAGACTGCAGCTCTTTTCTGAAAAAAAAAAAAAAAAAAAGCAGAGGCATACCAAAACTCCATACATTTTTTTTATTTTTTATTTTCAATAAAACTGCATCAAATTAGAAAACTGAGTAATTTGTACACCACTGTTCCTGTAAATAAAAATATACCTCAAACTGGTCTAAAACTATATATACATATATGCATAAAACTATATAATACACATCATATTGGTCCAAAAACATATACTGATGCAAAATATAACACCTATTTTTCTCAGATATGTTGAGGGCTAAGATAGGTAGCTCCAAGTCCCGCACACAGCAGAATCACAGAATGGTAAGGGTTGGAAGGGACCTTCCAAGATCATCTAGCCCAACCCCCCTGCCAAAGCAGGTTCACCTGGAGCAGGTTGGACATGATCCCATCCAGGCAGGTTTTGAATATGTCCAGAGAAGGAGACTCCACAACCTCTCCGGGCAGCCTGTGCCAGTGCTCTGTCACCCTCAAAGTAAAGAAGTTTTTCCTCATGTTGAGGTGGAATTTCCTGTGCCTGTTGTCCCTTGTCCTGTCGCTGGGCACCGCTGAAAAGAGTCTCGCCCCATCTTCTTGATATCTGCCCTTTAGATATTTATAAGCGTAGATAAGCTCCCCCCCCTCAGTCTTCTCTTCTCCAGGCTAAACAGACCCAGGGTCACTCAGCCTTTCCTCATAAGAGAGGTGCTCCATTCCCTTGATCATCTTTTTAGCACTCTGCTGGACTCTCTCCAGCAGTTCCCTGTCTTTCTTGAATTGCGGGGCCCAGAACTGGCCACGGTACTTCAGATGTAGCCTCCCCAGGGCAGAGTAGAAGGGGAGGATGACCTCCCTCAACCTGATGGCTGTGCTCTTTTTAATGTACCCCAGGAGACCACTGGCCTTCTTGGCCACAAGGGCACATTGCTACCTCATGGTCAACTTGTTGTCCACCAGGACTCCCAGGTCCTTCTCTGCAGAGCTGCTTTCCAGCAGGCCAGCCCCTAACCTGTACTGGTGCATGGGGTTATTCCTCCCTAGGTGCAGGACCCTACACTTTCCCTTGTTGAACTTCATTAGGTTCCTCTCCGCCCAGCTCTAGCCTGTCCAGGTCTCGCTGAATAGCAGCACAGCCTTCTGGTATCTCAGCCACTCCTCCCAGTTTTCTATCATCAGCAAACTTGCTGAGGGTACACTCATGTCACCTCATTCAGGTCACTGATGAACAAGACTGGACCCAGTACTGACGCCTGGGGAACACCGCTAGTTATGGGCCTCCAACTAGACTGTGTCACTGATCACAACCCTCTGAGCTCTGCCAATCAGCCAGTTCTCAATCCACCTCACTGTCCACTCATCTAACCCACACTTTCAAAGCTTACCTATGAGGATGTTATGGGACACAGTGTCAAAAGCCTTGCTGAAGTCAAGATAGATAACATCCACTGCCCTCCCTTCATCCATCCAGCCAGTCATACCATCACAGAAGGCTATCAGATAGATCAAACATGATTTCCCCTTGGTGAATCCATGTTGACCATTCCCAATAATCTTCTCCAGATGCTTCGAGATGACATCCAGGATGAGCTGTTCCATCATATTTCTAGGGATGGAGATGAGGCTGACTGGCCTGTATTTTCTTGGGCCTTCCTTCTTGCCCTTTTTGAAGGCTAGAGTAACATTGGTTTTCCTCCAGTCCTCAGGCACCTCTCCTGTGCTCCAGGACCTTTCAAAGATGATGGAGAGTGGCTTAGCAATAACATCTGCCAGGTCCCTCAGCACTCGTGGGTGCATCCCATCAGGGTCCATGGATCTGTGGGTGTTGGGTTTGACTAAATAATCTCTAACCCAATCCTCCTCAATCAAGGGAGTCTTCCTTACTCCAGTCCCTCTCTCTTACCTCCGTGGTCTGGGGTTCCTGAGGGCTGGCCTTAGCAGTAAAGGCTGAAGTAAAGAAGGCATTCAGTAGCTTCATTTTCTCTGCATCCCCTGTCACCATGGCACCCACCTCATTCAGCAGTGGGCCCACATTTTCCCTAGTCTTCCTTTTGCTACTGATGTACTTGAAGAAGCCCTTATGGTGCTTGACATCCCTTGCCAGATTTAATTCCAAGTGGGCCTTAGCCTTCCTCGTTGCATCCCTGCATACTCTGATAATACTCCTATACTTCTCCCAAGTGGCCAGTCCCTTTTTCCACATTCTGTAAACTTCCTTCTTCCATCTGAGTTTTTCCAGAAGCTCCTTGCTCATCCATGCAGGTTTTCTGCCTCCTTTGCCTGATTTCTTGCTCCTAGGGATGCACCGATCTTGAGCTTAGAGGAAGTGGTGCTTAAGTATTAACCAGCTCTCTTGTAACCTCCCTTCCTTCTAGAGCCTTAGCCCATAGGAAGAGGCAAGCCAGTTGTGCAGATCACCACTGTTCACATTGATACAGAATCATAGGATAATTCAGGCTGGAAGAGACCTCAGGTCTCCAGTCCAAACTGCTGCTCAAAGCGGGGTCAGCTGTGAAGTCAGGGTTGGTTACTCAGAGTTTTATTCAATCTGGCCTAGAAAACCCCCAAGGATACAGACTGTACTACATTGCTGGGTAATCTGTTCCACTGCTTGACTGTCCTAATGGTGAGAAAGGGGTTTCTTATGTCTTGAAACGTGGTATTTGTAGCTTTTACGCTTCCTGAATATCAGATATTGTAGGTATAATCCACCTTTCAGATAAACTAGTTGCAAACAAGGAATGTAAATGACACTATGAGGGGAAACAAGACCTTTTGCTTCAAAGCATAGTTTTATTACAATTATTTATTATGGATGATTTAATCCAGTTATTCCCTCTAGAGTTTACAAATGGGCTGATATCCTACAGAAAATTGAAGAAATTCTTTATAGATTTTCTCCTCTAAAGAAGAGATACTGTGTTTACTTTGACTAAGTATCATAGCCAAAACTATGAATGAGTGGAATTGGAATGAATAGAATCATTTCATCTGTCCCTCTGTTGCTGCTGTGCAACAGGATAGGAGTTAAATCAAAACAAAACTAGAGGCAACTCTCAAGCATTTGGGGTAACATTGGGTAAATAGAATATGACAAAAAAGGGATAATCTGTCCCACATGTAAGTCATGGTCTCCTAAATTTAATATTATAATGAGAAAATAGAAAACAAATGACATTGTACATTGTGTAATGCAGAATTTGCTGAGCTGTTAAGTCTACCCAGTACAAGTCATAGTGAGCACATCTATACTGCTTCGAGACTTGGACAGAGCTAGTTTGGAGGTCTCCACTCATGAGAATTAGTGTATAACCTGGATAATCTCCTCAGAGATTAAGAAGAGCAGACACCATTTGATAATTGCCAAGAGACACATCAACTTACTTTTTAGAAAGACTTACTTCAGAACCTAAGAAATGTTGCATGAAGTAAACTAAAATACCTTTTTAAAATATTTCTCTTCCTAATATTTCTCTTTTAAAAAGCTGTCTCCCTACTTAAACTGATCTTGGAGAGAATACTGACACATACCTTTCACAGCCACAATCCTATAGCAGTATGCAAAATCTAATCCTACAGAAGCACCGGGTGAATGCCAGTAAGCATCATCTTAGATGATTACTTTTTTTCAGATTACTTATATTCTAGCATCCAGCTGGAATTAAAATATCAAATCTGCATCAACTAACAAAAATTATCATAACAGTGCCTGAGTTTATGTCATCAGCTATGACAAGCATCCTTCTTGGCTATATGGGACAGAACCATGAATATTACAATAGTACCACAAATAGCACCATGCTACTAGGTTCTTCTAAAAACTGAAACTGACTAAAAATCAAAGCAATGAACTACTGTATTACAGAAAACACCCACCTCTTAGACTCACTTGTCTTTGTGGCAAGTTCTTATGCAAGCTTTTCTTTCTCCTTTCCAGCAGAAATTTCTGCACAGAAGACAGACGTGAGATATTAGGTACACCGATTCTCCATTTGGTGAACAATATCAGATATCAGGTAAGATTCTCAACCTTAAAGCAGAACAGAACATAAAATCCATCAGAATGTTTGCACCATAATTTATAATTGTGACCTAATCATTTTTCTAAGTACTCATGCTCTTAAGTAATTATGACAAAAACTGGTATGGCAATTGAACTTTTAGTAGTGATTCCTTGTTATTATTTTTATTATTTTGAGAGCCAGTCTCCGTGGGATGCTGAGCCCCAGGAACTCCTCAATGATCAACAGTTGAGGATACGTGGGTCCTTTTAGTTCCCCCAAACATTATGTTGTTACACAGGAATATTGCAAGCCGCGTCTTTACTATGACACCCTAGTCAATAAATATCCATATATAATGTATGAGACACAAACTAGTTTTGCTCGCGTATAAACATTTAGAGTATTAAAATTACTATCAAAATAAATTCATAAATGTGTCATCATACAGTATACTACTCTGTCTTTGTTACTTTTGCAGGATGTATTTACAAAGTAAATTATGTTCTAAATTAAAAGAAATATTTAATATTAAAACATTCTACAGATCCCTAAGACTTAGCTGGGGAATTATTTTTCTGATCATCAGCTACTTAGCTCAACGTTAACTGTGACTTGACAGGCTACAAATTGTCTATTTTTAGAGGTAATAATCAATTTTAAATTATGCCAACTGAATACTTTACTGTTTAAAAATTATATTATTCATATTGAGTAATTGTACCTTCATTTTCAAAATCCATCAGCCAAACCAAATTTCTGTTAAACTGACTAGATTTTACTATCTGCACTAGAATTCTGAAATAAAACATATTTCAAACTTAGTTCTCCAAGTTTCACTTATTCTGTGTGATTGTGCAATTTTAAGAACATCAGAGAGTTCATCAAGAATACATTTACTGTCCTTGTGGTCTTTTAAAAGAGAATCTTAACTCTTAAATTTTATGATATTTAAAATTATTAAAGTCACACATAACCAATATTACACTTAAGGCCACTGATGGAATAAGTAGTATCGTACTTGTCCGTATTGGAGAGAAAAATATCAGAAAGCTTGTCAGCAGAGTTCCATAATCTTCTAGGAAAAGCATTTTTGGTAGATAAGCATACTTCTCATATGCTGTCACTTTCATGAAGAATGCCATTCCTACATTTCAAACTGATGAAATCTTTAATTACATTTTTTCATTTCTATTTATAAAATAATTTATATTTAATTTACAAATCTACAAATTTTCAGATTTGTAAATCTAAAAAGACTATAGCCGTATGGTGCTCTAAAGTAAAGATGTTAACGCCTAAAAGACCAGAAAGAGAACGAGGATTTATTTTACTAATTTGTTTTTGATGCATAAATAAAGTCCTGAATAAAAAAAAAAAGAAGATATTTGAAAGAAAAACAAAGCAAACTGAATCACTCTATATAAATATTTAAAAATATTGATATTCATATTAGCTTTAAAACAACTTACATTTTCACAGAGTTAAGTCTTTGTTGTATTTCATGTGAACTCTAAATACCTAGGAACACTTTACTAGGGTAGTTTCTTCACTAATTAAAATTAATGTCAAATTTAAACTTCAACAAAAGTAAATTCTAAATATGGATCAGTTTTAGAGAAAGAGTTGGAGATCTCAAAGAGCTGCTTTAACTCACTAGTTCCCTATTAAACCTGACCACTTCATCCAGTACTTAAATATTTTTGTACATCTGTCGTGCAACTTTTCATCCTTCACAGAAGTCAGTAAAAATTATGCTGATTCACAACTACTTGCATCTACAGTACACTTCACAGTAGCATTCACAGTAAGCTCATTGGGAAACAACATTAGTACTGCAGTTCTTCAGAAACTTGAATTTAAACTATTTTCAGTGCACTGTTATAGAGATATTTACAAAGGAAGGTAATTTTCACAGAAAAGTTCCTAAAAAAAACTCTGAGTAACAAAAATTCTTTTAAAAGATTCACTTTAAGAGAGATGGGAGTAGGAAAAACATCAACTGCTACATTTATTTTCAATAACTATTTAGTCACCTTTCAATTTTGATAATGTACAGAAAAAAACAAATACATTTTTCAGGTATTAGTAGGTTTTCAAAAAATACTCAGTGTTGACCTAGTTACACCATTCTGTTTAGTAAAGTAATCATCACTAGGACAGTTACACTGACAAAACATGCTTCTAAAACCTCATTTCAGTATTGTAACTAACTAATACAGCAACGTGGATTAGGAATTGAGGTTGTAGCATTGACAGATTCCAAAAAAGATGACTATCCTTACATGACTGATAACTATAAAGTACGTTTCAATCAGATTGCAAAATTTATCCAAATATAAGCAAATTTAATAATTTACAGCAGCCCTGAATTTTGTCCTATATCTGCAATATCTCTGTATTTTAACATCTACATATGCTTCACTAGCTAAATTAATTAGTATTTTACTGATTTTCCTATTCACTTGATTTAACAACACTTCAAGCAATCTCTCTCTCATGTTCCTTACAAATGTAACGAAATACAACATCTATCATAAAAGTTTAGCCTCTGTATCATTGATAGCTTATTTTTGTTTTTACCTTTTTCTCTCTTCAGTCTTATTGAAATATCAAAATCTGTTCTGTAATGAAAGACGTGTTTATGCTCTCCAAGGGCATTTCAGCTCCAGTAAAGTCAACAAGCGTCAGTATTCAACCCCTCTTCCCAATTCCCTAAACTTTTCATTCTTATAATAAATACAGAAAATGTCTAAAATTCCGAATCTAGACCGCCTTCCTAACTTCGTGGAAAATCCAACACCCATGTAATATTCAGTGAAAGCATAAGACTGATTTCATGAAAAGTTTTCTTGTCTAGAAAAAATATCTGATAGCACTGCAATTAACAATACAGTTCTCAGATGTGACCTGCCATAGATAATTTAAAGAGCGTCTTTCTAGAGATACATATGTATGTTGTCTTTTATCATAACCCCCGACAGTACTTTTGAGCTGTCAAACTCAGATTGCAGAACTTAGAACTTATTCATATATAATTCAGTTCATATAATTCATATACATCTAATTTATCAACTTCAGCTTCCAGTGTACCCAAGTGAACGAGTATCTGTCTCATTCCAACTGCCAGCAATATGTCTTGCAATAAGAAGTTGTTATAACTTTAGCCACACACTGAGAATACGCTTCGCTATCTAGACAAGCTGTATTCAGCATGCCTCCATTTTGCTAATAATTGATGCCTACAGGAAAGCTTTTGATACCTCTTTTCTAAAATACCCACGACTGTGTATTTTACCCTGACTGCAGCCATCTCCATACAAAGAATTCAAGAAGAAACATAATTCATATAGAATTTCATAGGTTTTAAGGATGACTAAAAGCTTTGTTAGAGAGAGATCTTCAGAATCAAGTGTTCCCTTGCCACTTTGAGGTATACAGCAGAAGTAAAAACTTCTCACACGGACTTGAATTTTGTTACATCTTTCAGGTACGTTTTAACAAACCCAATTATTTCAGGTACTAATTGCTAATGATTCTCACCACTCTTCACACAACCTTTTCTGACAAAAAATTACTTGTCAGATTGCTAGAGGGTGAAGGAGTAAGTCTATTACATATTTTCTTTTTCTTCTTAATGGATTGTTAAAATCAAACACAATAGAATTGGGTCACTTTACGCTGTCCTTTCGAAACACATTTTGGCACCTTTTCATATATCAAACAAATTATTAATTTGTAACACATAAAAGTATCTGAGGAGTTCAGAAGATCTGAAGTCTCACTTTTTTAAGGTGCCTGGGGAACCATTTGTTTTATTTTTAACTTGTCCTCTTCCATATTTTACTGATTTCAAAGACAGATGTTCCAAGCAGCATTATGAAGTAGACAAACATACCACATCACCGAAGCTCTTCAAAAACTTTGCATTTTATAATTAATTTAATAGTTTGTACATTTTGCCAATTTTATCTACGATAGACTGAGAAAAGGAAGAGGAGAAAAGTGTGGGGAAAATAAAGGCATGGAAAGGAAGAGAATTAGTCACTGAGGTACTCTAGAAAAGATCTAAAAACCTTCATACCTGCCTTTGTGGCTTTAGAATCTATGTTCTCTTTTCATAAGAAACTGTTTCTTTTGAAAACACCATTCACTTTGTCCTTTGGAGAACCTCAGATTTTCAGTGCTTTGGTACCATTACTTTACTTATTATTGAATCCATATTAATATACACAGCTGTCCCTTTTTATAATTTTTATCGTTATTTCATAGAAAATAGACCTTTCACATCTTTTCTACAGAAAAAAAAAAATAACTAATCTAGTCTCCTTGCTGTATCTTTTTATATTTTCTTTGTAGAAGAAAATTCAATAGAGTCTTTATCAGAGAGGATTCTCTTTCCATTGCAGACCCTGGAATATCAATGGAAGCTCATTCATAAATTCTAGCATTTCCTTTTCTTGTCATAAGGAACTACACTTTGCAGATGTACCTTCTACAGAAATGAAAGACTGTATCTTTGTCATAGATACTGCTGACCAAAAGGGGCTTCTCTAAGTTATCTCACCATTTTGATTCGCTAACAAAAGAAAATATGGTTATTTTAATCCTAGAAGAAATTCAGAATTCAAAAATGTAATAAACCACTATAAGAAAAATTAGCATTTTTGATCTGGGCACATTATGCCAAGGATATGTAATCTTTTCAGATAGCATGTGGGCAGAACAGTTTCTGCTCCGTTTAGCTTTCAGCGGTGATCTTAACTCTTCAAGACAAAAGACACCAACCTTGTAGACTTGGAGAGAGTAAGTTAGAAAACCATGCCCATGGCTAGGCTGGCGATTAAAACGAATGACAGGTGCCCTCTTTTACTTCTCTCCCCTTCAGAGAAGGGAGAGCATCTCCCTTCAGGGAGAGAAGGATGACAGAGAAAGACACTCATGAGTTTAAAAAAAAAAATACTACTTTAATGAAATATTAATAATAAAATAAAAATATAATAATATAGTTTTTTAAATGAAATATGTACAATATATACAAAACCAGCACCAAGCTCCTAGGATGATGATCACATCACTGGCAGGCACTGGGAAAGTCCCAGCAATAGATGGGAACTGGATTACGGATCTGAATTCAGGAATGCGCAGATCAGGACCAAATGCAGGTGAACAGAGAGAGTCCTCCTTGGATGCTGGCCTGTAAAGGAAAGAGGCTGACCCCTTTGATCCCTCAGCTTTTATACTGAGCATGAGGCAGATGGGATGGAATACCCTGTTGGTCAGGTTTGGGCCACCTGTCCTGTCCGCTCCTTCCCACAGGTGTGACCCCCTCTACACTTTTCCACTTCCAGCCCTCCAATGGGGCAAATAACAAAGTTGGCTGCCCTTGGGTGTTATAGCAGTAACTATAAGCAAGAGCCTCTCTGCATACCATTCCTTGGTATGAATTACAAACATCAGGTCTTATCACTCTGGAAGCAGACACTGCCTGAAGAATACGTCGTTAATTTCAGAGGGTTCGGTCAGTTAGAAGACATTTAACTGAAAAGTTAAATTACTGAACAGAAAATTGGTTCTGTTTTACCTCAAACTAGGACACTCATCCTAATAGACACTCAACCAAAACACCCTCCCAAGCTTGGATTTCTATTTTTTTATACTGAATTTTTGCTTCTTTCAGATTATTTTTATTCACTTTTTCTCTTTGTTAAGATTACATAGCACCTAAAAATCCACAACAGCATTGGCCTTTCTATGCTAGCTGCTGAAAAAGCACAAAATGTAGACCCCAGAGAATCTAATTAAGACCAAAAAAAAGGCCAACTATAAAGGTAATACATTTTTACTATGTAAAGCTGATAACTCATTTATAATAATCTTAATTATAACATTATAACTGAGGTTACCCTGACCATAGATCATGAGCTTGAGTCTCGTAAGGGAAAATAACTGAAACCTTAACACACTTTGCCCATGCTAACAGCACGGTGCTGTTCTAAGTGTGATTTATGTTTGGGCCACGTTCAGCTGTGCTGAATGTGCAACCCTGAGGAAGCCAAATCACATCCCTGGCCTGTCCTTCCCTCACCTGTAGCTGTGGTAGAGTGACCATGAGCTGCCGCATAGGCAGACAGGAGCCCACCCAGAGCCTCGGCTAGCAAACCAACGTTGTCTGACTAAAAATAAGCTGATTGAAGCAAAGGAAACTCCTGATTGCATACTACAACACGTCCTTGGGAGGGATCCCCAAAGGGCTCCTTAACCAGTGACCTCCACCAGCCTTCACCTATACACGCCTTCCCACCACAGCTCACCAGCCACAGCAAGGAGATGTGGCAGTCCCTTGCTGGCCCATGGTCCAGCTGGAAAGCCGAGTGGCAGCTTTCCCCTCATCGGGGCTCAGCCAAGCCCTGACTTAACCTTCCAGGTGAGGGAGCGAAAGGGCGGGATCCCCCAGACGAAACCCCTCTCCTCTGACCGCCCTCTCCCCTCTGCGGCTCCCTCACGACCGCCCGCCCTTGCCCCTTTCCCTGTGCCATGGCGCTCCTTTCAGGAGCGCCGCACCTGACGCCGCCCGCAGCCGAGGGGAGAGCGGTGCCTGGCTGCCCTCCGCGGAGAACGGAGCCTCCGCCGGCGGGGAACAACGCAAAGTTTGGGTGAGGTGAAGGGGAAGGCAGAGCCGCCCCGCAGCAGCGCGGCTCGCGCCTCTCCTCAGCCCGCGGCCGCATCCCCGCCCGCTCCCCGCCAACGGTCCCGCGGCTCCCGCGCGGCGGCGGTGATGTCACATCCGCCGCTCAGCTCCCCGCGCCCGTCCAGCCGCGCTTCGCCGCCGTCTCCCGGGCCCAAAGTTTTGCGGTGGGCTGGCCGGGGGCGGAGGGGAGGGGCGGGGGTGGGACGGGGCAGCCGAGCCGCTCCGGCAGCACGAGCAGCGCCGTCCTCGCCCGCCCTCCCCGCGCCGAGGCTGCCCGCGGAATGAGCGTCCCCCGGGCGGCTGCCGCTGCCGCTGCCGCCTCCACTCGGGGCTCCGGCGGGCGGGCAGAAAGCGCGGCTGCCGGCGCGGTCGCTGCAGCGGGAGCGGAGTGAATGACCGAGAGGAGCGGCGCGGAGAGGCAGCCCCGGGATCAGGATGCGGGCGCCCGCCAACATCCTCAACCTCCTGCTGCTGTCCTTGCTGGCCGGCCTCGATCCGTCCAAGGTAGGAGCCGGCCGGGCGCCGCGCCCCGGGCCCCCCCACCCCCGGCAAGTTCGCCCGGCGCCCGAGCAAAGGCAGGCGGTGCCGGCCCGCACAGGGCGCGCAGCGGGCGATGCGGCTCTGCCGGGCGGCTGCACGGCTCCGGGGAGAGGCGGGTGCGTGTCCTTGGTTGTCCGATGGGCCAGGCGGGAGAGTTCGCGGCGGAAGCGGCTGTCCCCGCTCCCGGGATTACCGGCTGCACGGTGCGAGGCGGCGAAGCGCGGATGCGGGCGGTCAGAGGGGCTGCGGGCCGGCCGCAGCGGGGCCCGCGGCACCGGCACCCAGAGCCCCCCGCACCCTCCCCCCGGCACCACCCCGGGCAGAAGTTGTATGAGGTGCACGGAGAAGGGGGTGGGCGGCGGGGGCAGCAGCGCGGGGCTCGCCCGCTGCGCAAGGCCGGTCGCCGTCCCGCTGGCACGGGCAGCGATCTGCCCGACTCAAGGCAAAGAGGTATTTCTAGCGCCCGGCGACCGCAGCAGGTCTGGGGAAGCAGCGAGGCACTGGAAGCAGGGACCGACAGCCCCCGACTGGGAAATAAATTTGTTTAAAGTGGAACCGGAGGCGTCACGTGAAGACACCGATTTTGGTACTGTAGCCGCGCTCCAGGCTGCTGCAGAGTTTTTGTTATTTTCAAATGTGTTCGGGTCACCAAAAGATCACATCTGATATCGAAGCAATGATAAAAGTAAACAGTACGGTTTAGCCGTGCAACCTGACTTGTGGAAGGGATTTGAGATTAAATCATCAAAAAAAAAATCAGAATTGCACTATACCGCTTAAGAGCAGTAATGACTGAAACCCCCTAGGCCTGCAGATGTCTGTAGTGCTGCATCTTATAGATGTAGAACTTGTCTCATTTGTCTCTTTGTGATGTGCAATCTTGTAACTGCAAGCATTAGAAAAAAGTAACGAGAGAGAAAACATTCGTATAGTATTGCAGTCCATTACCAGCAGTAGTCCATACCGTGTTGCCACAATTTATATTGCATGTTGGTGAACATCACATTAATGATAACATTTAGTTACCAGACAACCGTATGAGGCAATGTTCAGCTCTTCTGGCAGGTTTTTTCCATTAAAATAAAGGCATTAAATCATATATAAATTTGTACTGAATTTCCAACAATATGGAAGGTATGTTCCTCTTTAAAAATATAAAGATAAAACTTAAAAGGCAATTCAGTGGAAATCTGATTTACAGCTGCAGTATTCTGATCGCTTTCTAATCGGTAAGATACAGTGACAACATGAAAAGGCAGGAGGTGATATAGGATTAATAACATTAGCTAAATAATTAATTATATCGATGTTACTAAATAGGAGCTATTTGAAAGTATCAGCTATTGCTATGTCTGTAGACTCATCAGGCAACACACAGAAGTTCCACATCTGTGTGAACAGCAGCACATGGTCACATTATAATTAAAGGTCCTCAACACACTCATTTTTCTTTTTCTATCTTCTGTTACACTTAGCGAGATGTATTAAAGTTAAGAGACTTAAAGAGATGGCGTGAAAGCAGGAAAAGCAAAAATCCGTATCACTGTCTACCCACAGAATAGTAAAACCACTAATGAAGCAAATTAGCTTCAGCTGGCAGAATTCTTCTTTTAGTTCAGGTGTCAGAGATATGCCCCAAAATAACAGTGGGAAGAAATGCTCCATCCTATGTGTCTGTCACCATTCAGCACTGAAAAGCAGGATGAGCCACTGGAATGAAATAGCATAAATTAACTTTTGAAACTTTGCTTCCAGCCCTTGTTACTGTGGCATACTGTGCAGAGGGCATAAAAATGGCCTTTTATTCATCACTCTGTATGACATTTTCAGGGGTATTAAAACGTTCATTGCAGGCTCTTTTAACTTTGTGAAGGGGTCATGAGCCACAAAGCTTAAAAATCCTTAAGATTATGTAAAAATAAGAGCCCTTAATCAATGTCCGGTGTTTATCAGAGCTAAACTGGGTTTTCAGAAATAAAAACATGAGATCAAATTGTTACTCAGATCCTTGGTTAAGATGCTACACCACGTTAAGCATAAAAAAGATGCCACATGGCAGATAATCATTTAGTTTTGTTGACTATGAACAACAGATTTTATATTTCTGTGAAAAATAATATATGTAAAAGTGTTTACAGGTTTTTTTAGCAAATAAGAACAAATTGTAACTGAAATGTCACTTTAGAAATGGAAGTAGCGCTCAGTTATTTATCTTGCTTTATGCTAAATTGAAATGGAATAGTAATTTTCTGCCCTGCAGGTTGGGAAGCAAATATATGAAATTGATTGTAGGAAACAAGGGGATGATAAATTCTTTCTTTTACAAACAGAATTGTGCAATATGCTCATGACTAGGCAGACAACTTTTTACATGTCCTTGACACTCACAAACTATTCAGCTTCTGAAAATAAATCACATCAGACATTTCAAAGTATACACGATACATTCCTATTCCTGTCCTACATAGTTAATATTCAAGTAATAACTTATTTTACTGATCAGCTACTTTAAAATAATGACTGAGAAAAACAGCTTTGATTTAGTACCAAGCCATCACTGACTCAAGACTGCTGTCCACAGGCACTCTTATTATGACAGGGCTTTTATGCTAAACTTACTAGGTTATTTACTGATTGTAAAGTGTTTAAGTATCGCCATCTTATGGTAAAATATGTAACAAAAATATATATGCAGTTTATTATTAAATCTCTGGAACATTAAGATTTTATTTCAACCATAGTAATTTATTGCCCATGCTTTCGGGTTTTTTTTTTAATGCTAAACATGGTTTAGAATATTGAACAGCTCTGGAAATTCTTCTTTAACAAATGGAAGACAGCTCACTACTGATTAATTTTAAACACTCTTAGTGCTAATTACAGAATATCCATTTTAAGACACGTACTAAATGTTATATCTGTTAATTTGATTCTAATTTTTCTCTGTATTTACATAGAAAATACAAGAAATTATAATATATTGCAGTAAAGTTTCATTTCCAGCAGGGTGGCTAGATATTCAGCAGGAAGCCAACTATAGGGAAAGGACTTGGAAAATAAAACCTTTCCTTTCTCCTACACTTAAGTGCAGCATCTTGAAAGAAGGAACTATTAAATATTTGGAAATTTCTAAGAGTTACTGCTAGATGGCATCTCTGTGCTGCTTTTCTGCAAGCCTGGAGTTTTCTGTAATGACCTTCATAGTATGTACATATGTACATATATATCAGACTACACAACTAGCCACTAAAATATTTCTTTTTCCCAGATTTCAAGAACTTGCCAGTAGGAAGAGTGCACTGCTTTAATGCCGCTTTGCAATATAGATTAATTCATCCTATTGCGAGATTTTATAACAAGAATACTATGTACAAACAAGGGTTACCACAATACACTATTTTTGTTGGAAATATGACTCATAGTACTACAATACACTGCAAAATTAAATGGAAAACTCATTAGCAGCTTGGAAATTAATTTACCCCGTTTCCTACAGTAGTAGTAGTTAGTTAGTATGAAAATTGTAGATAATTATTTAGCCTGCATGATTTAAGAATGCTCTAAATCATTAACTGCTGCATGTGGTCAACTCTTGCTTAGTGTCTGCTCTGCCATTTCTGAGTAACATGATTCAATAGCCATTGAAGAACACACTATTGCTATCAATATATCCTGGGCCCTCTCCCAGCTGTCATTCCAGTTACATTACTATCACTCTAGGAACTTCAGTCAATGGGTAAAGACCAAAGACTGTTAACACCACTGGTTCTTCTGCAGTGGTCAATACAATGCCTTCTAACCTTTCAGTCCTGGAAAAAAAGATGCTTCATGTATTTCCTATTCATCCACGCTCAATGACGCACATCCACCGTATGCTATATAAAGTCCCAGAAAGGTATTTGCTATGTCATTTTAAGTGACATATATGAAGATATTAGATGAGACTATGCAAACACACGCACGTGAGTGACACCTGCATGACTG
Source organism: Pluvialis apricaria (assembly GCA_017639485.1). Taxonomy (NCBI): domain Eukaryota; kingdom Metazoa; phylum Chordata; class Aves; order Charadriiformes; family Charadriidae; genus Pluvialis; species Pluvialis apricaria. The sequence goes on along the minus strand of CM030011.1, from coordinate 22,757,867 downwards.
CTAACTCTTCTGGTGCTATCAGGCATCACATAGTCTGTAAGAGCTTTTTTAAACTGTTGGTGCTATGTGAAGAGAACTTTTTTTTCCTCTAGCTAAAAACAGATTCCTTTGCTGTTCGCTACTAATATCACTGCTACTTCTTTGAATATACTCATACACTAATTATATACGTTATATATAATCTCAAAAAAAATATGTATGTATATGTATACACAAACATAGGTGTATACATATAATAAGTAATTCTTTTCTCACAGGAAACAATTATTTTCCTGTTAGATGCATATTGCCTTCAGGTATCTGGGCTTCCACCTTTCTTCTATATTTGGTCAAGTCATAAGCCAATAAAGGAGGAACAATTCACAAAATAGGCAAAGAAGAAAAAACTGAGGCAGAGAAGGTGACTGTCAGGAACAGGAAATGCAGTATAACAGCTATTAAAACAACATCCAGCTACAGCTCTAAAAATGGTGTTTCTAGTTGGCTATGGATTTAACACGGTTATAAATTTCAAGTTCAAATCCACGAAGTTCATAAGGGGCCTATTAAGAAATGAACAGGGAGTCCTCAGTGAGGGTCCAGTATATTTTGGGCACTGAAATCCCCTTTTTCAGTATTGTAGCATGACAAAAATGCTTCAGGGCATCACTTAGGCATTCTCACTGGATCTTCACTGATAACCAGGTAAAATTCAAAAGCCTTGGGTAAATCTTTGCAGTAGTCTGGGAGGAGTCCTCTCAAAGACTGTCTTTCACAAGAACAGCTACTTATCCTACTGCTTCATGCCACAAGGCAGTGGATTTCTTCGTCTAAGATGCAACCTAGAGGTGAGGACTTTGCGTGCCTGGGTTTGAATACAGAATTCTTTTCATGAGGGAGGATGCAGGAACAAGTGGAAAACTTCTCATATTTATAGAAATGAAATGAAAATTTCAGAAATTCTTGCACTTAAGCTTAAGTGGGATAAAAACATACAAAAAGAACATACCTCAGAATTCTAGCCCAGATCTGTTATTCACGTGTTTTTAAACCAAGATGGGTGACACAAGCACATGTTTTTATACACATTAATCATTCCACCTAAGAACCTAGCCAGCAGAATTCTCAGTCCTCCAAGCCAGTAAAAAACAGAAATACAGTAGCAATACATATCACTCTTAAAAATACTTTGAATGGACTACAGAAAAACATTCATGAGTTAAACGTTTTTATGTATTTCAAGAATTCTGAAAGACGATCAAAGAATTAAATTGTACTCATTTAATATAAGGATACAGTATGCACTACTTCCCACATGGTCAGCTAATAAGTGCACTTGGTGTACCCGCAGAAAAGAACAATTTACCGTTCACCTGATCTGACCTCGTTTTTTAAAAATTAGTTCTTTCACACAAAAAAAACCCAAACAACTCCAAATCTGCCCCCCTTCAGTATTTTTACTCACTCTTTTTTTCTAAGAGGAAATGATGTTAATGCATTCACAGGGAGATCTCTTAAGAACTCTCAAAGTACACAGCATCAATCTTCATGTACTTCGTCCTGGCATTAATGATGTTTTTGTTGAGTTTCCTAAAAAGAAAAAACAGGCAATAAATATCTTAACCATTCCTTTATTCAGTCAGCTGGGACATTTTCCTAACACTAGAAAGAAATTCATTTTTTTAGAGGACACAATTCCTCTTACTTCAGTACTAAGTTATCTTACATATACCTGCTGTAGGTGTCCCTGCTGTGGCAGGGGGGTTGGACTAGATGATCTCCAGAGGCCCCTTCCAACCCTGAGCATTCTGTGATTCTGTGATCTTTACCACCAATTCAGAAAGTTGATTCTTTTATCATATTTGCACTGGATCACATTGAATATTAACCAGAAAAGACAGTGCCTGTTATCCAAGAAGTAAGAATATCAGTGAAACAGAAGTGTAAAGGTTGCTGTCTTGTAACAAAAGTTGCATGGAACTCTAATTTAGAAATGGACAAAAAGTTGCAACTTTAACAAGTCTGATTATGGCACATTATTATCTAGCTATCTGAAGGACACCCATCCACCACTGATGGCCACTTGATACCTTTCACTGCCTGAAATAAAGGATTTACCCTCATTTTAAGATGCAAGAATCAAACATGAGTAGTTCAGTTAATGTCTGTGTTTGTTAATTTAAGATTCATTTTTCAATGTTTGGGTTACGGTCAAGCCCAAGCAAAGACAACTCTGACATTATTCCTTAATGTTGTGCACAGCACGGTGTCAAGAAATGTACCTGAAAAGAAGGGAGACTGATCTTGGACATAACCTCTTATGTCACAGCATTTCTTCCAAGAATCAGTGACACTTCACTGTAATCATGGACTGCAGCATCAGATTTTTTCATTAGTGACCCCAATCTTAAAGGCAACTGAACTTTTGTCAGCAGCATAATTTATCAGAACACTTGAAAATATTTCAAAAACATTACTATTTTTATTGTCGTTGTTTTATTCCTGTCATTAAAGGTTTTTAAACTTTAGACTTGGTTTTGTTGGAAATTGGAGAATTCATATTTCTGTTTGAAAGAGATACCAAGACATCAGAATGCAAAATAACAAGGCCGCCTCTGTGGATTATCTTATTCCCATCTGTAAGACCATCTCATTGAGAATAGTACTAAAAGATTTTGTAATAAATAGGAAAATAACCTATGTATCAGACAAAGAAACTTAGTACCATTTGTCTAGCTAGCTCTGTGTTGCATAAAGCTAAATGATCTCTACTATTCATCTTTACTGGCCAGCTTCTAGAAATAGTTTCCTAATAACTACCTTTTCTGACAATATGACTGATTCATATTAATGAACTAAATACACCACAAAACATGCAAGCTTAGGGAAGGAAACACAGAGCACAAAATGTTAGTGGTACAAGCAGTTAACTTTGAGGAGGTAACTGTATTAATGGATACAGCACTATACACAATAATTTCTTACTTAAAGTTTCACGGTGGTATCACACATAGCATATACTTTGTTTCATACCATCCTATGCCCTCTTCAACTTCATTGACAGAGGTTTGCTTACCAGAAAAGCAAAAGAAACCACCAGGCATATTTTTCATAAGTCAGTAAACAATCATAAATTGGAACTTGAGTTATAGCCAAAAGTAGGTTGAATAGAAAATACCAGGCCTATGGATATAGAATTTTGTAAACTCTTACCCAGCTGCTTCTGTATTTATGTCTCTTCATAAGAAAGAAAAACCTATTATGTAATTATTCACAAAATACACGCTCCTATTTATTTAAAACTTTTTTCCTCAAGAGAAATTAATTTTAATATTCTGACCCCTTCTGAGCCTTTCTCAGACTTTTAAATCACTTAAATAAAGCAGCCCCAGATAACACAAATGTAATTTTTTCATCCTGCATTCCCCTCAAGAACAGTCATCTGTCTGCTGCACTGCCTTCTAACCAAACAAACCCTTGTAACTGTGAATGCAGATTTAATATTTCTATTTACCTACTTCACTGAAAAGCATATATCAGTCAGCTTAACGGCAGCTTAAGCAAATTCTGAAAGCAAGTAACCCTCTTCACTCCTATGGTTTTGGGAAATCCTCCTGAAGCTGTAAAGTGAGCTAAAGAGGGGGCAGCCAGAAGAATTGGAAAAGACCCAGTTCAGAGGACCGCAGCTTCATGGACTCTCTTATTGAGTGCCAATTGCAACACTGTGAATAATATTATTCTTAAATTATTGGTGCATGTTATTAAAAAACAGAATTTTATAGAGATTTTCATGGACCTCCTTTTTTAGAATCACTCCTTCAGGAAAATACTTTAAAATGTGTTTCAGTGTATCCCTTAACTAAGCACTTAAATAATTTCCCATATATGAAACTGCAGATGTTATTTGAGTTTGGACTTCAGTTTTAAAATTTGATTTACAGAAATAGGAACTTCAGTACATTTAGAATACATTAATACCTGTGAGAGCAAATATTATTGATCTGAGATCTCAATATAAACACAAACCTGTCACACACTTGCTTACCCATATTAAACAGGGTTGTTGAGGCTCAGCCTCCTTATTGCAATTATTTTTTTCCTACTCATTTTGTATAATCTCTTACATATTGTTCTAACAAATCTACCTTCTTATAATAAGATTCTGTGCATTTTCAATATACAGTATTGAGACTTTTCCAAGAAAATACATAGAAAACAGTGTAGCTGTAACACTGAGCTAGTGTACTGAGTAACAAACAGTACATAGAATAGATGATGGTATGAAAAATATAGATACAGCTGTAGATGTATGCATTCAGTTCTCAAGCTATTGTGTTACAGGTTTGAATTTATAATGAGATCTCAGATCAATATTATTTGCTGTCATCACAGGTATTTCTGAGCACTTGCATAAAGAATACAGAGGTGCCTGTCAGGCAGAGTAGCAAATGAGCATGTTACAACAAATATGCTTTTTCTGAAGCATAAAGTAGGGGACTTTGAATATTTAGTAACTAATTCATATATGCAGAAATCAAATATCAAGTATGTCTGGTGTCTTATTACAAAAAAGTCAGATAAGCTCAGACATCACAAAAGTCCACAACTATATTAAATAAGAAAAACACAGAGATTAAGTAATATTCAAATTATTCTATCAATAAAATTGTTGTAGAAATGAATGACAGAATACTGGTTAACAAAATCAGAATTGCTAAGTTCTTAAGATTTCTTGGAGAACTGTGATCTCCTAAATTATTTATAATATGCCCTGCGCATATTTTACTCAGAGTGACAATGAATTGAAAGCTTTTTGGAAATACCTTATTCAGAGAAAATGTTTTTGAAAAGCAAATTTAAGCCTGAAAAGTACTTCTGTCACCTCAACTTAGCCAAAGAATTATTTTAAAATACATGTTTCAAAGAATGTTCAAAATTGTGGTGGTTTGCTTCAAGGTAAAATTACATTTCCTATGGGATCAGCATCATTCAACAGATATTTTCTTTTGAGTTAGCCTAATACACTCAGTGATTTACTTTTTAAATCAGTAGCTATTTTTCAGATACACAAAAAGGTGTCAGTTACAACTTTATATTCCCTTTATTCAGCCTGGACATAATTTCTATTCTGATAACTGATTTATATTGAACAGCAGTTACTTAACATACTTTCAGGAATGAATTGCTAAGAGGAGTAAAGGACTGTGCAGATTTCCCCCACTATCAGTCTCAGGGCATTCCCAGGATCTGTTCTATGTCCCTCGCTCCCCAGTCAGGATGCCTTCATGACAACAGTACAGTAAAATCTGCCAAAATCAGAATCTTGAATAATTCTTTTGGAGGTACCAATCCTAGTAATTATTTCAAGACATGAATATATAGAAATTAAATGAAAAAAAAATATTTAAGTGCAACAACAACAAAAAAAAAATCAAAGTGAAATGTAGTGTAATAAAACTCATTTTCCTGAGGACAAACACAGGGAATCATCTTAACCTTTCAGTCAGTCAATACCAAATTAAAATAATACTCAGTAGTTGCTTATTCATGGCAAATGCATCCTTAAATCGCAAAAGCCTTTTCATGAGCTCCTTAATATATTATATGAAGCTGTTTTAAACAAAACTGGTCATAAAACTTTATCATCAGTGCAAACAGAGACCTTTGGAGGCCTTCTAGTCCATACCTCCAGCATTTCAGAGCCCCTCTGACCTTCAGCTATTTCCACTAACTTGCTGTCATTCTGCTCCATCATTCTGAAGATGTTAAACAGTATCAACCCCTCAGCAATGCCTGTCACTACCAGCTGTAAGTTAGATTTCAAACCACTACCCTTTACAACTCCAAACATTTTTCTGCCTGCCTTGTAATCCACCCATCCAGTTCATATATCCCCAGTTTGACTACGACAAGGATGCTGTAGGATACCATGTTAAAAGGCTCGGTATGTGATGTCCTCTGCTTACGGCTCAGGTAATCTGAGCTACCTAGTGGTTTCTTTGTTTCTGTTCCTATTTTTCAGTCAGGCTCTGTTGGGTATGGTTGAAGTCCATTCCCAGAGAAAAAATAGATTTATCCAGTATATACAAAGAGTAACTCTGAGCTCATAAAATTTTGCTTTGGAGTTTGCTTTCATCAGGTCCTAAAAAAATTTCAGTAAATTCTGAACTTTATAAAACTCTATGGCAGAAAGAAACGCTGGTATTTGACATCTGAGTCATTTTCTATACATCTTCCCAGTACAATGTTATCATGAATAATAGCCATTAAGACTGAATTTATATCTCTCAAATTTTTCAGCAGCAAACTAAGGGCCACAGGCATAGACTTTAGTGAAGTTCTTTGATTGGTCAATTCAGAATGATTGGAAAATTTAATTATTTTGTTAGTGAGATACTGAGGTATCTCCTGGGAACTTTTTTTCCTATGGGAGATGTAGAAATGTTGTAGAATATACTGTGATCCATCTTCTTTACCACTTTGTCCACAACAACTCTTAGTTAACTGACAGCCATGACCCATGGTTAAACTGATTTCTGCCTAATGACAGTGGGCTTGTATTATTTTTTTACATTTAAGAAATCATTATTTCTTGGTATAAATCTCTCCGTTTTTAGACATAGGATATCCTTGCCCACTTGCACTACAAGTAAATTCAGTAGAATAAACAAATTTACTTTCTGTAAATAATTTAATATTCTTCTACTTCTCAGTTTGTCCCCTTTCTAAATAAATTTATTCTAGTCCTAGTTCTTTCCCAATGCTTTAGTACATTTTTCAGCAACTCTTTAGTCCCCACTGCTTATTCTGCTTACTCCTTTTTGAGGTATTCTGAGAGAAACTCAGATTTTTTGAGATATATACATTATATCACATAAGGAGAATTAGTCATATCTTTGTCCTATATGCATTCCTGGTCCACATGGAGGACATGGGGTTCATGGATAGGCTTGTTCTCTAACTCGCAACAATAGTCAGTCCTGTTTGAATGTATCCAGAAACAGCTCAAGATAAAAAGTTGCCACTGACCTGTTTTCCATGCTGTCTCTGAATACGTGCAGTTATCAAAACATTAAAAACATATGTGTTAACAATCTCCCATGAGGATCAGCTTTAGCCACAAGCAAAGAATACGGTCTCCTGCATTTTTGTATTTTCAAAGCTTCAATTGCCCTCTGACTCGTTAACCTATAGGCTAACCCTGCTTCCACCTCTGCCTGCCATGTAACAGGCAGGAATTTACTGACTCCCAGACACCTCCTCAATCCCCAACACAAATTTTGCAAGTGCTCTTGCTTTTCTTTCTCTTTGTGATTAGTATGTGAAAATTATATGGACATGACTGTTTAACCAGCTCAACAGTACGTATGTTAGTAACACATGCAATTAAACTAGGTATGCAAAAATGCAGCTGAAAGGCACATGGGTAAACTGGAAGCTATATTCCATACTATGTCACACAAAAGTTAAAGTTTCTGGTCTTACAAAAGTCCCTCCTGGCCCAGAAATCTATACTGAAACCAGAAGCAAAGAATAAGAGAAGTTCCTCTAAGGTAGAAAGGTGTATAAATGGTGAGATTGGCTATATCTTTACCCCTCTACTGAATTTGCACATAAAACTTCTGGAGTTACGTATGCACCACATATTTCTACAGGTTCACTTGTGACATCAAAAAATCCATCATCTGTGGCTGTCACAAGGTTAAATAGCTGATTTACATTCTAATCCTTTTTAATAAGAAGTTTATAAAAATAATTTTTAATGACCTGCTATACTAGTCCTGCAGACACTGCTAAAACAAATACTTCCGTATTAGCAGATGGTATAGCAATACATGTCTACTACCTTGTTTCCCTTCCATACTTCTTGCTGTGATCAGCAATCTATGCAGCGCAATTCAAGGAGTTCAGATTTCTGTGATGCAGTCGTCGTCTTTTGCTGATCTTTCTTTGCCCTCTGGACTTGCTTTCTCATAAAACCACATTCATATTCTGTTAAAGTTCAAGTCAGCGAATGTGAATATCTTCACTGCAGTGACAGAGCAAAATCAGTGTATCCAAAGTTCCAATTACTGGCCTTACATTTACATATGGTACCCTAGTGGCTTTAAATTATTTCTGTTGCCCTTATCTGGAGTGAATGTTGCTATTGCAATTCTCTGAGATCTTTAGAGTTTCTTTCAATTTAAACAGCTTTTAAATATTTCTCGGCACCACAGCTGGAACGTTAATTCAGGTGTCTCTTACAAAATAATTTTATATGTAAATCACTTTGGTTAGTGCTGGCCAAATGCATTTGAATCCAGAGAAGTACTAGAAATTACAAAATACAAAGACCCCTACTACGTCATTTTCATCATAAGCCCTTTAAAGTTTCAGAAAAGCTCCTTTTAAAGCAAATATCACATCCAGAAAAAAAAATAAAACTAGATATACAGGAGTTTATGCTCCTCGTGATTATTTTCCTAGATCTAAATTTTGCTGAAATGTTACAAATTTGTTATTAATTGTGATGATCTGAGACCGAAAATTGTTGTTTTGGAGACACAAGAGGCTTTTTACAGAGAAATGCTCATGAAAGAATAACATCACAAATTCTGTTTAGAAAAGCTAACTATTGTCCTATGGATTGTGGTTCTTTATACGATAGTGATTTTATTATCAAAAAATACCATGACAAAAATGCTGACCCTTCCTCTGGAAAAGGCTAAATGTTTACTTAAGGAAAATAAGATCTCTGTCTCATTTTACATTATCCACTTTATGCCACCAATCAATCTTTTTCGTAATCTCTCATTTCCAGGGACAAGTTATATTTATTATTTCTGATGTTCATTTCCTGGTCGTTTATGAAACATGTTTAATTCACTATATCAATTTTTATCGGTTTAAAGATATAGCTTCTATTTTAAATACTAATTTCTTATAAAATTATTTCTACTGGGGGGTGTGAAAGATTAAGGACTAGGGGTGGAGGAAGTGGCTGGGTTATTTTGGTTTTGTAACCTTTCTGCAAACTAAACCTTGAGCATTTGCATTAGTCTTTTCAGTCAGAAGTCCACTATGAGAACATTTATTTCAAAAGTGCAGCATCCTCCATTATGTCCACTGTGTTTGCTTTTGCATAAAACACTGCTGGACAATAAATCATACTCACAAATGCAGCAATGTTCTATCCTTTGTTTCAAGCAACAAAACACAACTTTAATGTGCAGACATATATGCTTGTTCTTCTCTTCCTTCTCAATGAAAAAGAAGATGCGTCTGAAGGAAATTTTGAATGGAAATATTGACTGAATTAGTGTTCTCAGAATTTCCTGTTTATTTAGAGTGTAGTGGTTTGGTTTTGTTTTAATACCAAACAGTCCCTTCTCTAAGGTAGTCTTTCTCACCTCAAGGACTCAAGAATGAAAAACTGTACTGACTGAAGCACACAATCATAATTAAAAAGTATTTCATGAAGCGATAACTTTGCTTTTCTGAGTGCTGCCAGGGACTAGATTGTGGAATTTTGGAGTCAGCAGAAAAGTACAATTCCTCCTCCCAAAATCCCTGTATTTATACTGCAGTCAGCTGTAGCTTTCCCCCTCTTCCTCCTCCCATTCTGAGCTACCAGCTTCAGAGAGCAGCACATGAGGAAGAACACAAACGCTGCTCATCTGCTCGTCCAACTCCTTCAGCATCATCTGTGTGTGGAGCGATGTACAGGCAGATCTATTCCTCTACTTGTCGGACTAGACAATGAAATTATCCCTGATGGATATGATGCACAAGGAGAGGGAAGATACGTGTTGGCTTAATTTGAGTTTCTTCTGGCCTGAACAAGAAGTGAAGAGACACTCTTCTTCCTTTGGAGATTTCAAGACACAATGATGTGGCTTCCCTGATGTCTCTGATAAGGCCACTGTACAAGAAGCCACCAGGAAATACTGAGAGCCGTGAGTTTTAAATTTTTTGAGAAAATGAAAGAAAAGGGACTTTGATGCAGTACTGGCAGTAGCTGCAGTATTCAAATTTGTCCAGTTCTAGATTTGTCAAGTGAGAAAGCTACAGTAATGGCTAAGGTTCACCACTGTTGTTCATACAGAAAAAAAAATTTACCCAGGTCCTAGTAGCATTCATATTACATTCACCAGTGTCTGTCAGGAATAGAATAAATTGCTCTTGCTTATAGCTCTCTCCCATTTAGAAATGCCACAGAAATTAAATAAGGTTAAAGCTGGTCAGGTCATTGAGTCCATCCCTGTACAAGGGACATGACCAGTTCACGTTTTCTCATATGGTTCCACAAATCACTTTCTGAACAGATGATAATAGCAATGGTAATTACTGAAAAAAAAAATCCTGGTAAGTCCTAAGCACCAAGTTCTTATGTTAAATAGAAACAAGGTTGCAATTTTTTCTCCTTCAGAATTTTCCTGAACCACATGCAACTAGATATTGTCTGACACTTACTTTCCTTTCTCATTAGCATTCTTGGACATATGCTATTTGTATTTTGCGATTTTCCTGCTTTAATTGCCTCTAACACTTAAGAACAACTGATGTTATAATTTCAATTTCTAATTATTCTGGACCCCTACCTCCAGAAACTAATCTCTTAGGCAAATTTTTTCATGTTAAAATATCACTCTTTTCTTATCCATTGCCATAAATTTCAATTACAGTTATAAACACTTACTGCATCATGTCGTCATTAGTTTCCCAAACATTTGCAATTTTTAAGAAAGTAAACTAGTAAATGTGATATCTTTCTCTTCTAATATTTTTGCTTCCTCTGCAGAAAATATGCTATAGTTAGCTAATTTCATACCAAAGTTCTTAGGCTTCTCCTTTCTTCTCCCTACAAAATGCTAATTGTTATTCTGTACCCACACAGTCCTTGTTTGCAATCTTGGAATGCTTTCTGACTAACCGTGTTCCTTACAGATCCCCTTAACTGCTACGCATTTGCTTTTGCCATATTCAGCTGTCTTTAGAAGATGGCTTCTTTTTCCAGGAACCTTTTCCGTATTTTTCAGTTTTGAGAGCTTCCTAAGAGTTTTGCTAAGTTTTGACAGATTCCTCCCATCCCCTCCCTATCACTTCATATGCTGAATTTTATAATTTCTATTATTATTTTTAACAACAATTGAAACCAAATCCTCTGAGCTACAAATAAGTGCATTTCAAGCCAAATGCACTGTTAACCTAAGGAAAACATCCCAAGATTACAAAATTCGCATGATTATGGTTCATGCACAATATATGCTTGATTTTACTTAAAAGTTCATAGCAGACAGCTCTAGTAAGTTCATTGGACTGGAAAGACTTTCAGCTATCCTTCCAAGGGCATACATCCAAATTCTGGAACAGTTACTCCAATTAGTTTCAGTTTAACTAAAATGCTTCATGACAGGCATTGGGGGGGACAACAAAAAAAAAAAACAAACCACTGCCTAAAGGTACCCTTTTTTATATATTTGTTGTTTGGGGAAGGCCATTTTTTACACAAGTCTGCTCGAACAAAGCATTGACTGTAGCAGGAGGAAGTAATGGTCAGCATACCTACCACCATTTAAACACAAGTTGAAGAAATATCTTAAATAATCTACTTGGTTATTTTAAATTTAAAAAAAATTATCCAGTCAAATAATTCATATTTGGATATCAGGCCTATTACTTCAGAGTCTCTGCTTTTTCTGCTGGATTCTTCTTTGAATTCAGAGCACTTTAAAATCAGCATCATCCTGTTAGAGACACCTTTATGCTAAACAGCGCATCCTCCCCATTTCCAGTCAATAAGGCTTTGCACTTCTGCTTTCATTAAGACCAGTGTGCTCAGACCTACAATCGTTGATGCTGGGGAAATTCTTGCCTGACAAAATGACAAGGCTGATTCCACGGTATAAGTGAGTGCCATGGTGTCTATTCATTACAAGACTTTACCTGAAGATTAAATTACTTGAAGAATAACTGGCTGAAAGACCACAGATAACACTGGAAGTAATGGGAACTTCAGAATAAACCCTTAAATGTTTAACTGTGGATACAGGCTATGCCACTGCTGACTTTTAAAAGTGACCTCTAAATTCAGTTCAGAGCTACATTCTAGACCACCTGCAGTTTACCTTCAGGCATGCTAGAGGAAAACCTTTCCAGCAAACCACTGTACAATCATGTACCCGGTTGCAGTATGGACATTCCCATGGCCAGGCATCTTAGGTGTAGCTCAGAGGGAACCATACAGGATTAAGAACAACTGCATATCCATATATCAAGGCCAGGTTGGATGGGGCTTTGAGCAACCTGGTCTAGTGGAAGGTGTCCCTGCCCATGGCAAGGGGGTTGGAACTAGATGATATTTAAGGTCCCTTCCAACCTAAAGCATTCTATGATTCTATAATATGTATTGCTGGCCTGTACTCTTGTTGAGGGGCAAGCACACCATCCTCATTGGGCTTTTCTTCTCCTTAATTTTTTGCACGACTGATACTGAAGCGAGAACCAGCATAATAGGTATAGTTTCTGGAACATTTCCCTGACAAAATCTGTTTTCTACAAGCAAAACATCTCTTGGTCACAAAGACTGCTTCTAGACTGAGTAGTAGATACATGCTAGGGTACATCTGGAGGCTTGACTTGTTCATTGTCCAGTCAGGGTCAGTGGGCACTGGGACTTCTCTGCAGCTCTCCTTCTTGGGTTTGTCCCCCACTGAAGCCCAAGGTGCAGGGGAACTTGGTTAGATGCCCATAACTAGCCTTACATGGGCTTATAGCCAAAGCCTGTACCCAGAGCTAATAGTTTACAAGCACTTTCAAGAGCCCAAACTTAGAAAATCAGAACTGAGCAGATAAATGCATCCAAACACTTCTTTTGCTACTTCAGCTGTCACAGGGCACAAAAATTGTTTCTTCTAAATTGTTGTTGTTTGGCACAATGCCTATATTATAAATGCTGAATACATGAGATATCATCCTTATAGGATAAAACACAAAATCAATCTCAAATGAACAGACTGTAATACCATGATAGCTTGTGATGGGAAGAAGGATGGCAGTAATAAGGACTTAGCAGAATGTGATAAATAGTAGGCACATTGTGAAAAATGTACAAGGTACTCTGAAAAGTGGAAAAAATAGACTTAGGAAGGGAAGGGAACAGGAAACCCAAATGATATGATGTGAGATTAAACCAAATAATTCTACTGGGAACACACTGGAAACAGTGAAAACAGAAATATCTGAAAAACATGATAATATATTGAGGACTATTTTGTCCTCAAGGACAAAACGTACTGACCTATTAATAAAAGAGCATATTAAAAGTAAGACTAACAGTACTAAAGTAGATTGTGACTGGGATATATTTCATTAAAAAATGCACTACTGTTTGTCTAAAGAAAACCCTATGGCTATACCTCTCTCTGCCTTCCACCAAGGACAAAACCAAGAGATCTCCGAAGAAAAAGTAATAGCTACAGCAGCAAAGCAAGGTGCATTTCTCACTTGCAACAACAGTTGTGAGTTAGAGTGTTACCATAGGTGTGACTAGGTCAGTAGGCCTATGCTCATCAAAGATTATCTCTTAATGGACAAGCACAGCAGTGTGACATGCCTGTGAAGAAAAAGAAGATGAAAAAGATTAAACGATTCAGTATTTTTCTTTCCTAATGCACTGTCCTTGGTAAATAGGAAATAAAATAGAAATAAAATCTTCCACAAATAGTCATTCCAATTTTTAAACAAACATAGGTTAAAAATTATTTGTACTTCTTTTCTAGCAAGCAAAGTTGATGACAAAGGAGAACGTTAGGCGAACATTGTAATATATTTTTGAATACAAATTTATAATTTCTACTTGCATTTGTACAGGATAACGAATTTGGTCTAGTCATTTAAGAAATACCAATATATTTCATGACTTATCAATCCAAAGTAGCTCAGATTTTAGCATTCAGGTTTGTGAATTATTCATAAAAAAACTACACACCAGTAACTATTTATAGAAATGTTGCTGAAAATAGTATTCTGTCTGTAGACTGACTCTAGTAAAAGAGGAAGCTAATTTTGTTAAATTGTTCAGATCAAATTATCTGCTTAGCCTTATTATTAAGTATACAGCGCAGTCTATTTTTAACTATGCGATGGGGCGTTCAGCACTTCTTAGAGGAGTATGATACAGCCTAGCACATTCCACTGCTGCAATTTTTTTCCCTAGTTCTTCATACTCAGATTCAGTCCCTACTATTTTTTATAACAAAACCACCCAGAGTTAAGAACGCTTACAAAGCAGTATCTGTTTTACTGATTACTGGGGGGGAGAAATATATTTCCTTGTTGTATTTTTTAGAAAGTAATTCCATACAGTTACAAAAAATTAGAGAAAATAGGCAAGGGATCTCTGACTCATTGTATAGACCCAAGGACAAAAAGAGAAAGGGATCAGTCACTGAAGCCTTACAGAAGAATATTAAGTACTATTCAATAGCAGGAAAGAGTAAAAGACTAAGAGATGATTGATTTTCCTTCAACATATGTCTGAGAAATGTGTCAGAAAGCAAACAAAGAAAGGAGTAAGCTACTATATATTTGAAACAGAATCCTACACAATGTGATTTACAGCTGTTCCCAGGTTTTATCACTCTTCAGCTAGCCATCAGTCTCAAGTAGTTCGCAACAAAGAAAAAAAGCTCTTTCCCACTAGTTTTATAGTTTCTTGCAACATCATTTACTAGATTTTGAATTCATCTATTCATATCTTTAAATAATGAACACAATTACATAAATGCATTTTAAAAGATAAGGGGGAAAATGACATGCTTGGAATTTAAAAATTTTCCGGTTTTATTTGCTTATTTTTCCTATGATAAACATATAGATTTTTGCAAGATGGGTCTATACACATAGATAGATGGATGTGCATGAATAGAAGTGATCTTATTCGTTGTCATCATAAATGAAAATATCAATACTATTCTAAGGTGAGATTGCATTTTCTATGCTGCTACCAAGACAGGAAATAGCATTTCTAACTCTTAGTATTCTCTCACATTGTACTAAGACTTAAGCAAATATTATCAGGATATTCTACTAAGATTAAAAAAAAAAAAAATAGTATCATCCATACTTATACTTTCACTTTGTTCATTTTCAAAGCCATTTTTTGTATTAGATTTTCAATAGCATAGATATACATACAATTTTAAAGTTGCAAGCTTAAGTATTTTCAGAAATTCACGTTCTTCAATTCAAACAAGTATTTACACTAGAAATACTTGTCCTGTCAGGATTCCAAAAATTAGCACATATGACTAATCTGACCGGTCAAAATTAACCATATAAACTGGAATGCCAGATGCTTTCAGAGACAGATTTGTAACAAAACTTCAAGGCAAGGTTTTGGATGGGTCAATAGCACAGCTTTTGCCAAAGACACTTGAGGACATCAGTCTGGTATCAGTTACTTTGTGGTCAGACAACATGATATTCTCTGCAAATAGTCCACCCAGCTCCTACAATTGTCTTTCTGACAGGTAACAGACTCAGTATACAATGAGTCCAGAAGGTGCTTTCCAGAACTTCATGAGACCAAATAGCCTTTTGGTAATATAAAAAACGTTACTAAAACTTGTCAAGGTAATGTCTGCATTTTCTTGTCTACCCAGGACACAAATACTGTGCTGTAGGCCTACTATGAATACATAATTATGAACGGATCCAGTGTATGGATTTGCTGTGCACTCTACTATTGAAGTAAATCTTTCATTGTGTTCCTAGGAACTGCTAAGCCATCCTCGTCTGTTTCTGTCTAGATTTTTTTCTTTTGAGGAAATCATACAGTAGGCAGAAGAAACAACAGATAACTTCTATATAAGAAAGACTAAACAGAGTAAACAAGATGACTGTTATTACAGGGTTCACAAGGGATTTGTATATCACAATCTCAAGCCAATAAATTTCCTTATTCTATAGCTAGAAAAAGAATGTGTTGGACTTAAGTTAGTCTAAGGAACAATTAAAAAGCTTTAGGACACCTAGGCCAACGTTTCTGCTCAAGGATCAATGTAGTTGCAAACAATATCTGCACTGCAGCAGGGAAACAAAGGCAAAGACTAATGATTGACTTACGACCAAAGAACATCAGAGAGGTATCTGATCCTAAAAGTTATGTCTTACAGAACTGGTTTACACTTTTTATTTATTCATGCTGCAGTTATAAAGACATTTTATCAGAAAAATACAATCACACTGCACTCCAGGTCCTTGGGGAAAAGAATGATTTTATTTTCCTATGTCAGTACTCTTTTTCTTTTATTGCCTGAAAAAAAAACAAACCCAAACCACAAACCCTTTTTGAAAGTTTCCCCGAGTTTGGATTTTTTAGATATTTTTGCTCTGCATTTCCAAAGATTCATGAAAGGGAAAAAGAAACTTCTGAAGCTGAGAACTGTAAAAGCCAATATATGAGCTGCAGGAAAGTAAGAATGGGAATTAAAGTTAATTTCTTCATTAATACCAGACAAATTGATTGTACTTTAAGGGGAGGAGCCATCCACAGCAGATCAATGTAGGCAGCGTATTGCGTGGATGATTCTGTGGACTCCAGATATTTAAAAAGAACAAAACAATTATAGTCAGGATGCCAGAACTTGTAACCTTTCTGATAAGCCCTTTTGCTTTGGCCATTCAGGTTGTATATCGTGCACAAGGGTAGCATAAAATTACCTTAACTCTGGTCTCTACTTCTAACTGAGAGATGCTGCAGCCCCTGAGCACTGTCAGAAGTCAGACAGGCAGAGTTATACCAGTTGAGGATCTGACTCTAACTAAATTCTTTGTCATAATTTTGTGGTGTTACTGAGTCCTAGAGTGATCCTGCCATCCTCAAGCCAGTAATTACTGGCTATGCCTAGGACTGACACCCACACAGCACTAAAAAGCTAGGGAGATGAGACAGAAT
The DNA here is from genome assembly GCA_017639485.1 of Pluvialis apricaria. Lineage (NCBI taxonomy): Eukaryota > Metazoa > Chordata > Aves > Charadriiformes > Charadriidae > Pluvialis > Pluvialis apricaria. Next base: position 22,740,946 of record CM030011.1, on the reverse strand, counting down.
CTGGTCACCATTTTTTAACATCCTTGCCCCCATTTTCCTATCTCCCTCCTCTTCACTAAAGAAATCCTAAGCTGAAATAAAAAGACATTTTTTAGGGTAATTTCTGTCACCAGATGTTCTCGGAGAAGCCAGGCTGAGTCAGGAGCTGGACTCATTCTAGTTGTAAAGAGAAGTCTAACTGCTTTATGTGCAGTGGAATTCTCAATTGCCTTTTCTCCTCTGCTTGAAAGATTTTTAACAAAGAAAGTCATGCTGCTATTTACTCGCTGTTCATCACTAGCTACGTAAAAGTGCTGCAAAAATACTTTATTCTGATAAGACCTTAATAGTCAAATAGATCAACATTCTCCAACAAACACATCCGTTATTACTGGTTGCTCTGAGTTGACCAGGGATGTACACAATTAATTTTTTTTTCCCCTCAGACAATAAACAGAATTATTATGCTTTGGAAAGGATAGATCACCCTGAGTGTTTTTGTTCTATTTATCTGGTGAATCAATGAGCAAAAGCAATGTCCAGAAAACAAAAATCTGACATCCCTTAAACTGATGTAAACAAGGTACTATTTTGAAGACAGTCACTTCAGGTTTACTCCTAGATATAAAAAGACGTAATGGGGCTCAGTGCTTTTCAAGAAGACAGCTAAACTTGCATAATACACTGACATTGAATAGTCAGAGTCACCACTAACCACCACCTTAAGGAAAGCTCAGAGTTGCATTTTATACACAGAAAGGTCTATGGAGCTAAACATCATTTATACTCAGTAAGGATTTTGCTCATCATTTTTCTATTAGTTATCATGTGGATGCTGTTTCATTATTTGTTAACACCAGGACTGGAAATCTACAAAACACAGATATGGTAGTTTTGAATTCGTGTCTTTTTTTCAGCTCAATTTTCAGAAACTATTTTGAGAGCAGTGCAATAGCAGAGTGTGAAAAACAGAATTATATCTTTTGTTTCTGTACAAAGTGACAGACAACACAATTTCTTTTACCATGAACACTTGCAACCAGGTAATTATGTTTGGTGAACAGACAGTATGGAGCAAAATCCTCAATCCTTAACCTGTCTATCTGAAAAAGACCTTAGGGATTTAGCTCTACATAACAATTGCTTCACGTTATTAATATATGATTACTTTTACCACGTTTAATGGTGAAATAATATGTTGTCACTGAGTGTTTAGTATTTACTGTACATAATGTAGAAACTAAGTGCATTTATGTGATGTTGTCTCACACATATATATTCTCCATACGTTGTGAAGTAGCATATAGACATGCCACCGAGAGTTATACAGAAGGTATATTTATATCACACATAGGATATCCTTTTTATACCAAACCTACAGCTTACAGGCTAGGTTTCATCAGAAGAGTATTCAACTTCAACCAACAGATGCCACATTCAGTTCTACCTCTACTGCAGTCACTCCAGGGTTTTAGGAGTTTAACTGTAGTTTCATACCCATAACAATAACACGCAGACTGTTCATACCGTATGGGAGGTAACAGGATTTTAGAACTCCTCTTTTTTGCTTGGCTGGACCGACCATGTTAAAATACTATGATATCCTTAGATTAAAGTCTTTGTCTAAATTAAAATCATTATTATTGCTGAAAAGAAATTAAGGAGCAATTTGAAAGACAATGAAATGGAAAAGAGTTCACTTAGACTTGTTCCGGACTTAAATACTTAATATCTTTCTGTGAATTAAAATTTGGTTGAACAAAGAACCTGAACTTGGATAAGCTACAATTAATCCATATGAAGCAGTTTTTTGGAGTCCCTCCACAAATCACTTGGGAGATGGCTGATTAACTGTGCTGCTGGGACAGCTTCCACCTCCACGGAGTTTCCACAGCTTGCCTATCAGGACACCCTCACTGTAAAATTAGTCTACTCTTTACTGACTGAACCTGAAAAGATGAAAGCGCAGTAGAATTATTTGCCGAGTGACACAAATTGATCCCATGCCCTTAATGAAAATTGTGTTCCAAACCCTCCAAGCTTTTCCAGTGTGTAAAGTACAACTCATTTCCAGATGATCTAAGACCATTCTTGCTCTCTTTATAAGATTAAGCCTTTGGAAACTATATAGGTCGTCTACCTCCAAATTATGCCCTGGGGATACAATTCTTAATGAGTATTAGATTGTTGTACTATTACATGAACAGCACAAAGAAAGAATTGTTTCCCCCTTTCCTCCCAAAGATGTTAATTATTGCTATTAATTTAAGAAAGTATTTACTATTCTTGTCACACTGGCTCATTTGCAGTGGCAGATATCTTGGGAAGAGAAGAGGCAAGCCTATATCCATTTTTGTATTCCTCCCTGCCCTGAAATTCTGTATAGCTCTCTGTGGGAAGAATAAAAGCACAGGACTCATTCTTCCTTAGTTTCCTCAGCAGTCACACAGCTGATTTCACAATATAATGCTGAGTTCATAATGCTTCCAGTGTTTACCAAAATAAGGGAGAGAATGCTGTTTGTGTGTTTGACTTCAAATTATGAGAGATTTCAGGAGTGTATACTCCTGTATCAACTGGAGGAGGAAGACAGTGGTCCAGAGCTCAGTTTGGTTTTTAATGTTTCTTGCTCTTTCCATTCTTATTCCATGCCTGTTTACTAAAGGAATAATGTAGAAAAAATATTTGTAAAACGACACAGGAGGGGCCCTTCCTTTGTTCACTCTGACACTTCCTTGGCATTTATTTTATCTCAGTTTGGCAAAATTACATTGCAGCTGTCTGGAAGCGTCATTTAGTCTGTTATGAACTCTGCAGGAAGCATTTTTAGATTTGATTTTTTTGAGACTCCTCTGTTTTAGTAAGTTATTTCTAATTCATGTGAGTCACATGAACCTGAGAGCTCCATTAACCTTCATTATGCCATCTCTGCAGTTCATAGTCTGAGCTCACATACAAACACAAAGAAAATATATACATGAACCAGTGTGTTAAGAAAAGATTAAAAATATATCAAATGAACTATTGATTTAAGGAGAAGCTAAAAGGCACAGCTAGCTTATCTGTACTAAGATAGCAATTGCTCTGTTTGACTGTTTTTAGTAGACCAGAGCCTAGTCTATAGTTTCTGACTTCTGTGGTTTAGCTTCTCGTCAGCTGTATCAGAAGAGCTCACTTTCTGTCATTCTGCTGCCCTCTAAGAACATGGCTCATTTTAATGGTATTTGGGGGGATCCCCCCCCCGCCAGTCTCATATGAAAAAAGAAGTCGTCTTTCAGGTACTTCAGAAACTCTTCTGCTTCCCAGTTCACTCCCTCTACCCAGAAAAAAATATCGCACTCCCTACTTTCATCAGAACTATCACAGAATCACAGAAAATAAACTACAGACAGAAGCTCAAAAACACATTTAATCTCTTCCTCCAAAACTGAACAATTTAACATACTTGCATCATAAACTCTCATCCCTGCATCATCCTAGAAATACAATTGAAATTTAATTACCTTTGAGCGCTTTATGCTGACAGAGGATGCCATATGACCTTTTTCTTAAATGGGAAATGAATAAATTTGCCTCAAACTAACAAAGACTTCAGGCTATGCAGCTCTTCCTTTTTGCTCTAAAATCTTCAAAACCACTTACTGAATTTATCATCTAAGCATTACAGAATTCTCACTCACAACTTCTAACGATGCATTGGACTATCTGATGGAAAGTGCAGTTAGGATTGAGCAGATCTAAAGTACTGTGCTATGGAAAAGAAAGGAAAAATGTGATCAAGTCAGTGCTGTGAAAAGTGTCACAAATTACATGTGGCCTGAAGTTCAAAAATGTTATTCTGAATATAACTGGCATGCCTTATGTTCCCTTTAGGCTTTAAATCACTTCCAGTTCATTAATTTCTTTGTTAGTGTTGCCTCAATTACAAAATACAAGAGCTTATACAGTATTTTTTAAAAAACATAGTACAAAGAAGGGACTTTCCCTCTGTTTCCCAGAAAAGTTTCTTAGAGTGCTTCTATTTCAACTGATAGGATGTCACTTGTATCAAAACAAGCTCAGCCGTTCTTACTGATTCGTCCTCCCTCTTACAGCCCTGTGCAAGGTCTTCGTCAGCAAGTGTGGGTGTTGCTGTCCTCTGGAAGCACTCTTCCCTTTTGCAAAGGACAGGACACATTTGCCTGGAAAGGTTTACCCTCAGTGCTCCTATTTCAGAAACCCACCAAAACACAATTAAATATCTTTGAAGTCAAATGGTATTTGATCACATAACATTGCAAGTACCAACGTACTAATTGATGGAAATGACGACACGTTTTTAGAAATTCCTATTACACTTTACAAAACTTCAAAAAGTTGCAGTACAGTTTCCTCAATTCTAAGTGTTCTTTTCAATTCCTGTGAGTAACCAATAATTTATATATTACTTCAGGAGCATTGGCATTGGCAAAAGACATATTGGGATTCTTGTGCACATTCCTTTAATTACGGGATATCTGTGAATCTGTATCATGAGCAGGAAAAAATAAGCACTGAAATAACAATCAGTGGTTCCATAAGGTGAAATAAGAGATTTTCTTTCATAATTTCATTGATTAAATAGTCAACTTGTAGCAGGAAATTCTCTCCAGTTGTTGATTGGAAAGACATTTCACACGGTATTAGTCATAGGAATTTTTACTCATAAGTACATTCCTTTGTGTTTCAGTAAAACTAAATCAAACTTGGTGAGTGTGATTAATTCATGCATGGAATAAAAACCATCAAAAAGCACCACTGTATACAAGATTTTTTAGTGATAGGCGCACATTCCTTTACTATTGATAAGGAACTCAGAAGAAACAGTAACACACCAGTTCTTTTCCTTTAAAACTATCTCAGTACTAGAGCCTGGCATTTCTGCTGCAATTTCCTAAAGATAACAGGTTTGCTTTTCAGGAACCACTGACATGTATTCAGTAAAAGACCAGAGGAGAAGGGCTAAGACGATCATAAATCACTTGCAATACTGCAGCCTTGGTGTTGCCAGGAGAACCTGCTCATCATAACCTAAATCAGAGCTGACTGAGGCCTATGATGCCAACAAGTGATTGTCCCAGAGGTCCAGGAAGACTGTGAGCAAGAAAGTCATATAACCCAGAGATCTCTGCATGCTGAGATATCCTTTTTCAGCCAGTGCAGGACAGCTAGAGAGGCCCAAAGCATCCTAACAGAAACCAGAAAGCGTTTGTTTCTTGAATTATGTCTGCCTTAGTTCTTACTCTTTTGTTTCATTCTCCCTGTGAAAGAGCTCGATTTTCAGCTACGGTAGTTTTCTTTTGGTTGATTGTTAGCATATTACCTCGTAGGAACACCCTACTAGACTGAGGAAAAATCTTATTTAAAAGGGTCACTATAGAATAAGGACTAAAGAACATTACCTCATTCAGCTTTCCATAATAACGTTCCAGGCTGATTGTTGTAAACCCAAATACCCACTGTCTCGCTTGTGTCTTTACTTTGACTGTCCCTAGTCTGAGAGAGACTGAATTATCCACTAAATCTCAGGTTATTCTGTTACTGCATACACTTTTTTCTAGTTTAATCTGTTATTTTTATCTGTATAATTCTATTCTTCTTCCCTACTTTTTCATTTAATCTTGTAAGTATTAGCCTATATAGTATTTTTTGCTTTTTTCCTCTTTTACAATAGATTGCAGACAACTGTTTCCCAACCCAGAAGCCTTAAATTATAGTATGAATATAGATTGTGAATTGCTTTAGATTCTTCATAATTACTAAAGACTGACTTTATGTAGGAACATAACTGTCTGTATAGAATGCTAGAAGGCTTTTATCCTAATGGTTACGTTCATAATGCATAAAACAGTATACTACGTTATAGCTACATTGCAGTTCGTATGCCTTTGGCATAAGTAACGGCTTTAAGTAATATGAAATTTATCATCTGTCCTTCAACATCTGATAAACCACGTTCTCCTTCAGGGGTGTTCTTCTTTTCCAAGATACTGATATTCCCGACTGTCAGCCCTATCAGTTTCTATTTCATTTTTAAAGGGTCTGTATGGTCATCTCAGCCACGCTATTTTCTGCAGACTGTCTCAGTGATGGGTAATATGTTTGATTATCTTCTCTACAGGTATCTAATATTTAAAATTTAAATTTTTTCACATATAGGCAGTAGGGCCAGTTTTCTCTCGTTTTCTATTTGGTAAGTTCCTGGAGAATTGTTTTGTCTAATGGAGCAGTACTTGCATTTTGTGCTCTGAAACAATGTTGTTTCCAATTCATTACATAAGGAGAAATGAGGCATCTTGTGAAGTAAGTATTAGAATATGAAGTCAGAAAGTCTGCGTTGCTAAGCCAGATTGGTCTTTGGGGAAATTGGGTATTTCCACCCCACTAAAAAGCTATTATAATCACATTCTTTTGACAGCCAAGCAAGCTGCACTAGAGACTCCATTTCCTCCCTCCTTAATGCATCTGGCTTCTAATACCTCCCTTTTGAGTCAAAGCAAGAGATTTTACAATTCTTCTTATGAATCTCTCACACCTACTGATTCCCAACCATCATTCCCATACTGGTTTCACTAGATTCCAGCACCCTTGCCAAGTCCAGGACAGCATAAACTTGCAGCAATGCAGGAACAATCTCTCTGAATTAAACACTAATTCATCCAAGGCCCAAAGTGCAAAGAGGAAGAGTGAAAAAATTAAATTATGTTTATATCTAGATAGCATTTGTAACCTTTATACACTCGACCTCAGCTTTCCAGCTTTATCTCTAGAGCACAATGCAACTGAGGTAAAAGCTGAAGTTTCTCTTCTTCTGTTTTCCTGTCTCCTTCGCTCTGCCTCCTTGCTCTGAGGTATTTGGGGTAGAACTGTCTATGATCCCACACCTCAGGCTTGAGAGAAGTCCTCCATTCAAGGCTGCAGGAGTCAGACATACTTTGTTCTGTACTCATGATCAAGCCATTGTTATCTTAAACCACTTGAAGCAGTTTGCCTGGGCCTTACCTTACCTCCATTTAATTTCCTGCATGTTTCAAGTTAACAATATGCATTGAGAAAGGATAGCATCACACAAATAAGCTCATTTATATATGATATATTGTTATATTTTGAAAGAAGTATTTACAAATCCAATGTATTCTGTTTGTCTCTGGGGCTGATGATCAGCTCAAGGCATTTATAGCCATGACATTTCCCATACATCTGGGAATTCATAGAAGAAATGAAAGTCATCACTTTCCACTTAGGATACTGCTTTGTGTTTTGCTATCTGTTCTAAACGTACTGCACAGTCCAAAATTCATTTATAGACAATTAATCATACCCTCAAGGAACTACTAGGAAAGTCCATACTAGGAAAGCTTGGACTTTAGCAAATCTAAGTCTGCAGTCTGACACCTCAATTTCTTAATACAGGTATGCTCAAGCTACAACTCCTAGGAAAGTATTTGACCGTACAAGGAAAGATGGAAAATCTGGAGCCAGATTACAGAGTTCTTCTGAAAAGAGATCCAGATCTGGGAATCTGATTCTGGAATCAATTGTTCTAAACCCAGAAAGCAAACTGTAGCACAGAAAATGAATACGTGTTAAGGGAGTGTTCTACATTCATGTATGTACATAAGCCATGTAAAATTTTTAGGAAATGGCCATATCATTTATTAAACCAATGGACAGAGTTAGAGAAAATGGTTTGCTAAGGGAAAAACTTGGCAATTTGTATCGCTTAAAAAACCATCACTATGAGTTCTGAAGAATCAAAACCACACAAGAACTGCAAACAGCTGCTTCTGTACTGCTCAGACACATATCTTAACAATAAATAAACATGAAAGACTGCCAGCAGCAAAGTATTCGGTTAGATTTTGGGATAAAACAAGATTGCTTGAATGTCCCCACTTAAGTGTTTTTGTAGTCTGCTTTCCCAGGCTTTAGATCATTCCCATAGGCTGTTTTGCTTTTAGAGTACAGCTATATCCAGTAGCCTGTTAAACAACAAAGTATTTTTCAAGTCTCTCTCAATTTTTCAAAAGAATTGAAGTGCCTAAGCTGGTATTTATTCTAAACCCTTTGAAATGAGAATTTGGTGTTCAGCCCAAAATATCCATTCATGTTACTAATAAACCATTGAATTTATGTAAAGTGACTTCATTGACAAGCTTTCTGTGGATCAAAAAGTCATTTGCAACCTAGGGACTTGTCTCTTTAACATATTAACAATTGATTAAAAGGACGCATTCCAAAATGTTTCTTTTTGTATCGAAGTAATTTAACAAAATCTCCAGTGATAAGTTTAATATTTTAAATTTATCACAATATTTTTAATTCATCATACTACAGATGAAAAAATGTGCATGTCACTAACTATCTACTGAGTTTCCCTTTAACTCATGAAGTAACTCATCTGCATCCTCAGTACACTGAACAACGAATCAAAAATCTCACAGGCCAGAGGAGAGCTTAACAACATGAGCAAAGGTAATCTATCCAAACCAAAAGAATTGCCATGCTTTACCTTTAAACTGATTTTGATTATTTGACTATAATGAGCAAATACCATTTGCAAAGTGACTGTCATTTAATTAAGTTACTCCAGAGCTAAAATTTAGCACTTTATTTTAAAACGTCACTTAAATTCTTCTAGAAAAACGTGGTATAAATTCAAGCTGGGTTTTGTTGAAGTGCCCTTCAGGAAATGGCTTGTATTACCTGTAAAACGTGCATGTGGTACTAAAAGAAAAAGAGCTCCCAATGGAGATAATTTAGAGAAGTATTATTAACGGTCTTCAGCCTCAAGTGGTCATCCCTTGCATCGGATTTAAAATCTGCAGAAGTCTGTTTCCTAAACAGTCTAAAATAGGAGAGAAGCTGCAACAAACTAATTATTGGTTTATTGGGTTTTGTTTCTATTGACAAAGCCAATGTCTTTAAAATTATCTGTTACTGTCTATCCATTAGGCAAGTTTTCTTGTTATTGCTGGCTGTGTGCTGCTGAAGTCATGCATTAATATTTCTGCTTTCCTTGCTCCTTTGACCTTTTCCTTCCCCTTTGACTGCAAGAAAGCTTATGAGAAATAAGAACACAGGGAGCAGGCATTTCCCTACAGCAGCCTTGTTTTCAAGCTAGAGAATGTATTTTCACTTTTTTTTTTCCACATTATATGTCATATTAAAGAAAAACACCACCTAATTCTTGCAAATAGCCCTATGTCATCCCATCTGGTCCAAAAAAAAAGACAAATAGTTTCCCTAAGCACTGACTGAGGTGGGTTCCATCTGGAATCACTTTTCTACTTTTTTGTAACAGATTGACTATGTATTATATTCATAAGAAAACAAATAAACAATAATATGTTAGTCCATCAAAAGCAAAAAGTCAATAATAAAGTAGTGTATATGAAATGCAGTTTCTTCAGCTTCCCATTTTTGATCTCTGATATTTTCTTCAGCATCTTCCTATTTCTGTGAAACCATCTCATTTTATATAGATTTTAAATCATTTTATTCTAGTTATAAATTTAAAACTGATTTCCAAGGCTAACAATGATGGTCCTTAGTGCTTTCTTATTGCTATTTAATTGCCTTAACACTACCAGCACTTTGACAAATTGGCTAAGACGTGTCCCTTTTTTTCCAGTTTCATGTTAATAGCTTTACTTTTATGGTTTAACCTCTTGGTGCTTTTAAAAAGTCGATGTGTAGTTGGTAATACATTCAATGCCAGGAGATCTGAACCTTGGCTAGAAACACACTAATGCAAGACAAAAACTCAGAACAGTTCGCTTGGTTGGGACAGGTGGCTGTAAAATACAGAAAAGAATTGTATAGTCATAATTATTTCTGCATTACACTGCTTAAGCAGCAGAATGGCAAGTCACAGACCTTAACAGGAACAGCATCTTGCCTGCAACTTGCAGGTAATTTTATTAGGCTTCAAATAGTGAAAGGAAAGCTGTGATAATTTTAGTAGATTTCAAATAATAAATATTTTAAGCCCATCAGCAATCATCAGCCACTTTAGAACTGCCTGAAAAGAATGTGCATTTCATTATATTCTTGAATCACTTCTCTATAAGACATTTTGGAAATACTAAGTGATTCAAATACGGTTCAAAAAATAAAATCCTAAGGCGCTTTACTCAGCTCAGGATAAAAGGTAAGAAATGAAATTCCAGATATGGTATAGGTCAGATATTTGAGAAAGATAGTCCATTTCTGAGGCACTATCTCCAGTGTTCTCAGACTGGATTAAGATTTTGAGAGGAGAGAAAAGCAGCCAAATTTTTTACACATGTATTTTGTTGGAAATATTAAATACTTCATTAATTTCTCCTCCCAAGCTACATTTGAAAATGTAAGCCCTACTTATTTACAGCATTTCCTACCTCTCTTGCTATCAAGATGCTGAAAAAGACAGTTTCGCCCCTTTAAGCAATATGTCACATACAGCACACATTGCGTCTCTGATGTTTTTATTAACAAGGGCATAATGGGTTTCCAGGTGAAAATTAAAGTGTTTCTGCTCAGTATGAAAACCGAAATTATGATGCTTTGTTTGTTTATGAGAGACATTATTATGACTGATGATACTAAATAATGGTTCACAGAAATCACACGGCAAAATACTTTCCCATGATTAAAGAAATTCACCTTTACCTCCAGCAATAATGACAACACGATTTTAACAGTTTTCCTCTGTTGACAACCAAAGTTTCAGTATTCTCAGTTACTTTCAGTTTTGTGAAGGACTGGTATATGAATGGTTTGGGTGCAAGAGGACTATATTTACGTACCTGGACCTTGAATACTATATACTATACCATGTTATATGACTTATTTTTTCTCTTTTAAATTACAGGAAAGGGCTTAATAGATAGTCCAGAACTTAAGCTTTCATGAAATCCAAATAAGCATCTCAGGTGAACTGTGTAATTGGATGTAGTTTAGTCATCTCCATTTTAAGATCATAGAATATCTCAAGTTGGAAGGCACCCAAAAGGATCATTGAGTCCAACTGCCTGCTCCTCTCAGGACTACCTAAAACTAAACCATATGACAAGAGTGTCATCCAGATGCTCCCCAAACTCTGACAGCCTTGGTACCGTAACCACTTCCCTGGCGAGCCTGTTCCACTGACCAAGCACCTTCTCAGTGAAGAACCTTTTCCTAATGCCCAATCTGAACTTCCCCTGATGCAATTTCGTTCCGTTTCCTTGTGTCCTATCACTGGTCACCAGAGAGAGGAGAGCAGCATCTCCCCCTCTGCTGCCCTCCTTGAGGAAGCTGTGGCCTGTGATAAGGGCACCCCTCAGCCTTGCGTTCTCCAAGCTAAACAAAACAAGTGAGCTCAGCTGCTCCTCTTAAGTCTTGACCTCTAGTCCCTTCACCATCTTGGTCGCCCTCCTCCGGATACACTCTAATATTTGATGTCCTTCTTATATGAGGTGCCCAAAACTGCAGACAGTACTCAAGGTGGGGCTGCACCAGTGCACTGTAGAGTGGGACAATCACCTCCCTCGACCAGCTAGCTATGCTGTGCTTGATGCACCCCAGGACACGGTTGGCCCTTTTGGCTGCAAGGTATGGTATATCACAGAAATGAATTAGAACTTTTCTGCTGCGGACATTCAGGTTTCAACAGACCTGCATAATATAGTGATTTTGTCTTCAAAATGCTGTATATTGTTTGATATTAGGGGGTCTTACCCTCATGATCTTTACAGTAGTTTGGATTGAAATTTCCTTTACTTGTTTTGTGATCCTTGAGATGAGTTTGTGCATGTTTTTTAAATGATATTTTTGGACTGAAAACACCTTTCAGGATCTCCAGCACAAGTTGTGTGTCCAAAGTTACTTTTTGCCCTTGTGCAAATAGTTCCTTCACTTTCTGCATCACTGTTAGCCAAGCTGCAGAAAAGAATTACAATATTCAGGAGAAATCTTTTATTAAATTTCGCTGTCGTTTGCTAATGAGTTCGTTAAATCTCCCTGTAAAATTAATATCAAATCTCAAATGTTATGTAAATGTCTTCATTAACCAAAGTCTTGGCCCTGTTTTATTAATTAGATCTAAAAGCTTATGTAAAACTTTACCAGCTTTGCCTGTGAATTTTATTCTTCACAATCACTTTGCTAAGCAGTCCTTTAAAGACTCACTGACTTTGTGACTCTTAATTGGTGAATTTCCCAAGATTCAAGCTAGAAAGAAAAATGCCTGCATTGAACTTCTTGTGGAGAGAAACCTTTTTCTCCTTACACTTTTCCTATTTTCCTCCTGTGAGATAATAGCCATCTCTACGGTTTTTAATTTTGGTATTGAAAACAGAGGATTATGACTGCTTACATGGATTAAGTGCTGGAAATGATAAAAAAAAATAGCCTTAAACTGCCGAAAAGACATTTTTAAAATATAGGTTACAGACTGTATGGAGAGTGTCAGTAAACAGAAGGCTTCAGATGTGGTATCGCCTGAGTCTTCATCATTTACACTCTTTGGTTGTCAGCTCACTGAACCCCGCAAAACTGCAAAATTCCAGTCATCTAAGTCAGGAATGACCTTGTTGCCTTTGGTCATAAAATGCGACTATAAAAGAATGAGTGTAATGTAACATGATGTGTACCCAGTTATTTTCTTAGAATACTTTGCATTTGGAAGCTCAAATGTGAGCCTTTTGTATGGCATAAGTCATTGATCAGTTCGACTCAGAACTTCTTACTGTGCTGTAAAAGCTTTGTTCTCTTTCACTGCCAGAGCCTCTAATATCAGACATTCCACTGCATGACTGCAAAGCAACACAAAGCCCAGCCATCTTCCACTGTCTCCTCAACTGCTGCAATCATGTTCTGTAATAACTGAAAAATCGCTCATTATTAGTCCGAGACCACAGCTTTCTAACTCAGAGAATAGGATTTAATGCCTGTTTTAGAGACACATGAAATGGGGGAAGCAGAGGGGGAGGAGGAAGAATAACACATTACAGGGTGAAGAATCACAAGCATTGAAATTATTAGCCTGTAAGTACCACCATGCAAGCCACAGTTATATTACAAACATAGTTGTTTAAGCTCTCTCTCCAGTTTTTATTTTCCACAAGTTTGAAGACATATTCTACGTTTATCTCAGTGTTTACATTGGCTCACAATTTTCTGCGCCTAATTTTATGAAAACTTCCAATGTATATCACTCTTTTCTCATCAAAAGAATGTGCCCTCTCCTGAGCTGCTAATTATTGCATACCTGGATTTTTCTGAGCGTTATGCTAACATTGAGCATACTGAAACTCTGGAAAGTGGTACGTCAATCACACCTAAAGCAAATTGCTGGCAGAAATGAAGGAAGGAAAGTCAGAATACAGATTACTTCTTTCAAAACAATGTGGATATCTGTGGTCGTCCAGCACTCTTGCTGAGCCTGGGATCATGGAAAATCATAAGCTGTATGAACTACAGTAGCCTTTTTTGTCCCAAAAAAAGAGGCAACTTCCAATACTAAGAATATGAACCAGTTCAGGATCTTGTTAATTCTCAAGGAAGGATATCAACACTCACACAGCAAGCAGTATTCCCAAGGTGATGGAATGACCATGCTGAGGACAGGCACACTAGCATAACTGCCACTGTCCCATGCATAAATACTAGATTCATAAAAATGTGTTTCGGGTTGTCTATCTTCTTGGTGTCTTTCTTTTGTTCTATTCAAGTGACAATTTAGGAGCAAAGAGGCAGCAATCCCTAATACCTCACCACTAAGTATGCCTCAGTACTTACAGCTCCATTTTTTCCCCGCTGTCTTCCTCCCTGCATGCCGGCCCTTAGCACCCTGCAGAGGGCAGCAGCCATCCCTCAGGAGGATGGACATAGCTCAGCCACCCAGAGTGTTACACACCTGTTTTGATAATCTCAGTAAGGGGAAAAAAAAGGCACAGGGTAAAGGGCAAGCTCGCAAGCTCATAAAACTGAGCAAATGAATCCTTTAAAGTGAAATACGATTTAAAACTTTCATTTCTGTTCTTTAAAATATAAATAAAAATTAAAAAGGCAGCTAGAAAAATAATACGTCATAATTTCAGTGGTCTATGATATACCTGATATTATTTTTCTGCAAGTAATACAATTTTGATACATTTACAAATAAATACCTTTAGTTCTTCTCAGCATTATTCAAATCAGAAACTTTCAGGATAGTTACAGCCCTACAAAATAACAAGTATTTGCTTTCTATACCCTTATTTAAACATAAAATTATAGTATAGCATCTTTGATCTCAGATCATGCTTTGTGGCACATACACGGACTATTTTACACAATGCTGAAATGCAGCCATCTCTGAGGTGAAACACAGCACCTGTTTAATTATATTCAAAGCACTATACAGCATTTAGAACAGATTACAGTATCCAACTGAAACTGCAGGAGCCATTTTGCTAGACAGAACATAGCTAACTCTACTGGAATTTGGCCATAGCATTCTGTCTTGCAGGAAAGATTACCCATGGAATTTTCTCGATATCCACTTATACTCCTTGTACGCTTTCATCCCTGTTTAAAAGTAAACTAGTCCTTCCAGAATGGCATTGAGAAACAGTATACATTAAAAACAGATTAACTTACAATGAAACACATTCACAAAACCTTATTTTTTGAGGATTTTGCAGGATACACATGCAGTGCTCTCTAAACAGACACATAATTTTCTTTCTTGGTCTTTCTGCCTCCTGAAAGAAAGCTTCGTATCTCAGAAGGGAAATGTTAATGCCACTGTTGTTAGAAAATCCTAACAGGAAGACATTACAGCCTTTAAATGCCATTATCAGTGCCATTCTGGTTAAACCTATACATTTTTGACTAGTATCTAAATGTACTGTGGCCTTTGGGATGCCAGACTACTGGAAGTAAGCACCGGTTTAGACTTCTGAGGAATTTTCCCTATTTCATCCTTATAGGTGATATGACAGGAATATGTTAGCAGAGGGAATCAGTATGACATGACAGTTTGAGAAGAGACTTGCCGAAAGAATGTATGACACACAGTGGGATGAAGGCCAAGTCAATAGGATAACCCTCCCTGTTTCACTTTTTCATTAGTCCATTGATAGAATCTTGACAACTATCTGCATCAGGACATAAAAGGAGGATAAAGCCAAGTGTTTCTGTAATGCAAAGGTGTTAATTTACAAAGAACATACAGAGACCTGTTTGTCAGAATACAGCAGAAAAGAAACAACAGTAGATGGTTCCTTTGCTCTCAGTTCCAAAGAGAGCACTTAGCCAAATTGGAATACAACCATACTACTAAATAAAATGAGATGAGCTCTTCTCTTGACCCTGAGGCACAGCTGCTTTCCACACACCACTTTCCTTCCTGAAATGCTGCATCCATGTCCAAACCATCTAACTCATCATACCCAGGCACAAAAAGAAAAGGTGCTCAGGGAACGTGTTAAGAACAAGCAGTATTATTTGCTATGGGCCAGTGTCCAACCCCATGCCCCAACCCTGTTGTATTTATAAGTACAGACATAGCTCATTAGTCTTATCCCAAAGCCAAAATTCCCCTTTTATAAGGAATTTTATTTTACAAACCTTTTCTCCTTTCTTCATGTCTGTTTTTCTCTCACTCACAAAGATTCAGGGAGATTTTAAAAAGGGACTGACCAAATTTACCCGTGGCTATTGAATGTGACAGACTGCAGGCATCCTCCAGTTTAGGGTTCTGTAAATACTAACTGCCAAAAGCTGTAAGCATACGTTAACCAAAGGAAGGTACTGTTATACTGGCCATTTTCACAGAGTCTAAATGGACTTCTAAACATCTTATGCCTCTGTTTTCTGACATGTAGTTGCAGTCAGAGCCAGCTGAAACCACTTATTATATTAAATTACAATAGAATTCACTGATTTTTATGGCTCAAGCTCTACTCCAGGATTATATATGATCTAAATTCATGGTGAATTTCAGCTTCTAGACATCTTAGAAGAACCAAGTTTCTTTTTAAATTTATGCCTAGTGAAAGCCAGCTCACCTGCCTCACTTGCACTCAATGGAATAGTATGTAGTTTGAGGATAGAAAAAAGACAAAATGGTTAAAAACCTTAAGCATGAGGATTACTCCAGGAGGAATTATGAATAAATCCTTATATCCAGTCCCTACAGTTTTCAAAAGAACATCAAAACTGCAGTACTGTGCCATGCTCAACCAATCCCAGACCCAGGACCATTCAACATTGAACTCT
Organism: Pluvialis apricaria; assembly: GCA_017639485.1. Classification (NCBI taxonomy): domain Eukaryota; kingdom Metazoa; phylum Chordata; class Aves; order Charadriiformes; family Charadriidae; genus Pluvialis; species Pluvialis apricaria. Next base: position 22,724,719 of record CM030011.1, on the reverse strand, counting down.
GCCATTCTGGGGACATTCACATAGCAAGAGGAGGGATCCCAGGATCCTCCGAAAGCACACAGATTCCCAGCCTCTGTTGAATAGAAGATGACTCTCGGCACAATCTTTAGTCCTTCTCTACTCAATAGATATCTCTTTACATTTCAGAAAAGAAGCTTTTTGAGTAAGAATGAATAACCTTGATGACTCAGAGAAACACAGAGGACAGAACAGAAAAGGGTGATTTCACTACACTCTCTCCCATTAGATCCATCATCATATCACACATATGAGGGAAAAGCTTATGAGGTTTTACTGAGTATCTGATACAAATGTTATTGAAAATCAAAATGGCAGGAAATCAACTGAAGTTTTTGTTTTCATTTCAGTTAGCCCTTCCCTACCTTTGTTTTCCCCCAGCTGTTTCAATTAACTGCAAACTTTCCTAAAGCACACCACCCAGCCAGCTTCTGCTTTCAGGCAATTCTTATCTTGAACTATGCCCTGTAGACACACTACTTTGTTACTCTGTACACTTGGGAACTGCTGACAGCAAAACACAAGAGAATAGGTGGGGGATAAAAACATGAAAATGCTCTCCGAGAACAATGTCTTCCTTCATTCAAAGGACGGTCCCTGAAAAATGAACAAGCAGAGAGCTAAGATCACTTCAAAAAGAATGTCACCTCAACAGCATCGGTATAGAAGAATGTAATGGACAACAGACTTTAAAAATCCCTTGCTCAGTGCTTTTACTATCATCAGTGGAGATGCCTGACTGAAGAATACCACTGTGTGTACACAGATGAGGTGGTGAAAGGATATTCTCTAGAAAGGGCACACACCTCTCAATCTGCTCTGACAAAGAGCCTGGACATTACTACTCACAAGTAATGCTGCAAAGCCAGAGGGATTTGATGAACAAAAACATAGAGTTAGATGAAGAAGCTAATGTTTTCTCAGTGTTTCTAAATTCAGAGAATTGGAATTGAACTGAAAGGACAAAGTTGTACTTGCTTAGTCCACCTGAGCTGTTTGAACTTTAATTGCTATTCAAATTCCGAGAACTTTGCTTTATATATGCATTAACCTTATGTGAATAAATAATAAGGCTCAGGAACATGACTAATGTACTGACATACATTTTTTAAATCAATGTACTACTGAGTCACCACTAGAATACATCACATGCAAAAAAAAAAAGAACTCTCTAGAAAAACAACACTATAACAAGGGAAGCTTTGACCTTTATGCATGAGCTTACTTTCTAAACCTAACCTGTCAAAGTACAAATTTAGTGAGATTTAAGATTCCTGACTGCTCTGCTTCAAAGGAAGCTATTTAAGACATCTGAGCCATGAGTATGCAATGACTTTGATCTCTATCTGCATAAAATGCAAGGTTTTAGGCAAAGCCTTTATAGCATTTACCCATGAACACGATTCTGAATTTTCAGAAACATTTGGGAATGAGGTAACGTTATTTTTTTACATACATTAAATAAGCTGACATCAGGGTTAAGTGACTGCTGCTGAATTTCACTATTTCCTCTTTCTTGCAATCAGTGTTCCTTTTCCTCCAGTGAGGAGGTAATTAGACATTTTTCATACATTTATGCGTGTGTTCACATACTGCTGACGCTCAGGACATTTACTTTGTTGATATTCCTAATACTGACGTTAATTACTTTTTATAGTACAGAAATTATCATACCTCAGTTGTGATAATGTAATGTTGTATTCTCATTTACATCAGACTTTATTTAACCCAAATCAAAATGTAGCAGGATCTCAAAATGAAAGTAAATATCAGAGACTAAAAGAACCTTCAACTTCTTCTTATATAATAACAATAAATAAGGGCGTTCATACAATGCCTTAATAATACCTAATAATTTATAATATAACAACTGAATATTACAGAACTGGTATACAGTAACTCTGCTAACAACACTGAAATTGTTACAGATTGTCCTGGTTTGAGATAGAACAGAACCAATTTCTGTTCAGTAATTTTACTTTTCAGTTAAGTTTCTTCTAACTGACTGCACTCTCTGAAATTAACGGTGTATTTTTTAGACAGTGTCTGCTTCCAGAGTGATAAGACCTGATGTTTATAGTTAATACCAAGGAGTGGCATGCAGAGATGCTCTTGCTTATACATATTGCTGTAACACCCAAGGGCAGCCAACTTTGTTATTTGCCCCATTGGAAGGTTGGAAGCAGAAGAGCATAGAGGGGTTGCATCTGCGGGGAGGAGCAGACAGGACAGGTGACCCAAACCTGACCAACAGGGTATTCCATCCCATCTGCCTCATGCTCAGTATAAAAGCTGAGGGATCAAAAGGGTTAACTCTCTAAGAAGAGTATGGCCTTCATCTGAGGAGGACTCTGTCTATTCACCTGCCTTTGATCCTGATCAATGCGTTCCTGAATTCAGCTCCTGTTCATCGCTGAGTCCAGTCTGGGACTTTCCCAGTGCCTGCCAGTGACGTGATCATCATCCAGGGAGCTCGACACTGGTTTTGTATATATTTCAGTATTTTCTTTTTGATATTAGTATCTTTTCTTTTTATTATTAATATTTCACTAAAGTAGTTTTAGGGTTTTTTTCAACCCATAAATCTCTCTCACTCTTCCTTTTTGGGAAGGGAGAGAGATTAAAAGAGAGCATCTTTCGTTTATTTAGTGGCTAGCCCAGCCTAAACCATGACACAGATTCACATACTTTCACATAACATCAAAATATGGCATCTATAGTCATTCTGTATACATATTTTAGCTTTCACTGACTTTAGGAATAGTTAGCTATGAAAAGAGGAAATTATCATACCAGTAGAAATTTAAGGGTAGTAAAGAATAACATTCGGATTTTAGAACTGCTGTTGCTTTCTCGCTCCTGTTCCAAAAACTCCTTCATAGCAGTTTATCATAGACTAGAAACATAATATTGCACCTTTTTAAAAAAAAAAAAAAAGGCAAAACAGAGTTGAAATGAAACACAGATCATAAGATTTTGTTTCTATTTCCTAAGAAGATGAAAATAACTCTTCGATTTTTCTGTGGTTTCTGGTAAGATCTTTGTGATTTCAGTTGTGTTTCTCACAAAAAATTTCTACTGTTTGCTTGGCATTTTTTAATTTACCCAAATATTTATGGCAAAATACAGCTAAAGTTTTAGTTCCTCAACAGAAGGGTTTTTTGGACATTTCTACCATTTTGATAAGAACACAAAAAAAAATATAGTTCCAGTGAGTATTTCCACTCTTCAGGAAAGAAATCTTTTCAGAGACATATCGTTCCCACAGGTGTATTCTCTCACAATGCTACTCTGAAGCAACTGTTTGACAAATGGGTGCATGAAATGAGGAATATTAGATATGTAGAATATTGACTGTTACACTGAACAAGTAACATCCCTGGAAAGGGGAAAGGTGTAGCCTATGTAAACAAATCCAAGTTTAGCGTTAAATTTGCAGCAGTATAGGACACAGCTACCACATAATTACAGTCCTAGAAGAAGGGGTTTGCAGCTTTCCAGTGTAAGGTACAGTACTGTCAGTCCCTGGGCTAGGGCTGCGCTAGCAGACTCGCATATACCTCTACAACCTGCCATCATCCCTGCACTGCAGTGCAAACGTGCTTTAAAGCCTTTGTGCAGTTATAGGGGATGTAACTTTGGCACCGTGGGGAATCCACATACCAAATATATGGTAATTTTAAATTATATAACCAGCCAGGAGTACTAGAGGATTATCTCCTGCTATGCTCTTTAAAGATGTATCTAGCAGCAATACCATGAATCACACGCCAGCAGGCTTTCTCTTCAGCTGGTAAATTAGCTGGAAGAAAATAAAGTTCTATACTACATTAATGAATACTCTAGCACAAGAACCAAGCAGCGTGTCATCTATTAAGAATAATCATAATAACCAAATAAACAGCATTCTTTGCAGGAGTTGACAATCCACTGGATTAAGGATAATCAGCAGTAATTTTTCATCTGGACTTCAGAAAAGCCTTTTATTGTCTTTTGAATGTACTTTGTTCAAGGTTAAAACAGTCAGGAGGGGATAGATTATGTTCTTTTGTAGAACCAAAAATGTTTAAGAAAAGAAAAACAAAAACATTAGCAGCTGCAGCTCAATGTGGTAAAAAAAAAATCTATCATGACTTTAAAGAAATGTGTTGGAACTGGGAGAATTAATGTGTTTATTAAACTTCTGAAAGAAGACAGGAGCAAAAAGGTGATAACACTGGTGAATGACAATCTCTTTTGTGTTAGGTCTAGAGAGGATGCTGAGGTAATTCAGAAGAACCAAATAAAACTAGAAAATTATGCAACATTGCCAAATGTTACCTAATCCATAGTGGAATTAATGAGCGGAGTTACTCAGGAAATTGATAAATTGCCAGTGAAGTGTAACAATTCAGCAAAAAGCCGGAGTCTTGATGTCATTCTGGACAGTTCAATATGCACATGTGTTCAGTGGACAACTTTGAGCCTATCTCCACAGAATCATTAACTTTGTTTCAAAGACTCAAACACCTCCACTCGCTATGCCCTTCATCATGCTGAGGTAATGCCTGACTGACCTCTCAGTCTCAAGACACCATACCAAAGGTGTCTTGCCACAGGGTCTCTGTCTTCAGAGATATATACATAATGGCCACCGTCACATAATCCAAGCTATTAGGAAATTTATCTTCTAAAATACAGAGAATATGCTGAGTAAAACAGCTGCCATGACAGAACTGTGAAATGCAGGAGTGCTTCTGAAGCTCTGGATCCAGCAGTACATCCCTGTACCACCACAAGCCCATACCGGCCTGAAATGTGATACATATGAACCATCTTTGCACTCTGGTTTTCACAGTAAGGAAACCCTGATGCCTAGCTGGAGCCAGTGCATTGCAGCAATTGCTTACTCCAGACAGGCAGGAGGCCAAGGCCCCAGAACACACCCCAGAGGTTAAGCACAGACACCACTACAAAAGCTGATTTATGAAACCAAATGCTGCTATTGACTCCTTTGGAGTCAAGCGAACAACAGAAAGTAGAGTCACCACTGGCTCTCAAAAGGTATCAACAGTGCCATGAGATTTTACAAAACTGAGTTGTTTCACGGTCTTGATTACCATATTTTCAGTATGCAAATGCACTGATGAAGGTTTTTTTCTATTAAGTAGCTGAAAGCAATTCTGGTTGTTGGAAGCAGATGAAGGTTATCGTTTTCAAAAAGAGTTTTTTTCAGTGGAAAATTGCAGATTTGGATTGAACACCAGCATTTCTCAAATTTGCAATCTAATCATGACTTCTAGTAAGCATATTTTTCACACAAGACATGACTAAACTGGAACTCCACACCAGTGGATGTTGTCCCTCCTAAAAGTGCAGATGAGTTAAAAAGTTACTTGAGAAATTCATGGAAGAAAGCATCATGAAAGACTAACGCAAAGTTACAACGTCTGGCCCAGTAAGTGCCACAGTTTGACGGAAGGCTACATCAAGAAAAACATTACTGTATGTTTGTTCTACTTACACTCCTCTTTTAAGCATCCACTGATGGCCATTGCTAGAGAAAGGAGTGAAGTGGATCAAGGAGACTGATCCAGTACAATGCTTTTTTACTGCGATACTGTTTTTGGAACTGAGCAAAAAGATCATGTTTTCTTATTCAGACATCAGCGTCATCAACTCTCAGTTCCTATTTTGAAGGCAATCAGAGTTCTCTAGAGAAAACAGCCCTTGTGTGTTATTTTGTCTCAGGAGTTTTGCTATCAGTTAGACAAAGTATGTGAAATAAGTCAAAATGCATTCAAACAAGTGTGTGCATTCAACATGCTACAGGTGAATAAAACCACAACACGTTTACTATTTAATTGATTATCATTTTCATATTTAGGTCTTTTACTGCAATGTCTACATGTACAGAGAAACTAGAAAAAAGCTTATTTTTCTGTGCAGAATCTGTATATAAGCAAACTCATATTCTTTCACTGTCTTCAAACGCATCTCTTCAGTGAATTAGGTTTTATGAGTATTTGAAATATTTCACAGCTCACGTTACTGTGTAACTCCCAGAAAACATTTAATGTTTGGATGCACAGAATTTCTGTATTTTATTGCTGGAAGACTCCTTAGATGATTATATAATAGCTCTCAATGTGTTTTTCCATTTCTTTTTAAAAAATGAATTTTCCATGTGTCTTCATTAAACTGCAGAGATGTATTGAAATAATTCTCAATGAATGTTGGACAAGATAAGTCTAGCTTGAATTTGGTGTACGAGCTCTGAGAATCTGAAAAACCATTTCCAGGGTTTTACTAACTTTAATAAATGCATTCATGATCACACACCTATAAAAATGCATCCCTTCAGTTTCACTACAGGTTTCCTTCATACAAACTGCCAAAATTCCTTAAGAAAAATACAGTCTTTTGGAAGCAAATTCAGAAACAAAGTCCATAACTGCCTCTGGGAAAAGTACAGTAGTCTATCTCTCTGCAAACTTCTAAGCAAGCTCTCTCTAAAATAATTGCTGTTAGAAATCCTTGCTCAGCAATTCTTCCTTTTAAAATAATTCAAAAAAAGTAAAAGTACCCCAACGGCACAATGATTTCTACACTCTCTTTTTCTGGTGGGTTGGTTTTTTTTCCCCACACTTGCTAAATTTATGAAAAAGATAAATTGTTACTGAACCCAGAGATCATTCTACAGCATTAGAGAACAGTAGATTTAACAGCAGATTAGAGCCAAAAGAAGTCTCAAAATCCTACACAAGCAACCCACAATTTGTCTTCTGTTCCCATCCAAACGGCAACAAAGATGTACTGAGTCTGCCAGCCCTGCATGTAATGCAGTAACTCTCAGTATAAAAACTTGTAAAGTAACACGAACACCAAGAAATGTGAATCTTTACTGCTTCAGTGTTCTTTTATGAACAAAAAATATCTTAATAACAAGCTGTGCAAATTATGAAGTCACTGATGTTGGTAATTTATATGAGATCAACAAATCAAGGAAGGTTCAGAAAGGTCTCTGGTGTTTTCATGGGCAGGCTGACAGTTCTCTCCCTTCCTCATCCACTTGGACAAACATAGTATCATATTTAGAAATACACCTGAGCATATTTCTGCCACAGCAGTGATGGGGGGTGGGGGGAGGGTTATTTGTGTTTGGGTTTGTGCATTTCAGACAGGAACACATACCACTCTGCAAGGACTGAACTAATTAAGTGCTAATTGACTCTCTAGCACCTATAAAGAGGTAATTCACCCATGCCATCTCCCACTGGAAACTGCAACGATTATTAGCATAGCGAGGACTGCTCATTTAGTGGTCAGCATAAGATAGTCACAAGTATTTGTTAGCAAGAGCAGAAAGACAGAGGGCAAATAAGGATACGAGTGGTTTAAATGGATGATTAAATCTGGGTAGCCTGATCTTTCATGCTGTGGATGTTGTGTGCTGCAGTCACGCCTCTCACTGCCAGCCTGCACTGGGATGATAATCAGTCACTATGAAAACTCATTAGCTCCACAGCAATGAGTCCTCCACTGCTGAAGCTTGGTGCTGTTCTTAGTACCATGGCAATGATCTCTAACTGGATGTCCCAAACTCTCCCATCTCTGGTAGGACTAAATACCACCAGAATAACCACTTCAGATACTCTAGTAAGTAGCTCTGATGTGTTGCAAGCCATCTTAATGCTGAAGTAGTATTTAAGTGCCAGCAAAAGCTTTAGCTTGTTGCCTCTTTGTAAATCTCTTTTTAAGCTACTAATCTTCCTATCATCACTTAATGCATGCTTCTCTTTGGGCGTCATAAAACTGCACATTAGTAAGCATGTTGTGGTCTTACTATGAGAGAAAAGATTTTAAAATAGCATCCTTAAATATTTAAGAACAAATGCCTTCATCTTGAGCATGATATGCTAAAAATAGTACAGCAATGTCATTTAATTTGTCTAGACTTTTTTCCTATGTTTACTGCTCCAGAAAAAATGTATTGCGTTATTAAGAAAAAAAAATATCTGGTAGGTTTCTTTTTGTCTGAATAATGTTATATATTAGCTATTCACTACAGTGTGTAAAGGGTCTGATTCTTTGCTATTTTTTAATCAGAGTACAGTTAAGCAAATAAATAACTGTTGGAAACAAAATAAAATTGGTCTTAGGAGGTTGAGTACCAGAATTTTAGAAAGGCTGATATGGGAATAATACAAATGACACAAATACCACTTTGTGGTTGATGCTTACATATAGCAGCCTCTGTTAATGAAGACCTACAGAAAAGCTGTGATTACTCATGAGAAGCCTAAATATTAAAGTAATACTTTAATTGGACAAGAGGGAACAGTATACTGGTATTCATGAATTAAACTAGAACACCATTTTCCTAAATGTTTACTAAAACACTCTGTGTGTCTTTTTGTGTAACTGCAATCAGATGTTTACATAATAGTATGTTATGTAAAACATAAATTTAACTATTTGTACAGTAGTTCACTGTGCTATGAACTTAGTTTTTTAGTTGTAACTAAAACTGATGCATTTACTAATCAACATTTAATTAATTGAACATACACATGCAGGAAAAACATTACTGCAGAAAATCACTGCACTTAGACTTTAAATATTACTACTTTAAAATTAATTAAATGACATAAGAAAGAATTCTGTAGTCTATTAGAGCAGCAAGAAGGTGAGAAGACAAGGAAAAGCTCTATTTTATTTTCCTTAGGTGTAATTTTTGGTCATTGAACTATAGTATATAAGCTAGTTCTTGTGACAATATGATATTACAAGTAATAAAGTGCCTTATCACATTTAAATACAAGCTTAAAGTTGCAACTGAGTAACTAAGAGATGCACAGTAGTTATTATAACACACACAAACATATATATCTATTTATACACACACACATACATATGTGGTTATTTATATTAACATGTTCAGATTCCAAGTAGTGTAAACTGTCATGCTTCACTTGGCTACAACAGAGCACTGCTGATATAAATGCCTCCTAAGTATTATTTCAATAATGCTCTTTGCACTCATTGAGTTAGAGTTATATGCACATTTTGTGTTTCAAGAGGAGTAGCAGGAGTGCCTGCAAAGCTGGGGAAACAATCATAAAACCCTGATTATATCAGTGTGGCAACATCTGACAAGTAAAAAAAAAAACAAAAAAAAAAACTAAATTAATTTCAATCATGTAGGGTTCTTTTTGCATAAAACCAAGCACCCCAAATCTGCTACCTTTTTCTAAACTTTAGGTGTGGGCTGAGAGACTTTATGCCGCAAGTCCTTAGCAATACTGAGGTCATCACTGACTGGTTTTTAACTGTCATCAAGAGTTATCCACTGGCAGCTTGTCCAATGAACAGTGCAGCCCATGCACTTCTCCAGAAGTTCTCTGCTAGCACATACACAGCTCATAAATAGTGTATATTGTTCCAGGAAAAAAAAGAAAAAAAAAAACCTTCCAATTTCCTCCCTTCAGCTGGAAGAATTGTACAAGAAGGTGGACTTGGGGAAACGGCCTCCTCTTTTCAGCTCTGTTACAGTCCCAGGATTGAAATTGCAAGACAAACTGCAAAATACTGTCTATATTTAAGAAACCCCATTAAGTATACGTACTGCCATTTGCCCTGTCACTAGTAACAATGGAGGTAACTATAACAGTTTTATCAGAATATATAAAAGTGCAAGTGAAAAAATAAATCTTCTGGAGGTAAGTGAAGTAAGTCTGTAGCACAGCACCCTGCCAAGGCAATGATTAATGTTGGTCTTTGTAGGGACTCCTCTGTTTTCCCCAGATTTTCAAGAAGTAGCATAATTTATTATCATTGCTGTTCTCCACTTGTTATTTCTTTTCTTGTTTGTTTGCTAAGGCCTGTCAGCAGTAAGCCTGCATTTGAAGAGTAGATTCAGTAGCTTCTGTAAGGTTTTGATGCCTCCTAGCTCCTTCCCTGCACAGCAGTTTCTGCTTGAGGTAGGGATTAAATGTCAAACTAAAAAAATAACAGAGTTAAAAAAAAAAAAGAAAGTGCACCTACAACACATGTGCTTGTTTTTCTCTGTGATCACTCAATACTACCTGTCCTAATTAACGAAGGAACCCTAGTGGCCCAAATACAGAGAACCACAGAATACCACAAAGAACTGTAGCCTAAATTGTAGGAATACTATGTGAGCACTTATTTATGCACAGGCAACTAATAACCATGCACTTGTATAGGGTCTGACAGTCTTAGTGTGAGAAATACTTTCCCAAATAGCAGTTACTTTTTAAAATCAAGCTGTATGTTAGACACCGTAAGACAATATCTGCCAAATTAATCAATAGAGGGGTTTTTTTCCTTAGATAAAGCCGAGATACACTCATGACATCATTAGAATATATAAATACCTTTTGCTAACACAGTCTGGATTATAATGGCTTTACTATAGACTGTGCATGATCCTGGTATCTCATCCGTTCTCCACTGTAGAAAACTTACTTGAATGCAGTAAAACCAGTTGCTACCAATGTAAATGCAGCAGGTATAAGGCTCAAATATCACAATTTTTCATAAACTCATATTAAGTATTTCTGTCCTAAAGGAATTATAATCATAAGCTCTAGGTTCCTGAATTTCAACAAAAATTTGGTTTCCTTGCTTTTGCGTGACAACACCACCTGGGCATAAGTTCCACAGAGAATCATGGAAACTACTGGAGTGACTAGAGCTTACACTTCGCAAGGGTTACCAGCCTCATAGGCTCCAGTTGTTTGAGCTTGCAATTTTAGTAGCTGCTCAAAACCAACTTAAATTGTCTCTGCAGATGTAATTTTTTTAGGTTTTACTGTTCTCTGTATCTTCCACTAGATTCCCTTTGCTCTAAAAATTAAGGCGGAAAGAACACTGTAGAGGCAGTATAATTTAGCACTGAACTCTGGATATGCCTTTCTAGTAAACCCTAAGGCAAATTCAGCTGTCCTCTTTTTACAGTTATCCACATTATGACACTTTGTTTTTCCTTGCAAAGCAAGAGAACAATACCATTTTGATTTTTCAATTAACTCAGCAGTAGAAGAGTTCACTGCTACCTTCAATGACTTCTTCAGAAGAGTCATCGTTGTGAAAAGTCTGTGCTCTTTTCTAACCTCAGTCTAAAGAGTCATTGCACCTCTTCTGAGGTGAGGAACTCTGCAACTTATTCTGCACTAAGCCACCAGTAAAGCATCAATATCAAAGCTAGCCAGCTCAAATAATCACTCTCTGTGCTGACACTGAGTACAATTTTATAATATAACTAGCAACTGATTTCAAACGTGTCCAGACCAAAATTACTTCAGTGGCATCCATTAGCATCTGTACTATGAAATTCAGCAGTCAATACTGTATTACTAGAAAAGAATAATGCATAATATTAACTTTAAATTACAGATTAAAAAGAAAGTAAAATAATTACTTCTTGTGTCTATTAGTTTTAATTCCATCACCTGAATCTTTTCAATCATCTCATTATATTGCTTTCCCTCATTCTTATGCTGTGTATTTCTATACATCCCATTAAATAGACAGATACCTACTCTGGCAAGGTATCACACACTTTAAATGCAGTGCAGTGTTAGCCTTCTCTGCAAGCAAATGTGATTTTTCTGCTTTTCTTTCTCGGTGGTAGTTGCTGTAAAAAAAGAACAGGTTAGGAATTTCCAGAATTCTTCTGCCCCAGTGAAGGATGTGCAGTATCTTAACTGCACTGTGCCATGCTTGCCGTGACCCCCATCCACCTAAGCTAACCAGACAATTTTCCATACTACCCCACAGCGAGCCTCTCTTCCCTTTGGTGTATGTGCAGTAGAAGTCAATAGAGACAAGTTTACTCTGTGCTGCATCTTTAAGAGCAAACCTGCTAACCCACAGCCCCAACTGCTTCTGAGCCAATTCCCAACTCGTGAGTCACATACACTCTGCTCTCTCTTCGGGGTTTTATATTTGTTCTTTTCTGTCTTTGTTGTTTCCATTAGTCTAAAGTAAAAGTCATTCAGGCTGAAAGGACGTTTGTTCTCTGCTGATGAAAAACCGTAACATCCCTTTGCAAAGAATTAAATCAACTAGTTTGTGCTGAATCACAAGCAGAAAACTGTTCTCATCCACCCTGGAAACTGTGTGCTGGAAACCTCTAGAGAATTATTATAAAGGTGTGAGATATGACAAAACTATGCGAAACCACCAATCTAATTAGTTATGAAAGCAGTAACTGTTGACTAGAAGGAACCTCATTGCAAAGATATACTGCAAAAATAAACAAAAATGTTCTGAGGTAGTGGTTTTTCAAACAACAAAAAATCAGTTCAGTTCCCTTTATTTTTACTGTTTTGTTGTTACAGACTCAGATTAGCCCCAAGGAAGGGTGGCAAGTTTATAGTTCAGCCCAGGATCCTGATGGCCGTTGCATTTGCACTGTTGTTGCACCTGAACAAAACCTATGTTCAAGAGATGCCAAAAGCAGGCAGCTCAGACAACTGCTAGAGAAGGTAAGTCTTCCCAACAAATTCCTCCTTTTGATCACTAAACTTCGCACAGAAATCCCCTCCTTTACCTCTAAATTTAATACATGATGGAGTACTGAAGAGTTATCTAATAAAAATATTTCTTCAGGGTAGGTCCCCTACCTGTGTTCTCACCACTGATCATTATTTGTCTGTTTTCCGTATATCACACCCTTTCCCAACCCAAACCACTTATCTAGCAAACTGAAGTTGAGTCTTCTCTCCTGTTCACTCCTCCCAAAATTCTTCCTTACACACCAACAGGACTGATTTTTCTATGTAAAAACAGTTACAAATCCCACTTCAAACTAGCTAGTTGCTGTGGGATTTATACTACAGCTTCTGCTTCAGTCCTATGAGACTCTTGAAGGTCATTCCTTGTCTCTTATCAAAAAATATCGAGATATAGATGTGACAGCATCTGCAAAGCAGACTGTACAGAAAAGAAAAAGTTCTAATGTTCTTTCCTCAAATAATTATATTTATTTATTCTCTGATGGTGCAAATGTTCCCCAAACCACTCAATTCTTATTTGCAGTATTATCCACCATTGCATATATAGTAAAACCAGTGATATGTTATTTTGCATCAATAGCAGAAAAAATGCTGCAACCATGAAAACACAAACTATTGTTCTGCATTCCCTGTATAAGTAACCAAGGTTATCGTTACTGTATCACAGCTAGTGGTACAGAACCTAAGGCCTCAGAGAGTGTTTGAACAACAGCAGAAAGGAACATAAAATGTAGGCTTAAAAATACATTTTTTAGCATACAATTTTCAGTATTTTTCTAGCTATAGAAAAATCACTCCAGTGCTAATATAGTGCCAGATCCCCAGAGATTTTCCCTCTCTGAACCTCCGTGAACTTCAGCAGGGACTTAGTTTCAGGTTGTGTCAGAGCCCATAGCGTGAGATGCGGGGAGAGGACACTGATGGACCAGCATACAGAGGAGGAGGGGCTACCTCCCCTCATGCTGTCTGCTTAACAGACGAAGACTTCAGTCCCTAGAGCCTTTGCTCTAGCATATTCCCCAAACACTAAAACATTAATGTAAAAAAAAAAAAAAAAATAAAATCTTACTTTCTTCTGCAGTGAGGGCTGGAGGGATGTTAAGATTTCAACATAGTTTTTGAGCTGCCACATAAAAGAACCTAAATCATCAGTCTCTAAAAGCTATTTTCTTATGATTAGAACGGTCATAATTATGGGTATGTGATATCATATTATGACTTCACTAAGTCCACGCAGTCATTTAACTAGACCCTCTATGTGAATTCACGTTCTGCCAAATGGAAACACCCAAAAGTTCTTCCAAGACCTGAAGGACTTTATTTGCCTGCTTTCAGGAATTAGAAACTGAAGAAAAAAGAAACATTAATTTTTTTCCATTAAAAATACTTTCTAAGAACTGCTAATGGCAACTATGCAATAATTAATGTATACTATTTTTAGGAGTATTTCCTGAATCCACACATTCTGTAGGTCACAATATATTCAGTTTCAAACATGAATATCAGTTCAAACATTGCATATTCTTGCAAACAATGGGAATACTGCTGGGTTTGTCTTTTATAAGGAAGGTAGAATTTTATTTTTTTTTCTTGACCCTAAACTTCAATATGGTGCCTAATACATTTACAGCAGTCTACTTTTTTCATATCTTGGGAAAACAAAACACTTATTGAAATAGAATAACTGCATTTGCAAATTGTGTAATTTTTATGACTGGCAAAAGCATTGCTTTTATAACAGATACTTTTAAAAATAAATATAATTTATTGTAGATCACAGTTATTCTTGCCTCATTGTGGTAAGCTCACTATAGCTACAGTTACTTGCTCTGCAAAAGTTACCTGAACATTCACAACTTCTCAAATGTAAAAAAATTAGATTTTCTACAAATGACACAACTGGATAAAATTTCTAATTTTATATCTACTTACAAAATCATGAGCAAACATCTATTCAATGATGGGCACACCCCAGCTTATCTCTGGATATTCTCATGAATTCCTTATACTGAATTATGATATAAATGCCTACTAGCAATAAAAATCATGCTCTTCATACTAACCAAAATCTCCAAATCTCAGTCCTGTCCCTCCCAAAGTGCTTGGGAGGCAATACGTGCTATATAGCACATCCTGAAGAACAGTCAGCACCTGCTACCAGTGTCAAAGTAGGCTCCACTGCCTAATAGCCTTTTTTGAGCCCAGTGATAATGGTGCTGAAAGGATCTCTCTCTAACTCAAAGAAGCTAATCCAAACCATTTATGGCTTCAAGGTCTTGCTCCTGATAGTCCTCTGTTAGCCCTGTTCCCCAATTTTTGTACTGTCATGCAGTTATGGAATTTAAAACTATACTGTGGTATAAATGACTCACAACTAAAGCATTGGCATAAGCACATTTTATTGCCTGACATTTAACTACCTAACCAGGAAAAAAAGTTAAGCAACAAAAAGTGCATTTAGAGAGTGTTCTTCTTTAACAGGTTCAGAATATGTCCCAATCTATTGAAGTTTTAAATCTACGGACTCAGAGGGATTTCCAGTATGTTTTAAAAATGGAAACACAAATGAAAGGGCTGAAGGCCAAGTTTCGGCAAATTGAAGATGATCGGAAGACATTAATGACAAAGCATTTTCAAGTAGGTTTTATTTTAACAATAACTTTGAAAGCCTGCTGGAAGCAATGTACTAAGCAGCAATGCATGGACTGCTAAGATCTCAGCTTGAAATGCTCATACAAGAGCGGCATTAAAAAGAAAAGCATAATAAATCTTCCTTTATGATGATAATCTTTTGCTCTGTTCAATTTAATTGTAATAGGGAGTAACGATTAATTATTAAGTCATTAGAGAAATGTCACTATAAACAGGTTCCTGTTTTTTCTGTATCAATGTGCATGTCATACTGAGAAATTTATATTCATGCAATCTCCAGTGACAAATGGGGGGATCCAATGGAATTAATAGCAAACAACTAGAGAGTTCTGCACTTTTACTGTTCCCTGACATTTACTGCAGTTGAAGGGAAGAAAGCCTATAATAAATCAGGTTATTGTAATTTTTATTCAGTACAATTAAGATCTAATTTCATGTCTGAAGGTTTGCTATTTTGAATTTGGGGTGGGGAGGAGGGCAATCATTCCCAGTCACATTTTTGTGATTAAAAAAATACTTCCAAGGAATTTTAATGACAACAAAAACCACAAGCCAATCTTTTTGTGAGGAAGGAGGGTTGCACAGATTACAAAATAGCATTGTGTATTCTGAAAAAGCTGAAGTACTCATAAGGAAAAAAACGTTACAAGAGCATATTTAAGTTCTTTAAATATCAAGTCTGATAAATTGATATTTCAAGACAGCAAAATAGGATCTAGAAAATACCTTCTGAGGATTACATTATGTTAACCAAATACAGATTTTTTAAGTGTCTATGAAAGTTCACAAAAAATTGACTTAACTTTCTAGTTGGTGCTAAAGTTAGACACCTAAACAATTACATAGCTAAGGGGTCTACTTTATTTTTCAGAGACACTGACTATCCAATGGGTCTTAATAACATCAGGAATTAAATACACTAATGATCTGACTACCAAACTTTATTTTTTATGTCATCATTCTTACTTTAGATTAGAGTTTGAGAACATACTTCCAGATATTTTCAGGTAGTAAGAAATGTCTCCACCTTTTTTCCGTTCATCACTCATTACTACAATAACAACACATTTGCATAATGCCATTATATATTCTGTATTCTCATCATAGTTTTCCTTGGGAACAAAATATCAAAATTTGAATGTCTGATACACAATGTCAAAGGTAGCAGATTTCTGCAGTACTCTAACCTTTTAAATATTCAATATTTGTATTGGCCAGTCATTTAACTTCAGTTTGACAGTTTGCCAGGAGCATAAAACAGATTTCCAGCCAATCAAGTTATAGAGTAATTTAAAAGGTCAACATAATACAATATGTTGCTGGGTTTCTGAAATTTGATCTACTAGAATTCCAGTGCTTTATCTTTCCTGAGACAAAGAAATTCATTCTGGATATAGCATAACCCCTCATATCAGCAGGCACAAAGTGCCAGAATATGTCTATCACCTATCTGTGTTTTAATACAAATTAGTTCTTGTAATGCTCATCATACCAACAAGCTAGTAACATCAGCAGAAACCAGTAAAATTACTTTCTTTATCATGAAAATACCAAAACCATCTTTATATCATTTACTAAATTAAGATATTCTAATACTGTGGTTCCATATTGATAAGGACCAAAGAGTAAAAATTTGATCTAGATCACACTTAAGCATATGGTCATATCAAATCGGTATTTATGCCAGGCAGGAGATACCTCATCATCAGAAAAAGTTACAGCAGTTTGCTCAAATGATACCTCATCTGGCATAAATCCTACCAGGAATAAGTTACCTTCACTAATTCTCTTAAAGAAAATTTTATCTTCCTAAGTTTTTACAAGCTTTGCATTTTTTTCCATCATGGTTTACCCATGATTTTTGGCAGTTCACTGCCCCACAGAACTGAAGCCTAAGCTCATAATTTCAAAATGAAGTAACAAAAACTTTGGCTTCTGGATCTCTACTTTCTATGTCACAAAGCCTACTCTCCTGTCATCAAGGAAAAAATAACTATTCATTTTAACAGGCATAAAGTAGGCTCAAGTTAAATTTTTAACAAAAACAGTCAAATAAAACCAGTTTTAACTATAGAAAAAAAGACTCTCTACTTCTTTCTGTCCGTTTCAGTAATTCTGCCACTGTAATGTAAAGACCCCTTGAGAATAGAACCAATAGAACTCCACTTATAATGACATATCTATCTGCTTATAATTTAAAATGCAATTTTCTAGCTATTAAGATGACCTGTGTGCAAAATATACTTCCTAACAACACATATAAGTCTTTATTTTGAGTAAATAATAATTCCAATATGAAAGCAATTGTTACAACAATATGGATATATTAGCAAGGTGATGAAAAGATACTGCAGAACTCTCATGCTGTCTTGGAACATGTTTGAGAGGCAAAAATTCAGAGGTAGATCTTCAAGCAGCTCAAATGCTAACCCTGCCTGCCTATCAGCTTCTTTCACATCTCCTTAGCAAAAATGCATTTGGCATCATCACGTTATTTATTTTGGAAACGTCCTACCCCGTTTATTGCATCCCTTAGTAAAAGAGATGTAACAAACTACATTTGTGTCTTTGCACACCTCAGTGACTACACTAACCTCTAACCCCATTTGCTCCCACACCTCTTCCTTGTGCTTCCATTCAGTTCTCTTCTGCTTTCCCTTTTAAGCTGCCGGCTACTCCAGCTATTCTTCAGGACCTGACATTTTAACTCCTTCAATAGCCTCTCCCTGTGCGTCCTCATCTGTTCCCAATCTCTATTACCACGTAATGCTTGTTCCTAACAAATCTTTATTTCCATCCTTTGCCTTTTTTTGTCCAGGCTTGTATCTCCTCATGTCTCTTTGGCATTTGCTCATGGAAGTCCCGCTGTTTCCTCAAATTATAAAAAGAAAGATATGCAAATCTCTATATACAGATGGTACATAAGGGACAAACCTGTCTGCTTTTCAATAAAGCAAAACCTTTAGACTGCAAGGATTCTTTGAGGTTTTCTACAGAATAACTGAACAAAAAACAACTTCAAACAATTAGTTTATATTTAATAAAGCCCCGATTAGTGCATTTAAAAGAATAATTAAGAAATGAAAGATGAGCAGCCAATATAGGTTACAAGCTGAGGCAAGTTCTCAAAGTATGAGACTCAGCAAAAGCCTGAGCCAGGGGCAATCCAAGATTCCAAGGTGGAGCCTTAATTTATTTAATCAATGTTTAAGAATAGGATTGCCAATGCAACAACAACTGCACATGGCAAAAAAAAAAAAACAATTCGTGATAGTTCAGAAGAGAGATCAACTGAGGAAGTTCAAAAGCACCTAGTGATATAACAGGATGACAAATAGAAAGAGAACCATGGATTCTTTACTTCAGAAGAAAGAGGTATATATCACTGTGGCCAGAACAGAGCTAAAGAGTGTTCAACAGCCATTGGGAAAAAAATTAATTCAATATTTCTAAGGAGTGAAATAGAAATTAACAGCTCACCAACTATGACAGCACTGTAAAATGGGTATGACCTCCCTGAACGTCTCTGTGTGTTCAGGCCTAATCACCTTCTCTCAAGAAAGACACAGGGGTTTATACGCTCGGGATGGAAATTCAGGTCCCTTGAAGGTAATTGTGTACTTTCAGGAGAAAAACTATTCTCTCATGCATTTTATCTACTGCTTACTAGCATTAAGTCTGAGATTTCTAAAACTTTTGCAATACACTAGTAATAGATTTGTAACTAAAATCAATAATCATTTTCAAGTCATTTTAATAATCAAGCATAAATATTACATTAAAGGGAATTAGGGGATTGAACTCCTTTAAACTGCTCTAATGCACATTTGATTGCCTTCAACAGGAGTTGAAAGAAAAGATGGATGAGCTCCTGCCACTGATCCCAGTTCTGGAACAATACAAAACTGATGCCAAATTAATCACCCAGTTCAAGGAGGAAATTAGGAATCTGTCTACTGTCCTCACTGGGATTCAGGAAGAAATTGGTGCTTATGACTATGAGGAACTACACCAGCGTGTAATCAGTTTAGAAACCAGGCTTCGAGACTGCATGAAAAAGCTCAGTAAGTTAACAATTTCATGGCAAATTTGGTCCCTTGGCTGTATATTTTTAGTTGCCTCTCTATAGAAAGATAAAGTTTTTTTTTTTTCTTGTTTGATGAAAGATTGTATTCTGACCTGTGCTACCCTAATAAAAGTCAAGAGTAACTCAACCTAAGGTCAGTCATATCATTCTAAGTTTGCACCAGTGTATCTTATATCACAATCTGCCCTACTGTATACAGAAGGAATTAAGATGGAAAATTAGAACAGACAGCAAACTTTAAAATCTAAGAGATTTACAACTGGTTGAAGAGCTACAAATATTCTTCAAAAAAAACTCAGACAGGCATTGCTACTTGGGTCATCTTTGGGATGTCAGTGTGAAAAAAAATTAGTGGGAAATAAACTGGAATCAGTTTTGAGATGTCCACAGCATAACCCTGTGTTATGACTCCTGAGAGGCCACCAACTGTGCTGTCTTTAGACCTGTAATAGTAGCATAAAGAGAGATGTGCCATTCTCCAGTTTGCAATACAACATAATTAAGATTTAAGGGAACAAAGCATGATTTTTGTAGGAAGCACAGCAACAATCCGTTGCGAGCACTGCCCTGGATTTACATCGGGCAGCCTCCATCTTGGTTGCTCACATGCTGGCTTTCATTAGAAAATGTCAAACTTTGAGCACCTCTGAAAATCAGTGCTAGCTCAGTATCAGCTACCAAAACTAAAAACCTGAAGTATCATTATCAAGTGTAAACCTTAACTTCCATTACCCAAAGGGGGATAATTAGTACCTACCTGCTTTACAACCACCATGCAGTCTCCCCCCTCCCCAACCTATCCATGCATTCTGAGACTCCGGAATGGATAGCTATTGCAATCTGAGTTGCTACAGCCAACAATCGAGCCCCTCTGTAAGAAATAAATGCTTTATAATGCCTATGGCAGGGGGGTTGGAACTCGATGATCTTCAAGGTCCTTTCCAACCTAAACCATTCTATGATTCTATAAGCTAACACTGAACATGAATAAACTAGAAAGTCCAAGGTTCAGTCCTGTGATCGGTATCTCAGTTATCAACTGTGGGATGTTTACTTTTAAATGCTACACATGACACAAAATATGTTACTAACTTCATAAGCAGTGCCTCTTTATTTTTGTGAGGCAATGGAATGAGACAAATCTAGGTTAGGTTAGCCTCTTAAATTATTTATTCCCAATCTCTTTATTTTACACTAGAAATAACACAGTGATGATGGGCTAAAATACATGAAAGACTTCTTCAAACAGAAATTTCTTATGATCCTATTTTCCCCTCAGTACACACACATAATAGCACATTACTGCACTGACAGGAGGTAGTCAGGAGAAAATGGCTGCACTGCAATACCACAGCAAGCAAGAAAATGCATATAAATAGACAGTATTTTCTGATAGGGAGTGTTCCAGTAAGTTTATTAGACACCAAAAGATCATCAACTTATCTTTAATGAGTATCTTGTGTTTTTTTGCTTTTATGGTGTATTCTTTTAACACTGATTAGTGAAGTGACCACAGTATAAGACACGTTTTATACACCAGAATGACTAGGTGTATTCACAGGGGTTATTTCTCAATTTTTCATCCACATTTCCCCTCCTATCTATCCTGAATTCCTGCAACACAGTCTATTTCTCTTGATGTACTAATGTAAAAACAAAACTATTAAAATTATGTATATTAACAATAGAGAGAAAAATTTTGTATGAAATAGATTATTAAGCACATCCATTATTAAAGGGGTTTGGCCTTCTCAAGCTCTAGTACAGATTTATTCATCTTTATTGGCATTATTCCCTGGTCTTAGATGCTTAAATGGCTTTTATACTCACCTACTAACAGACTGGGTGTATTTCTGGCCTACCCCTGTGTGCCTTTTAAAGTAAAAACAGCTTCAGTTAGGCTTACTGTAACTCCTGAAAGCTGGTAGTGTGCATTCAGATCAGTAAGGATAAAGGAAAAAGAGCTTTCGTGCCCACGCCTTCTTCCCAGCCACATTCACCGCTGGAGATGATCCAGCTGTGACTGTCCATGCCAATCTAATGGCCAGAAGTCTATGGCAGCAGAAGGCAGACCGGCCCCAATGTGCCACAGGATCTGGCTTGAATCTTCACAGATTTTGTTGCATGTCACAATATAATTATCTAACCAGCGTGTGTAATAGCTATTTTCCATTCTTCTCCCTAGCAGGTGTTTTTCAGCAATATAATGCATTATTTATATTGTTCTGGCCACTTAAAAGGGATCTTCCATCTGCACTGGCAACACTTTCAACACTCATTAACATACAGTTGTCTTACTTTCACTGAGGTTTAATGATTACCACAGCAGTTATGATGACTGAATCTTGCTCCTTGTCTTTGGAATAAGAGAAAATTGAGGCCAAAGTTACTGAGAAGTTTGTCCACAAAACTTTAAAAGGGTGTATGTAATTAAACACGTAGGAATAGGGTGCATATGATTGCACACACCACAAATTCACATATGCTTATGCACATATGGGTTCTTTGCTGGCAGTCATGTAAGGCATGTGCATTTATAAGAGAATGCAGGTTGCACAGTATGCTTAGGATTCTCCTATTCTTGTCATAATGCATTTATGAAATTGGAAAAAAAATTATATGGGCAACATTCATCAAAGCTGATACTCTGCCAAATGTTGCTTATGAAATACGAAGAAATAATTAGAGTAGATACACACTGGATTCATTTGTAGCCACATCTGATTATAATGTAGAATCTAAACAATATTTTACAGGAACATTTTTGGTTAGAAATTCAAAAGCAGAATATATCCAAAGACATGCTGTTACATCAGTGGCAGAAGAGGTATTAGCGCAGGCATAAGATTACTTTACTGATTGCAGTGGTACTTGTACTTCCAAAGCATCATTCCTTTTGGGATTTTAAGAACTTTACAAACATCATTTAGTACAAAACTGTGCAATAGAGATATATATTATTATCCCCATTTTGTAGATGAAAGGCCAAGCAGCCCAGGAGGATAAATGACTTTCCCAAAGATTACACGGCAAGTCATTGCACACATGCAGGAGAATCCAGAGGCTTCCTCTCTGCAAGCTCTAATAACTAGACTATAGTGCTTCCTGGATTTGTATTATTCAGGACAACAGACATACACCCATTAAGTAAGAACTAATTATTCATTCCCTCACATTACAATGTTATGACAAATTTGACCATAAGCAGAAAAGTGCAAGTAGTAAAACACTTGGAAGTTATTTGTGCAACCACTGAAAAAAATAGTGACTTCATTTTCCCCTATTTACTACCTACAATAAATCATGATGCTTATGAACACTTCTAGAGAATGTTTTGTTTTTATTTCCCTTGCAAACCCTTCCATAAATCATACACTTACTTGGCATATATAGCAGCTACCAATATTCACTTGCGTCACAGAGACTGGGACTACTGTTTACCTACTCCTTGCTATCTCCAAAACAGCTCCTGTCCAATTGGTCTATCACAACATTCTCAGGCTATTTGCTCACTTTGGAGCAGCTTTCCAGATGCGTTCTGCCCGACAGACTTTCCCAGCCTACAGGGGCTGTTTCTTTTCTAACAGTCACTTCATGCTTAACTTCTTCTTTAATACAAATAAATACAGGAAATCGCAAACAGACTTAGAGTCCACAGTACAAAACTGTTACAAGAGATTAATCAAGCCATAAACATCCAGATTGTACATGATACAATGCTCCTTGTACAGTTCAATTTAAGATGGATAAACACTCAGAGGCTTGATTTTCCAATTACTACAATCAGTTATGGTTGGGATTTTCTAATGAAGCCAGCTGCTTCTTTCAAAGTCAAGGGAAAGAGACTGAGTGCTTCTGAAAAATCCCACTCTTTTTCTGTATAACCCCATCTGAATGTCTTAGTGGTGGAAAAAATGCCTAGAAATATCATTTTTTTTCTTAGTGTTCCTGAACTTCCTGACATTTCCTAGTACAGAGATGTATTTGATCTGTGTTCTCAGTAGCATCTGGTTCTTCTGTCAGAGAATTAAAGAGCAGAGGCTTGCTATAAACCAAAACTTTTCAACCAGTAAAACAAAGCTTTCCTGCCATCACAAGAGTTATTTCCACATCCACATACGTTCCCTTCTGCCAGAGGAAAAAAAAAAACAAAAAAAACCCAACACAAAACACAAGAAGAAAAGGCGGTGTGGGGTGGGAAGGAGTTTTAGAATCATAGAATAGTTTGGGTTGGAAAGGACCTTTAAAGGTATCTAGTCCAACCCCCCTGCAATAAGCAGGGACATCTTCAACTAGACCAGGATGCTCAGAGCCCCATCCAACCTGACCTCGAATGTTTCCAGGGATGGGGTATCTACCACCTCTCTGGGCAACCTGGGCCAGTGTTTCACCACCCTCATTGCAAAAAATTTCTTCCTTATATCTAGTCTAAATCGACCCTCTTTCAGTTTAAAACCATTACCCCTTGTCTTATTGCAACAGGCCCTGCCAAAAATTTTGTCCCCATCTTTCTTACAAGCTCCCTTTAAGTACTGAAAGACTGCAATAAGGTCTCCCTGGAGTCTTCTCTTCTTCAGGCTGAACAACCCCAACTCTCAGCCTGTCCTCACAGGAGAGGTGCTCCAGCACTCTGATCATTTTTGTGGCCCTCCTCTGGACCCACTCCAACAGGTCCATATCCTTCTTATGTCGAGGGCTCCAAAGCTGGATGTAGTACTCCAGGTGGTGTCTCACCAGAATGGAGTAGAGGGGCAGAATCACCTCCCTCAACCTGCTGGCCATGCTTCTGATGCAGCCCAGGTTTTGGTTGGCCTTCTGGTCTGCAAGTGCACATTGCCTGCTCTTGTCCAGCTTTTCATCCACCAGTACCCCCAAGTCCTTCTTGGCAAGGCTGCTCTCAATCCTTTTGTCCCCCAGCCTGTATTGATACTGGGGGTTGCCCTCACCCAGGTGCAGAACCCTGCACTTGGCCTTGTTGAACCTCACGAGGTTCACATGGGCGCACTTCTCAAGCTTGTCCAGGTCCCTTTGGATGGCATCCCATCCCTCAGGTGAGTAAACTGCAGCACTTATCTTGGTGTCATCCACAAACTTGCTGAGAGTGCACTTCAGCCCACTGTCTATGTCATTGGTGAAGATATTAAACAGTTCTGGTCCCAATACAGACCCCTGAGGGACATCACTTGTCACTGATCTCTATCTGGTCATTGAGCCATTGATCACTACCCTCTGGATGCAACCATCCAACCAATTCCTCATCCACCAAACAGTCTACCCATCGAATCCATACCTCTCCAATTTAGAGAGAAGGATGTTGTGGGGGACCCATGTCAAAGGCCTTACAGAAGTCCAGACAGACAATATCTGTAGCTCTTCCCTTGTCCACTGACGTAGTCACTCCATCATAGAAGGCCACTAGGTTGGTCAGGCAGAACTTGCCCTTGGTGAAGCCATGCTGGCTGTCTTGAATCACCTCCCTGTCCTCCATGTGCCTTAGCGTAGCTTCTAGGAGGATCCGTTCCATGACCTCCCCAGGCACAGAGGTGAGGCTGACAGGTCGGTGGTTCCCAGGTTCCCCCCTTTCTACCCTGTCTAAAAATGGGTACAATGTTTCCCTTTTTCCAGTCACCAGGGATTTCACCTGACTGCTACAACTTTTCAAGTATCATGGAGAGTGGCTTGGCAACATCATCAGCCAATTACCGCAGGACTCTGAGATGCATCTTGTCAGGTCCCATAGACTTATGTATGTTCAGGTTCCTCAGGTGGTCACAAACCTGATCTTCTCTCACAAGGGGAGGGACTTGGCTCCCCCAGTCCCTCGTCTTGCAGTCCATCCACTCAAGAGGTGTGGGAAGAGAGAATGTCAGTGAAGACTGAGGCAAAAAAGTTGTTGGGTACCCTCAGCCTTCTCCTTGTCCATTGTTACCAGTTTGCCAGGCTTGCTCATCAGGGGCGGTACGCTTTCCTTGACCTTCCTTTTCTGGCTGACATACCTGTAGAAGCCCTTCTTATTATTCTTTGCATCCCTTGCCAAGTTTAGCTCCACCTGCACATATGCCTTCCTGGCCCCATCCCTACACAACTGGGCAGCATCCCTATACTCTTCCCAGGATACCTGTCCCTGCTTCCACTGCCTGTGCATCTTCTTTCTTGCCCTTTAGTTTGACCAGCAGGTCTCGACTCAGCCGTGCTGGTCTCTTGCCTTCCTTTCCTGATTTCTTACACCTGGGGGTCAAGAGCTCTCACACTCTGTGGAAAGCATCCTTAAAGATCTGCCAGCTCTGTTCTGCTCCCTTGTCCCTGAGGGCAGTTTCCCAGGGGTCCTATAGACTAACTCCTTGAAGAGCTGGAATTTTGCTTTCCTAAAATTCAGGGTCCTGAATTTACTCTTTGCCTGACCCATATCCCTCAGGATTGCGATCTCCACCAGCGCATGATCACTGCAGCCCAGGCTGCCTCCAATCTTGATGTCACCAATTAGCTCACTCGCATTGGTGACCAACAGGTCCAGTATCACATCCCCTCTGGTAGGACTATCTATTACCTGACTTAAAAAGGTATTCTCAATGCACTCCAGGAGTCTCCTGGATTGCCTATGGCTCGCTGTGTTACTTGTCCAGCAGATGTTGGGGAAGATGAAGTCCCCCAGCAGGACGAGAGCCTGCAAATGCGATGCCTCCTGTTGTTGGCATAAGAAGGCTTCGTCAATAGGCTCCCCTTGATCAGGCGGCCTGTAGTAGACACCAACCACAAGGTTCCCTTTGTTGCCTCAGTCACTAATTCTTACCCATAAGCTTTCAACCTGCTCATGGCTATTCTTTGGAGACAGCTCTTCACTCTATCCATTTTTTGATGTAGAGGACCACACCTCTGCGCCTCCTTCCTCATCTGTCCCTTCTGAATAGCCTGTAGCCATCAATTGCTGCACTTCAGTCATGGGATTCATCCCACCAAATTTCAGTAATGGCAACTAGGTCACAGCTTTCTAGCAGCACAGGGACTTCCAGCTCCTGTTTGTTGCTCATGCTGTGCACGTTGGTGTAGGGGCACTTCAGCTGGGCTGTCAGCCATGTCACCTTCTAAGAGGAACAGCCCTTAATTCCTTTGAGGTATTCCACTGGTGTTTCCCTGTTGGCTCCTATTACCACAGGAGCCCTGGGCTCACCTCCATAAAACTTCAAGTGTTTTGGCCGTGTTAAAAAAAGTACAGGCCAGTTTTAATTCTCAGACACCTCACTGCTATGGAAAATTCATAGCCCAGTAGTGTTTCCCATTTCACATGACATTTACCTATGTTTTATTTGCCTACACAGAAAATGAACTAAAGAAAAGTCTCAGCTGGAAACTAATTGAATTTTTTTTTTAATTTCAGACTCCCAGACTTACCATGCCACAAAAGTGTTAAGTAAATGATCCTACCTTTCGATATATTAGTATCACCATTCCCTAGCGAGTTGGAAATGCTTACAACCACACAGAAAGCTCGCCCTGTTTTCTCAGTGAACTGTTAAATATTCTGTATCAAATGCAAGATCAGGCTTGGGCAAGCTATAAGGGAATTATCTTTATAAAGTCAGTATTGCTAATTATTTTAGTGTTAAACAGATTGTTAAACTGCATATTGTAGTAAAATGTCATCAAAATTCTGTGATACTCATCTAGAATAAATTATTTAATTGTATAAATAAGTCAATGATACTTCGGCACAGACAGCACACTCACAATGAGCATATAAATGTTTATTTATATGTCTGCTGTAGCAAATGGGCAGACACATTTGAAGACAGGGCTCCAAAAGACAGAACTGGAGAAAACATCTATACTTTTCTCTTGAAGAAAGATAAATTAGTTTTACAGTTTTCTTAATTGTATTAACTTGATTCTCTTAACTCCTGACCAAATATTCAAAGCAACAGCACATTAGAGGACTGTCTGAAGGTTTGACAGAATAAACGGTGAATTTCAGAGGGATTTCAGTGAAAAGGGGAAGACAATTTAGCCTCGATTACTTTTTCCTAGTCTCACATTTCCCTGCTTCATCAGTCAGCAATAGGTTCACTGTATTCACAAGACCATTTTTTAGCAAGCCAGTTGATTTGTACAATATTGGGACAATTTATTTCTACAAAAAAGTCACTTGTGCAGCCTTAAACAGTTCAAAATAGCATGAGCTGATTTATAAAGTTGACCATTCAGCCAAGACTTGCTTTGAGGCCTTGTCCTGTTCTTTCAAGCAGTTCTTTCTGAACCGAGAGGTCTTACTGATAAAGGGCTCCAGTCCACATGTGTCTGGAAGCAATGCTTTAAGTTCTCTCTACTCAAAAGAAAAGAGATATGACACCCATGTACTCGGCCCTGAAAGTTTTTCAAATTAACATAAGAGTGAGATTCTGAAACAATCCAGTTGGAATAAGTGTGATGATAGGCAAGCGCAAACTTGCAAAAGGCAAATTTCCCCATTTTTAAAATCATGTTAATAATTTTATAAAAAGGCTGTCTGCGATAGCAGGGTGCTAGACTTACACAACTAGAATTTTGGTGAAGACTTCATGTATTAAGCTCCTGTGCCTAAGGATCTCCTAGCTATAAGGAGGCTGTCATGACAAGACAGAGGTGGGCACCGACAGCTCTGCTGATTCCTTCTTACTGCCCATGCTGTCACCAAGTAGGCCAACAGACCTCAGGTGCTGCTGAGGTTTACAGCAGAAACCTGCTGATGGGATATGAATTATCACTACAATGGGAATGGCTTACCGTACATGGAAAAAATACTTGTAGTATTATTCCTTATTTTTGAATACCAGTTCCATCAAGTGATATCACAAATAGGCAGATTTATGGGCTTCTGTTTAATGAACAAGGAAAAGAAAAAGTCAGACATACTACAGGGCAGCAGAACAAAAAAAAAAAATCCTCATGCCTCTTACAAGATGCTCTGGTTTTTTATGCTGAAAAGAGAAGCTTTGTCACTTTTTCAGTCAGCTGTCCCTCAGCTGTATAGCAAATCTACTAGCAGTCTTCCTTTCTTGATATCACTACATGCTACCTGGGAATAAAAATTTAATCATGTAAACATACGATAACTCAAACTGTCAATCATTTAGTGGCTGAAGTACAATGTCATCTCTTTTTTCACATTGAACATTCTCTCAATACATTTTGAAAGATCATTCTTTAAAAGCATCTGAATTGCGTCACAGGGGAAAGCAGCTCAGTTCGTATAGTTTAAACCAAATCAAGACTGAAGAGGTTTATTAATTATTAACAACATGTAATTAACTGGCTATCAGTGAACTATATGTTCAGGATCAATACAAGTAATAGAACAGATGAACCACAGGAATATACACTTAAGAAATATTAATAAAACTACAAATTTCTGAACACCCTTCTCTAGCTAGAATCAAAAAGCTCCAGTCACACATGGCGCACCACACGCACAAACACCCATGGAGTTACGTGCAGAAACACACCCCCAACAGTCAGCATGGACTACGAGCACACCCTCTACTTTTACACCTCTCCTGCTGGAGATGTGGGGCCTCGAGCTTGATGTGTGCCCGTGCTGCTCCCCACAACCTGTTACCACACATGCTGGTGAGAAAGTCTGTGAGTTCACAGGCACCTGCCCTGGCTGTGGGACCCCGGCTCGCTGCCCCATGCTCTGAGACTCCGCTCGCCGAGCGCTGGCTGCTGCTGGTACCTGGTGGGGTGGCTGCCCTGCCTGGCCTCAGCAAAAGTCATCATGACACCAGACAGTTTTGCAAATTCAGCTCACACTGTGCACGCTCCCACGCCTACCCCAAACACATGGCGTTACCCAGGCCGTGTGCCAAAGGTGGGCTCTGTGACCACCCCCACGTCTCTCCCACAGGCTCTTCTTTAAGTTTTGTCCGTTCAGAAGTGAAATTTCACAGCTCATTTTTGATTCCACGTTTAGCTTCCTGGATATTTTTTTAAATAGAACAAACAGTGTTTCAGTATTCCAAATTTTTTGCTTATGTTTTCCTACTAATTTCAATTTTGTGTTTTAAAGGCACCAATTAGTATACCCTTTAACTCATACATTCATCATATTTTAATTATCTTAAAAGCTACAACTTCAAAATTATTTTTTTCCTGCTTTCTACTCATTATTTTTCTGCTTTTATTCCAAATTAAATATTCCAAATTCCAAATTAAACCCCTCTGAAGGTTTGCATTTACATCATGACCATTTCTGAGACCATTTACTAACATACCACCTAAAAATAAAAGCTTTCACCTAGATAGGATATAGTCCTCTACTTTCCAAGCTAATAGCAGTTCATTGCTGTAGAAAAACAGCACACAATACTAGCAGCCTATCTACAAAAAAAGAAATCCAGAATAAAAAATTATGTACTATGATAACCAGCTGTAGAAAGTCTGTAAGATTCTTTAAAATGGGAAATTCCAAAATATCTTCAAAAGATTGTAAGATACATAGATTGAGATATGCAAATAATAATGCCTTTGAATTGACCCAGAAAACAGACACAGCCTACCCTGCTCGTTGAGGTCTCAGCACAGACTCAGTTATCTTCATTTCCATTACACCCCACTTCCCTGGCCATGAACGAAATCCCCGCGAGCAGCCCCTGAGTTGTCACCACAGCATTAACCCCCCTCTAATTGACTGAAACAGGCTTGCACAATACATTCCTTGCCAGTTACATAAAGTAGAAAATCCAGTCTTGATGCGACCTTCTCTTTTGAACTGAATAAATTTACTCTCAACAGATACAGTTTGTTTTCCACATTTCCTAGATAGATAGGGTTACACAATATAGCACAACCATGTATCACAGAGAAGCACTTATATTTAAATTAAAAAAATAAACTAAATGTGTCACCACTTTTTACATTATTATGGACGATATTTTCTTCAAAAACATGCTATTTCACCTAATCACCTACACATCACTGTGTGATAATAAGCCTCCTGGTAAACATACAAATTCCACCAGCGGCTTGTTGTTAATAGGTATGTTATTAATGTCCCCTAAAATATAGGGTTTTTTGATTGTTAGGAAGGTCAGCATCCAAGATCATATCGACTCTCATTATTTCTTCCTAGACAGTCTAATATGAGCCTAATGGATCAGAAGCCAGCTGATACAGCCAAGGTTGCTGAATAATTCTCATATTCGCTTTCTTAAGTTCAGACTAGTGCTGGAACAGTAACCACAGGGCAGTGAGACACAGGCATTTGGGTACAGCTATACATTTTGCATACAAGCTTATTTTTTCCTGTCTGCCCTTAACCTCCTTGTTAACCTGGTCAATGAAAAACTGAAACATCCACCAATCCTAGCCTTGCACTGAACGTTCTGAAAGGCAAAAGCAAGGGGAGTTTATGTCTTCATTTATTATTAAATGTTACTCATTTCAGCTCAGAATGTATTTTACTAGGTTGTATTTTTCTTTACACCCAGAAAATGTAACTGTGCTTTAAAATATATAAAACCAAAAATATACACAAATAAATGTTTATTTCTATATTTTTACATATTTATAGTACTGCTTGATATGTAAAAGTTCATATGGTGACGATGACAATCCATCTTCAACATAAGCCTGAAACCCCTGGAGCCACTATTTAGTTTAGAGCAACTGGTCTTGTGCTCTGACTGATGTCAAGGGGAGTTGTGTAATTATTTGCATTAATGCATTTGTTTTTCTAATTTCAGCATGTGGCAAATTGATGAAAATTACAGGCCCCATTACAGTCAAGATATCCGGAACCCGATTTGGAGCCTGGATGACAGATCCATTAGCATCAGAGAAAAACAACCGAGTATGTTAAGGCACTGAATATCTTTGTGTCATTCTGGAGTTTTACTTGCTCTATTTTAATCTTTTAAAAGACATTTTCCCCCTAGGAGGTTACACTGACCAGCATGTTTCTTCTTCTTCCCTCATTTTCACTGTTAAACATCAGCAAAAAAGCAACAGTGTTTGTGCAAAAATATCCAATGACAAAAGTTAGCTAAGCACCTTTGTGCCATTGCCTTCAACTGTTTCAGGGACGATATAACACCCATCTGAATCAACGACACAATTTTTTTCTTCCTACCATATTTAACTGAGCTTGGGTCTTTAAGAACCCAAGGACTGTAACACAAACATCAACGCTTTTACTCAAGAGCATAACCCATATTGCAGCACAGTCAAAATTTGCAGGATTAGGCCCCATATAAGCTGTATTCAGGCCATTTGCCACCTCAGACCCAAGTTCTGTTTTTGTTTGGATCCACAATCGGATCTCAAATTGGCCACAGCTTTGAGGAGGTGCTCTCTCCATCAAAGGGCTTTTGAAGTCAAAACACTAGTTTTCATTTGTGTGAGACCCACAAGGTTAATTTTTTGAATGCAGAAAAAAACCAAAGGCAATAAAAAAGGACAACATACAAATGGCAATTAGTAGCTAAAGATTTGCATGCAGCTCTCCCGTACCTGCTGTGCCTATGCAGGTTCACTTACTGACCCCAGGAATCCCAATTACCTTTACGAGAGCAGCAAACTCTGCTCAGCCCCATCTTGTCCTGAGGAAGCTTCTTCTGCCACCTTAGAGCGCCAGTGGCAGCTCCAGACGCATCCTCATGGGCCATCACCTCCACCAGCACCTGCTCCCTGCTGTGGCCCCCCCTGCAGCCCTGTAACCCCCTACCCAGACAGCCTCCCACGTTTCCCCCACCACCACCCTCTTAAAGCAACACAAAGTCTACTCGTGCGCGCAAATTAGAACCATATCCCTCACAGCATCCCAACTAATAGGAAGATGGGGAGTTGAACTAGCATTTACACAAATATTTTCTTAATGCCAGTTCTGAAATCGGCACAAAAAATAGCTCCAGAAATTATTCTGTTCTTTTGATAGTCAGGATTTGATTTGTCCTCTGACAAACTAAAAGGAGAAAAGGCAAAACGCATGAATGAAAAAATGGAGGAATGGAAGCTGGCATACAGAACGTTAAAAAAAGTATGGATTTTGTTTGGTTTTGTTTTAAGGGAAGAAATGGTTCCTAAACTTTACTGGTTTCATTGCTATTGTATTTGGTTTCTTTACTAAAAATACACTATTTTTCACCGATTAGAGGTTCAGCTGAAAAAAATTCAACCAAATTTATTCCTAAGCATAAATCCAAGCTTAGCTCACATGCCATTTCCCATCTCTCTCTTTGATTATTAATCTCTGGGAATATCTTTAAGCAAGTCCTTTATAGAAGAGACCCAAACACTGAATAATCCAAAATTAAATTTATCTGAAAATGCAGACACTATAGTTAGCAATAGTCCTCTTGAGAGTTCACCTGTATAGGTAAGTTTTGATTCAGAAATTCAAGAGTTCCTCGTGCTTTTGTAACAGGAGTGTGGAAAATATTGTACTTTGATAGCCTGCTGCACACCTAAAACATTTTTTCCTTCTTTTTCTGCAATGTATCCATCATGCCATATCATGATCATGTACCACAGATTGTGCTCCAGGTGTTTACTCCCGATCTTTGTTTTCTTTCCAGGTCTGGTACATGGATAGTTACACTAACAATAAAATTGTCCGTGAATATAAATCAATTGCAGACTTTGTCAGTGGGGCTGAATCAAGGACATACAACCTTCCATTCAAATGGGCAGGAACCAACCATGTTGTCTACAATGGCTCTCTCTATTTCAACAAGTATCAGAGCAACATCATCATCAAATACAGCTTTGACACTGGGCGGGTGCTTGCACAGCGTAGCCTTGAGTATGCTGGCTTTCACAATGTCTACCCTTACACCTGGGGTGGCTTTTCTGATATTGACCTGATGGCAGATGAAATTGGGCTATGGGCTGTGTATGCCACCAACCAGAATGCAGGCAACATTGTCATCAGCCAGCTAAACCAGGATACACTGGAGGTGCTGAAGAGCTGGAGCACAGGCTACCCAAAAAGAAGTGCTGGAGAATCCTTCATGATCTGTGGCACCTTGTACGTTACTAACTCTCACTTAACAGGAGCCAAGGTCTACTATTCTTATTCCACAAAAACCTCCACTTATGAGTACACAGACATTCCTTTCCATAATCAGTATTTTCATATATCCATGCTTGACTACAATGCAAGAGATAGAGCTCTCTATGCCTGGAATAATGGACATCAAGTCCTGTTTAACGTCACCCTTTTCCACGTCATTAAAACTGAAGATGACACATAATTTTCTTTCCCTTCCCTTTCCCTCACCTTCCTCCCTCAAAGCAGTGTCATTTGTGATAAACTCTAAAAGCATCCCTCTCAGTTCCTTTTAATTTATATTTCTTCTTTCATTGACGAAAAGCAACATTTACCATATAATGCATTTCAAATATGGCTGAGCCTGTCAAAAATGACCTGTTGGGAATAAAAGCATCTTAACTCATGATTCTACAAGGTCTGTCAAGACCTTGTCTTGAAAAGCACTAAAGAGGATTTAAGTGGCTAAAGACAGTTTTAAAAAGATTATGATCTGCCTTATTTTAGAGTCAGAGATTAATGGTGGCTTAAATGCATGAATGTCTTTTTTTACCTCATTTTTGTTTTTAATCTATTGCTCAACTTCAGGATATATTTTGGTAGTGTCAGACACATATTGCACATTGTATTTTTTTATTTATTCTAAAAGAAAGATTTAGGAATTTAATTTACTTGGACATGGAGTAATGTTCATTTTGCCATCACCCAATTTCAGATGTGGTGCTGTACAGTATGTTTTTAAATCTCTTGCAAACATTTTATCAACAGTATGTATTTCTACCATTGTAACCACCATTGTGCAATTGTATCTCTTCACTTATGTGAAAGTAAACTAAGTACTATTTTTTATAAAATATATTGAAGCTTAATTGCAGTTCTGGCTATGGGTCAATTTAAAATGGTAAAAATCTGAGAAAAGGCTGTTATTTCTGAGAAAGACCAATAGTTTCTCAGGTACATGATCCCTGTTCTCAGCTTTGCATGGTAGATTTTATTCACCATTGGTGCTTACTGGCAAATTTACAACTTTGAAGCCTCATACCAGTCCCAGCTTTACAACTGTTTGCCCTGCCCAATTTTTATCTTATGCTGCTGGCTTCTCTCTCTCTCTCTCAATCTCTTTTTTCTTCCTACTCTTTTTCCTTCCACCATTTTATTTCCCTTGTTTATGCTCATTCCCTGATCTGGGCTTTACAAGAGAGAATCTGAAAGCGGGCTGCTGCCCGTGCCTCCAGCCCGAGTGTGTGAACGCATCCCGTATTTGCACCATTCCGGGGCAGCGAGAAGCAATGTTAGAAGACAAGATACTTTCCTTAATCTGACTGTCTTCTTACTCATAATAGAAGAACATTTATCTGTTGACAAAGCTCTTCTCTGGGATGACAGTAATCAGGGAGAAAAAACAACGGAAAAGGTTCAAAAGCTAAATTATCAATGTGGCACCTGGTAGCCATCGTATTGCTTGCCCTTGCTAGAAAACAGCCACAACACTGACTCCAACCTCTTGCAAAGAGGTTTGGAGTTTGCTAGCAGTAGTATTGTTACTTACAGTCAAAACTGATGCCTTCGAGAAACAAGTATTTCTGAAAGCTATGTGGCTTGCTATGCTATCTCATTAGAAATTGGGGGGAAGGGGCATATTTTATTGAGAAAAAGAAATGAGGTGCTATTTATCTATTTTGGCATAAATGGAAAGAAACATTCAGAACTACTACAAGACTTTTTATTAAGCTGGTTTATCACATAATGCAAAAAGATAGATATCTGAAAAATAGTGTGAAAGCTGCATTCCTCACAAAATCTGAGATTCTCCTCTGTATACCCTTTGAAATTGGGCTTATAGAAAAGCAAGAACATTTACGAAAATGTTCCTATGTAAGAACGAGAAAAGAAAAAATAAATGCACTGACATTTTGCCAGATGTATTTTGAAGATATTTGATTTGCTTATTCTTCCAACATACCAGCTGAGACCACCTTAATTCTCATGAATGTTTTCATTATTGTAAATACATGTCTACATATATTTACCAGGCTGCTTTACAATATAAGCCCACATGAAGCTGAACAACAAATTGCCTTATTTTTCATATTGTTTACAAAATAGAAAACTAATAATTAGGTTTCAAGAACTGATAAATGGGAAAAAAAAAAAATTACATTACAACATGACCAGAGAAAAGTTACTCTCCTGCCTCTATTTCCCCCCCTTCCTACCTAGCTGAAATGGTAGCTGTTATCCCTTACAATCAGCTATGTGGGATTTGGAGACTCCAAGTTCAGCTAAACAGACGAATTAAACCACTTTGCTCCTGCAAGCAGATCTCCTATATTGACAATGAATTGACTCTGTGACACATGAAAGAGTATACAACTACTCATTAAAAAAGGTATTTTAACTCACATAGGAATGTTTTATGAAAATGAAGTATGTTCAGATTTTTATCAAAAGCCCTAAAACAAACCCTAACCTTTCCCACACACACAGTAACTTCAACAAATTTTTTTTTTTTTCATACATACAGGATTCTTAAAAACATTAGTCATTAGATTGAGACATTAAACTTCTTTCAACTGTATCATCATAAACGGGACTAATAGTCATGACATAAGGATCACTTTATCTGAAAAAAATGGTTACTACCATATTTCTTTACAAAAATTTCATACTGCGTAATTAGCGTGCATACATTAGTACAAGTTGATAACAGTTCTTACAAGTAAGATTAATCTCACCTGATTTTAATGCCATTTAGTTAGCCATCTAAAGGGTAACAGACTTCTATTAATCAAAGGAAAAAAAAGAAAGAGATGCTATGCTACTGCAGGTTGCAAGAGATGGGTGGATAAGAGGGGTAGGAAAGGCATCTTTGAAGGGTGATTTATCTTACTGATGAAGCTACTGTGCTCAAGCACAGAAGTCATACCTAGATAAATCCTGCCCTTCTAAATTAGTAGCAATAGGTTGGATTCCAATACCTTTAAAACATGGAATAGCAGCTTGCACAGCATCAATACAGCAAAACCTGGTGAGACATTATCAGGTAAGTAGCACTGCTTCCCGCTAAGGAGCGTTCATTTTTTCTGGGAATCAGTGTTGATCACCTGTCTTTTCCAAATTGGAAATTCCAAAGTCATATTCCCAAAAGGCTGAAAACACCATGCCTCAGTGTAAGTAAATTTGTGTTACAAGCTTTGCCTTCATAATTGAGCAGCACAAGCACAAAATCTTCATAATATAGTAGCAACCTACGTATCAACAAGTAAAGTTATATTCTTATAGTTGAAGCATCGGCTGTTTGTTATGAGGAGGTACTGATACCACAGGGGGGGAAAAAAAACATCTCTCCTTAAACATGAGAAAATTAATTGTAGAGCCTATTCTAATATCTTAGTGACCTCCTGCTTCAAGAAATAAACACGTAAAAGGACCACCTGCACCCAAAAGAGAATTCTTAAATTTCACAGAGCTGTGCTGCTGGCAAAGGGGGATGCACACAACCACAAATCAGGCACAGGAACACCAGTCTGCCAATCCACCAGACATGCCTCTCCTGAGAGAGCGTGAGGAACATGAATGATGCACACCAGAAAGCCCACAGCTTTCTCCCTGGAATGGGCTAACCATTCCCCACGACAAAACAGGTATAACAAACCTCCCCAGAGAAAGCTTCCCAAATGGTGATCATCTTTTATAGTCCCTTCTGGGAATTTTTTCCAGTGAGTAACTACCAAATCTATTGTTATGTACATAGGCTGCTCAGCCTGCCCTATCTGTCACAGTGTGCTAAGCAGACCACTGGCAGAGTGACTCTGTGGATCCTACTCCGCACTGTAGACATGTCTAGCAAAAGATAGTATTCAATTTGAAAAAATAAAAGAAAATAGTTGAATGAGACAGAGTGAGGCAATGTTTTAATCACAGATTGCTTATATCTAAGAATATTCATTTCCAGACAAGCTCAGGGGCACTAGCTGTCACTCAGCTCAGCAGGCTGCATCCACAGCAAAGGAAGACAGGATCTGTTTCAAACCACAGCCCGAATAAATCTGTTACTTGGTAATTTGTCACAATAAACAATTGCTTAGAAAACACTGGAGCAGAGATGAACAAACCATTCACATCAAATTATTCGTCCAGTAAATTTTATCCTTTTCAAGTTCAAGAATTGCCAGGGAACAGTCTTGATTCGTACTGATTTTTATGCTAGTCAAAATGTTTTTGGAAATCATTTGGATGGGCATGTATCTTCCTATAAATCATCCAAACGTTCCCTGCTGCCAGTCTTATTCTACATCCCTGGCATTCAGGAAGCAACACTGAGCATTTGGGGATCTTTTGCACAAAAGGCAGATGAGGGCTGCAGCCACAGAGCTTTGAGACAGTGCTGCATCTTAGCTTACTGTGCTCACAAGCTCCGCCCTGCACTGATTCTGAGGAGACTGACTCCCGCTCCGCGACATCTTGTAACAACTGCATCCCACTAGAAGCTCACACTCAAAAGGACTCAAAGCATGCAAACACTCACTTCCACTGATCATATAGCCAAGTTCTGAAACTCACTTCCCCACCACAGGGACCATCTTATTGCCAAAATAAAAAGCAAAGCCCATTTTCTAAGCTGAGTTTTCCTCAGTAATTCTCCCACGCATAACCATATACGTACACATCAATATGCAAGAAACTAAATTAACTATAAACCAATCCTAGAATTATAGAACAATGAGGTTATTTTTCCCACAGAAAACAGACCACTTCGGTTATGCAAAGATCATTACCACTTGGGTTTCTACGTTCAGTTACTGGGAAACTGAGGAGACAGTTACCCAGCACCAAGTTGTGAAGACTATACAAAAATGAATGTTTTGTGCAGTATGGCTTTTGTTGGTCTCTAGAAAACAGATGTATTACATTGAAGTGATAGCTATGACCACAGATTCACAAAACTGAGACGTGCAGGGGTTTTCTCCAAACTGCAAACGGATCATCCACTTGATTATTCTAGCATTATGATTAATTACCACTCTTATAATCTGTGAACTCCTGTAGGCTTTCAGTTGCTGCCTGTCAGAGCATTTACTAAGCATTTCAAGACAACTTCTTGCCTTCCACATCTCTCTTTTTCCTCAAAGGCCTCTCACATAACTAAGCACACATTGTGTCAGACAAGCTGCAAGGGTGACGACCACAAGGGACACATCCTTTCTGCAGCTCTCATTCAAATCAGCAGGGATTATTCATAAATGTAGAGACTGGCCCCAGGTATCAAAACTCTGTATTTCCTCTGAAACTGCCGCATGGAAGAAATCCTCGCTCTTAAAAATAAAAATGTTTATTGATTTTATATCAACAGGAGTTGCACTAGCTTCTCATAAAAGTGTTGAGCCTCTTAAAGACTAAGAATATTTGTTTCTATCTCTGAAATGGAGGGAGGGAAGAAATTTCACATTTTCTTTAGAATCAGAAATTTCTGCTAGACTCATACGCAGCTTGCCAGCTGAGCACCAGCAGCAGAGCCTGTGGAGTTTGGCTGTATCTACTGCTTCAGAATGCTCAATTAAAATAATTACATCACAGAAACATTTCAGCAGTCCAAGTGAAACAAAGCTTCTTCAGGATTTTGTTTCAAAAACGGCAGTGTTTTAAACACAGCCCACTATAAATGCAGATAATAGTTAGATCAGCTGCATTCTACCCTCACCTTTGAGTCCACTGTACAGAAGTCCCATTTCCCCTGAAGACTGTGCAACTGATACACCACAGCAGCACAGAAAAGTATATGAAGACACATGAAAATGACAGCTAACAGGTCAGATTTGGCATCTCAGAACACAATCCATTTTACTGCGCTTTTTATACACTTGAATACACATTTACACAGTTCTTATGGTGAACCTGAACAGAAAGAATCCACTGGGTCAGAAATACTTATTTTATTACTTCAGCCTGCAGTGACAATAGTGCAGTGCTCATATTGCATCATGCTGTGGACTGTGCACCCTAAGCAGATATTCTCAACATTTGCTCCTGGAAAAAAGCTCAGTCGATACCTTCTCAGACAACCTACATGGAAGCCAGCAGCAACTCTCCACAGCCAGTTGCATCTTTCTGAAGCTAATGAAATCTTTCTCACCAACAGTTTTTCTGAACTTTACACCAGCTCAGTATTTTAAGCCCTTTCCATCTCGCAGCAGAAATTATGTTCCTAACATGGTGCTCCTAAAGGTAAGCCAAAGGCTCTTCTGGCTCTGGTAATCAGAACACACTGGGGTACACCCACTTACAGCCCTCCCTTGAAAGAGTCCAAATGGGCTCATGAGGGCCTCCACACTGCTGCAACTGCTCATTTATAGACGGGTCAAGTATCTCCAATCATTGTTACACTCAAAGGTCCTACTGACAGGTAAAGTTATCTGTAAGCTTTATATGCTTTGTATCATTTAGGATTATTTTTGTTCTTCATTCAAAAGAACTCACAATACTAAAACTGCACTTATATTTATAAACTGATTAAAGTGATTGCTGTATATTTTACTCTATATTAGGTTTGATTCCATGTTTGGTTGTTGGGGTTTTTTTTAAACATAAATGGTTTGGAGCCCTTTAAATGAAAATATTTACTATTAATATGAGACATTGAAGCATCAAAAGAAGCCACTGATTTCAGACTTCTGTAAAGAGTACTTACCCAGTATTCTCTACTCCTGCCTGGCCCTGTGGAGAGAACAGCTTATTTCAGGTTCCTAGTGAGCCAGTGCATCAGGAGGTGGAGGAGAGAGAGACAAGGATCCAGAACATGGTACTGGGCAACCCTCTGCAGCCAGAAGGAATGGAGTCCTTGCGTGTTGGCAGCCAATGGATGCTGCTCCCTTCTGCAGATGCATCGGCCTGAGTCCAAACCGGGCTGCTTAGGTGCAGTCAATCTGCAGCCATTCATTCCCAGTCTAAGGCAATGTGATCACGTGTACATAGACAAGAACTCTGCTACTCCAAAGACCTGTTCGCTTTGAGTCTCACTGCTTTGAGTTTCTATGAGAACAAGGAAAATGGATTTTTGTGCAAATACGTGTCAACTGTTATACATGCTTTATATAAAAGTTATACATTAAGTTAGCTTGAAAGATGTCTGCATGAAAAACACTGGGAGACGAAAATACCTATATAGCAAAGTTGTTGTTTTAAAGTAATTTGAAAGAAACGTACCGTATTGTAATACTAAATTGTGTTAATCCTTTGATTTTCTCAAGCTTCCTGAAGTCATTCGCTTAGTTTCCCTCACACAGTACCAGCCACATGTACAAACCACTCCAGATTATTTTTCTCTGTATTTTCTCTTCTTTTCTTTGTTCTAATCTTCTTGATCTTCACCTAAACCCGCCCCAACCCCTCTCATCCTGCAATGTGAATTTTAATGAAGGGCTGTTCAGACAGAACTCAAAGTGCACAGAAGATTTATAGCACAGCAACATTCATCTGGAGAAGGCCTAAATTTATTTTCCCAGTTATGTAAAATTTAGCTCTAGTGTGCCCATAAAACTGCCTACAAGCAGTACTGATTGTATATCATGGGTTGCTCCACAGAAATAATTTAAAACCGATTGAAGATAACTTTCTTCCCTTTTATCTATTTATTTTCAAGGAAATATTTTGTTTTATATCTGCAATGGTGAGAAACTAAATTAGAATCATCTTTCTCCAGAGCAGGTTTAGACATCCATTTCTCCCTTCTGGATCACACCCTCAAGCTGGTCAGCAATGCTTCCATCTCCAGGAAATCAGGCATCACAGTAATTGAGTGTGCATCCTGTCAAAGGTGCTTATGTGTTTTGAGTTAAGCTCCAAGTCTGTGTCACACCATGCAGACAGGCCATTTATTTAGGTTTCCCTCATCTGGGTAAACTGGGCTTACTGTCACCTTGAAGGACATTACAGATTAATGGTTACTCAGGACCATTGCTGTCAGTGTAGCTCTTCGAGAGAGAAGTGCCTTTTGGAGTAAAGTACATGGGAGAATGGCTTTAACTCATTACTATGGCGCTAACAGTAGCTCATTGCTGGAGAAAGAGCACACACCACCTGCCATTTTGGCAGCAGCCACCTCCTCAGGACTGCAAGGCAATTTACAGACACTAACTAACAGAGTTTCCCACTCCGTCAGGAAAGAAAGGAAATTTTTAGAAATCTCATTCTTCAGGCTGAGCAGTTTGGACAGAGAACAGCTCAGCTTAAGCCTAACAGG
Organism: Pluvialis apricaria; assembly: GCA_017639485.1. Lineage (NCBI taxonomy): Eukaryota > Metazoa > Chordata > Aves > Charadriiformes > Charadriidae > Pluvialis > Pluvialis apricaria. The sequence goes on along the minus strand of CM030011.1, from coordinate 22,683,182 downwards.
GTTTCTTTTGACTCACCAGGAGTTTATGTTAGATTTTCAATATCTCAAGACAGAGTATCATTCATTAGCTCCCCCCTGCAGAAGCAAATATCTGTGCCCAAAAGTTCAGTTCCCACACTCTTATGCTGTTTGGTTTTTTTTTAATGGCTTTTCCCATTTTGTTTTCAGCCTAGTCAGGAGGCCTTTGTTCATTGGCAAGGTGCTATTTTAACTCAAGAGTTTCGGCCTCTGTGGCATGTATTTCAGAGGCAGCTGGTTAATTCATAATCATGGCTTGTCTGCCATGGATAACCTCCAATGATTTGAGGGGAAAAAAGGTCACTTCTATAAAGAGTTACTCTCTTTCCCTTCATGGAGAAGGAATCCAAAGGGTTCTGTATGGGACTACTTTTATGCTGTCCATATTTTGCATACTTGCAAAGGTCTATCTTCTGTACAGACTGAGTTACAGTAACTCCAATACCACTAGACTTTACTAGCTGCCCTTTGTCATGAAGAGGATTAACCGCAGTGCAGAGCATTTTACCCAACCCAAGATGCTCCCAGGGCAGGGCAGTGTAAGGGATGGGACATAACCTCCCGCACAGACCCTCGCAGAGCTCCGCACTGACCCACAGCACTGCACATATGTGTTCAGAAAGAACAGCGGGTAGCTACCTAAACATATTGTAGGTTCTTCCATCTCTGGACTAGCTCTCTTCATTTCAGAGCACAAACCTCATCAAGGTATATACAAAAGCAGTTCTGTTCATCAGGTGAAATGAAGGAGGAAAACATGTCCGTTTTTGTATGCTTTTACACCGATTTGAGAGTTGAAGTAGGACTTGGGAGATTCACAGGCCTCATCCTGGCCCTATGCCCAGAAATGAATTTCACTCTGAAAGACTAAACGGCACTCTTATGGCAAATGTTAATATGCTGTTATTCTAATAGTATGGCAATATCATGATACAGAACAGAAAAATGACACCATATACAGCAGAGCCCCTAATCTGAAAGGCAATAAACACTGTAAAATATAACATATTAAAATAAATTAAATTATCCCAATGGACTGTGTCACAATACAACCTCTAGCTTAATAGCACTCATAGTTATTCAGTAGAATATACTAAATAAAGACCAACTCAGTTGATTTTATTAGTATTTACTGAATGTCAATATGCGTGACATATGCCTAGATATTTATGGAATTGGATATTTATGTACCGTATGAAAATGCATATTTATTTCATTAGACTGGCTCACAAAAATAATCCAGAAAATCCTATAATTATGAGTATGTAACACTGCTTATTTGCCACATTAAAACAGAGTAAGAAAACATATGAAAATAGAAATCTTTTACACCACAGCATAAGATAATAGTTATATATTAAAGATATAAATTAGAAATCAATATATACACCACATCTAATACATCTGGATGAAAGATCCACATAAAATTCAATTTTATGTTTTCCTTTCCAAGTTGCACTTAGAAAAAGCACAGCGCTGATTTTATACATAATATAGACATAGATGCAGATGTAAATACAGACACATGACTGTACCTGAATCCTACATGGTATTTACAACAATGCCTGGAGAGAATGTAGCATCTCTGGGCAATCGCTTACACACTGACTGAAGCAATAACATCGAGAAAAAAATCCAACACCACACAACATAGGAAAACAATCCCCTTGTTACTCAGACTCCCTGAAATTGTGATATTTCTTCTACCTGAAACAAAGCTGGTGATGCCATGCAGGGACTGCAGCCTAACGGAGATAGTGGGACAGCCATGGACCCCAGTGCCCCGGCAGCTACCACTGTGCAGTGCAAACAGCAATACATTCATCCTATGGAAACTGTAAAGCTCTCAGCAGATGTTCCTGAGAAATCACAGTGAGCCTCCTTTGCTCACTTCAATAATCAAAGGAACCTTTTTAATAAAGTCAAGCTAACCGTACAGTGTAACAAGCTTTGTAAGAAAATAATCTTAGTATAAACAGCTTCTGTCTGATAGAATAAGGCCTGTTTGCCAAAGTTTCATGCCACTGCCTAGCTAGTCCACTTAGTGGCACAGACTCACGAACAGGGCATTTTTTTTCCATGTTTGCCACCTGGACTCCCAGGAATTAGGTGAGAGAGATGGGAGAGATTTATTACATAAATTTTGATAAATGAGCAGACAGCTACAGCAGGCCTAGAAAAGCTAATCAGGCTTTTTTACAATTTTTTTCTAATTTGTATTCTTTTGGGATACTTTACTCATCTGCTACTAAATAGAGATTCCTCTGGCCTGCCAAATAACCCATTTAAATTAGCATACATTTACATACATTGACATACAAATTGGCCCCACTGCCATGTTTGGATATGGTCTTGTCTGAATCCACCTATCAGTATCATCAGCTGATTTATTGTTCACTGACAATACTGGGCCCGCTCCTGGGGGAGTTTGAGTCCTTTTACAAGGTGTTTCCCTGAGTTACAGACAATGGGCTTTAGCACTTCACATAATTAGATATCATTAGATATCAGTTTAGTAATGCTCTATTTTCCATTTCCATTCTTAGCTAAGCAATACTGTCCATTAATTTTAAAAGGGGCATTAAGGAAAAACTTCTAGAGAGAAAACATTTTAAAATCAGTAAGAGTTATAACAGGACTGACTGAGAAGATTTCCATACCCAGCCATGTTGGCCATGTGTGAACTACCCTAAGTTACGCCTCAGTTTTGCTTCAGTCAATCCCAAGTTATCGGACTCAACAAGAAGCCCATACTGGAGTCAATTTTGGAGAAGTGTGATGGTCTGTGAAATAGGAAAGGTCAGATTAGGTGATCCATTATTCATTATAGCCTTAAACTCTGACTGCATGAATCTCTGACATACTTAGATCTAAAGCATTTATCAGCACTTCTGGGTGCATTCTTCCATTCAGATTTATAAAGACTGAATAAACACATAGCAATGCTTCAAGAAACATAAAAAGGTCAACATTAAAACATTGTCCCATTGATTCACACTTTCCTGTGCTTATTGAATTACTGATCGAGAAACTCACAGGTATTTATGAAAGTTGTTATAAACAACACTTTGTGACGTTGTGCTTTTCAAAAGCAGGTAATATTAAACAATGGTTACTTTAGGCAGTCTTTTGATAATACGTATAAGATATCAGCATTTAATCCATTTTTAACAATTTGTCCTTAACACAAAAATCATTAGCTTTGGGGATTTATTGGATAAGTAATTTACTTGGAAAAATTGTAGAGTGATTTCTGTTTTGTCAATGACTGTTACAGGCTTGGCATGAATCAAGACTGCAATCACAAGTTTCTACAAAAAGGATAGTTTTACATTTCATTTTCAGTAGTAGTAAATCCAGTTAAAGAGCTTCCCATGTTTCCCTGTCTCTGTTTCCACCTCTCTGCTGCAACTCACAGCTTGAACTCAACATTTATGCTGTAAAGTTGATAAATTGAATAATCTAGGGTTAAGAAGTCCAAAAAATAATGGATATAGACAACTAGATAGATATTGCCACATAGACTGGGAAAAATAGCCAAAAGTGTCTCATGAGGTAGAAGAACGCAGTACTCCTTGATTAGAATAAGAAATTAAGTTAAAAAGAAAAGAAAGATTTAGTATCCACTAGAATTCTGGAACATGATTACAAAGTTGCGTATTGAATTGTAACAAAACACAGACCCTTTCAGACCCTTATCTTGACTATAGTAAAGTTAACATTGCACATGAAATATAAATGTAAAAGCAAGAGATACAAAAGCACCAACTACAAACATCAAGATGCAGCAAACTAACTTTCTTATTTTTGGAAAAATTTAAGATGAAGTTTAAAAATTGCCTTGGGTAAAACAAAAGCATGTTACAATAGCTACATAGAAGATTACGGTGAGCTACTGATGTATTTGGCTGAGTAAACCTCTTTGGGTGATAACAGAGGAGTTAGAGGGACCACGTGAATTCCACCAGTCCCGCACAGCCGTGATTCTCCTGGCTGGTTCTGCCCTGCTGAGATGCCTATCCCACAGGAAAAACAAACCTCAGGCATATTGAGAGGATTCAGCCTGTCTCGGTATGGCTTAAAAAAACCCAAACAGTTTGGAAAAATACAAGCCAGGTAACCTTGACAGATATCAGCCACCAGATAACCTGACCTTTACTTCTACATATTTATGAGTTAAGAACTGGCTGTTTATTCACTTCAGTGAATACTGCAGTGTACGTATAGATGATGCTTGTAAATAACAGCCATCTTTCCTAACCACTACCTTCTATTTTACAAGCACACAAGAGTGAGTTAGAGGCCTCCATGTTTCCATTTAATTTTATTATTAGAGAGAGAAGTGCAATGATTGTCATTGTACTTTTTTGCTTTTCATCCTCGAAGATGCAATAGTAGTCCTATAAGAATATTTTCTTTGTCTACTCAGCTTTCAAGCCCGTATATTAAAATGCCATGGACAGAAATATTTCTAAGGGAATACATGAAGACACCAGCCTCACCTTTCTGAGTATTTCTGAGGTATTTGAGTTATCTTCTTTCTAAAATAGCTATCATTCTTTCAGGAAGTATTTTCTTGATTAATTGATCCAGGCCCATCCATCTAACTTCAGCAAAAAAAGGCCAAAATAAATACCTTTCAAACTCTCTTACAAAATTACATGGCATGTAATTTGGCAGATAACCATGAATTTGCACAAAACGTCTACACAAAAAGTCACTTTATTAGACAATTTTCTGGCTCAGTAAACCTTCCTCAAGAATCTCCAAACCTTTACTAAGTAACCTATTGTTGCTGTTTCACTGACTCAGCTGACAGATATAGCTATTACTGCATTAATATTCTAAAAATTCTTCCATTCTTTCAATTTTACAGAACCCATCCATCAGTATCACAACAATACTGTCTGATATGCTATCCTAGCATTCAGCTATAATTTCCAGAGGTACTAGATAGGTTTGCTCAGGCTAATAATTCATTACAGAAGCCGCAGTTGCTAGACCGTATCAGTTGTGCTGTTCACAACCACTGAGACTTTTCTGGGGGAAAAGATGGTGCACCAACTTCACAGCTACCTTGTAATAGTACAAACCTATATAACTAATCACTTTTACACTAAGCTGTCACACCAGGGTGCAGCAGCTGTATCAAATCTGTCACTCATGCAAAGTGGAATACATTCTCAGGTTCACTGTTGATAACAAATACACAGCATATGGAGGAGGCTCAGACTGTATGAGGATGAGCACCCAGTAGTTGATGGTTACTTCCTCACTCTTCATCATTGACCAGTTGTTGATAATTTCATTCTACTTTACTGGGACTATATCAAGCATAAATTCAAAGACTGTATTAAATGCGGTCAATACAAGAGAGAGGGCAGACACTTCAAAGCCTTAAAAGAAATAAGCCCACATTTTATCTTCATGAGTTTAGTATGCAGCTTCTATAAAGCTTCTATGTTTAAATACAATAATATTTTGATGGGACTGGCTTTCTCTGCTTGAGAGCTGGATCTCTATTTTGTACGCTTTCAAGTATCTAAATGCTAATAAAAACATCTTTGGGAAAGAAAATTCCCACTAGAACTTGCATATTAAGTTAAGCCTTTCTACCAAGAATATTATTAAATTCCACTAAATCCTATTTCCATTCAGTCATCAGCAGTTCTGTGCATAAATAGATAGAAAGAATGCTATAAGGGATTATGTTTGTGAAAGAACTATCAACTATCATTCTTGGCTCATTCTTTAGCAGCAAAATAATGATGATTCTTTAAAAATTAGTTTTAATCTCCCTAAATCAAGAGGATATTGACAATACTATTTTAAATCACATAAGTACCTTTAAGAACTTTAGCAAATGAGAAAAACTCCTGGAGATGAGCACTTTTCTTACTGTAACTTGCTGTGTTAGTAGCATAATGGTCAGGAATACAAAATGAGGGATTGTCTCCGCTTTGCCCCAAAATACCCTGAACGTTGGTGGAAAATGAAAGATGTCAATAAACATATAGAAATATGTACATGAAGAACTCGTAAATTTTTTTGTTAGATTGTATGAATTTATCCAACAGGGAGAGAGGTTTCTTCTGAAACATTTTTTTGAAAAGGAAAAAAAAGCAGATGTAAGATGTAAAATATATCAATAGCTTTAAAATAAATCCAGGTCAAACATGGAAAGATACTTTCACCCCAAACTTTCTTGCACGCAGAGATTTAACTTGCATAATAATATAATACTTCTGAATAATATGTTGCTTCTGAACTACTAGCTCAAAGCTAACATATTCCACTTCATGTAAGTAAGGGAGAGAGATTTGTTTTCCCATTATGAATGAAAGGGAGTTCTTAACCATACGGAGAATGTCATCCATCCAACAATTGCATTGGTTGGCAGAAATTAGATGCATATTGGGAATTGCACAGGAACTGGTAGGCACACATGGATAAGCGACAGCGAGCTATCTTTCCAACTGCAAAAGTCACTGGCTTAAGTCTCCACAGGGATTCTTCCACCAAGGTAAGTGGCAGAGTCCATTTCTGTACTACCAGCAACAAACTGTTGGCATCCATTCTTACAACCCATTTGTCAACACTTTCTTGCAGGAGGTCTTAGCCTGTTCCTGTTACTCGCATGCCGCTTCAGGGACCACACACTGATTAACTAACCACGCTCTGTCCCTGCTCCTCAACAACTGACCTTGATGATAGCTCACACTAAGAGAAAGTTAAGCCCTTGAGGGTGTCTTAAAATTATCTTCCCATAGGTCCTACCTCTAAGCCTACAAGTCCTACTTTAATACTTCAACCTTAACTACTATTTCCACAGCTTCCCTCAAAGGCCAAAGGGAAGAGCATGCCTAATCCTGGCATACTTCTCTGTCTTTAGCCAGTCAAACCTGTACTCACTCAGGATAGATCCTGAACCAGTAAAATACTCCCTGTTGGCTGTAGAAGAAAGAGAACAGATCGAGCTTTACTCATCACCCCTCACAATCAGAGGGGGCAGACTTAGTACCATTCAGGTGTCATTACATTTATATGTGTTTTGAAATATCACATTTGTTTCACCAAGATTTGAGATCTTTAATATACTTTCACGGAAATTGTCCATTACAATGTCAGGATTCTCACAGAAAGTTAATTTACCTCACCTAGAGCAATTCTTTCTTATTTAGCCATTTTCCCGTCTGACATGGGCTTCAGAACTTGTGCTGCTAATTGCATGCTACACACATTGATGACTTTGGGGGTTCCGGAAAGAAAATATTGGGTTTGGTGCTATTCTTTCTTCTCTCTAAGGATAATTGCTCACCTCAGTGGCCTTAGAAAATATTCAATTCAGTACCAATACTGAAAGAGCATCGCTGTCATGGAAGGCTATGTTCTCTTTAGGAAAGATAGGCCAGCGAGGCGAGGTGGGGGAGTTGCTCTTTATGTGAAAGAGCAACTGGAATGTATCAAGCTCTACCTGGGGGCAGATGATGAGCAAGTTGAGAGCTTGTGGGTAAGGAGTAAGGGGCAGGGTAACATGAGAGATACCATTGTGGGGGTTTATTACAGGCCACCTGATCAGGATGGGGAAGTTGATGAGGCCTTCTACAGACAGGTGAGAACCGCCTCACAGTCACAGGCCTTGGTTCTCATGGGGGACTTCAACTTCCCTGATATCTGTTGGGAAGGCTACACAGCCAGGAGGTTCCTCCAGTATATTGATGATAACTTTTTAACTCCGGTTGTGGAAGAGCCCACAAGGAGAGGTGTACTACTGGACCTAGTACTGACAAACAAAGAGGGACTGGTGGAGGATGTTAAGGTTGGGGGCAGACTTGGCTGTAGTAATCATGAGAAGATAGAGTTCAGCATTAAGTGCAGTACGCACAAAATGACAAGTAGGGTTGAAACCTTAGACTTCAGGAGGGCTAACTTTGATCTCTTCAAGAAATTGATGGGAGAAATCAAACGGGAGAGGGCTCTAGAGGGTAAGGGGGCTCAAGAGAGCTGGCTTGTATTCAAGCACCAGCTCCTCCAAGCTCAGGATAGGTGCATCCCAAAGAGCAAGAAATCAGGCAAGGGAAGGAGACCTGCAAATTGAACCTGGCGAGGGATGTCAAGACCAATAGGAAGGGTTTCTTTAAGTATATAGGAGACAAAAGGAAAACCAGGGAAAATGTGGGCCCACTCTTGAATGAGACGGGTGCTGTGGTGACGGATGACGCAGAGAAGGCAGAGTTGCTGAATGCCTTCTTTGCTTCTGTCTTCACTGCTCGGGCCAGCTCTTGGGAGTCCCAGACTTTGCAAGTAACAGAGAAAGTCTGGAGGAAGGGAAAATTTCCCTTGGTTGAAGAAGAACAAGTCAGAGATCAGTTAAGTAGACTGGATACCCACAAGTCCATGGGGTCTGATGGGATGCACCCACGAGTGCTGAGGGAGCTATCAGAAGTCATTGCTGGGCAGCTCTCCATCATCTTTGAAAGGTCCTGGAGCACAGGAAAGGTGCCTGAGGACTGGAGGAAAGCCAATGTCGCTCCAGTCTTCAAAAAGGGCAAGAAGGATGACCCGGGAAACTACAGGCCAGTCAGCCTCACCTCCATCCCTGGAAAGATGATGGAACAGCTCATCCTGGATGTCATCTCAAAGCATCTGGAGGAGAAGGTTATCAGAAGCAGTCAACATGGGTTCACCAAAGGGGAAGTCATGTCTGACTAATCTGATAACCTTCTATGATGGCGTGACTGGATGGGTGGATGAGGGGAGGGCAGTGGATGTTGTCTACCTTGACTTCAGCAAGGCTTTTGACACTGTCTCCCACATCATCCCCATAGGCAAGCTTAGGAAGTGTGGGTTAGATGAATGGACAGTGGGATGGATTGAACAGTGGTTGAACAATAGAGCTCAGAGGGTTGTGGTTAGTAGTGCAGAGTCCAGTTGGAGGCCAGTAACAAGTGGGGTCCCTCAGGGGTCAGTACTGGGTCCAGTCCTGTTCAGTGACCTGGATGAAGGGATAGAGTGTACCATCAGCAAGTTTGCTGATGATACAAAACTGGGAGGGGTGGCTGACACGCGGGGAGGCTGTGCCGCCGTACAGGGTGACCTGGACAGGCTGGAGAGTTGGGCAGAAAAAAACCTGATGAGGTTCAACAAAGGCAAGTGTAGGGTACTGCATCTGGGGAGGAATAACCCCATGCATCAGTACAGGTTAGGGGCTGACCTCCTGGAGAGCAGCTCTGTGGAAAGGGACCTGGGAGTCCTGGTGGACAACTGGATGACCATGAGCCAGCAATGTGCCCTGGTGGCCAAGAAGGCCAATGGCATCCTGGGGTGCATCAAGAAGAGTGTGGCCAGCAGGTCGAGGGAGGTCATCCTCCCCCTCTGCTCTGCCCTGGTGAGGCCGCATCTGGAGTACTGTGTCCAGTTCTGGGCTCCCCGGTTCAAGAAGGACAGGGAACTGCTGGAGAGGGTCCAGCGAAGAGCTACAAAGACGATTAGGGGACTGGAGCATCTTTCTTATGAGGAAAGGCTCAGGGACTTGGGGCTTTTTAGTCTAGAGAAAAGAAGACTGAGGGGAGATCTTATCAATACTTATAAATACTTAAGGGGAGGGTGCCAGGTAGATGGGAACAGTCTTTTTTCAGTGGTGCCCAGTGATAGGACAAGAGGTAATGGGCACAAACTTGAGCACAGGAAGTTCCATCTTAACATGAGGAGGAACTTCTTTATTCTGAGGGTGGCAGAGCACTGGCACAGGCTGCCCAGAGAGGTGGTGGAGTCTCCCACACTGGAGACATTCAAACCCCGCCTGGACGCCGTCCTGTGCAATGTGCTGTAGGTGTCCCTGCTGTGGCAGGGGGGTTGGACTTAGATGATCTCCAGAGGTCCCTTCCAAACCTGACGATACTGTGATACTGTGATTTTCCTTCCAATAATGCAGTGATGGTGGCTGCACAAGCAGTCTACCTTTGCTGCGTGAATAAAGACAAACATTTGGAGCAAATATATTTCTTGTTCACGGAGACTGCAGGTTAAAAAAAATCTCTGTACATGTAACAACTCTAGTGTAAGCCTCAGGAATTTCCTTATGGCATTTTCTATATTGGGTTCCCCATAGTTAAAAGTTTCAAATTTTATATTTTTTAATTTACCTGTGCAGTTTCATTTTGATAGCTGACTTTAACAGCCTTTTCCTACATACTATAGCAATTTCAAATGCTCTGTCTTTATATATGGCTATATTTAGGTTCAGACAAATTTTCCCAGTTTCTTCACACTTGCTAGCAACAAGTATTTTCAATTAATGTTTGGGGGATTTTTAGTTTGTTTTTAAGACCGTATTGGTAAGACATAAATGGTGGATTTTTATGCTTTTATGGAATTCGGATTACACATGACTGAAAGTTATAATGAAAGACAGCACATTCCAGACAGAAGTTCCACACAGGAACACCACATAGAGCAATAAATCAGATTATTCAAGCAGCATAAAAACATCAGACCTGAATTTAAACCTACATTATTTGTTTAGGCTCGAAAACGTAATTCAATAATATATGCTGTTGGAGCTAAAACCCTGAAAGAAATGGAGCTTTAGTCTCTGAAATGCTAAATGAGAAATGAAACAGAGATGTGCCAGTGTGCGTGATTTCAAGGGCAGCCCTTGCCTTCCTGAGCTTGCCTTATACTGTTCTAGATGGACCTAAAAGACCCTTCAAAGGTTTATAAATTCACAGGTCTACTAGAAAACATAAGTGCAGTAGCTGATAAGATGATTAGGTGATAAGATACAGCAAACTGTATAGTTTACAGCCTATTTCAAAGCAAATCAATGAAGACAAGTGTAAGAGACTGCCAAGATGTCTCAATCAAAATGTCTCAAAACTTGCTTACTGCAGGCAAACCAGCCACCACCTGTTCATCACAGGACCTGAAACTTGCCGAGCTAAGTTGCAAGCTGTGCCAGTGCAACAAACCACAGCATCCTGTTTACCACAAAAATACATCAGGAGCAACCATTTTCCAAGACAACCACTCTCCAAGAAAGATTGGCCAAGCAAAAGTGGCTTCTACACTGATTGGACAAGTATCAAGCAGACTTTAACTATAAGTTTGTGTCATGCCCCTCTACAGTCAGACCTCCGGAACCCCCACCATCGTTTTGATCCAAGGATTGTGAACCAACAGGACGCTGCTGGTGATTAGGGGCCCTTCAGGATGCTGAGGATCGGTTTTGGTGGCTATCCTCTTGCTGTGCCCCATAATACTGCTTCTCTCTTCTCCCTTTCCTCTGTTTCCTCCTTTGCTCTATCACTTATTTCAGTAATCAAGGCTGAGAAATAACAACAAAGCTTAGCAGACGGCATCTGACCTCGTTTGTGTCTTAATCTCTTGTGCGGAATCATCAGGGGTCCTCCTGGACTCCCCCCGCCCCACCACATCCCGAACCAGGACGTGACAACTAAGATGCACCAAAGAACAGAATTTGCTTTTGCCAAGTCCAATGTAAGCTGTACTTCCTAGCCCCACACCTATGCCTACACCTCATAATGAAACAAAAAGTTATGCTGCCCTCAACAGGAAAACTGCAGGGAATTAATACCTTCCAATTACTGTGCATCATACATGTTGCAAAATAGCACCACAAACACCTTCAGTTTAGACATGAAGGGACCCCATGTGGGCTCTTGATAAGTTATTTTCTTGCCATACCCAACAGCCAGAAGTAACACAACACAGGATTCAGTGATGTGGGGAATCACTACCTGAACAGAATACCCACAGAGATGCATTACAGTTAAAAACAACTACTAACATTTAACACCCACCATCTTTTTCTGAATTAAGGCAATTGTCTCCGTCCCTCTACCTATCTTAGTTTCTGCCAGGAAGTAATGCAGAATCTGATCCCTATCAGATAAGTGTTGGATATGTAGGATAAATATGTCTTAGCACTTATTCAAGCCTTTCTCAAGTATTGGAGAAGCAGAGAAATACATCTGATAGCTACAGCAGGCATCACAGTGTAGATAGAAACATGAGAACCTGAAGTTCCATACTTTGAACAGCATTGATCATGGGGATAAATAAGACAAGTAGATTAAATGTGCACTGTAACATCAATTATATTCATAAAATGAGAAGTCCAGTGAAGGTTAGCTAATACTGAAGTCCGTTCATTCACTTCAGTACACTGCAAAATCATCAGCTGTGATTACTTTATACATTCCATTAACATAGCTAATTTACTGCACAAGGTGTCTGGTTAAATTACATGAATTTATCAAAATATATAGTTAAACTATAATTGACAGTATTGTTGACTGTGACTACAGCAAATCTACATTATTTTTTTTCACCAGTACTTAGGATCGGATAAATGTTTATAAACCTCCCCTCCTAAAGCGTGACATTTTTCTATTCTGACCTCTATACAGCATTTATGATGGATAGCCATAACATTGACAGTATGACCATACATAAATTTTAACTATCATAGCATGAAGAAAATATAAGAATAGTCAGAAAAAACAGCCACCTACTGTATCTATTCTTTTCCCTTCTTGCTTTCTTTTTCCCTTCTTTGAACTGGAAGAGTCAGTAGCTGTATGTACTTAAAATACCTGACTTTCTTTAGAAGACTATATGCTAATTATTTTGAGAAGTCAAAGTGTCACCATCATTTTCATCTATAGAAAAACAAAAGGGAAATTTAGAATATCTATATGAGTAGATGGAGACACAAGCTGTATTTACTTTTCCCTCCATGAAGTACTAAATATAATTGAAAAATAAGTTATTTAGCTATGCAGTATCTGGTGATAGACAATAAAATTATTGTATTGATCAAATTGCAAAGAGGATTATTTAGCAGTGTTTACTTTGATTCCTTTTAATCTAGCCAGTAGTTAGTGTTGCGTGTCAAACATAAAGCACAATAAATCCAGACTCAACCAATGTTTTCTCTGAAAAAATCCATTTCTAATTAACCAGATTTTCTTGCACTCTAGACTGACAGCACTAATTTGTTTTTTTCAAACTGCATAGTGTCTTTCCTGCATCTCTGTGCTTTGATATAGAGTGCGCAACAGAGACTCAGGCAGTTTAAAATTCACTTCTGCAAAATAACACACAGGACGATGAGCATCTGCCTTAGTTCTGAAACAAGGAGTGCTTTGCGATCATGTTCTCATACAGCAAACTGAAGACATCAGGCAGGTTAACCTCTGTTCTCTTTTCCTTCATGACCTCCAGTCTACACTGAGTCCTGTTGTTTCCCTAACCCATGTTTAGCCCCTCCAGGGCAGGTTTCCTTAGCACAGTGAGAAGTAGTATACATACATGCTAAATATTACAACCTGGAATTCCCACATCATGTGGAGAAGAAAGGAATAAGAGGATGAAAGAGAAGAAAATAAATGCTGCCTTCACTTCAATTCCTGTTTATACATAGAACCTGAAGGCTACAAAAGGCAAAACAGATCATACAAATTAATGAAGAATAGCCATCCACATACACGTGCTGTGCCATGCCTCCTCCCAGAGACATTGCCTCTTGCTCCTACTGCCCCATGAAGATAGCGGACGATACACAGCTTTGTATCGTTATCTCTTCACTCATAATTCAGTAGATCTATAAAGACTCTAAAAGACTCTTTGTTCCCTACTTCCCTACAGCTAAGCATTGATTTACAGTCACTAGAGTAGGTCTGTCAGTCTCTGTGCATATCTCTGGTTCTACATGATAAAGGCACTTTTTGTAGACAGTGAAAGATTTTGTGATGCCTCATCAACTAGTGTGAAGATGTTGGAAGTCTCTGTGAAACACAGCATATTGTTAAGCATGGATTAACAATAAACATGTAGAAAACTAAAAAAATGCCTACTTGTTTTCTGGGAATTGAAATTATATTTACATTTCATAGCTGTGGCCATACAGCATGTGTACACATACTGACTTTTGGGATACACTACACAGATCATCTTTCATCTGCAGAAATAGACCTGTGGAAATAGATACAGTTTACTGTAATTATATACCTCTTACAGAAGTTTTCTTGCAGAAGATGGGAATTATTAAAATTATGTTCCATAATAAGTCAATGGAAGTGCTTCCCCTGAGTAGACTGTGGTAAAAACATTCCACGATTATTTATCTTCTAATAAAACGAATAACTGAACCTCTGATGTTCTGATACCCTGAGAAAGCAGAATAGACTTCATTCTTACTGGCAATTTACCTGTTACATTTCATAGACTTGTGTTTCAAATTCACTTTCTAAATGATGACATCTCAAATGTATACTGCAGATGTGGTTTTTTGTTTATACATATGCTTATTAAGATATAGATTGAAATTAATATCCAGGTTTTCCAAAGTAATTAATTGAGCATTACAGAAGCTCAATACTCATCCAATTCGTGTTTGAAAGATACCAGAAAAGCAGTCCATGCAAAATTAACCAAAGTTTCAATTCTGTTCCCTCCCCACCAACGTTTAGAGGAAAAGGGAGAAATTAAAATATTATTTGGATAGATAGCCTTGACTGATATCTATTGTCTATTTTCACAGGCATCTAAAGTGTTTTGAACATTCACTGAATCACAGAGTGGTCAGGGTTGGAAGGGACCTGTGGAGATCATCTAAGTCCAACCCCCCTGCCACAGCAGGTTCATCTAGAGCAGGTTGGACAGGAACACATCCAGGTGGGTTTTGAATATCCCCAGAGGAGGAGACTCCACAACCTCTCTGGGCAGCCTGTGCCAGTGCTCTGCCATGCTCAAAGTAAAGATCTTCCTCATGTTGAGATAGAATTTCCTGTGTTCCAGTTTGCACTCGTTCCCCCTTGTGCTGTCACTGGGCACCACTGAAAAGACTCTGGCTCCATCCTCTTGACACCTGCCCTTTTGATATTTATAAGCATTGATGAGATCTCCTCTCAGCCTTCTCCAGACTAAACAGACCCAGGTGTCTCAGCCTTTCCTCATAAGAGAGATGGTGCAGTCCCCTGATCATCTCATCTACCCAGCGAGTCATGCCATCATAAAAGTCTATCAGACCGGTCAAGCATGATTTCCCCTTGGTGAATCCATGTTAACTGCTCCCGATAACCTCCTTTTCCTCCAGACGCTTTGAGATGACATCCAGGATGAGCTGTTCCATCATCTTTCCAGGGATGGAGGTGAGGCTGACTGGCCTGTAGTTTCCCAGGTCATCCTTCTTGCCCTTTCTGAAGACTGGAGCGACATTGGCTTTCCTCCAGTCCTCAGGCACTTCTCCTGTGCTCCAGGACCTTTCAAAGATGATGGAGAGTGGCTTAGCAATAACATCTGCCGGCTCCCTCAGCACTCGTGGGTGCATCCCATCAGGGCCCATGGATTTGTGGGTGTTGGGTTTGACTAAATAATCTCTAACCCAATCATCCTCAATCAAGGGAAAGTCTTCCTTTCTCCAGACTCTCTCTTACCTCCGTGGTCTGGGGTTCCTGAGGGCCGGCCTTAGCAGTGAAGACTAAAGCAAAGAAGGCATTCAGTAGCTTCATTTTCTCTGCATCCCCTGTCACCATGGCACCCACCTCATTCAGCAGCGGGCCCACATTTTCCCTAGTCTTCCTTTTGCTACTGAGGTACTTGAAGAAGCCTTTCTTATTTCCTTTGGCATCCCTTGCCAGATTTAATTCTAAGGAAGCCTTAGCCTTCCTCATTGCATCCCTGCATACTCTGACAACATTCCTATACTTCTCCCAAGTGGCCAGTCCCTTTTTCCACATTCTGTAAACTTCCTTCTTCCATCTGAGTTTTTCCAGAAGCTCCTTGCTCATCCATGCAGGTCTCCTGCCTCCTTTGCTTGATTTCTTACTCATAGGGATGCACCCATCTTGAGCTTAAAGGAAGTGGTGCTTGAATATTAACCAGCTCTCTTGCAACCCCCTTCCTTCTAGACCCTTAACTCATGAGATTCCTCCAAGTACATTTTTGAAGAGGCCAAAGTCAGCTCTCCTGAAATCCAGGGTTGTAATTCTACTTTTTGCCCTGCTTCTTCCATGCAGCACCCTGAACTCCACCATCTCATGGTCACTGCAGCAAAGGCTACCCCCCAACCTTGACATCCCCAACCAGTCCTTTGTTTGTTAGCACAAGGTCCAGCAGTGCACCTCTCCTCATTGGCTCCTCCACCACCTGTGCCAAAAAGTTATCACCAATGCTCTGCAGAAACCTCCTGGACTGTGTGTGATTATTTCAAAGCCATTAAGAGTAATACCTGAGTCTGTTGATAGATTCAAAAGCCAGATATTTTATAAAAGTTCCTTCTGCATATGGCTGCGTCACAGCAAGTCCTTGAGGACTTCTGCTTTTTCCTTTCTGGCAGCACCATACATATATGTTCCAATATCCGCATATTAGATAAAGCATAATTTCAGGAGAAGCATCTCTCTTGCTTTGCAACTGCAGTAGACCATGGTTTTTTTCTGTTAGACCATAAACTTTATGTTCAAGCTACAGCATTACAAGAGTGGTTAACAGATACACTGGCCAAAAGCTACAGCACACAGAAGAGCAGAGATGCTTGGAGAACATCTTAAATCCCTCACTCTGCATAGGAATCAGAGGGTTTTTTTCAGTTGGCAAACCTTATTTCTGGAACTCAAATACTGTATATTAGAAATTTTTTCCCATAAAGAAAAAAAACCTCACAGTTGCACATGACTTCATAAAATAATTGTCAGATACATACAGAAACAATACAGAACTGACTCCTTAAGCTGGCATGGTTACTCTGCAAAGGACTCGGGATCCATAATAGAGGGCTCTATAAAAAGCACTGCTTTGGTACCTCTGGAAAAGCACCTCTGTTGCTGAACATATCTGCACATACTCATGCTATTTTTCTAATTGTTCAAATCTAAGACCCTGCAGAGCAATGTTAATATTCTTACAATAGATGTAAGAATTTTTGTGGAGGAAAAGTACCATATGTAAATACCCACTTCTGAATGACACTGAGAAGCAACACAATAACAATTTTGGAACTAGTTTGAATGTTCTCTGGCTATACTCCCATGGCTGAAAACAAGAGCGGGATCAGAGATGTGATAAATTTGCTATTTTACTATTCACTTAATTATTGAATCTAGCATTTATCCTAATGTCTATCTAGGAAGTATTGGCTCCCTTACTGGTGAAAGAATAAATTGCACTTCGTCAGAAGCTAGACCTCAAATAGCATATCAAACAAGGCTTTCAGTTGTTGAAATTTTCAGATCTGAATTCTGGAAACTGCATCCAGTGTTACATCTAATTTTTGGTGATGGGAGCTGAACTCCATGGATCACGTTA
The DNA here is from genome assembly GCA_017639485.1 of Pluvialis apricaria. Classification (NCBI taxonomy): domain Eukaryota; kingdom Metazoa; phylum Chordata; class Aves; order Charadriiformes; family Charadriidae; genus Pluvialis; species Pluvialis apricaria. The sequence continues at coordinate 22,665,833 of CM030011.1, read as the reverse complement.
TGTCAAATGCTCAGTTGGTGGGAATTAGCACAAGTCTATAGATGTCAAAGGAGCAGTATCGTGATAGTGTCACTTTACCTCTCCCAAGTTCCTGAGCCTTTAATTCACAGTATGTAATCAAACGCAAAAAAAAAAAAAATTGCTAAATATCTGCTTCCAAAATGCAAATTCTAATAAAAAATACTCCCCAGTGAAAGCACTATGACTTTCTAAAGTTTATGTGAGTGCAAAAATTGGCCTACTATTAATTTTTCATTAAAATACTTTCAACTTAAGACAGAAACATTCACATTGCTACAGCAATCCTTTCAATTTCCTCCCTCAGTAGGTGAAAAGACCACGTTCAAGCATTCAGCTGGTTTACCAACCATACAAAAGTTCCATCTGCATGGAATAACTATGAAGGATTCCAGTTCTCTTAGTTTAACCATGCCAAAGTAGCTTAGAAGCCTTCATGAATATCTGACAAATAATAATTCAACAGTATGAATACAAGGGTGCAAGGAAAGTGCTAAGGTATTTTATAAGAATAATATAGCTATTTAAAGAAACAAAACAGCCTGATGGTTTCATTAATTTAACAGTTCATTAGCTTTTCAGTAGGAAAAAAATCCATTAGCATTAAGAATGTGAAGAATATTTTTAAAGGGTAAGAGACATCTGCACCACACTGTTAGCAAACACCAGAAACCTCTAGTTAGGGCTTTCTCAATTTTTCCCATTTGTGCCTCAAATATGCATATATGCCAACAGTAATTATTTTAGCAACTACAGTGTCTCCTGTGTGCCTGATACAACACAAAATACCCTTCTCATTCTTAGTCAATGTTTATCCATTTCCTCTCAGTTTGCATAGCTGAATGAAATTTTAGTTCCAACCATAACGAAAATTGTTCCAAACCTCCAGATGAATATGTTGCCTTAAGTACAAAGTCAAGGAGAATCTTTAACAAGGTATTTCAGAGACACTTCATCTCCAGTGCATTGACCATGAAACTACTCTGCTTCTTAAATCTGCTCATTTACCACGTACACAGGCATCATATGTTTCATTGTTCGTGTTCTTTGTTCATCACATAGGTATTGAGCTTTAAGAGGCCAAACTGACTCAGAGCTTGGAAGGGCAGTCCCATTGATTAGACCACAAGCGTATGAGCATAGGCTCCCTCAGGATGCAGGGGTGCAGAGCAGCACAATCATGCTTCTCTACAATTCCATTCATTTTTCCAAGTCTGGAAAATCATAGGCTGACAAGTTAGAAAAGAATTAGAACATTAAATCCAAGGTCCAAACCAAAGACAGGAATATAATCAATACTGCAGCATATATTATTTCTTGGGTTAGCAACATACATTAAAAAAAATGTGTTTAGAGCAAATGAAAACTCTAAAATTTGACACGTTTATACACAGAATATTAATGATCACATGCAACGTTCCATTAAAATCTGTGCTACTACTGATATCCCATAGACAGAGTTGATGCAAATTGTTTACAAGTAAAATTATTTTAACTTAATGTTTTCAAATACCTACTAAAGCTAGTCTCTATTGACATTTCCTGGTAGACAAGTTTTAAATGAATAAAACTAGCAATAGCTCCAAATTGTACTATCAAGACATCTTAGCAATGTCTGAAGTGAATTGGACATGTACTTCACATTCTTGTTACTACTAGCAAATCGCGCATTGTGCTGAAAACAACTGTCATATAGCACTTTTTATTTCTATCAAACATTATTGCTGAAAAATCTTCCTACATATGTAAGACACCTTTATTTGACTTTCTACCTTTAGGTCAAACATAATGGCTAGTGTAACAATATTCCTGGCCCCTACACTCCATGCACACCAATTAATTCAAAGAGGTAAAATGACTAAACATTGCCAAATCCAAATGCAGCCTAATAGCACCTCATTAAATGATTTTAGCCCCTTCTGCCTAGATCCATTCCACCTCTTTAAGCACCTAACCAAAATTATTAACCTAGAAACGTGGTGATCCTAAACCGTGTGTATATATATATATATATATATATCAGCCCATCTAATCCCTCAGGATAACAACTTTAGGGAGCTCAAATCCCAACTTTAGCGCTGCAGTTACCTGCCTCAAGATAGGTCAGCTTAACTGACCTCCCATCTGCATCAGTACAAGATTCAGGGCACACGTATATTCAGTCAAAGTGTCTGCTGGTGTCCATGCTTTGTGGCTAGCTCCCTTGAAAGCAACTGTGGAATTATTTAAAGCACCAAGTAACTGCGATGGTGAGAACTGGTCACATTCAACTAGCAACGCTTTATATTTTGGCTCATTGTTAAAATAATACAATTCTCGAAGAATAAAGGGAAAAGTTAGGCATAGCATTTGGGCTAAGGAAAAGACATAAGTATATAACGTCATAATATAATTTGTATTATTCCTACGAAATAATGTATATACAGGAACTACTCAACAGTTGCCTGACATTCTATGTCCATTACTAACACCCACCCAACTTTCCTCCACTGTTTTCCATTCACCTGGTCCAAGCACCAGTTTGGCATGCAGCACCCACACCTATTGTGCTGGAGGAACAAAACATTTCTAACAAAAAAGATGGTCATTTAGATACCTCAGCTCTAGCCCCTATCTTCATCATGAAATGCTTCTTCTATTCTACTTTCATTTCTGTTTTGTTAGGAACCAGGCGTTTATACAGCCATCAATTTACTTAATTCCCCATCTACAAACCCTTTAGATGCCAAAAGTAACAGTCCCTGAAGCGGCAAACACAGCAGCTGTGTATCTGCATTAGTTGCATAGCTGTGCTATTTCTTCCTCTAGCAGCTCAGGTACTGAACGCACAGCATCATTGGGAATCAGTAGTTTTTCTGGATAATCTAACGTAGTCATCACCTAAACCTTACAAGATCTGGAAAATCATCACATCAGTTATCTGACATCTAGAATATAATAACCTCTGCTTGAAAGAGGTTTCTTTACTTTATGGGAGAAAAGACTGCTGTGGAGAAAACAGAAGTAAACTGTACTCCATGTTCACTGCCAGCCTGACAAGTAACAAGTTTAAATTCCAGAAGGAGATTTAAGTTAGATGTTACACAAAATATTCTCACTAAATAGATAAGCTGCTTATACTACTGTCTCAACCCTAATCTATTTTTCTGATAGTTGAATATATTTAATATGTGGTCAACACTTATGTATTGCGAAGTCTATGAGTTATCAAAAAAAAAAAAAAAGAAAAAAATACCAGGCATGAAAAAGGCATCTAGTTCACTAAAGACAGCAGCAAAAAATCCCATCAACTTTTGCGGGTTCAGGATTTTGTCCCACAAGAAGATGCAATGCTGATATGGTTTTATTTGCACTTTCTTTCCTAGTTGGGTATGTGTAAAAAGAGACAGAGTAAGAAATATTTTACTGAGTGCATTATCTCCACAGCAGAAATTAACGTTACTAGCAGTAGCTGCAGAATTTATTTATTTTTTTTTAGCCAGTGGTACATCAAGAGGGATTCTGTAGTGCTTCGAACAAATGGGACTAATTTTTTCCTAAAATTAGAACTACAGCAGTATTTTGAAACACATAAAAGGCAATTACTATGCTGTTTAATAAATTTCATGTTGATTGTGGTACTGTTTTCAGGCACCTTTGTTTCCTGATACTAAAAAAAAAAAAATCAGAACATTCAAAAACATCGTGTTAAATTAACAATTTATGGTTTTTTAAGGCCAATAACCATGTGCTGGTGGTGGGGTTTTTTCCTTTATGGTTCATCTTGCATAAAATCCAATCTTATTCAGTTTTCTTAAGTGCCCAAAAAGCAATATCCTGGTAAGAACATTGTTGAAAACAGTAATTGAGTGAATCAGCTATGAATCCTAGCCTTGTGCTCGTCTAGCAAATACACGGCATTACAAAATAATTGTCTTCACTTTGCAGTTACACCAAGAGCAATATTTTATAGATAAAGGCAGAAATACAGGGTGAAAAACCATCCTTATTTTTCAGCATCACTTGGACAAGAGCTCAAACCATGCCCTGCGAGCTTTTAACAATTTTGCCCCCAATTTTGTACATTTACTATCAAGCAATTTCAAATCAAATCAGCCTGAAAGTTTGTACCCAGACAATGTAATCACTTCAAAACTGATGGGATTTTTGTTACAAAAGGTTTTCAATTACTTGTCTTTCTGAATTTATAAGGAGAAAAGATTCCTCCATTTTGGGAGCAGATTTAGATGCGCATTACGAAATATAGCACTGCAAGTTGAATTTTTTAATATATATTTTATTTTGAAAGTAAAAAGAATTTTTAGATAATAAATTGACTAACCTTAGAGTGGAAGGCTTTCAAAAAAACAATAACGAAGGATATTTAAACATGAATATTAACAATTTCATTTAGAGTATTTCACAGCTAAATATTTGATCAAGCAATCAAAAAAATTAGCAACATGCTGAAACCTTGTGACTGCATAATGAACCTCGAGGAGTGAAGCAACGGTTCCCATTTATACCTATTTTATTATTTTGGTTTGAATTAAAATAGATTGAACAGGTTATATTTCTGTATTTAATCTGCTGTAGCTGTTAAATAGATTGAACAGGTTATATTTCTGTATCTAATCTGCTGTAGCTATTAACAAAGCAGACATCCCAGTAAAACCAAGATAAAATTGGATTCTGACCCATGTACCCCTCCTTAAGGTTCATAAGGTAACGGTGGTGTGGTGACTGCTGAGACAGCAACCTGTTCTGAAGGGTGGGCTGCACGGAGACGATATCCAAGAGTCCCTGCGGGGCTACTGCCTTGCAGCAGCTGGCAACAGATAATTGGTTCCATTTACATTTTCTACATGATCAGGTTATCTGACTCTTCTCCCTCTTTCTGACAACATGTGCTCATCTATACCAATTGCTGCGAAAAGCGACATCGTGTTATGGATTGGCACTGTGCTGAGGCTGAGGCTACCTAGCCATAGCGCTACATAGACTTTATATACACTGAACTTATTCTGAAAGTATAAAATTCAGAGTGATTAGCAGATTCTAGAGTTCAAACAAATACACGTACAAGCCTCTGCAACATTGGGGTCACAGTTACAAGCTTGCCTCTCCGCCCCAACTATCATGTTCTGAGTCCACCTTTATGTTATGCTGCTCTGTACCGGTATTTTACCAGTGAATAAGTGAGGATTCTGTATTATGTATGAGGATTACAAAGACCACTTTTGCCTGCTACAACAGCACAAGAGAATGATGCTTGCAGATGTTATGTAAGCATAACAAACATCTCTCAGGTTTTTATTTAGATCTTAGAACTAGCCATTACCAAATTTCAGGTTAATGTATGCTTCTGTCTGCATATACATAACAAAGTCTCTACAAAGTATATTTTCACACCTACCTCCCATTGCTTGCAATTGAAGGTTAGATTTTAAAATTCTCTTGGGGATTTTGTTCCCTCTGCCACCACTCTTCACCTGTAAAACGGGAACAGAATCATTTCCACTTCCACCTTTTTGTAGAACTTACACTCTTTTCTGCCTGTCTGAAATGATGTGATTGTAGAGCTTTATTGGACAGGCCTCTTCGTTTTGAGAACATAAATACTGCATCTTCAACATTTCTTCATGAAGCATCACCTCTGTCATTGATTTCAGTATGATGACTATCAGCGGTATGCTGATTACACTTGTTACAATATTTTGGCAAAGACAGTAACAAACTTTATCATTTAGAGGAGATGCCCCTCTGAAAAAGGATTTTAGCGAATATTGCTAAAAAGCATCTAACCATTCCCTTGAATTCAGGCAATAAAGAAAAAATCGTATACAACACTAAGAATTTCATTAGGTCTTCAGTGTATTTTGCCTGCTTCTTTAATAAATAAATTATGAAGATGACATGGGGCCAATCTATTCAATTTATTTAAACTTGAGATTCTTTTGTTTCAAAGATATTTGATTTTCTATAGTTACACATCATTCATCTGGTTTATTTGTAGTCTATATTCTATCTGTCTTCTTACTGAAGTGCCACTTTGTTACTGTGTGTTAGAAATAATTAATGCTGCAATAATATTATGACAACACACACATACTTGGCACTAATGGATTTGTTTTCATTGCTTTTGGATATCTCTGTACATGATCTGACAGCTTTAGTCTGAATTCAGTTGAAGAATAGGAGTCAGTTCTACTACCAAGAACACAATTCATTTATTTCTAATGAGGTGTTTAATCAAAATATACTTGCTATGACAGCTGAGGAAAGTAATACTGAATATAATGCAAGCACAGGGTCAGTCAACAGGGCAGAAAATATCCTTGCTTTTCATCCTGAAATGTTTATGAAGCAATTGTTTCAGACCACGAAAAGACATCCCTAGCTTGTAATCCTGACCATAGGACTTTAAAATAGCATTTAGATAAACCATAAATTAAATGATACCACAAATAAACTGAAGTATCCGCCAGGATGTATTGCGCACCCAAACAATTTTGAACTTCAGAACTGCAGAAGCAACGTGGATAAATTCCAAGATGTTAGAGCTGTGTTTGTTCTCTTAGGAAAATATTTTGTGAGTTAGTATTATACTGGCACTACATTCTGCTTATTTATCTCCAAGGACCAAGAGTTCTCCATAACAGAGAAAGGTTGTCTATTTATAAGATAACAATGCTTTCCCTTTGCTATGAAGTGACCTGACAGCAGAGCAAAAGGCCTGTACCAGACCTGTGTGCAGACCAGCTAGCAGGAGGCAGCTGGCGGGAGCTGGATCCAGGATGACATGCCTTGGAGTTGTCAGCTGTGCTGTGACTACTTGCATATTCCCTTGCAGGCAGCATAAGAATTGGCAGATAACTAGTAAAAGGGCATATAGTCTACCTCCTCTCTATTTTAACACTGTCCAAGCTGAAAGGAGGAAAGCATGAAGGAAACACAAACCTTCCATTCCAGTCTACAGAGCATATTTAAGTTGACCCTTACTGCGCAAACAGTGAAAGTGAAGGAGCAGGTTGCTATGCGATTTTTACAAAGACAGATCTCAGCCAAGAAACTGAGAATAAGGAGGAGAATGAGCAAACTCCTAATTCTGCACTCAGTTAAGTATACAACACCTTATCTATACATATGCTAAAAGAAATTATAGATTTTAAAACATTAGTAGGGCCTTTTAGATTCCTCCCAGCATAACAGCTAGAGATACAAGCAGATGTAAAGAATCAGATTCTGTACGTTCGCCAGATATTGACTGCTTCAAACTACCTTTAACTTCAGCAAAATTTTACTGTTATCAATAATTCTCAATGGAATGTGGTAATATGGCACTAAAATATGATTTTAAGTCCTCTACAGTTTGCCCACAAATTTCTTTATTTTGGGTCTTTTTGTACCACAATTCATATAGCCAAACAATGCTAATGAGCTCTACTTATTAAATGGTATAAAAATATTATAAAAGAAGATGCTACATTATGCTTTGCTATAGCGTATGTCAAAGAAAAAAATGATTTGGTTCTTAGGCATAATATTCTGTGGATATTGTTTCCACTATACCTGTACAGAACGGTTCCTTGGAGACTCTGGTCACTCCTTTGTCTCTTTCCAGGCAAAGGAAGATAGAGCATACCTCACCTCTTAAGGACTCAACATTTTGAAAGTTCTGCACTTTTTTCTGTCTCTGGATGCCCTGCACAAGTGGAGGGAATGAAGTGAAATAGAAACAGCAATTTCTCTAGTCATACTTTTAGCAACTATACTGTTGCACAATATATGTCTCTCTGGAGCATCACAAATAGAGGAAGGGACAAACCAAGAGCGAGCAAAGAGAACACATTCTGGCCCTTAAAGGGTAAATCTGAAATGTTGGCTTCATTAGATTCAATGGGCCAATTTTCAGTGGAAACCCAGAATACACCCAAGACTGTAACTGCTTGCTGTCCATGAATATTGCAGGCATGGAAATGGATGGAAAGACAGGTGCAACTTGACATGAATAACAGCACTCTAAAGTTGATAAAAATACTTGTTTACAAGCAAATTAAAGAAGTTGACAAAACACTGCCACACAATGTCAGCATAAACATGGAAATGTTTGGTTTCTAATGTGACATTCAGCACCCTTCAAAATGATACAGAAACTAGAAAATTTTAAAACATGTTAAAGAAAGAGGGGCAAAAATACAAACCCCTTGGTATGAAAGCTCTGCAAGACATTTTTAGCTACAATATTTTAAAAACAGATTAAAATAGGGATTGTAGATATGATCAGATACATGTCTGTTGGCTTTTTCTCCTTTCACCCCTTCTGGTGCTGGAACAGAGAATCACCCAGCAGCCTGTGTGCTCCATGCCATAGCCCATCCAAAATTAATAGGACTATAATCATGACTCAGCCAGCTCTCCTCTGTTACTAAATCTTCTCTTTCTCAAGTGTATTTGGAAATCTCATCTGCTGAAGTCACAGGCACAGCTGAAGTTGTACTTTACTACAGATAAAATATATCTAAGGGATAAGACATGTCAGTCCATGATTAGGTTAGAAAGTGATTAGTGACTTCATCCACCTCCACTTGTGGATGCCCCAAGTGAAGACCTTAAAAGAAATATCGATAGGCAGACTTCCTTCAAAGACCTTTCCAAAACCCACAGTGTATTGAAAATCAAAGTAGTTTTGGTTTCAGGATATAGACAAAAACAGAAAAGAGAAATGAACTGTCATTTGCATAGCAAAGGAAAACAGTTCAGGGGACAGTTTCATCCCCTCTCTGGTGCTTGTAAGCGCACACACAATCTGAACAATTCAGGCCAGGGTTTCATTCCCTCTGATGCTTATAAAGACACACGCACAGAATCTGAATTGTAAAACCGAAAACCGGGTTGGTCCCAGCTGTATCGTACAGTAAGGATGACCAACAGTAATAAATCCATTTTCCAGTTCTTCTACATATGCCATTCGTGCAGAGACCTTCAGTATTTTGTTTTGAAAAAAGGAAGTGAAAGAATAATGTTTGAGGGTGACTTCATATTTTATTATTATAAGGAATTTTGCAGTTTCTGAGACAGATTCATTAGGACCAAGCCCAAAGGATTCAAATTATCATATTTTTAAACAGGTTTTACCCAGAGGTTAGAAAAATGACCCACTAACAAAAAACCTTTCAGGGACACACTGAACGTACTTATTCTCTGATGTAAATTAAAGCAGCTTCAAAGCTACTCTAAATTCCACTTTGTCTGCAAAAGCCAGGGAAATTATGCCTGCCAGAGGCTGCTGTAATACAGTATACTCTAAGGATGAAGAATAGAGCAGACCGCTAACCTGCTGCCTTTTTTCTGCACAGGGATTTATCTTACCAGTAGGCAACCTTAGCTGCCCAATTAGAACAATTTCTATGCTCCTGTTTAATACATTGAATATATGTACTTTAGTAGTCCTGTACATGCAAACTTGTTTCTGAACAACAGCATGATAAAAGGCTATACAGTGTTTTCTTACACTGCTCTACAGAACACAGGGTGTTTAAAAGATGCCAGATCAGGATGAGAATGAATCACTTCACTCCAGTCTCAACTGCACTAACTTCTTCATGAAAACCCTGCCTAGCATTTGCGGCTATGTGCAATGGTCCATAGTTCATTTCAGACTCCTGAAGAGACACTGTAATAAGCCAGAAGAAATGTTTCCAAAACATTCCTGAGTGGAAAAGCACCTGTACAGAGATTGCCACAACCATTTGGTTACACAGGTTTGGACCATTTCTACAGCGTTTCATGGCAATACCAGAAACTAAGACTTATCTTGATGATCCTTTGTGGAGGATTAGATAACCCTTTGTAGAGAATGCAGTCTATGCTCCCAGGTTATCCCAGCTCCACAAATACAAAAGTAGGGACTGAGCAACGGAGAGTACAGTTTCTAGGAATTCTGCCTGGCTGAATTCCCACAGCAAGGATTAGCTATCAAAGTTATGAAGAAGGACCTAGGACCTTCATCATCCTCAGTTTCTGATAGGACCCAATACAGCCCCAAGGAAGCTGGTAGAGGTAAGCCTCCAAAAGGGATGAATTGTGAGCAGCATCAGACCTATCGCTCAGGACTGCTCTTTCTTAATTCACATGGGAAATACCCTTTTTCAAAAGCAGTCCACTTAACTTAGTCCACTTAGTCTTTTTTCAGTGGTGCCCAGTGATAGGACTAGAGGTAACGGGCACAAACTTGAACATAGGAAGTTCCATCTAAACTTGAGGAGGAACTTCTTTACTCTGAGGGTGGCAGAGCACTGGCACAGGCTGCCCAGAGAGGTTGTGGAGTCTCCCACACTGGAGACATTCAAAACCCGCCTGGACGCCATCCTGTGCAACGTGCTGTAGGTGTCCCTGCTGTGGCAGGGGGGTTGGACTAGATGATCTCCAGAGGTCCCTTCCAACCCTGACGATACTGTGATACTGTGAACTTCACCACGTCTACCAGAAAAGTCAGCATTGTAGCATTTTTAATCAAGCTCTATGGGGAAAAAGTTTGAGTTCGTAAAACTGTGCCAAGCTTGACTATTTCTACAGAAGAATGTTGATCTTTTCAAAACGCAGTCTTTGAAGTGTCCAAATGGCACTTGCTGTAAATATGTGCAAAAGCTGCTTGCCACATCTCAGATGCTTAATCCTAAATGAAAACACAAAATTCCAAGCGCAAAGCAGCACACCGAATCCTGAGACTAGTCTATCCCAGCAATCAGAAAACTCAAGCTACAGGCTTTTGAACATTCATTTTGCATCAGGCTCTGATTCATCTACTCAAGTTGAGCAGTACCTTATTCCTAAAATGATTGTGTTGAAATGGGAGTACTTGTACAGTTCAACCCAAGTCTGTTGTATTTTAACACATAGTATATAACCCCATGTACTTATTACTGTGCTATATATTGCTTCTAGGAGCAGATGAAAAATATTTTTGGGCAGAATTTTTTTCCATTAAAATAAATACAATTTATGATATCATTAGTTTTTGACGTCGTATCTTGACTAGAAGTCTAACTTGAGGAAAGGCTATGTTACAGCTGCTGCTACTGGATATTAGTGTCCATAGGTATATCCTGCTGACAAATTAAGTCCTTCAAAGTTGTTAAAGGCCAAATGTTATTGTCATTGTTTTGACAGTTTACTGAATTTATAAGCACTAGATGTCGCAAAACCCTTGCTGCTTATTTGCAAACTACGCTTGGTGGAAAACACAGACTACTGTCCATCTTTACCACAGATTTTTCACCAGGAAGAAAAGGAGCAAGTCTAGTAGTTGTCTTTGCCTTCAGAATAATGGCATGAGCTAAACTCAGCAGACTGCTGGTACATAGTGTGAAATATCACGTGTTGTGCTAGTCAGAAAAATAGAGTTGCCATCAACTATCACTTCCCCCCCTACTGCCCAGGATCACATTTTCTCCTACATGCTGTTTGACTTTTATTTCTCTGCTTTTTTCTCCTGGTGATCATCTCCTGATATTTTTAACTTCCTTTTGCAATAACAATGAAGAAATAACGTAGTAGCCTTGGGGAAGACAATGGAGAGTGGCAATCAGTGAAAGCAAGATGCTTAACTACTACATAACTTAATGATATTTATCTATATTGATCTATTTCTTTTTGTTATGTATAGCTTCCCATGATGCAAAGTCATGGAGAAAGCATGCACATAATTACTTTTCATGGATTATATTTACATGACTTCTCTCTAAAATAATAAATTAGGAACGCTTTTGTGAAGGTCACCTTGTTAATGCAGTAACACCGAATATGACAGGACCAGCTGCCACCCCTTATTAATATAGAGTGGAACCACAAGTAATGAAATTCACAATTCTTGGATGGAGGTTTCACCCAGCAAACAGTCATATCTCTATGCACAACACGTTTCTACCAATAGCACGGACTCACACCTCACCACATATCAACACAAGCCTCTAAGGACTAGATTGGGAAAAAGAACAGAAATCACAAGTGAAACTTCAAAAGGGCTTGTTTTTAAAAAAAAAGTCTGTAAGGATTGTGATGGGAATGACTGTGGCATTTTATTTTTCATATGATAACCATTAAGAAGTATCCAGAAAACACATTTAGTTTTGAAAATCCGGCCCAAGTTGTAGGTAAGCAGAAGCTAAAAATGGGAGCTGCTTTAAGAATCTAGACTTCAAACATTAATGAAAATCTCAGAAACCAAAAGCTTTTTGAAAATATATTACTGCTTTCAGGAACCAGCACTTGGAAAAATTTCCTCTGAATTGTTTTTAAAACATATTTCTTGGTTGATTTGATTTATTTGGGGAAAATAGTTCATTTTGTCTGAACTCTTCAAAAATAACAGCAGCTTAAACTGCTCTGCAAAAAGCACCAAGTCAGGAAGCCGACTTATATCCTGGACTTTCTTAGAATTTAAATGCTAATAAAATAAATTTATAAAAAGATAAAACCAAAAACACATTCATGTAAAAGACTCAGTGGAATTTTTCAGTTTTAGGTAGATCAACTGACAATGCTTACAACTGCACGCTAATAACAATTGTATTAGGGGAGATCGTTTTATGTTGAATACTGTCTATCGCAGCCTTAACAACATCTTCAGGGAGATAATTTAAAGAGATGTTATTCAAAATATTATATTGATGCATTGCTGAGGCAGAAATTTTAATCCACACAACTCAGGGAACTTCCAAACCCAAGACAGGTTCCCATAGCAACTGCAATTATGCTACCTTCACATATGCATTATTGCCTTTTCTTACAAGATAACAGAACATATAGTTTGGCAGTCTCAAACTCTACTGGTACATTGCTTTTACTGTGGTTGTAACTCTGATCTACAGTGTGCTACTATACTCTGAACTGTTAAAGTTATTTTTGTACTCTGCAATGAGTTATGTTTTATCTTGAAAGTCAGTAAGCCTGACTCTGACCTCACTAACGCCAGTATAAATCAAGACTGAAACAGTAAAACCACAGCAGTTCAAATCTCACTGAAACATGTAACACATAAAGCTTGTTACATACAGGTTTTGTGAGAATAAGCTGTTGCTACCTGGTGATGGACAAGTGCTTTTTTTAATACCTATTATTTCACAAGTTGCTGCACGGGAAATGTTAAATTCCTCAAAATCAAACAAGACGAGGAAAAATGTATATTTCTATTTCTAGATGTCTGATGGTAAAAGAAATTCTTAATAACAGAGTTAGCCAAACACTAGAGGAAAGAAAATATTTGGCTTTAAGCCCTCTAAAGAACCTCACTCTGCATATAATAGATTACCATAGAAACCTCAACTAAATGAACCAGTATTGCTCTTTTTTTTTTTTTCAAATTTATTCTGAAATAATACACTTTCTTTTGAATTTAAGTAGGAGTGGAATAAATCCTCACATAATTCCAATTCCACTATATCTCCTTTAAATTTGGTTAGGCAACATAACCCTGAGCTAACAGTTTTGCTGAGAACAAAGAATACTTGCAACTCCTGAAATCTTGTTCAACAAAAACAGAGAGATTAAGAAAAGATATTAGGATCCACCCAACATCCGGACAAAACGTATTTAAGCAATTTAAGCATAGCTATTATGCTAGAGTTTATATTCTGCCTTACTGAGTTAAAAAAATATTTTAGCACACTGAAATATACTGGGGATCAGAGCTTTAAAGATACATAAAGGTATAGAGCTCCCACTGAAACAAGGACACATCAGAAATCTGAATGTCTTTGATACTGGGTTTATGGACTGCCTGTGAGCACGGTCAGTGGTGTTCAAATACTGTCATGAGACTGTATCAGAAGGATGCTTGGTACAACAAAACTGAACATTTTTCTTATTGAGATACTTATGTGGAAAAAGACCAAGTATTTTGGACGATAGCAAGCTAGTAGAACTTTAACTATTATATCTAGACATTGAAAACTTTGGCTAAGATGAATTGCAGCGTCAGCCACTCCTAGAGCATGTGGAACAAATAATCTCCACGTTCTTGTCAAAGAGGCACAGACTACCCATCTCCAAATTTGTAGAAGATATTTACAACGCAAAGCTACGCTAGGAACCATGTCTTCAGTGACCCACCTTAAAATAAAACAAACATTAAAGAGGGCATGGCGATGGTATAAAGAGCAGATTACTGGATCACCATTTTGCTTTACCTAAAAGCTAAAAATCAGAATTAAATTTGAGCTGACCTACATACTTCAGATCCCATATCTTCAAGTGAAAAACAATTTATACTGAACTATCTTACTAGGGTAATGTGTACATGAGCTCAGCAGTGTTTACAGCTTTCAGGGAGGCTGGCTCAGAGTGCTGAGCAATTCACATTCTGCAGACTGCTCTGTGGGCCCGCACTACCCTCACATGTGTAGTGCACTTTTGACAACCTTGCCTTTCTGTATTAGGCACTCAGATAACATCCTCAGGGTATCAGTCCGCAGAGGTCTTTGCCAAACTTCAGCTAACCACCATTGGGATAAACCAATCCCAAAACAGAGCAGGTCAGATACAGTTTCAGTTGGTTTTTGTGGGGTTTTTTTGTTTGTTTTTTAAAAATGTATTTGAGGTTTAATCAGGTCTCTATCTTTTTAAGGAAAAGAGTGAAAAAATATCAGGCTATCACTAAGCCATATGAAATAGTCTGCTGTCTTGCATTTTCCCAGATATTTGCTGAACACAGAAATATCCACTCTCCCTTTCTCAGTTCCTCCCTTTGTGCATATGCCAAATGCTGGCATGCAGGCTGCCCAAAGGGAATAGTATATCATCTCCAGAAAGTTGTTAACATAAGGCTGAGCATGTACCATGCCATTATTATGACAGCTTGCTCTAAAACAGAAGAGACAAGCAGAAGGGGGGAAAAGTGCACAGCTCTTGTTTCTACTGCATATGTCTACTGTTCATTCCTAAATATTAAGCTTACTATGATCTAGAACACAGACAACTGACAAAGCACAGAGCACTTCAGCAATTTAGTTTGCTGTAGCCGGTTTTGCGCTCATCATCAGTGATAAAAATGGGAAATCTTCTGCACAGGCTCCTGAATGATTAACTTCAGTCAAAATACATGTCACAGAAATGTCTTGCATGACACAAGGATCTCTCAGCTCTTCAGCTCCTCTGACCTGTGGGATCATTTGGATATGACTTGCAGAGATTTCCTGTATCGCAAGAAACTATAAGCTACAGCAAGAATCCATTCACTTCATATTGCTTGAAGTGGCCAATCTGGATCAAACACAATTAGCAAACTTTGCCGTGTCATTTAGTTATTTCTCCTTAATTCTTCTGCTTCATTATATTCCCACCTCATAGAATTAGCCTGGAAATATCTGAAAACACATTACTGTCATAAATGTTTTAAATAAAATATTAATGAATTATTGTTTCCATTAGCTTCTTGAGTATTTTCCCCAGAGTGCCCACTGCAGTCTTGAAATGCTCGAGAATTCTTTCTGATCTCATGTTGCCAGTTCCTACTACAGCTCTTCTCTGCTCCTTTCTTAACACTACAGCAATCTCATTAACTTCTGGTATTCCCCGCTCTCTTTCTTTCTTTAATAGACCCCAAAGAGATATTCATTTTTAATTTCTGTTCTACTTCTTGCATAATTAAACCAAATAACCCATTGATGATTGATGAGAAGCTCGACATGAGCAAGCAATGTGCGATCGCAGCCCAGAAGGCCAACCGTATCCTGGGCTGCATCAAAAGAAGTGTGGCCAGCAGGTCAAGGGAGGTGATTCAGCCCCTCTACTCCGCTCTCGTGAGACCCCATCTGGAGTACTGCATTCAGCTCTGGAGTCCCCAACATAAGAAGGACATGGACCTGCTGGAGTGTGTCCAGAGGAGAGCCACGAGGATGATCCGAGGGCTGGAGCACCTCTCCTATGAGGAGAGGCTGGGAGAGTTGGGGCTGTTCAGCCTGGAGAAGAGAAGGCTCCGGGGAGATCTTATTGCGGCCTTCCAGTACCTAAAGGGGGCCTACAGGAGAGCTGGGGAAGGACTTTTTACACGGGCATGTAGTGACAGGATGAGGGGTAATGGCTTTAAGCTGGAAGAGGGCAGGTTTAGATTAAACATTAGGAAGAAGTTTTTCAAGTTAAGGGTGGTAAGGCACTGGCACAGGTTGCCCAGAGAGGTTGTTGAAGCTCTGTCCCTGGAGGGGTTCAAGGCCAGGCTGGACATGGCCTTGGGCAACCTGGTCTAGTGAGAGGTGTCCCTGCCTATGGCAGGGGGGTTGGAACTCGATGATCATCAAGGTCCCTTCCAACCTAAACCATTCTATGATTCTATGTCTTCCATTCTTTGATTCAACGAAACCAAGAATGGTAAAAGAACAGTGTTTCTTTCTTATCAATAGACACATTTATCTTCTGCCTTTTGGTATTGATAGTGTTATTAAAACTGGGTTGATGCACACATTTGACCTGGTTGGGTCAATCTGCCATTTCTCTACCATTTGCCAAAAGACAACATTTGTTTGTACCTTTTATAAATAACTTCAATGCAAGGATTTCCCTGGTTTGGGATAGAATGCCTAGTCAGACGAGCAGAGCTAGTTTTAAAGATAGGGTAGCCAGAAAGCCCCTTGCACTTACATTAGGACACCTGGCTTATAATGTGAGACAAGGCCAGGTCCTTTCCCCGCAGGAATGCACGTGGGTCATGGAGACGGCTGTTCCTTTGCAGGTCTCTACCCCTCATGCTAGCATTTATTTTGCTATCACTATCTTTCTCTCTTTTGTGTCCTTGGCACAAATGTTTGTTTTGTTCAGAAAGAAAAATCAAGGACAATAGCTAGATCTGAATATATTTTACTTAATGAGTCTTCTGGTTAGCTCACACATAAATCAAACCAGTTCCAAAAAAGATACGTCAGACATTGCAAAAAGGTTGAATTTAAAACATTATACGACATCATTGGCTTTTTTGTGCATGTTTGTTAATCTAGTAGTAATATAGTGACCAAGTGGCAGAAAAAGATTACACCCATATGCCAACAGGGATCTCTGCAAAACAAATACATCAGACTGGTAATATTACATGCTTTCTTCTTTCCCCCCCTCCACCCCTTTTTTTATCTTATAGATTGAAAATAGACTATAATGTTCATAAGTTCTACAGAAGAAAAAAAGAAAAAAAAAACCACCACAACACACAAGAACCTGGTAAGTGGGCTTGGTGTGATGAAGGAACCACAAGAACAGACTGAGCCAAATACCTACAGATGTTCACATACTACTACAGCCAATTTGGCTCCTCAGTAAAGGATACTTTTTTCTTCTTGAATGACATGGGTTATACTTGTAGCAGCACGTAACCAAGTTTCTCAGTTTTTTTGGTTTTGAATGATCTTCTACTTTGAGAAGTTAAATTGGAGGACATTTTCCTACTCTCTCCTTCCACTTTAGTATTGAAGATGCTGAAGTATGAGATATATATGCTGAATATGAGTATTCTTACTAATACAGCTTTTTTAATATATGCTTGCACACCTTCATGAAACACTAACTTCTTTCTTTCCAAAAAAAGTGAAATGATTGCACAGAAAACCCAGACAAAGCAATTAAATGATTCATCCAGAGCCACATCTGTGCCATCCTTGTCATAAACCAGGTGCTAACACCTAGTACCAGAAATTAAATTCACCACCATTGGCTCCAGACTTCAGCAGCAGCAAAAGTATTACCTATCCGTGAGTGAAGAACCACATGTGCACACATATTTACCTGTATCTCTTAATATGTGCACATGAACTTGTGTATATAAATACGCACTAGTCAATAAGGGGGAAGTCTTGGCTTATGATCAGAAGGGGGGTTGAGAGACCAAGCATGAAGGCACTATACAGAGAGGGAATAAAGAGAAAGCATGTGTGAATTTCTAACAAGTGCCAGTATGACTGAACATTAGATTATGCTTCTGGAAATTGCCATTTGCCTTGCCATTAGCTCTGAGTGTACTAATTTTAGCATTAGTATTGTATGAGAGTAAGATCTCATACACTTTGATCATAACTTCAAATTAGTGATAAGACAGACAGCTTTTGCAGAAGAATTTTCTTCAATTCACATTTTAATAATACAGATAACATTTACTTCTCTAGAGTTTTTGATTAGTATTTCATTAAAATAAGAAAATTCACTAAACAAGACTATTATTCCTAAGGTAGTCTTACCACTGTTAAATATTTATTGAAAATTTTCTATTTCATTAAATGTTTGTGCTACAGAACACAGCAGACTATAATAACCAGAACATATTCACAACCCTGATCTTCCGGCAGGATAGTTAGTATGTCCAAACTGGAGGATGAAATGTTGCCATCCTCCCTTCAGTCCTACAGGCACTATACAGTCATAAAATTCACATGGAGACCCTTTTTACTCACATAGCTTTCACAAGGCACAAAGTATTATGTGCCCTGGCTATTAATCGCTTCTCTTGTAGCCACTCATTTTCATGCTGCCTGCACATACAAAAAAAAAAAGTGGAATTCTAGCATCATCGTTTTCTTAAGTTACTTCTTGCTACTTCAGAAAATCTTTCACATGAAAAGTGACATGAAAGGGAAATGGAGCACAGAGCAAAATAATACAAAATAATTCAATAGTTAAGCTCATTCAGGCTTTTTTTTTTTTTTTTTTTGCCTTTTTTAAGGAAGCTTTAAAAATTTCATTTGGCAGGTAAAATAACTGGTCTGACAATCTATTAGCCTGTAGCTATTTCTTGCCTGAGATTCTGGAGCTCTCAAAGAATTTGATTCCTTGACACCCATTACTTAGTAATTATCTACCCCTGACCTGCCATGTAAAGCAAATGAGCTGAAAAGCTTGTAACAGATTAGTATTTTGTAGCAGAAGCGTGACTGAGAATGCCGGCAATATAAATATCTATAGGAAGGGTTTTGGTACAGATGTGCTGATGGACTTGTGCCCCCTAATATGAAGGAAGGAAACCAAATACTTAATTAGCACATGTTTCAGCAGAGTTTGTTCATTGTTTAACTTGGTTTGAGCCATTTCTAAATGAAATACTGCATGCGAGTAAAACCATGTACTTCTTGCCCTTGTTTTGACCTTTTAATTACCTTGCACTTCTCAGATGACAATTTTCACTGCAACAGAAACTGATTTGAAACACTGATGAAGCATTCTTTCTGCCTTCCTGCCTACAAAAAAAGGTAATATTGTAACCTTGATATTAGCTTATTAAAAAAAACAGTTTTGCACTCAAAACTAAGTGCCACGTTTTGTGGAAACCAATATTAAAAAATTACAGAAATTATGCATACGTTTGTTTCTTCTTCCCTTGGCGATTATAAACACCCCGAGGCAGCTCATTTTTACAGAGTGTTTGCTGTCAAGAAGCAATGAAGTGCAAATGGAAGCCAATTGAACTTAGCAATTTGTTTACCCAGGAAGACAACAGCTGGAGAAAAATGGACTATTTCAATAATTAGCCAGTCGCATTAGATAAGGGACAAACTGGTATATAATCTAGCATTATAATAAGGAAACTTCCTTCAGGGGGTTATAGAGAATTACTAATTATTTCCCCTGAGGATCAAGAAGTTTACTTCACCTTATCTGAGGATGCTGGAAACTATAAATAGCACAAAATAGCGCTCCCTGTCTGTTTTTTTCTAAACCCTCAGGCAGTACAGACTTTATGTTTTTTCACTTCAGTGTTCACAAACTATTCTGGTGTACCCACTAGTCCCTATCTTCTCCAAAAGCAAAGCTTCACAAACTAGAAATTGTTTAATGATTAGATATTGTGTATCTGGAGAAATTAAAATTTGTGTTATCAACCTTGTATTGCTTTGATACCTCCTTCTGAATTATCTCTTGGGAATTCTTAAATTTGAATAAAACTTTACTAATACATAGCAAGTAATTTACCCAAATAGAAATAGTGATGAATTCTAATACGTTGTGCAGCCCAATTGTCCACTACCCACTGGTACATATGAGGGACAGGAAAAAAAAAAAAATTCTTCATTAAAATGCCTGCATGCCAAATGCTTAATCTAAAACCTGCTGCAGCAAACAAAGCTTCCCAATGCCATCACTGTCTTTCAAATCAACAGAACAACAACCTGAACTCCTCTCATGGACAGCTCAGTAGATTTTTAATGTTCAGTGAGTTCATGTGAAATTGGTTCTACAAGACATTTTTCAGACCTTTAGCTAAAGCGACAAATTTTCTTGATATACAATTAGAAAAAATCAGAACTGGAGGCATAAAGACCTGAAAAGCACATAGAGGAGGCTGTAGAAATTACAACAGAGCAAATGTTCTGAAGAACATAATTGCTTCTTACCCCTATATAACAATATCCTTTCTATTGACTTATTTGCATAACAGGGACTCGTTACTGGACAAATTAGGGAATGAGAACAAGCTCTAGTCTATCCTTTAGTCCTCAAATTTAGGGCCATTCAAATTCTGTTCAGTTTCCTATTTTTGCACAGTTATACAAGAGAAATAGACCTAATAATACATGTCAATGCATTAGGTCAAGGCTACTGCTATGAGAATTTGGATGTTCCTTCAAACAGTGCTTCCTCAGCTGCTCCATCTCCCCATCAGCCCAAGTGTTGCCCTGTTCCAAAAACCTCACAGAATTCAGCTGAAAATCACAGGGGAGGAAGAGCAGCAAAAATTGCTATTTCCAAGCATGGAAAAGCTCGCAGGAAAGAAGTCTCACATCTTTGTTGAACTATCAAATGCTGGTCCGTTCTGCTTACTTCTAATACATAATTACAGTATTCCTTGTTATTACTGTTGTTGCATCTTCACAACTGATGCCCTTACCACCCCTTGGGTTTTTATGTGAAGATGCCGTCCTATGTGTATGACAAACACTGGAGAAACATATGGTATCTCCGAGCGGCACGCCTGTTTTGCCAGCACTGCAGTTGTCACTTTGGAGGGAATAACTTAAGTAATTTTGTGTTTATAGAAAAGAAGCCAAAGAAATAATATTATTCTGGCAGTTTGGCAAAGCAGTTGCATAATTCATACTAATTAAAATCTGGTATTACACAGAAGAAGTTGTAGTTAATAGTTAGTTGCTTGACCACTATCTCTACAATTTCATTTGTAGTCTGTCATACAGCACATAAACAAGGCTTTATGACATTTACAGTTAAATTAATCACAGAAAAAAAAATTTTAAAGCTGCCTCTGGCTTATGCTTCAAGATACAATAATGTAATTTTCTCCATTTTTTCTAAACCAATCTTGTTAAATATGTCTTACAGAAAGCAGTTCAGCCTTTTTCTGCTGATAAACCAATGTCATACTTAAAACAAACTCATATCTTTTTATCTAAAGCTAGTCAAAGGCCAACAGCCTAACCTGAAGTTTACATCAAACAACTTCTCAGCTGCCTGGAATTCTCATCAATTACATCCATGTTCTCTCTGTGATCATTTCCTGTGAGTAATTGGAAAAGGGGCAAGAGCAACACTGACAATGAATTATAAACAAACTAATGCAACATATCTTTGAAAGTTAATTTTGAATGTGTCATGAAAGAATATGTACCCGAATCCTGCTGTTATGAAGCAAACTCCCATTGCATAAATGTTACTGGTACCAAATATAGTATTAGGAAGTCCGAGAACACTGAATACCCATTTCTCTGCAGACCAAGAACTATTTTGAAAATAATTAAAAACACAAATAAACTAACCTGTTCATGGGTAATTTGTAAGCTGAAAAAGAGGACAAATACACAAAATACATTGTGTTCACCATAAAACACCAGTGTCTAGTTTTTATCAAATAATTCATGACCACCAAAAAAAAGATTTAATTTTAACATCAACCCAAATGTAACCTCATAAGCTTTTGTTTCTGTAAAAAAAAAAAAAAAAAAAGAGAGAGAGAGAGAGAGACAAAGTGTTTCTATTCAACAAAACAGAAAATATCAAAAGGCACCTAGGTTCCAGAATGTCCAGAATTTACTATTTACTATTCAGAGATTCATTCTGCAGATGTGTAAATACCATATTTCACCTCATTAGGACCAATTAAACCATGTTTTCATACTTATGAAAACACAGAACCAACTTCAAAGAAAAACAAACAACGGCGGTGTAAAGGAACTTTTTCTTTTAAGTTTATGTAATTGATAAGTCCTCAGATTTCTAAAAAACTAATTAAAAGAGATTAACTCTTGGTAAATAAATGATAAGATGTGAAATTTGTGAAATGTGAAGTAAACCAAAGTTTCAAATGTTAGTTCTGCTCCAACTGAATTATTCATTGTGAATCATATTCTTGTGAATTTAGTCCTTTCGCTTATCACAAATTCTCCAGGAATTGACCATGATTTTATTCAAACATTCATTACCTGTAAGTATTTGCTGAATATTTTATGTCAACAAATTTCAGTACTTGGGATGCTTTGTAAAAGCTTCACCTCAGCACCATACTACTTTATTATTTCTGGAACGTTTGGCCAACTTAATTATATAACAATGTTTCTAGTGCTCTGATTGGATGACTAAAATGGTTTAAACAAGAGAATAACAAACAATGAACAACGAATAGCAAATAATGAAGCACCAGAGCAGATCTTTTTTGACAAAAAATGTCAAGCAAATATTTAAGGCACAGGTGTAGGAGTGGAACACATATGTGGTATAAGAGTGGAACACTGCCTCACTTGAGAGACATTCGGTATTTTTATGTCTGTCCACTTCTTTACCTCTGCCTTGTTAATGGTGTTGAAGCTGTATTTTCAAAGGTGTTTACATATCTAAAGAAGAAAACACAGTCAAGAAAGGATTTGCACATGCATATAAATCCCTTGATTTAAAGATGTTTTTGAAAAGGCAATTTTGATGCTTTTTTTACTTCACTGAGCATCTAAACAAGCTTAAAGATCTGATCTTTTTGTGTCCCCTACACTTTGTTGCCTTAATTCTTCATATTTGATTATTAATAACAGCTCTATTGAGCTTATTTGGAGAATGTAGTTAGTTTATGCATAGACAGGATAACCACTAGGTCTTGACCCACTATAGATTGACACAGTACTGAAAAAGAGAATTACATTCTACCCAAACTATGGGCAGAATACAGCAGCTCAGTTCATTGTCTTCAGCAAGACCAGGATTTGATAGGAGTCAAAGAGAGATGGCGTATCTCCTGCTATTTTAAAATCAAATGCTAAAAATATGTTGAAAGGATAAACGGGAAGAATCCCACTACAAGAGACTTCTTTTGAATATGCAGTAATCTGTTCTTGTGATGGGGGGGGGAAATAAAAATCAATCTTTATCTGCTTGATAAAAATAAAATTAACTGTACTAGGCATCAGTTGAAAAGATGATGATGCTCTTTGTTTCCCCAAAGTTATTCTTAAGTGTAAGACTAATTCTACATGGAAATAGCATTTATGGTGACTGTTTCTCCAATTACATGACAGCTGACCTAAAAGGCATACTTTACCAAATGAGGCATATATGGAAAATTAAAGTAAAACCCAACACAAACATTTCAAGTTTGCCCAAGACTTTGCAGCAACACATGCATTAACATGTTGTTCCATTCCTCTGAAGGTCTAAGAAACAGCAATTGCCTATGCAAATAGTGAGAAAAATGGGATGCATTCAACATTTTGCTTTATTCCTTAAATGTAGGTCCATCTTTCTAATATTATATAACCCCATTTGAAAACCTTGGTCACAAGCTCCCTAAAACCAGGCACAACGTCAAACTAGCAGAATAAATAAGTCAGAAACACAGTCCTGGCCTTATACCATAACATTCAATAATAAAGCTCGTAAGCAGACATTTACATTTTCCAGAAAATACTGTCATGCTTTAATTTCATTTTGCTTTGAATTAGAATTGGAATTAAAGTTTTTAAAACACACATTTTAATATAAATTAGTTTTATCTACTGCCGGGGCATTATACCTCAATAACACTGAAAAACTACTGAACTTCATATATAGGCTATACCTGGGATATTGAACATGTACAAGGTGAAATCAGTAGTATATTAATAACAAATACTTTAGACTAAAAACCTAAGCAAAAGGGGTCAAGATGGAAAAAATATATAAATATTTCAACAATATCAAAATGAATAGGACATGAGAGACATACTCAAAGTCAGAGGGGATTAAAGTGTTACTTGAAAGTAACCAGTAGTACTGGTTTAATAGAACTTCTATTGACACTGACTTTCCAAATGAAATCAGTGTCCCATAATAATAATAAATTACTATGCAGAAAATCCAAATAATTTTGAATTAATATTTATTGGAAACCAGTAAGACATCAACACATGGACATTTATGATCATTAAAAGAGTTCCTGTGTAACAGAGCTAAAAAAAGGATCTGCTAGGGCAACGAGAGACAGCCGCAATGAAAGACATCAGTAGGATTTAACAACAAGAAAGAAGAAAATCCTATTTTTTCGACTATCTTTTAAAGCTGAGGTAAGATACTTGCATAATTGAAAAAAAAAATCTGTCTGCATGTAAGCCAAAGAATAGAAATTAAAATAACTGTGAAACAAGAGAGTAAAATGAAGAACACAAGGAAGGTAGGAGAGGATGCAGAGAAAATAAATGTGAACATTGTAGAAAGCTGCAGAGAATGACAAAGCCTTAAAACAGACACTGGGAAGAAAAAAGAAAGCTCTTCACCATGATGAAAAATCATAACAAAGACCAAATTTTACACCAGAAAAATCACATGCCACATAATAAGCACTAACTGGAGTAATCAATGTAAATCCAAATAGGTGCACAAGAAATTACAATGAATCAGACATTACTTCTGTTTCCAGAAAAGGCCAAACATGCCATTTCATTGCCGTTTGAATGCTGTTCTTAAAAACAAAAGGGGCTGGTTTTCCTTCTGTTTATAATCAAGTACCACTGCAGTTCCTGGGGTTATACAAATCACATACGAGTACGAATGACAGATGGATGGATATGGATTGATACAAGGTGACAGCATGACTCATATTCTGCGTCCGTAACGTTGTATTGTTTCCCTGAACAGGGTTTAATCACAGGATCTCTTAAATACAGAGAAAAATTCTAAAGAAAAAAAATCATTGTGTAGTTTTTAATAATGTCCTTATTTATTTCCTCACTGCCATTTATCGCCAGACCCTGTAAAAATAGAGATAGGGGAACTAATAAAAAAAAATCATATAAAACTGTTGAAGAAATAAGGATATTATTAAATACAACACAATGGATTTTCCTTACTATTCTTTCTTTCTGCATGTTTACAGGGTTCTGTAATAAATGACAGTAAAGAAAGAAGGGCCTTTAAATACACAGATAGAAGCAGCATTGGGAAGGATAGCAAAGCTTTCTGTACGAGCTTAAATATTAACCACTGTAGTTTCCCATCTAGTACAACAGTCACTGTCAACCACTTCATCCTAAGTGTGACTGTACATAATCATTATGTTTTCAAAGTTGTGTGACATCATTTTCATCTAACAATTATTTCTTACAGGCTACTGGACATACTGCATCGCCAATGCTTAGGGCATTCATGGCCAATTGACTTCATTTGTCAGAAAAAGCGAATCATCCTTTCCTACTTCTGCTGTGCAACAGTGCCTGGCTTAATGTATCACACATCTCAAATTACTGTTCTTACTGTAATCTACTATAGTCAACCATGTATATACAAAAGTGTTTATTCCTATCACTTGCACAAGATTATCACCTTTTTTCTTTTCAGCATAATTTACTGTGCTCATCACACAAATCCATATTATCACTGGACAGTACCAGGACAAACATCATCTTCTACTGCTCATTTTCTTACTCTTTCAGTAACCTCAATTATTTTTGTATAGACAGATAATGGAAATATTTATTTGTAAATAAATTAATGGATTTACAAAAGAATTGCAATAAATACTGTTTGTAAAATATTATCCCCCAATCTACAGTACTGATTGGCTACAAACATTGGTTCCACTTTAAATATTCTTGCAGATCTTTGTAACATCATGACCGCACTGACTACAAGTTCTTCGTACTTACAAATTCATCAGAAGGAAGGTCCAGATGACTACCCTTGATTAGATGCCTAATTTTACATGGTTTAAGTGGGATAAACCCACTCTAAAAACTGCACATGTAAGCAGTAACTTCCATTTGTGGCCACCAAAATAATTGCTTTGTTTCAACACATTATTACAGTTTCTTATTAAATTGCCTAAAATAATTAATTTTTCAGGCATTGTTTTTTCCCAAGTGACCCTTATTAAATTCAGTAACAGATTTACTATTGCCTCAAATGGGAGCAGAGTTAGACCTATACAGCACGGATGTTGTTTTCTTTGTCTAATACTTCTTTACATAATACACCAGAGAAAGAAATGGAGTCTTCCTTTTCAGACAATGAAAATACATGGGTTTAATTCCTGTTCAGAGTGTATCCAATACCATCCCCACAAAATTCAGTAAATTCCACAAACGTGACTAAAGAATGAATATGGCCTCATACACCTGAGACAAAAGTCTGTAGAGTTCCCAGTTCCTACATTTTTATTTTTTAATCCATTGACCTCAATGGTGACATTAGCATAAAACAGATGTGAGGAAGTTGGGATAAAAGCTTGTTACTCATCAGAACCCCAGACTAACATTGATTGGTAGCACTTCATCTTTACAAATTTAATCAGTTGCTTAAGCCAGTGAACATATCACCTTAAATCTCCTGACAACAATTCCTAGAAACAAGTCCATTACTGATTGATTATATTAACATTAGGGGATCATTTAAAGAATGTTAGCTACGAGAAAAAAACAAACTAAATTTTTGTAAGTTTAAATACAATGAAGTGAACAGTTAACACAAACATATAAACAACACTCCTGCTTCAACTTCATTCTGCCAGTACCCACAAGCAAATATAGGGATGGCTCTACAAAAGGAACTCACTAACCACTTGGAAAGATTCTGTTCCTGCCTAATACTCCCTGCTCAGAGTAATACACACAGAGATATAAAAATTGGGTGCCAGTGCAGTCTGCCTGAGAAAAAGACATCAAAACAGACTTGGAAAAAAAAAGGAAATAAGCACAACATTTCCACTCTCTTAAAACAAGTCATTAAACAGTCTCTGAGAATTTTTGAAGCCTCTTCTTTTAGTGGAAAACTGGAGAATTCTGTTCAAAATAAAAAAAAGGTCTACAAACAGAATAAATACCTGACAATACAAAAATCGTACCATAGTCGTTTAAGTCCAGTCCATTTCTGACATTAACCAATATCAGAACCGTAATAAAAAAGGAGAGAAGGAAAAACTTAAAATATTCAAAGAATAATAATGCAATAGCTGTTCCACAACCTGTTTCTTATTCATTCCAGATAGCTGCCATCCAAATTTAAAACTTGAACCAGAAGATACATGCTTCGTCTCAGACAAGTTTCATTAAAGAAAACAAACCGAAGGAAACATGATGCACTTAATTCCTTGCATTTACGACTCTTCTGGTATCTAATCATTGCATTTGCAACCTATGCAAGAAATCATGGACCTCACCACAAATGATTAAATGCAAACTCAACATTATGACCACATAACAGAAGCTAAACTTACTCTTAGTTTCTTGCACTTCTACCCTATCTAATCACAAACATATCACCCTTATGAAAATCTACATCTTCTTGAGCCTCCTCTTTATCATATGGCTTAAATATGTGCCACAAAGTAGTTCCACCAGGTTTCAGACTGTTGCATTTAAATTTCATTTAGCATCCCTTTTCTCTTATATTTTATGAATTGGAATAATTAGAAATACTTGGACGACTTTTCAACCCAAGGTAAAAATTACTGTCATTTCATCTTCATTTACACTGAACTTGCTGTAAATCTAAACCTTCACAGAGTCTACAATATCTCTTCTGAGACAGAATGAGACACCTGAATACCGTATTCAAGATGACAAGATACCACCGATTTATATAACTGCCCTGTATTTACAAGGTTAATTTGTAGCTTTTCATTAATAAAACATAACACCTTCTGTGACTGTAACCGACAATAAGCAATGAGCAGATGGACTTACTGAATTGCATAAAGTAATGCCAGCATATTTTTTCCTCAGCGGTTATAGATAATTGAATTAAGCTATTAATCAGTAATTTATCAAGCACACAATTTCAAAATACACAGAAAGACAGAATATGAATATATTTAACATGAACATTATGGCTGAGATTTTTCAAGAGCATTCAAGTTTTTTCCACCCCATGGAAATTGCTAGTAAAACTCCTATTGGCTTCAACAGGTTTGAAAAACTCCCTTAAAATTCCACAATAAAACAATCTTAACAAGATGTCTTTAGCAAACAAAATTTTAGATCATCATCGATCCTCATACAAAATTGCAGACGTTCCTGTTTTAAAGCAACTCCTTTAAATTAGATTGCATATAGATCAAAGCACTGTAATGAATATCTCTTCAAAATACTGAAAAAAAAATTATTAATAAATGGTCTTGTTTCTAGATGACCTTACACCAATTTCACACAACTTCTTGTTTTGCTTTAAATTAATTGCAAAGCCAAGGAGGCAAAAGGCAGGGGAAAGACTGTGCCGTTGGTACAGGATTTGCTGTGCTTCATGGTCAGATGCATGTCACTGACGTTACCCTTGTAGGAGCATGCTTAGAGCAAGCAAAACTTGTATTGAAAAAGCCTTGTTCTAACAATTACAGTGGTCTGATCAGAAAACAAGAAACTTCTAACACAGCTAACCTCCTCCCCAGAAAAATCAAGTCCTTTTGGTTATTAAAACACCTACTTAGTCCTCCAGAGCCAAGGTCAAGGTTACAGGTACTTTGGAACAAATAATCAACCTCAGAGAGAAAGAGAAAAAAAAAAAAAGATATTTTTCCTAACATAAGGATGCATCAGTTAAGCTGTTAGAGCATCACTACTTCCTCTCTGCCACCTACAAGAAATTCCCTTTTTGAGGTCAGTGAATATGAGATATGAGTAGTGCCTTCCCAGTAGCTGTATGCATGTGCACAAGAACTGATATATGCACAGTGTTCCAGAGACTTCACACTAACCGCATAGGCAAAAATTTTCCTCTGTAGGCTTTGCACAGTCAGCTCAATGCATCCCATGCATGCCATATCTGCTGCACATGAGCAGACCAGCAATGCAGCAAATACCACAGAGCAGAAGTGTGGCCATATTCAGCAAGTGCAAGGCATGTTGAACTTGACTATGCAGAGAAAAACAGCTCATGCACAGCATATCACTGGATTCCGACTGTCTTCAGGGAAAACACATTTACTATTCTTTATGAACCATTCAACCAGTCTTACATTAAAGGACAAGTAAATGGCTATAAAGTGCTAAATTTGCCATTACACTTTCACAAAATGTGCCTGAGCATGCTGAAAATGCAAAATGCATTGAACGAGGGAAACCAAAACAATTCACAACAGAGGAAAATGATACCATCTGACGATTCTTTTCCTGCATATTTCCTCATTACCTATTTTCACAACACACCACTGATCTTACTGACTATATATTGAGTGCAAACTAGGTTGTACCCTGCTTTTATGCAGGTTTAAGAGAGTAGCAGAAAAGATGTCTTCTTTTTATAGTTACATTGTGTACTCTCAAAATCATAGTTCCTACATTCAGGTGTGAATAGGTTCTGCTGCCTTTACTCCTACACCAGGACGAATTTTCTGAAAAAGCTGCAAAAAGGAAGAACAGCCAGGGCACCACGTCTGGTGTCTGTAGTTACATTCCTCAACTCAGCAGAACAGAGATGCTGCCTGTGACAGATTTGGCCTATGAATATAAAGAACCATTTTCAGAGCTCTGTACGAAATCAGGGTGCTACTGCATTTCTTGCTATCCCAGCTGACAGTGAGATTACTTTTCTTTTAAAACAGTGGTAGTCTGATGCACTCAGAAGGAAACATGGAGGGACACCACTTTTGTTTGCAGGACAAAATACAGAACTTTGTTATCCCAGATTTTTAAACAGCAGCTTTTCATCTTTCCCTTTTCAGCAAAGGAAAAAAGCACTTGCTAGAGACCATGGAACACTTAATTTGCTTTTTTTTATGGTTAACATACAATATCAGCTTGTAAAGGCAAGTGAGCATAATTTTATAGATACGATTAATTTGTTCTTATCAAAGGATAAAGCCTCAACTTCCACATCCCTCTCATAATCCAGATACCAATGGACCAGACTTCCATACGTGGTTAACTTACTCACCTTAAATTCACTAAGGCCATAGAAGCCATTTTATCTGGCACTCTCTGCTCCCTGCCCCCTTCCACCCAAACACTTAATTTTTTATGGCCATGTGTGGAGAAGAACCTTTCTTTATGAAAGATAATGCATAATAAAAATTGGTCACTAAGGTCTTACCACTTCATTAAGAAAACTACAAATGGAGAGCCACTTAAATATTCACAGTAAAGCCACTTAAATATTCACAGCATGCCTATTTCATATATATGTGTGGCCTCCAGTGAGCATCTATCTGCATATAAACATTGTCTGCACAAATAAGATTTTTGCTTTATATTCTACATATCTGCATTTCAGAAATTTATTCTAGAATTTACTGTCTACTACTAGTGAACAGTCATCTGGAACCAAGTTATTTTTACAGTCTATAGTAACAACAGTCCAGCTATGGCACTGCAGACTTATTCCAGTAGCTGTGAGGAAAAAAAAAAACTTGCTCAAGAATATGAGCAAAGGCATTGCAGTTTGATAAGTAATTAGCATTCCATTTTGTATGTGAAACTGCACAAGATTTGACCCAACACTAATATTCACACTGACGGAAATCATGAGCAGCGCCAACAAAGCCAGCAGAATTGCACTGATTTAGAATCAATGCAAGTAAAAGAATAAGACCCAACATCTGGAACATGCGCTGACCCATTTGCATATGCTCAAGAGCCTACTTTATTATCCTGTGACTGCCCCTGAAGTCCCCTTTCATAATCTTCAACCTTGGAAGCAGAGAAACCTCTTTAGTTGAAGAACTTGACGGTAAACTAATAAATAATAAAATCTAATATAATAATACCTTGGAGCAAAACTGCTGAGCCTTCAAAACTCTCTTTTTTTTTTTTTAAATCTGCTCTAAAGGCTTTCATTTCCTTCCCCTCTGTGCCTCCCTAGAAGAAAGAATAAACGTCAGTAAAATGAGCAGCAGCTGTTTACTGAGTTTCAGGTATATTCAGTGGTCCATTGCAGAGGGAGTGCTCCCCAGCACTGATTTCAGTACCCCCAAGGAGACTTCATCAGTTTCTTCTGACACAGCATGCAGCAGTGGGAAAAAATGTTGCATGACAACTACTGCAGCCTTGAGACTGCAGAATTTTGCTCGTTCCTGATTTTCACATAAACAATGCTTAGAGTATTTAAGCAACCCTATTCATTATCATGTCTTTGCACACTTGTTATGCCCTGCCCCAAAACTATTCCCACATAGAGCCAAATGAAGCATTAAGCTCTGTCTCCTGCTATGGTTTGCAAAAGTCATAGTCCTGTTTGTAAAGCAAAGAAATTTTACCTAATAGTCAGGAAGGATTCTGCCTCTACTACTCTGACAAGGTTGTTCCAGGACCTAATTTCTCTGATTGTTAGAAACATTCATCCATTTTCCTACATAAGCATATTAATGAATACATTATTTATACCCATTTGTTCTTCTGCAAGAAAATCCTGGTGTTGTTTTCACTGTGATTCCCCCTGTTGCAAGAGTATAATTAATTTAGTAAGAGATGGGATTTTGCTTCCTGTTTGCTGAGCAGGTTTCAGTTATGCACTGGGAATTCTCTGAGGACCTGTAGGACTACGATGTTTACTGCTTACCATGTTTGCAGTTCTGTGAAATGTCCAGATTTCATCAGCATAAAGCAATATGCTCTGCCTGTGCCAATCTTGGGAATGACACAGCAATTGCAGTTTCTAAGCCAGCCTAAGTTTTTTCTCCATATCACCTACTTGACACACACCAATAAAAAAAGTATCTTTTCCTAAACTATTATCTGCAGCTAATAAATTTCTGCCACATCAGACAATCACAAAACTGTACTGAGTTAACTAAGATTTATGCAATTTTGCTGGGATTTTGCTTGTCGTCTGTATCAGCCCTTTGGACCAGAGCACTGTTTGGCAACTTCACTGACACAGAGCTCAGTTCATTATAGGAAAAGAAGCCATGTTTCATATTAACTTACAGCAAGTAGGATTTTTTCATAGCCAGAAATATATTTTTTTCCTTATCAAATCACAACTGATATTTTCTTAGCACACTGAGCATCTTCAGTGGGCAACATTTACAAAACAGAATCAATTAAGAATCAGGACAAATAAAGCAGAGAAAACCATAATTAGAATCCTTTCCTGCTGTCTATTTGAAAAGATAACCTAGAGATGAAAATCAAATATGATACACCTGTAGTTTATCTGAGAAAAAGTCTCACTGAAATCAACACAAGACTTTTCAGCACATGTGTATACCTTTACATTTTCAAGCAGCAAAACAGAAGCCTTGAAAATGGAATTGACAGCTCCATACTGAAGACTATGCTTGAAAAAATTACCTAAATACATAATTGCATCACTAATACGCTACAGATATTCACATGTCCAGTATCTTGGGTAAAAAAAAATCATCCACGATCACGGCCTGCTCTTCAGCTCTGCCCAGTGCCATTGCGCCCCAGTAGGATTTCTATGGTAGCCTTTTTCCACCATTCCTGGAGCAAGTAGAGCCTCAGCAGCATTACAAAGAAAGAAACCACCTTCACTTCTAAAGAGCCCTAATATTTTTAACAAAGGATGGGAATTACTTCTTTTCCATTCTGAGAAAGATTGTATAGTCTGAGTTTATCGTTTCACTTCCATGATGTAAGACTTGCATACCCTGTTAGTAATATCTGCAGCACATTAGCAACTCTACTGAATTTTGCTCTCTTGTTATTAGGATTTAGGGCCTAACTCATCACAAACACTTGCAATAAATTGACAGGTTTCTTACTTTTTTGTATTATCTGGCGATTTCAGTGTTTCAACATAAGTATATAACCATTTATGTAACAGATTTTACAAAGGATTTATAACAACAAAATTCTGACATGAACATAACAATGCAGATTTATATATATAACCACAGGTTATATTTTTTTTTAAAATCATAGGCCACATAAAAAAGACCACAGAGGAGAAACAGTGGTATTTCCTACCATGGGTAGCACAGAATGTTAAAATGCGAAGGTGACTTTTCATTATAATTTCAATAGATCACTGCTAGTAGGTGTTAAAAAAAAAAAAACAACAACAAAACACCACCACCACTTAAGCAGTGGCAGGCACTAAGCCCTGCCAGGCCCCTGATTACTCGTCTTTAGGTGGAGAAAGAACGAAACAGCTGAACAGTGGAGAAAATGGCGGGCATCTGGTCAGGAAGAGGACTGAGAGGAAGACAGAGATGCTTTTATTCAAAGAAAAGAAAAGAACAAGACAAGAAGAGGAGATGAAGAGAAAAGATAACAAAGATGAGAGAGAAAACTTATGAAAAAATAAGACAAGGGGAGGCAATAAATAAATCAAAAATATAAAGTACGGAAGAACAGGGAAAACAAAAAGAGGTAAAAGTGCAATTTTACAGATGACTTCAATTTATTATATTTCTCTGTCAGGCATTTTACAATGCCATCATTTTAGAGGGAGTTAGGCAAAGAAAATCTAACATCCACGAACCCACACTCCAGGTGTCTGTAGGGCAGATCTACACTGATACAGGAACTAACAATATGAACTCCAACCAACTAGCTGTTTTGGTGAATTATGCTGTCATGAGTACAAATATCTTACTACAAAGAAACAGTACAGGAATATTATTCTACAGGAATATTACTCTACAGGAATACTATTGTAGTTAGTGTAATCTACATACCTACTCCATATTTAGAACAGTTTGCTGATTCACCTTTCATCTTTTTTATTAAAAGCTCACCTGTAAAGGAAGGCTGACAATACACATGCATATAAGGTTAGACAGACTTTCAGGCCAGAGCTTTTGTTGCAAGTTACATGCTATTTCATGTGCTTATTATCATAACAATATCAGGACATCTTACAAATCAGACTAATTCTGAAAAAGCGAGCTCTTTTCCTCTTCCCAAGTGAGTTAGCAAGAAGTAAGTGAACTAACACCCAATACATGGGAAGCAGGGCTAAGAACCTTGCATCAGCCCACACTAACCACACAGGAAGACTCCAGACCAGTCCCATAGTTTCGGTCATTACAGTCTGCTGTAATTTTTATAAACAACTTTATAGGGAACACTGAAATACAGACTAACATAGACATACATACTAAGCATTTCATATGCCCCATCTCACCATTCACCTGGGCAAAGCAATTCCTTAGATGAGTTACCAATGTTTTTGAAATATAATCAACTTTGTTCATTTGCTCTGTTATTCATTGTTCCTGATCCTGGATTTATTCATAGAAATATTGAGCCTAAAAATTTTCATAGGTAGTATCCAAGATCTGAGGCTCACACAAAAATGTGTTCTCTGCATATGTTATAAACCTTCCTCCATTTATTCACCTGCTTTTTATAAGCTTGCTTCTGAAAAATGAAACAGAAGCAATAATGTGTGAGTTAGGTGACTAGTCACACACTGTGAAAATTCAAAATGAGCAGCTCCCAGACAACCTAATCATGGAAATGTATTGGCTGAGCTGTCTGGCAAGTGCCTGTAAATTACAAATAGATCCCTAGAAATCAATAGCCATTTTCAAGCAAACAAAAATATTTAAACTAAATTGATATTATAACTATTCTGAGCAGATCAACTATTTCTAACAGAAAGAATACAAATCAACAGCAGATGCAAGTTCTATCCAAACATCTGACCTCACTCAACTTCTGAACCCAGAACCACACTCTCTCAACACATCTGTTTTAATCAAACAGAAGGTTCACTGCAGCAGCGAAAATAAACTTCTAGCTTCATTAGGAATAAGAAAACAGCAAATACAAGAGCTGAAAATCTGTAAACCATGACTCTGGCTCTCCCCAAGGGAAATCCCCTGCAATTTAGAAACTGCACAGGGGAGCAGGGGGTGGCACCCCATAGAAGAAAAGGCTTTCTTTTCAAAATAGTGTCTTAAACACCTTCCGTTTTTTAATGTGGACTGATAATCTCCAGTTTGTAATCTTCTTAAGATCTTTAGAAATAGAATCAATATATTCAATGTTTATTTTAGAAACTATGTACATAGTTCATAAGCTGCAAGAGTAAAATCTTAAATATGCAAAGTTTGTAGATAGAGCCCAGTTGCACCACACCCATGGTACATTCTGCAGAGCCATGGCCACATAACGCAATTCTCCCATTTGTCCCCAAAGACTTTTGGCACAGCTGTTCTTGGCAATGTCAAGAAAGGAAGAATGGCTATGGCTTGTCATTTACCCATACAGCTATTTTCCCATCAATAGCCAACAGCTTTTTGACACAAATGCTCTAAGTAGCAAGTGTAACTTTGAATTCACTTCTCCAGGGTTAACTGCATTACAAACAAGGCTGCATACAACCTTAGACTTGTATTTGTTCTTGAAAGATAAATAGTCAAGAATAAGAAAGGGCCAACCACCCAGATGAAGGGATGGCATTTCAAAGAAGCCAAAATACTGTTCACTTCACTTTACTGTGCTGACTCATTGCTGAAACTTTCTTCTCTCCTATACAAGGGCTTATAAAATAATGGTTTCTCTTCTTTTTTTGACCCTTCTACTTTCAGGAAACTCAGTATGAGTAACTGCCTGGTTTGCAAGAGGAACAGTTACCATTCCCGACTGTGCCCAGCTATTTTATGACTAGGAAAGACCTTCCTAGCATTTTTGTCAGTGCAGTAAAAAATAATGAAACCAATAAGACCAATTTACACTCAGTTTGGTTCTAGTGCAAAAAATGCTCTACTTTGATGTCATCTATTCTGCTGTAAGATAACTTATTTCTTTTCTTATTGCTGTTTTCAAGTGTCAGCTCTTCCTCATGCATCTTTGTTTCAGAATCTTTTTCTTTAGGTGCAATAAATTATTTACATGCTTTACTAGCAACATCCATAAACTGCACATGCAGTGCAATGTACTTCAAAATCAAATAAAAGAAGAAAACTCCAGCTAGCCCATATTTTCTGCTATCATAGCTGAACAGACTGCAATGGCATTACACGGGCAGATGAACAGGACAGAGTAGGACTGGATCAGGGTTAAGCATCCACTGGATATGGCTGTCTCAACAATTACACACTCGTTGCAACATCCTAAAGAAAGTAGTTGGGAAGGTTATTTTGCTCTGACTTTAAAAAAAAAAAAATTAAGAAATCGTTTCCATTTGCTTTTCTTCATGAACATAGGATTTTTTTCTCATCTCTTTCAAGCCATTATCTTTAGTAATTTATCCATTCCCACATAAAAGGGAAGAGGACCTTGATTTGACTCTGCCCCATCCCAAGGGAGATAACCCAAGCAGAGGGAGCACGCCCATCGCATGATCCAACACCACAATATGTTCATACTACACAACTCAAAGCTAGATGTTCTTTGCTTCCCAATTTTTTTTTTAAAACTGCTCACACTTGAGCAGTTCTATAAAATGTATTTTTTACAGATGTTACAAGCATACATAGTTTTCTATAGAAGCTAAAATATGAGCGCAGCCCTTCAAGAAACTTTATTCCCAAATTCCATTTTCTGAGTGCCACAGAAAGCATTTACTGTCCCCAAAGAATTCAGTTTTATTTTTAAAAGTGTTTTCATCTATCCATCTTTCTGAGAAGGGAATCTTCCATTTGACAAACAGTCTTACAGAAAAAACCTGACATCTCAATTTTCTTCCACTGCATTTGCAGGTATCTACTGCAGTAAAAGCACAAAAAAGCCACAAAGAAATCACTGTTCCTAAAAACAAACATTACAATGCTCAGAAACTTTATCTGGACATTGTTACAAAGCAGAAATAATCAAGAGCTATGCTTGGGGGGGGGGGGAATCCAGGCTCTAGAATAAAAAAATAAAGTGAAAAACCTTTCTCTTGCTGAGAAGGGATAAGCCTGGGGGGGTGGCAAGAAACAATCAGGACCCAAACTAAATTACACGAGAAAAGTTCAGAAGAGATACACTGCAGGAAGTGATCAGCTGATCTACAAATTACTCTGGAAGCTTCATGCTTTGACTATAAAATCTTATCTTGTCTCTTCTTCAGGATAAGCATTCACACCTGGTGACCTCCCTTTTTTGTTTCTAGTATTTTACTTTTCACCTCAGAGCCTCTCTCGATGCTTGTCTCTTCTGCCTTTTCCTAAGAAAGTGTTTCTTACACTTCAATTCTGGTTTCTTTTCAGATTCTCAAGCATTCTTCAACATAATTGATTTTTGACAATTAATCCTCTAGGGACCAAATAACACAGTTCCTGTTTTATAACTTATTAATTCCTTGCTTTAGGCCTTACCTCTTGAGAGAAAGAATATAAAAAAAAAATCTGCTTTCTTAGTTAGTAAATGGATTGGATGACATATTAAAAGTAAAGTGGAGACTGATGTTGCATGCTGCTGCTATGCACTGTCCGATAGATAATTGTTTGTAAAAACTCCCGTGGGACTCCAGTGCCCTGAAGCTCTGGATAAGTGTTAGACTAAAAGTTTCTCATTTCTATGCCTTAGTCTCAATCATCTGTAGAACATAATGATAATATTTTCCTTCATACCCTTAAACTTGTTATTGGTGAGAGAAGGAATGACTATCATTCGCCAAGAGGTAGTTTATAGCTTGGTAGCATTAAAGCAACTTGCCACATAGTGATATCGCTCCCTCTCAGCGTTTGCCTGCCCTAATAGCATACAGCAGAACCATACCAGAATCATCCAAAGAAGATTTAGTTTTCCCCAGTAGATCACGACCTGCATCATACAGTAAAATACCTTATTCTTTTATGTTTCCCATACTGCCAGTGTTTGAATATGGGTATGCATTCTCCTCCTCATGAAGTTACTTGCTGATATGTTATGCGCCAATCACACATGCTTAGCATAAGCATTGGTAGGACTGCTCTAGCTCAGCCTGATGACACTGTAGAGCCTGAGAATGAAATCAGCTATTTTATTTCCTTTAGACTTTCTTATTCATAGAATGGTTTAGGTTGGAAGGGACCTTGAAGATCATCGAGTTCCAACCCCCCTGCCACAGGCAGGGACACCTCCCACTAGACCAGGTTGCCCAAGGCCACGTCCAGCCTGGCCTTGAACACCTCCAGGGACGGGGCTTCAACAACCTCTCTGGGCAACCTGTGCCAGTGCCTTACCACCCTTAATGTGAAAAACTTCTTCCTAATGTTTAATCTAAACCTGCCCTCTTCCAGCTTAAAGCCATTCCCCCTCGTCCTATCACTACATGCCCTTGTAAAAAGTCCTTCCCCAGCTCTCCCGTAGGCCCCCTTTAGGTACTGGAAAGCCACAATAAGATCTCCCCGGAGCCTTCTCTTCTCCAGGCTGAACAGCCCCAACTCTCCCAGCCTCTCCTCATAGGAGAGGTGCTCCAGCCCTCGGATCATCCTCGTGGCTCTCCTCTGGACACACTCCAGCAGGTCCATGTCCTTCTTATGTTGGGGACTCCAGAGCTGGATGCAGTACTCCAGGTGGGGTCTCACGAGCAGAGTAGAGGGGCAGAATCACCTCCCTTGACCTGCTGGCCACACTTCTTTTGATGCAGCCCAGGATACGGTTGGCCTTCTGGGCTGCGATCGCACATTGCTGGCTCATGTCAAGCTTCTCGTCAATCAGCACTGCCAGGTCCTTCTCCACAGGGCTGCTCTGCAGCCATTCCCCGCCAAGCCTGCATTTGTGCTTGGGATTGCCCCGACCCAGATGTAGGACCTTGCACTTGGCCTTGTTGAACTGCATGAGGTTGGCTTGGGCCCACCTCTCCAGCCTGTCCAGGTCCCTCTGGATGGCATCCCTCCCCTCCAGCATGTCTGCCTCGCCAAACAGCTTGGTATCATCAGCAAACTTGCTGAGGGTGCACTCTGCCTCACTGTCCATGTCGCTGACAAAGATGTTGAACAGTACAGGCCCCAGTACCAACCCCTGAGGAGCACCACTCATCACTGCTCTCCACTTGGACACCGAGCCGTTGACCGCAACTCTTTGAGTGCGACCGCCCAGCCAGTTCTTTATGCACCAAGTGGTCCATTTATCGAATCCATGTCTCTTCAATTTAGAGACCAGGATATCGTGTGGGACAGTGTCAAACGCTTTGCACAAGTCCAAGTAGATGACATCAGTAGATCTTCCCTTGTCCACCGCCGCTGTAACCCCTTCGTAGAAGGCCACCAAATTTGTCAGGCTTTATTATTCAATTACTTCTAACTTTTTAACCCTCTTTAATCAGCTGGTGTGGTAGAGAGTACACTTGCAGGTGAATGCAGAATAGAAAAAGGGAAAAGTGTCATATTACATTCTCTCCCACCCGCAGTCACTTCTACTTGATACTGGCATAGCTTTA
Organism: Pluvialis apricaria; assembly: GCA_017639485.1. NCBI lineage: Eukaryota > Metazoa > Chordata > Aves > Charadriiformes > Charadriidae > Pluvialis > Pluvialis apricaria. The sequence goes on along the minus strand of CM030011.1, from coordinate 22,626,203 downwards.
TGTGAAACAAAACTGGTTGCTGAAATCAGACAATATAGAATTTGTACAGAATATCATAGTCTTTCTTAATTAAAATGTTGAAGAAAGGATGTCATGTCCTTCTTAATACGCTGCAAATGAATACAGTAGGGAATTAGAATATATCTAGTTTTCATACCCATGGAAGATTTTTCCAAACAATCTACACAGACAAGCGTAGCAGTTTTCTTTTTATGTCTTCTCTGGTTTAACTTCAGGATGCGTGACTTCGAGATCACTGCGAAATACATCTGGCTTCTACAGAACTTTCAATCAAATCAAATTTACATTATAAAGCAGCCTTTGTGCAAGATTCTAGGGCACTGAACAAATTAACTTTAAAAATAAATGCAATTGAATATTAATAAGTCAAGCCAAACAAATAATTTTGTTTTATAGTTAGAAATGCACAGTTCTTCTGCAGTTCTCATACAAATGGGGATTGAATTTCACAACCAAAGATGACACTAAACAAAAGTATGCAGGCCCCAGACACAGAGGAAATAAATGGCAAAGCAAAAGAGGTATCCCAGTGAAAAATTAATTTGGCTGCAGCTCAGGTAGAATGGAGACAAGTTCTGAACATACAATGAATCAGTGTCAGTCTGGCTGTTGGCCAATACATTTGAAAACCTTAATCCAAGATTTTCAGAGAGAGGTGCCTAACTTAGAAGCTAAATTTATTAATCCGGGCTACAGGCTCATATTGACTGTTACCATGTTTGAGTTGTCATTAAACACTATGCTATCATGTAATTAACATAACTCAAGAGAAACCAAAGATGGAAAAACAGATTTCCTGGTCTCGGGACTCTTAGTCTGGAACTGTAGGTGCAAGGATTTATATCTGCTCCACACAAATGCAACTATTTGCTCACTTCTATGACCCCAACTAATTCATACGCATAGAGATGATTAACTCTCTTCATGGCTTAAAAATGCACACACAGGTATGTGTATATATACAAGCATGCATACACAGACAAAAAGTTTTGTATTTGGAAGGACTTCAAAATACTAATAATTTCTATCACTAGTCATCCCTAGGAATGTCAGCTGTTACAAAGTTTACTCGGTAAATCATGACTAAGAAACTTCCTTATTCAAATAAGAGAGTAGAGATGTGTAACCAATCACACCCGTGATTTAATATTTCCACATGCAGAATAATCACTTCTAGAGCTTCAGTTTAAAATCTGTAGCTACAGCCCACCAAAGTATTTAAACTGTTGCCTAGCGCTATTTATGTAACGCTGCCAACTTCAAAGGTGCTATTCATAGGCTTAATACAAAGTAGATCTTGAAGGATATAGCCTTACACCAATTTAGATATGTCTCTCTTACTATAGTTAAGAGATAATGAGAATAATATAGGTCAACTGTTTAAGATCACCTAATGAATTTAATCATACATAGCATTTATAATCCATCCTACTTACTTGCCATCTCAGGACATGGCTTAAGATTTGAAATGATTGACAGAGTTGAATTATTTTTTTTTCTATTCCTCTGCACAGATTTTCTCCTTTATTATTTTTACTATGTCATCTAAGCAATGCTATCATCAGACACATCACTAATGAGTCCAAATCGCAGCACTGTTAAGAGGAATATTAGAGACCTACATCACTATTAAAAATCCACACGATAAAAAAATTAGTATTAAGCTTCCACAGACTAGCATCAAAAGACAAACTTTTTCTGTACTTTTTGCTAACTTATAAACGTCAGATTGCTGCCTGAGCAGTGGTGTGGACATTAAGAAACCCCAATGTGCCTGAACAGAATTTTTGAGGAAACTCTCCTTCTCAGCTTGCTGCAGAGTGTAACTTTGTGCCCATTGAGTCTCACAGCAAAATAAACTCAGTGTTCATACAAGTGCCCCAAGGAACTTCAGAGACAAACAGAAAGTGCACATCATGCATGCTGGCATCTTGCTTTTTCCCCACTCTCTTCTTATTCTTCCCCTCGTGATTGAGAATATACACTAACTTCACAGGATTACTGCAGTCAGGGAAGAATGTACAAAAATGCATCCCTCTGGTGAGAATGAAGTCAGAGACGGCTGTGCAGTCCCTGGGGACCAGAAAATCAACACAGCAGGGAACGCTGCAGAATCTAATAAAATACCCTGGCTGGGCTCCCCTTAGCTACTTCCTTTTAGTTAAATGTTACTGAAAATATTTAAAAGCAACAAGCAATGCAGGCAATGTGCATATCTGTGTGGACAGGCCCAATTCCGAGCTATTATGATGCCATACAATTTAGCGTATGCATTTTTAACTACAATTTTTGTTCCTCACACTATTCTATAACTCATACAATTCATACCACAGGAAGAGATATAGATAACCCATTCTATGGGGTAGCATCTGAAAAGACAGGTACACTCAGGGATCTCTACTAGAAGCTGGAGAAAAAAAATAGTCCCGTCCAACTAGCAAAGAGATTACAGTTTAGACCTCTACAAACTAGTCTCCTCTTCTTTCTTTCAGGAAAAGAGAAGGGAAACCAGTAAAGCTTTACAGACACTTCCCATCTTCTCCCAGCCAGCACCCAAGACAGGAACTTGCCAAACTGTCAGTTTGGTATTCAAACTCTCATGTAGCAAAGCCAAACGTGTTCCACTGCCAAAGCAAACCTTCATGGCACTGCAAGCTGGGGTAGAGTCTACACCTCTCAGAGATCACTCTTCAGTGCAATTTTCTCCATTTTTTGCACGCTCTTCACTGCTGTCTCCACCTCCTTCATTTTGCATGTATGGCTGCTGGGTTTTTTTAAAACCCTTACCACTAGCCTTATCCTGATGTCAGCCAGAAGCTTTTTGTTGGCTTTAGTAGAAACTGGATTAGGCCTTTAATTTAACTTTTCTCTCAAGAGAGAAATTAATCACAAAGGAAAACAAAAGCTAATTTAAACAACCTTTATCTTCTCCTTCACCACTATTTTTTCAGGGCTTGAACTTTCCCAAATAAATTTAAGTATGCCTGTTTTGTCACGTTCATTGAAGATTTGGCACGTAAGTACATTGGTTCCTAACACATTGAAAGGCCCTCATCCAAACGGAGATAGAGCTGACATAGGTCATTCTCATTAATTATCACAGGCTTTGGATAAAGCTTAGAGATATCACTGCCGAATAAAGGCCCACCAAGTAAGAACAGCATGAAACATGGAAATAAACAGTACCTATTTACTGGTTGTCTTCTGAATGGAATGACTTTATTTCTATACTTGAAAAGTCTCTTATATAAGGCTTTTCCCCCAATTTCTTTGAGTAAAAGCAAAATACATAGATTTTGCTACTTATTATTATTTTTATGCATAACATGTTAGCAGAATTTGGTTCTCCTGTTAACACTGATAATGACCCAAGACACTTCTACCATGTCTACAAATATCTTGTGACCTGGTTGATGTACTTGGTTGCTAGGAGAAGTCTAGCATCAATAGAAATGACTGAAAGCACAAGATACCACAGGCCAATCATCACACCTCAGGTAAGAGCCATTAGGGAAAAAAGAAGCTTCCAACAGATCAGTATGTAAAAAGCATGCTGAGTGCTAGCTGGGTTCATCAGGGTTGCACATGAACTGCAACACAAGCATGAGGTTGCTTGCCTTTCATGAATGTGAAGTAACATTTGTTTTATTTTTTCCACCTGTGTTTAATTAACAATTTAAGATTTGTGAGAGGCCTAAGAAGCCACAAGCAATCTCACCAAGGGTATATGCATTTCCTTGTAGGTAAAACTTACACTCATGACAGCTGACTTCAGGGAAATTTGTTACTACAAGGGAAGAAAAGCTGCTGAGAAACAAGAACGAACAAGATTTTACAACAGGAATCATTTGGGATAAACTCTGTGAATAGTAAAAAAAACTCCCAAGATAATGTATAACAATCCCGTAGAAATCAAAACAGAGACAACAACATCTGTGCTATGTGATGCTGGTGTTGGAGTCCATGGAGAGGATTTACGGTCCCAAATGCACTAAGCAATGATTTAAATCTATTTGTACACACACATCATTACTGAAGTCCCACGTTTTTGCGTATTGAATGTGCAATGTAATTAAAAACCTTTATTTCCAGCTAGTATTTGAAGAATTAAGACTGTCACAATAGTCACAAAACTATTGCTGGCAAGAACAATTTATCAGAGTGTTTGCCAAGCTATTTGGCTGATTGTTTTTGGCATGGGTCTTCTGCAGGTTGTATCATTCAGATCAGTCAAAATGAAAAGACTCTCATTCACAAAACATTGCTCTATTGAAGCAAAGGAGTATTTTGTTGTATTTTTCATACTGTATTACTGGATTATTTCTGTGACACCTAGCACAATTAGAATTACAAGGCTATATCACAAACTTCTGGATCTCTATGAATATAGTGGAACAGCGCAAAGATTTCCAGAGCATACCTAACATTTACCCTTTTCACTTAACTCTGAAAATTGTGAGCTGCCTGCTAATCTGAGATAAACTGATGATACAAATAGAGCATGCATCTATGTAGAATCATAATCTGTCTTTGCATCATTCTTTTCGAAAAGAAGAAACTCTGCATCCAAGCCTCTGAAAATTAAGTATGGCCTCCACATTCTCAAGACAGTTTCTGTCGGCCTCAATTTGTGTCGAATTCTGAGCTCAACAAAACTTTCTGCTTTTGTTATCAATAGAGATCCTTAGGACTTTTTAAGATCTTCAGAAAAGTCTTACTTGATCAAGAGTCCTAATTAAAGCGTTGTTAGTGTACAAACAGGCAGATTTCATTTATAGGACATGCCTATCAGACATGAAGGAAAGTGATAATGTTAGGACATGAAGAACTATTAAGCCATCAGCTAACCTTCATTGCATTTTCCATTACCACTTTCTTTTATACTCTCAGCCATCTCAAATGTTCATGCAATTTTTGCTGACTTTCACTTGAACATAGATGCTTGGTTCATTGAAGCTTGGTTCTATCCACCAAGATGATGAAAGTAATGTCTTGAATAAATGCTAGATCAAAATCCAAAGGTTTAAGATCCAAAAAAGCAAAGTTTCAGCCTCTCCCCATTATGTCCAATTTTCAAAGAATATGTACCACCAGGCGGTACTAGTTTAAGTTCACCTTCTCAGGGGCAATAGGTTTTTCATACTGGAATTCATAGTAAACTTATGTCCTCTGGCATGTGAAGAGTCCCATAGTTTTGCTCTGTCTCTCGACGGCTAAACACTGCACGCTGCCTCTGTAGTCTGATCCCTTTCAACATGCAGCGCTTATTGTGCATATCCAAACTCTTCAACCTCTCTCAAGCTATAGTGCCAACAAAAAGCCAGTTTGCCAACTGAAAGGTAGTCGGTGTGGGCCCATCTTCATTTTCATCGTGCTACAGTTGCACTGACTACATTAAGAATGAAGAGGCATATCTTCTATTCTAAGAGAATAGAAAGAATTTTAATTACATAATTGCTATTTGAAGACTTTGAACTGAGAGAGATGATGATTAGCCTGTTTTCACTGGGCTCTTCCCAGTTGTTATATTCTGTCCTTTGGCATACAGTTAACTATATGCAAGTCAGAGATAAGTTTATCCACACAGTTTGTGCTATTCTGGCTACTTTCTTTTGAGGTGTGACCTCTTGTAGTGATTCTAAACAGAAATCCACTGTATATCAAGGAGTTAGACGTTTACCTCACAGTTAACCTGGGTGGGCACAAGCTTGTGCTGTGCTACGCTGCATGTACAGCTTGGCCGCCCGCCCTGTGCTGTGCACGTCCCTTGCCTGTGGGATAAGCTTAGCCAGCTGATGGTAGCAGAGGAGCCTGTAGGCAGCTCCCACTCAGCACGAGTGATTACACCACCTGCGTGGCCTTGCATTTATCCAATACTGCAGTAACAAGTCCACCTGAACATCATGTCTTGTTTGACAATAGAAATAATGAAGAGAATTGTTGTCTTTACAGCCAATTTGAAAATTAGTATTTTGACCAACTTGGGCAAAACTAACATAACTTAGAATTTCCTGGTTTCAGTATCTACATGAAATATCTTGTCAGCTAATAGTATACAGGAGTTTTCTCTGTATGGCTAAAAGCACAGCGTATTTCACGTGCAGCTCACTGGTTAGATGAGCTATGGAGCCTTAAGAGCGCCTTCTCCAACCACTTCTGTTTAGAAACAGTCTTCAAACTTTGTATTTTAGATAAAAGGAAAAGAGCCCAGCTATCTCGAAGTCTGCAGAACCCCTCTCACACTCAGCACAGAACACCAAAGCAGTTTCTGTTCTACATTCTGTTCAGCAACGGCTGGCTAACAGAGAAGCATTACCTTTGCAATAAACTTTCTGCCAAAGAATGCAATTTTAAATGGGGAATTTGCTAAGAGAGCTGTTTGGAGGAAATATTAGTCATACAGCACTACTACAAATTTATTCTGTACATATTTCCAGAAAAATGATAAAGCCCTCTTGAAGCTTTGAATTTGATTCCAGTGTAATATTAAACTGTTTAAGATGGCACTGCATAATTCAAAAGTAAAAGTGAATGTGCTGTAGAAAGGAAATTGTATAATAGGGGCTTAATGTATGAGAAGTCAGCATTATCTGGATCTTTCTAATCATAACTTCAGTTGTTAAAGCACCAGGGACTCCATCAGTATAGACACTATATTCTGATTCAATTACATTATGCATTAAAAAGTGGTGGTTTACAGCATCCATTAGACTTGTTATTACCCTTGTGCCATACTCAATTGACCAAAGGAAAAAAGCTTTCTCTTAAGGGAGGTAAAGACAAAAAAGCATATTCAGTGAAATGCATTAATAAGTACTCCCCAAGAGAAGTTTCAGTTCATTTCTTCCAGAGATGACTATTCCTACAAAATACAAAGTAAACATCATGCCTCATTACCCTTTTATACTGTTCAGACCCCACATATATAGGTGTAACATTGATTAATGGAAATAAATTACAACATTCTGTGACTCAGATTAAGTGACTCCAAAAGCTTAGCAGCACTAATAACAACAAAAAAAACCTTGAATAAAACAAATTTAGCAGGAAGCTAATCCAAGCCTCATCCATAATATCCAGCATCTCCTTTTTCTGTTTATCTTGAGCCTCAAAGCCATAAAAATAAAACACTGCCATTCTTAGCATTGCAATTGATGGCAGTAGCCATGACAGGATGTTTAACTTCGGTTGGACTGACAAGATACTATTTGCTGTTACTAAATGTAAGGTGCCAGTTTTGCAGTTCACTAATTTAGCTGTCAATTTAACTCTGATCTACAATGCAGCACTCTTCCATTTTCAAACAGACAAAAAAAATAAAATCTTCCCAGACTCTGTATAGGATTTTTCAGGCATCTACAATCTTTAAGTACCAGCAACTTCTATGTTGAAGCCACTCTACTTAGTATTCAGAGTGTTACTGATCTCCAAATTAAATTTTAAACACTTTTAGAGTAGTTCAGCCACAAATTAATTTTTCTTAACCAGGCTGGGTAACGATTGTTTGTATATTTATTGGTAAGTTAACACATTTATCAAATAATTGCACTCTTCTAGTTTTCAGACTTTACTCAATCAACAGGAATGAGCAGGAAACTTTTTCTCAATCTTCTAAGAATTTGACATGTAAAATGCTTCTCATTCAAAGATCAAACAAAATTTTATTTCTTGTATGTTAATAACAAAGCAAAGCACATGTTTTAAGGATCAACTGAAATATTTCATTTGGGCATTTCAGAAACTTGGGAATCTTGTTAATGAAGGGGGAAATCAAATTAAATTATGTTAAAGAATAACATTTTATTTGAAAACTGAACTAAAAAATAAAAAATTAAATTACTGAAAAAAATTAATTCTCATCAGAATAGCACCTTTTTGTGCAGTTTTCTTTTTGGGTAATGAGATTTTTTCAGCCAAAAAATTCTCACTATTCAATAAATGTACAATAAGTTTACTCACAATTCACACCAATGATGTAATGCCTTTTTACTCTTTTGTGGCAGCTATAGATGCCTCAATTTCTTTACATTCCTACGCTTTAGAACAAAGACTTCCTACCAAAGTCATTCTTGTTCATAAAATATGAACAATATCATTCAGGAGAGAAACACGATCCGGAACCAAATGCTTGTCATTCAAATACAGTCAAAACTTACTATGTCTCTTAGTGTTTCTCTCCCCCATTGTCTGTTCCATCAAAACGCACCGCTCCCTTCTCAGCATTAGAAGCCTACTAGGTTCTGGCCATCTGTTTCTCTGCTGCAGTGAATCCCTTTTAGAATTGTTTAGAATTTAGAATTGCACATGAGACTTTTTTTCCAGTTCACTCAGAAAAGAAAATATCTGGCTGATAAATGCTTCCTGCTTGACAATACTAAACACTATTTACAAACTGTAGCTACCTTTAATCAACACGCTTGTCTCTTATTCCAAGACATGATAGTGATTCGTGTCAAGTCTGCAACAAAATTCTTGAGATAGATTGCACTAAGTGTGAGTGTAGGCCCCACTCCTACAGCAACCTCTACTCAAGTGGGACCCTCTGCCCACGCCACATCCCCACCCACAATAAACACAGCTCGAAGTTTTTGGAGTAACGGGTATGATGCTCACACCAAAGGAGGAAATCGGTGATTTATTTCTCAGTATCAATACATAAGCTGAACCCCATACATATACATCTTGCTCTCTGCAGCTTATACCAAGGCATATACCTAGCATATCGTATGAAGAGGGAGTAAAGCAAACATTCTCTTTTAATGTCAGTGATACTATGCTGATTTGCATTAAGCATCTGACTTCTTACCTACGTAGGTCCTCTATGAAATCAGATAAGGCACTCTTTTTTACCTGATGATAGAAAATATTTAAAAAAATATATATCAAACATGGACTTTCTCGGGGTTTTTATTTTCTGGTTTTGGGGTTTTTTTTTGTTTGGAGGGAGGTACAGCTTTAAAAAAGTATTTTTTCCCATAACATCCTTAAGAAAGTGTTCCTTACTAGCACTAGTCACCAAAGGTTTGAGTATTTTAACAAAGCATTGTAAGAAGTTTGCCACCAACCTTTTCCTTTCCCCAAGGTAATTTGTGTGACATCCAACAGCAGATGCCAACTCACTATTCTTTTATGTCATTAGTTTATTGCTAGAATAAAAAACATCTAGAATCAAATTAGAGGCAAAAAGAGACTTGAAACAGGAAAGCTGAAATGACAAACCAACAAAGCATCTATTTATGTCATCCCTTCAGATACTAAGAATATAAAATAATATTACCCTTCACGTGCCTGAAGATGGCACAGAGCCAAGAAAGTAGAAATGCAGCACCAGGAATAAAGCATAACAAATTTTTTAGTAAGGGCCATGAACTCACTGTAAGTGACCTAGTTCATCAACTGAGCAAGACCAGCACCAGGACCAGAAGCCCTTGGTTTTTTTTCTCCCTACGTGATTTATCAGTTTTTAAAAACTGAGGCCTGTGTCATGCAAGACAGACTAGATAATCACAGTGTTTCCTGTTGGCTTTGAAATCTATTACTCCCACAGCGGTGTGGTATCCTACAGCAGGAAACCAAACGCAACGCGCTCCTACTGCTTATTGCTCATAATACTAACGGCATGTGCCAAAGTTGCAATGGGAATCGTTGCTTTGTGGAACTGAAACACGTGAACATGCAACAGTTAATCTGATGCTACTGCAAGTGCTCTTGCTCAGGTCATCTTAGACATTAAAAGGAATATTCATAAGTAGAGCATGTGCACGTAAATCAAAGTCAATAGCAAAATTGAAGTTCTCTTCTGATAAAAACACAGATAAAAGGACTTGAAGTTCACATTAACTGCAACACCAGATACATCTTTGGGCATATAGGCTTGTCCCAAGCAAAGTGACTGAAATAAGATGGGATCATTAGAATAGAGAGTATACACACACAGTTACCTGTAACCTTTACATATTTTTTTTTTCCTCACTGGCATGCTCTAAATGAAATTCAAGTTATTTTCATATTATCTCATAATGGGGACTGTGGCTATAGCCTTCCATTTGTTAGACAGAACTACAGCTTCAACATTACACCTTACAAGAAAGGGATCTGGTTCTCCAGTAACTGGCCCTTTTTGTAATAATGTGCAGCTGTGCAAGTAGAGGAACAATACTTCCTTATCTAATGGATAACATTTCTTAGTTCTTTCAAATTCACTGGGGTTTCACATAAATATACAAACATAGGATAAGATCCCCATCCTAAATTTCTTGTCCTGAAGACAAGTCCTTACAATCTGTCAAACTGCACACCACCTGCTCAGGAAGCATGTGGGTTGTATGAACAGTGAATACATGATTGATCAGACAAAAAAACAAAAAACCCACACCCAAACCTGTGAGACAAGAGGAAAGTAGGCAGAACAGAAAAGCAGATTTTTTTTTTTTTAAGATATCATAGAGCTTGCGATTTCTCTTTCATTCTCATTATAGAATTGTGTTTATGCTAATCTATTCTGATAAATTGCATCAATATTGTCTCCCAAAACCGGTTCCTCCAGACATTTAAAAGGTAGAAGCCTGCCTTGCTCTCTCAGTTCCAGTAGTATATTGATTTAAAATCCAGGTCTCAGAACCTGGTGATAAGGAATTCTTATTCCAACAGGAATTACACCACTTCATCGTTCCACAGTACAGAAATCGTGCTGAGTTTTCCATGCTCAGATTTAACTATTCTAATGCAGAAAGCATTTATCTGCCTGTCTGTGAAATAGTATTGTTTAGCACAGACCCAAGAGCCCATAACACTTTGTGGCCCACCTAAAGGTACACGTTTGATGACCTTCGAAATCCATCTTCCCGATTTATTCAAATGCTCGCTCAATTGTTCTCTGAAGCTTGTGTCTGTCTTTGCATCACCTTTAACAGGAATTCAACTGAGTCGAGATGCAAAAAAAGCTAGACACGACTAGGAATCTCATGGTAAGACATTTGCCTAGCAAATCTTGTTTAATGGAAACTGAAATGTGGTGTGTTGTTTGGGGTTTTTTTTAATAATAAATTAATGTTGGTAAAAATTCCAAGGAAAACTATTCTCTGATGAGAGAGATGCATTCTGACATTGCAAAGAGCTGCAGGAGATAAAGCCCCTGATGAGCTTAAGTCAAACTCTGCATGACGATGAATGAGGAGCCAACCGAGAGCTTATGGGTCAAGATTAAGGGGAGGGCATGGACAGGTGATGTTACAGTGGGTGTCTGCTACAGGCCACCTGACAAGGAAGACTTGAGTGCATGAGGCCTTCTATAGACAGATAGGAGCAGCCTTACATTCACAAGCCCTGATCCTCATGGGGGACTTTAACCACCCTGATAGCTGTTGGAAGGACAACACAGCAGGGCATAAGCAATCCAGGCGGTTCCTGGAATGCGCTGATGATAACTTCCTTCTCCAAGTGATAGAGGACCAACAAGGAGAAGCACCATCCTGGACCTTGCTCTCACCAACAAGGAAGGGCTGGTGGGGAATGTCATGCTCAAGGGGAGCCTTGGCTGCTATGACCATGAGATGGTGGAGTTTGAGATCCTTAGAGTGGTGACGAGGGCGCACAGTAAGCTTGCTACCCCGGACTTCAAGAGAGCAGACTTGAGCCTCTTCAGGGATCTGCTTGCTGGAGTACAGTGGGATAAAGCCCTGGAAGACAGAGGAGCCCAAGAAACCTTGTTAATATTCAAGGACCACATCCGCCAAGCTCAGGAGTGATGCATACCAACAAAGAGGAAGTCAGGCAAAAACACCAGGAGGCCTGCATGGATGAGCAAGGAGCTCCTGGACAATCTCAAACAGAAAAAGGAAGCCTACAGAGGGCAGAAACAAGGACAGGTAGCCTGGGAGGTGTGCAGAGAAGTTGTCCAAGAAGCCAGGGACCAGGTTAGGAAAGCAAAAGCCCAGATAGAGGTAAATCTAGCCAGGACATTAAGGGCAACAAGAAAGCCTTCTATAGGTGTATCAGTGACAAATGGAAGACTAGGGAAAACGTGGGCCCACTCAGGAAGGAAACAGGAGACCTGGTCACCCACAACATGGAGAAGGCCGAGATACTCAACAACTTCTTTGCCTCAGTCTTCACTGAGAAGGGCTCTAACCACACTGCCCAAGTTGCAGAACACAAAGGCAGGGACTGGGAGAATAAGGTACCACCCACTGTAGGAGAAGACAAGTTTCGAGACCATCTGAGGAACCTGAAGGTGCACAAGTCCATGGGACCCAATGAGATTCATCCACAGGTCCTGAGGGAACTGGCGGATGAAGTTGCGAAGCCACTATCCATGATATTTGAGAAGTTGTGGCAGTCTGGTGAAGTTCCCACTGACTGGAAGAGGGGAAACATACCCATTTTTAAAAAGGGAAAAAAGGAAGATCCAGGGAACTACAGGCGGTCAGTCTCACCTCTGTGCCTGGAAAGATCATGGAGCAGATCCTTCTGGAAATTATGCTAAAGCACATGAAAAATAGAGAAGTGATCAGTGATAACCAACATGGCTTCACTAAGTGCAAATCGTGCCTGACAAATTTGGTGGCCTTCTACAATGGGGTTACAGCATTGGTGGACAAGGAGAAAGCGACAGATGTCATCTACCTGGACTCATGCAAAGCATTTGACACCATTCCGCACATCCTGGTCTCTAAACTGGAGACATGGATTTGATGGATGGACCACTTGGTGGATAAGGAACTGGCTGGACGGTCGCACTCAAAGAGTTGCGGGTCAACAGCTCCATGTCCAAGTGGCAAGCAGTGACAAGTGGTGCTCCTCAGGGGTCAGTACTGGGACCAGTGCTGTTTAACATCTTTGTTGGTGACATGGACAGTGGAATTGAGTGCACCTTCAGCAAGTTTGCCAGCAACACCAAGCTGTGTGGAGCAGTCAACATGCTGGAGGGGAGGGATCCCATCCAGAGGGACCTGGACAGGCTGGAGAGGTGGGCCCATGCCAACCTCATGCAGTTCAACAAGGCCAAGTGCAAAGTCCTGCACATGGGCCAAGGCAATCCCATGCACAAATACAGGCTGGGTGGAGAATGGATTGAGAGCAGCACAGAGGAGGAGGACTTGGTGTTGACGGATGAGAAGCTCAACATGACCCGGCAACATGTGCTGGCAGCCCAGAAGGCCAAGCCTATCCTGGGTTGCATCAAAAGAAGAGTGGCCAGCAGGTCGAGGGAGGTGATTCTGCCCCTCTACTCTGGTGAGACCCCACCTGGAATACTGTGTCCGGGTCTGCAGCTCTCAACATAAGGACATGGACCTGTTGGAGCAGGTCCAGAGGAGGGCCACAAAGATGATCAGAGGGCTGGAGCACCTCTCTTATGAAGGCAGGCTGAGAGAGTTGGGGCTGTTCAGCCCGGAGAAGAGAAGGCTCCAGGAAGACCTTACAGTGGCCTTCCAGTATCTGAAGGGGGCCTACAAGAAAGCTGGAGAGGGACTTTTTACAAGGGCATGTAGTGATAGGACGAGGGGGAATGGCTTTAAACTGGAAGAGGGTAGATTTAGATTAGATATCAGAAAGACATTTTTCACTGTGAGGGTGGTGAGACACTGGAACAGGTTGCCCAGAGAAGTTGTGGAGGCCCCATCCCTGGAGGTGTTCAAGTCCAGGTTGGATGGGGCTTTGAGCAACTTGGCCTAGTGGGAGGTGTCCCTGCCCATGGCAGAGTGGTTAGAACTCTATGATCTTCAAGGTCCCTTCCAACCTGAACCATTCTATGATTCTGTGAAACCGTGGATTTTATCCCGCATTCCCCCTAAATCCCAAGTGAGTGTTCTTCTCAGTACTCTCATTATTGCAGGACACTTTTATCCTGTGAAAGTCTTAAATTCTTGGTTTATGCAGAAGCACAGTGGTATCATGTTGATTCTACAAGGCTTGTTTCTGACCAGTCGCAATAAAAACATTAGAGTCACAGGTTTACTGGAAATTAAGTCAAGACACAGAGTTAAAGTTTATTGCTAAAATCAAATGGGTTATTTTTAAGGTGGCACAGAGAAAGAAGGTTGACATGACAAAATCATCCGTATCACCTTCAAGAATACTCCAACAGATCCACATCCTCAGATAGGAATTTTCTTTTCTATCTTACTTTCTAAGCATACAATCATAGTAATACTAAAATAATAATTCTTATTGCCTAGCCACTATCATTAAATTTATATAATCAATTATTGTTGCAGTTTCTATAACATACCAATGATATTGCCATAGCTGGAAGATATTGGTAGCAGTTACCACAGCATGTGTCTGTATACACGTGTGTCTTCTAGTGGATCCCTTATTTTTAGGGTGAACTCTTAGTGACCTGAGAACTGAAACGCAGGGCTAGTTGTGCTCACAAAACATCAGTTAACCACAGCCTGAGTGACGTCTAAGAAAAACAGATGTTATAACAGGGGTGCCCAAAAATACAGGCAGAAAATTACAACAGAGGCCTTGAAATAGCAAGCACAAGATGATAACAGAGACCACCACAGAAATACCAAAAACAAGTCACAAAAGATTGATTTACAGTAACTATAAGTATGCCAGTTTGGCAGCTGGGTAAAACCTGTTTTAGGAGTAACAACAGATATCCAGCATACATAAAATATAATATAAATAACAGATCTTTGATATAATGCCAATAATGAATCAATGGATGAAAAGCAAGTGAGCAGACTGTGCTAGCAATCATACAAAAATGACCTGAAGAAGATGCAAAACTATGGAGGAAGAAGCCATCATCATATTTTCCTCAGCGAAGGGCTCAGGATGCTGACAACCCATTGTAAAACCACCTCCTCTTCCTTTCAAAGAAAATTAGCTCATGAAACTTAGGAGCCAACGCAGCATGGGAATAAAGGGTAATATCAAAAATGGGGAGAGATGACAGAAATTTTGCATATATCTATTTATATTATCATTGCAAGGGAGCTGTAATAACTAGATAATTTGGATACTAACTGTTAATATTATGACTGAACTAATAATTCTTCTTTGATTAGACTGCTAACACCGTACTTAAGTTAACAATAAATTCTTGAATTCAAGTACATTTGTTTAGTCTGCACAAAATGGAGAGGGTATTTAGTCTGGTATCTTGCCTTTGAAGGCTGGCTGTTAAATCAGGATATGACTTTATTACCACATTACCATGTTCATATTCTTACTAGAACTTAACTTTGTTAGGATTGATTTTGCTTAGTAATGACGTGCAAACAACTGAAGCATTCCACCTTAGCAAAAGTTGCAGGCCTATTTTTCTTTCCTGCATATAAGATTTCTACTTTCCTGGAAGACAAAGTAGCTTCTCCTCACCCCACCCATTGTTATTATACACACACAAAATGTAACTCATTCATATCAAACATCTCACAATTAAGTTTTCCCTTATCATTTTCTGTCAAGCTAAAATATCTCTATGATCAACATGCAGATTAACACACATTTTCAGTCTGAAAGGTTTAAAGGACAGGAAAGCTATTTTTGCACCTCATGCTACAAACATAATCAAGAAATGCCATGTTCCTCCAACGCAGACCGCCAATTAAATTGCTCTGCTGCCTCTGAGAAGAAAAAATACAGAATTAACATTTCAGCTAAATTACAATTTATTTTCGATGCTAGACAACACTTTGCCGCTTTTGATTTGTTCTGGAACACCTCAGCTGAGCTGTTGCAGCAGAGCTTCAAAGAACACAAAGAATGATTTAAAGACAATGCCTCTACTACTTTCACTTCTCACTGCTATAAGCTAACCTAAGATTGATATGGTATCTCCACTTTTTTTAAAGTATTTAACAGAATTGAGCCCAAACTGACCCACACTGAAACTAAACCATAAGGAAGGACTGACTCAGAGAGCGGAGGGAGGAAGGAGAAATTGGGGGGGGGGGGGGGGGGGGGGAGGCTGGAATCATTCTTTTCCTTCTCCTATTTCTGTTACCATTTTTAATTGTACTGTCCACAAAGAAAACCCACCTCCATTTCACATCATTTTTTTTAATTCACACTATATAATGGAAAAAATAGGTCATATAAAAAACAGCCATAAGCATTCCTGTGTCACTTCCTACGCTACTTGTGCTGCACAATACATTGAATGCATGCACCAGTAGTTCAGGAATACAAGCTCTTTTGTGGCTTATCACTTAATTGGCAATTATAATCCTATAATTAACTACAGAAAAAAGCCTCTGGCAAAAAGCAGCCAGGCAATTCAAACATGAGATATAAAATTACTCCTAAAACCAGTCAACAGACAGTCTATCTGCAAATAGAAAAACATAAACAAACCCCACTAGAGAGTTAGTACTGTCAATTACTGTGCCCACTCAAGCCTCTAGTCATCAAGGGGCCACATCAGTTCAAAAGTGACAGGAGTGGTTGCAGAGCAGCCATCAATCTGATACTGGACAGGACTGATTGTCAGCCATTCCTCAAAAAAAGGGGAGAAGGCTGAAAAATCCTGACTCACCTTTGTTGCTGTAAACACCCTGATATAATCTCCTAGTTGACAATCACTTATAGAAGTAGTGGTGCAATAAATGAGCTCATGAAAGTGTAACTTACAATGAGATGTCAGCAAGCCTAAAAAGCCAAGCCTGACTGGCATCCTTCCTGCTGCACTCGACTAAATTCTTCGCATCACACTGCAACGTTAATTATAGGAACACATGCATCTGCAGCAAACCTATTCTTTTTAAGGGAGTAGCAGATGGGTCAAAACAGTGAGTGACAGAAAATAAAATCTAATGAGATTCACCTCATCTTCCTTTTCTGATAGTCAACATTTCCTCACCCTATCTCCTCACCTTCTAAACACAACACTAAATTACTTCTCCAGCTAGATGATAGCATAGTGGATCTTGCCATGTGCTACAAATTTCTTCACACAACATAACTGAGCCCAGTCAGCCTCTTATCAGGCCATTCAAAAAGCATTTAACATGAGATTGCTTAAGTAATGAAATTCTTTCTTATGTGTTCATTTTACAATATTTTAATTGTACGCAGTGAACAGCTAATTCAGCAGTGTCTCAGAGAAACTCCAGCTACTGCAGCCAGCTCCAGAAAGACACCAACACTTACATACCGATTCCCGTTGTCTTAAAAGATAAATTAAGTAAGCCACACAGCTCCTTCTCTAAAGAGCATTATTTGTGACCTCAAGTCTTTCACTTCTTAATTTTTAAACCAATGACTACATACAAACAACTCAAAGAATAATATATACAATTGTGAAACATCAATAAAGATAGATTGACACAAATATTTTGCTTACAAGTTTTAAAAAAATCATTCCTACTTTGCATTCATAACATTAAATAAGAAAAGTCCAAGTTCCAGCTCAGCAAAAACATAGTATGGGTCTTATCAAGTTTATTATTTTTCTGTTTTCTCAATTAAACAGAAAATAATAAATTTTTATTTTGGTCACATAAGTATGTGGTCACATATCATTCATTACTGAATGAACCTTTGCTTCAGACATTTCCAAGGAAAGGAAAAGAAATGAGGAGAGGATATATGGTGGTGTCAGAGCTCTGCCTTCTCCCTTCATTGACCCAAGTCAGTTGGCATCTAAAGTAGAGACCTGCTCAGTGAGGAAGTCAAGCTGTCCAGTGGTATGAGCTGGGAGCCCATACATTCACATTTTCACATCATTGCTTGATGCAGAAGCAATTTTTCATTGGACTGGAATCCAAATATCTCTTAAATTAGTACCCCTGCTAAAGGCTCCAGGGTCATTCCTGCCCTCTCACTCTATTTCTCAAATACTAGAAAAAGTGGAAGCATCTCCAAACACATTCTGATGCTTAAG
Source organism: Pluvialis apricaria (assembly GCA_017639485.1). Classification (NCBI taxonomy): domain Eukaryota; kingdom Metazoa; phylum Chordata; class Aves; order Charadriiformes; family Charadriidae; genus Pluvialis; species Pluvialis apricaria. The sequence continues at coordinate 22,608,340 of CM030011.1, read as the reverse complement.
GCTCCTATAATTAGGATAAACAGTCTAAAACCCTTCAAAAATTAAAGCATGTGTCTCCCTCGTGTGGACATGGCAGCTGCTCATGGGAGTACAGTAAGACATGCTGCAGCACCTCCGGCAGCTCTTTGGCTTCCTCCTGGAGCAGCGTGTCTAAAATTACTCATGTAATTTATCTCCACTTGCAAACAGTCTCAAGACTAAATTCACCAAAACGTGTAGTTTCTGGTACCATAGCCAAAATATATTTTTTTCAATATTAAAGTCTACTATGTCTTTCAAATACTAATTCATGAAGCTCCTAAAATAAGATTTCTTGTTCTCATAAATACACTGTAACATGCTGAAAAGATAGGGGTTTGATAACTAGGATTTTACTGATCTATACTGCTGAAATTCAGTCCTAATTTTTCTTCATCTTTTTCTTTTCAAAAGCCTTTACTCTGTATGATGAACTTTTAAATACTGTGCAGGACTCTGCCTGCTCAGCTTTGTATTGCTAGCACATGGCTGCATGGAGTTAAGTGAAAGACACAACAGGGGTTACCAGAGACCTCACCAGAAATAATAAGCAATAATACAAACAATGATGTCCCATGTCCACAGCTTCAGAGCAGGTAAGCTAACAGTACCTGGCTCCATCCAGAACAAAATGAACTACTTTTTCTAAGACCAAGCCTGCAATCAGAGTGAAAAATCTTGGAAAACATGGGAGGTTTGGGTAAGCTGAGAGAGGTTTCCAGGGTTTGTCAGCATAAAACTAACATGCTGGCAAGACACAAGAGACCAGTGACTTACTGCAACAGACACTGAAGTTACTTTAAGTTTCTGTCAAGTCAGAGATTGACTAAAGTGGACCCAATTCTATGAACTTCTGCCCTACAGTAAGACAATGTTCAGGTTTCCATTTACAGACTACTGTGGGTCAGGAACGGTTAGCTGAAACTAGCATGACGGAAGCAAGATAGAGGTTTCAGTCAAGAATCAAAGCATCTGTAAAAAAAAGCCATCAAGTTTTTAAATTAATTTTACTTTGGAAGAAAATTAAAATTGACCTTTTCAACAGTGTTAGGCACCCATTTAGAAACTACCTGTACAAAAAAAACATTTTCTTAAGCTCACAAAGAAATTAATATTTTTCATTTTTTTCTGAAAATGCAAGCTTTGGATCCATCTAAAATATTTTAAAAACACTTTAATTAGAAATTTTTAAAATGTGTTGATTGTTTTCTTTTACAATGTAAAATGTCAAAAAATATCTACTTCCTACCCAGCTCTACAGTTTTCCCTGAATTTACTCCTTCTCACAGCATTCATCACCTTGCAGTCTCCTCACATGCCACCCCACAGATCAACTAGGTTAAAAAAAAAAGTGTAATCTTCCACTTTCTCAAAAGCCCAAAATACCACCTGTATAATATTACCAGCTCCCAAAAGGCAAAAGAGTTGTGTGGGACTGCCAGTAAATTCCTGGGGAAAATTCCAGCTCACTGCAGTGAGAACAACTCTTGTGTACGACTGAAGAAATCAGATATTTGTCGTAAAGGACAGCATATCTAACAATAAAATGTTGGGGTTTGTGGTTTAGGTTGTTTTGGTTTTTTTTTAATCCATAGCAGGCTTTATCACCAAGTTGCTATCTCCCCAACAGCATCCAAAGATGCGAATCCCTTAAAAAATTTCAAATGCAGATTACCTAGGTGTGTTTGAAATTCAGATAAATTGCTGTCCCACTCTGTAATACAGTCCAAATTCTGTTCCACATTGGATCAGCACACACACAGTGATGCATTCATTTCACTGGTGTCCTGCCAGAGTCACACAGGTATAACAGAGAGGAGCTTAGCTCTGTCTAGGTTTCTTCATTGTCCTTTTTCCAGTATTCTAGTTTATGAAGAGAATATTCAGTTTTGCTTTACTGTGATGACCTTAGGGGCATAAATCATCTCTTCTAATTCAGTTTTCTCTTTGTATTCACACTGGTTGCTGTATTCCAAGACCAAAACCGATTCATTTGTTTTGATATGTGAAGATGCAGAGTGGACCTTTCAATCCATCACTCAGGAGGATGCATTACTGACAGCAGGAGAGGTTGCTGAGGCAGCCGCCTCTCTGGCAACAGAAAAGGCAGCATCTGGAGTTAACTGAGCTAAGGCACTGCCATTTTCTCATCCCATAATATGAAACCAGATCGTATCAGCTCACAGTGCCAACAAACTCCTTTCATGTGCTTTTGAACACTCTGCAAAGCAATGGTATTTTCCTCAAAACAGGGTAATTTAGTAGGTCCGTCTGAGGACTTATGCACTTACCATTCCAGCCTGCTAGCTAAGAAAGGGCTAGACCACAGGCAGCCTCAAGGAGAGAAATAGCATGGGAGTCTCATCCAACTGATGCCCTCCCAATTTGCCACCTCTGGGAAGTATCCTCAGCTGGAGTCAAGCAAGATATAAATACCAAGCACAACTGGAAGAAGAGAGGCTTACACTGAGGAAGACTCAGCTTTCTTTGCCCTCCTAGGGAAATGTAAGTCACAGAAATGCTTGAAAATTGGGAGAGCACTTGGGGAAGCACCATATATGCCTTCTTTGGTACTGGGTGTGGCCACTGTCAGGGAGACATCAACAGATTTGATGAAACCTTGGTCTGACCCAGTACAGCCATGTTCGTACCCCTCTATCTCACAAAAGCTGTTTGACCAACTGAGAGCAGCCATACTCCCCCATCTTGAATGCCTTCAAATTCATGTACTATTTGCTTAGGGGGAAGATAGGGAACAAGGTAGGTAAGATAAGGGATTTTATTATCTAGCTGTTAAGGTAGTAGTCTGGAGCAGGGAAGAGACCTGGATTTCAGTTCCCATTTCAGTGACTACTTGAAACTACTATGAGAGAGACAGTCTTCCCTGAGCACTGAGGATTTACTTGTGACATGATGCCTTGGATATCCAGCATGTCAGGATATCCAGGTGGGACTAGGGAAGGAGGACTGTACAGAAATTAAGTGACCATTTCCTTGCACTCTATTTCTACTTAATCTACCCCAAAGGCAGGGATTCTGCTGGTTAGCTGCACAGAAAGGAAGGGTTCCACTGCTCCCAGTGTATAATTGGGCTTTTAAGAGGAGTTGAAAAGGGAGGATTTTATTTTTCTCCAAGGCACTGGCAATCAATCATGGCAGTAAAATCACATCTCAAATCATCTTTCTTTAGGTGAAGGACTACACCTGTAACTATAAAAATATCTTCTAACAATGTTTGGTTCTTCGTTTCATCACAGGATGCAGAACTTTTCCACCAAGCACAGGAGACCAGAAGCTACAACCAATTACTTCAAGCAGTCTG